>BSBK01001480.1:157500-1394989 GCA_027943335.1 Chamaecyparis obtusa | reverse complement strand
ACATTTTTAGAAACTAGACTCCATTCTACACACTTTAAAAGAAAAGAAAATTTAATTTTCGATTAGTTTTAAATGATTTCTAGGGGGAGCACATAGAAATTTCATGTTTTCAAGATGTGTGCACTTCGTAAATTCATAAAAAATTATACGTTCATAAAAAAATTACAAAAAAAATCCGGGATAAACTACGTGGTGTTAGCTAACTTCTCACTAGAGCGATTAAAAAAATTCAAAAAAAAAGTTAACATTTTAAGGGAGCACACCAGACGCTATGTTATGTTTTTGGACAAAAAATAGGACCACTTTTTGTGCTCCCCCTTTTTGAGGGCCTTAATCTACACCATTTTCAAAATAAGTTAGTAGTTTAGGAACTAGATTCAGAGTATTACAACTCTTGTTTTTGTCACATCTCAAAATTTTGAGTCTAACTATCTTCAATTTCTTGTTGAAGTTCAGAGTTTGCTGATTTTAGGAAAAAAGTGACAACTTATACCCCCCTTTTGGTCCCCCATCTTTGTGCACTTACCCACAAGAGTTGTATTGAACTGAGGTAATGAGGTATTGAGATATTGAGGTGTTGAGATATTGAGGTATTGAGGTGTGTTCAAATGAACAACAAGCTCTTGCTTAAATAGGCAAGAGTACATATGAATCTTGGACAAGGTTGAGACAAGTGTCTCAACCTGGAGGAAAGAGAGTTCTGATATAACTCAACAATATCCTCTGCGAGGAAGTAGAATCCAAGTAAGACTCTACAATATCCATCTACCTTATAAATGTGTTGACCTAAGTAAACTTAAGTAATAAGTAAACAGTAAGACTATTTACTCCAACATTTGCAATCTGTAAATGGGTTGTGTAAATGAGTATGTTTTGTTATTCATTATTGATTGTAAACTATTAAGAAAAAAATTATTCTATAAACTTAGTAAGATGTTTTAGGTTATTTTCTCCTGGGTTCCCTGGTAGGGCATCACACTTGGTATCAGAGTTCATGTTTCTACACTGGGAACTCCGAAAATTTTGTATACCCATTAGATGTCTAGTAGTTAAAACTTGAAACAAAAACATAGAAATATAACTCTTTTGTATTTTAGACTATTGTTTATGACCCTAGAGGTATGATAGTAGACTTGCATGTTTGGATTACATTTTATATGAGTGTTGCATTAACTAGGTTTGCATGAACTTCTCAACTTATTATTTTATATAGATACAAATGTGCACTTTATACAATTGATTACTGAATGTTTTCTCTAACATGATGAATGAATAAAGATCTAGATCTATTTAAATTGTTAAACAATGAATGTTTGATCAATGTGATTTTCAGTTTATTCTTAAACCAAAATTATATTGCTCTCGATGACTATAAATCATGTCCTTATTTTTTAGCTTGTTTTGAGATGCCATTTTGTCTTTTGTTTTAGTAGAATATTTCATGATTGAGGGATGCATATCCTTATTTGTTTGTAGGCTTCTAGGAGTAATCCTTAGTCTAGGGGAGGTGGATGTAATGCCCCTCCCATAGTTTGCTTTTCAGTTTAACTATCCAAACTCTTTTAGGCCACTTTTAATGTGTGTGATAAATCCTTAGATAAATTTGATTTTATGTTTTTTAAATATATTTATGGTTTTACTGACCCCATACTTACGTGTGTATGGTTAGCGTGTATGTTTTAATTTTCTATTTGACATGCCTGATGTGGTTGAGGGACATAGTCGTAGTTGCTTGCGAGATCCACACGATTGACCGATCCCTACCATTGTCTATTATATATTTATACATGTATGTGCATGCTTTTCTTTTATGTAGGTTTGCAGGTATTAGGCATCGACTTCCTTGAATTTTCAAGATGAGCATGCCCTATCATAATGTCTCAAAGGTAAGAGAGTGGAGATAACATTTAGTTCCAAATCCCAACCCAAGCTATTGATTGTCTTGAAATAGTGGACAATTTTATGATTTATTACCTCTCCGAATTCATCTAGGTGACGTGAATTCATGAGCCTTTTTCCTAGAGCATGATTGTTGTATTATTAGGTCCAGTTTATTTTTTTGTTTATTAGTTGGTTATGTGGTTGGTATGATTTTTGTGAAAATGGTTAAGCAATTTATTGAGATTAATTATGTGGTTAAATAATTAAATCTTATTAGAAATAGATATATTAAATATGAGGGTATTTAATTAAAAAAATTAATTAAATAGATTCATTAATTAAAAGACTTAATTAAAATGTCTAATTAAGGAAATAGAGGATTTAATTAATTATTAAATCCGAAATTAGAGAGAGAGGGGGGGAGAGACAAAGAGTGCAGAGGTAGGGAGAGAGAGAGATTATTAAATAATATATTATTATAATATTATATTATTATAACTTATAATATATATTATATAATATATAATATATATTAAAAATATTAATTAATATATGATATTAGATACCTCTGACACAAATCACGAACCCAAAGATTTGCTGTTAGAGTAATATTTAGTTTTCTTACTAATTAAATCATATTGATTTAGTTCGTTAAGTTATTACTCTTTTGTGCTTAAGCTTTCTCTTAGGTGCATTAATAATTAATTCTTTTATTAATTATTAATGTGCAACCTAGCTTTTTTAGGCTTTAGGGTTTTGTTCACCTTTATAGGTTGAACCTTGTAATTATTGTTTCTTTAACTTGGATCATAATTTTGCTCACATTTTGAGTAACTTTTGAGTTCTGCCTTTTGCTTCTTTCTACTTCTCTCCTATAATAGGTTATTTGCATGCAGGTATTCTTGGCGTTCTGTGGATTTGTATCTCTCAAATTCTACATTTGCCTCAGGATTACTATGGGTGTTGGCTTGGGAATGCCAAACCTGAAAATTCAACCAAAAAAATGTGTTTTTGAAATCTCCCTATGTTTCCAGACTTCGACCATATAGCTGGTGCCTTTTATTAATCCAAAATTGATGAAACGAAAAGGGTTGCTTAAGCAGATTCTCGTCTTTCCACCAATATAAATTCTGTCAACTTTTGAGTTTAATAAATAATAATTATTTATTTTCTAATTGGATTATGTTTAAATTCTTGATTGATAGGTTGATTAAAAAATGTCTATAACTTTCAAATGGTATAATATTTTTCAAATCCAAAATATGAATCACATTCTATGCTTCACATACTAAATTTTATCAAGTTTTGACCAAGTTAAGGCGGTCAGACACGAGAGTTACTATATTCCAAAAAAATTGTAAAAAATCACAATTAATTATTTATTTAGAAAAAAATTACATAAAAATATGTGTCACATCCGAACATGAGTATTCTACTTATACGTAGAATCTTAGAAAAAATAATTATCATTTGATTGTGGTTAGGGTGGTTTGACATACACCGACTTCTTAGCTTTTTCATGAAATTTACGTACTACTGCATTAAAATTTCAAATTTTCACCAAAAATATTTTTTTTTTCAAAAAATAACTAGTAGCTTAGAAACTACATTCAATTTCTTATAGATTCTCTTCTTACATATTTTTGATATAAGGATGGTAACTTGTTCAAAATTTTACGTCAAGTTGCATAACCTTTTTTTTCTTGATATTTCATTACCACTTAAGGGCATAGTTTGGCATGCCATGATCCTGCACACACCCACAAGTTTTTTTTGATTCCTCTAGAGGGATGAGAAAAGGGGATCCACTTTCCCCATTCTTATTTATAATTATGGCTTTAAAGTGCTAGAAAGAACCATCCAACATTATAGGGAAACATGTAGATGGAAAGGGATTGATATATGTCTAGGTGTGGAGATAGCTACACATCAATAGTTTGCTAATGACACTAGTATTCTCTTCAAGAATGCTACAAGAGTAGAATTTAGAACTATTAAGGATACATTGGATAGTTACACAAAGGCATTAGGATAAATGATCAATTGTAGAAAGTTATAGATCTTATTTCTCAACATCCAACCAAGTTTATAAAAAGATATTGCAAGAATATTAGATCTCAAAATTGTGAATCTACCTAGGAGATTCCTCGGGGTGCCACTATTTGGAGGTATGAATAAGAAATACTATAGGGAAAACCTAATCAATAGTTACAAGAAGAAAATGGAGTTATGCAAGGGTAAGTGGCTACCCTTGGCTGGAAGAATACTAATGCCGAAGTTAGTATTAATAGCTGCTCCTATTTACTCCATGTCATGCATGAGAATCCCTAAGGTAGTTGAAGACATGTTAACCCAAATCATGAGGAAGTTCTTATGGAATGGGCCATAAGATAATAAAAAAATACCCTTGCTATCATGGGAAAATATTTGCAAGCCCTTTGAAGCCAAAGGGCTACCTGAATAAGGCAAGTACATAGTATGAACCTTTCTATGGGTATAAAATTAGTTTGGAGCATGTTCTAAAATGGATAACAAAGATGGGTCCAAATTTTGACACTGAAATATCTTGATTCAGACAAGCCTATCAGAATACTAAACACACTAGACCCTCCAAATGGATCATTAATATGGAATTTTATCCTTGAGTATATCAAGATCATCACCAAGCACATAACATAGGAAGTCGACAATGGGAAACAAGTTCAATTTTGGGAGGACTCATGGGAAGGCCACTCGACTCTCTACTCCCTTTCAGATGTTGAAATCATCAGGGAAGAAACAACCAGAAGAAGGTGGAACAAACTATACGATTATGACTATGTAGAAAGCACTAATGGAAAAAAGAATGGAGATGGAAAATACTTGATGATGTCCAAGCCTCGACTGAGAAAATGGTGGAGTTAATAAAATTCCTAGAAGCTAGAGGCATCATGTGGACTACGCTAAGTGATGATATTTTCTAGTGTGCATCCAAGGATGGGGTATACAAAGTCAAGATAGGATATAGTTGCAGAGGATCAACTATGGCTAAAAGAACCCTATAGGACAAAGATTTCTCATCACAACGTGGGGGATTTTCTTGGTTAGCAATAGAATACCACATACTCACTCAAGATAGGCTAAAAAAATAAGAATCATAAGACCAAGGAGATGTTTGTTATGAAAACTTAGCAAGATGAAGATTGTAACCACTTACTTCTCTCATACCCCTATGCTGAGAGTTGTTGGAAACACTTTCTCCAAAAGCTAAATATGCATATACCAATGCCTTGGAATCTTAAGGACTAGTTTTACATATGGCCTAAGTGTGCTTGGAGGAGATTATTTGAAAGATTATGACAATTCATCCCATTGATGGTGGTATGGGAACTATGGAAGGAGCATAAAATAAGGATTTTCAAGGGATAATCTATGTCCAAAGAGAGATTGGTTATCAAAATGGAGACCTCCATCATAGAACTAGTCAACACGACAACAAAAAAGTAAACAAAAAAAGACAACACATTCACTATATGGGATCATAATATGAATAAGGTATTTAAGGGACTTACCATTCCAACTTTGGTAGGCATCACAGATGGAGCTTGAAAGAGGAAGTTGCATGAAGAAACTGACTAAAGTGCCCTAGAGATTGGATGGGTGAAAGTAAAATTTGACACAACTATGTGTGAGAACCCTGGACCTAGTGGTATAGGGTGTGTTTTCAAACATGAATTCTATACTTCCCTAGCAGAGCATATGAAGTTCGTTGGAGTTGCCACAAATAATATGGAAAAGTTGAAATCAACACTTTGTAGATTGGAATTGGGAATGAAATGCGGAGAAAGGAAGATACAATTAGGGGGGATTCAATGATCATAGTAAATGCTATTAGGTAGAATTTCACACCAGACTAGAGATTGGACAGATGGATAAAGAAAATAAGGATGAAGATAGAAGAACTAGAGGATTTCAAGATTAGCCACATATATCGCAAAGAAAATTCTTGATAGCGGATGAACTGGCAAAAAGAGCCATCATAGAGGAAGATAATCTGGCACTTCAACTTTCTTGATTGTAGCAAGGACAATGAGGAATGATGAATTGTGATCTGATGTAATTACATAAGAATGAAGCAAATAGGCTATGTGTAAAGAACATGATGTAACACTAAAGCATGACAAAGTAATGAAGCCTAGGGACTTGAGTCACAAGGACATATGCCCTAATGAAGGCACAAACAAAAGATAAGAGGTGGCGATAAAATATCACATGTGGCATATGGATAGCATAAATAATGATAGTGTGAGGTAATTGATATAACAAAGCAAGTTGGACAACACACCCATCAAAGATATGCATATATAGTTGTGCCAAGTCATTAATGGCATATTCATCTCATAAGATATGCTAACAGATACAAGCTAAAGGTGACAATAAAGCTACAAGGGAAGTGTACATGTCAAGGACTTTGACATGATGGCTGGTATTGGAAAGTATGCATAAAAGGTGGTATATTGGTAACAACTTCATATCATTTAAGGAAAGTTTGTGTGGCGCGATAGGGTGGTAGATATGAGGCTCTTTGATAGATGTTGAAAGGCTATATAATAATGGTTTTGACCAGAGATGATTCATCGTGTTGTGGCTTAAGAACATAACACTTGGAGAAATGGATATGCCAATATATCTTAAATTGACAAGAAGCATGGTGTCATTTTTCAGAGAGGTAACTGATGAGCATCTGTTGCAAATGTAAACTATGAAAGATTTGTTGGTTCTTAATGCAGTTAAGGAAGTCCTTGAATGCAAGTTCTTTTGGTCTTACCATAGGCACCATGTCAACACATACATCGCTGCCATGTTTCTAGCCTTTGCACTAACTAGAGGGGTGTCAAAGCCAAAGGCAAAGAACTTATGCTAGAGACTCTTCTTGCACAAGTATCTTAGAGAGATTGATATAACATTAGACAATGTAGATAGCCAAAACATGATCCCAGTGTCACAATAGTATTACTTGGGGGAAGGTCATGGGTATAAAAGGGAAATAAGGAAATTCCCCCTCATTATCTTAGTTGAATTTGCAGAGATGAAGGTGAGGTTAGGAGACATTGATAGAAACTTAAAATTCCTGCAGCGACTGGCTGCTACCCACCCCCTTGGAAAAGGATTGGTTGTATGTATACAAGGAGAGGGAAGGTTTCTGGGTCCCCAGTGATAGTAATGTAGAGGATGGAGTATGTGGAGGAGATTGTCAATGGACCAACCCATAGGAAACACGAGGGGGACTATTTGGTGAAGGCTCGAGTGACACACACAAAACAAATGAAAAAGGAAGCAGAAAAGTGATGACTAGTAATCAACCTAGGGAGTCCCCTATTCGTAGAGCTCTATGGCCCTAGGGGGAAGAAATAAATGAGGTCAAGTTAAGTCTGGGGAGTCTGTGTTTCTATTGGTGAACCGTATGTGAAAATTCATGCGATAAGTTTTTTGTTTATATGTATATAAGGGTGGGTAGTGTTTACATAAATTAGTAGAATGATGTGGTATAAGGGAATAGGCAAGGGTCTTGGTAACAACAATTTTGTAAAGATTATAAGGAATGGAGAATGAAGTTGGAGAACTTTCGGAACATATCCAAACTTTGTAAACCTTTTTTTTGTTAGCTTATGGTGACTAATCAGGAAAGTACTGTACACTTTTCAGTTATTTGGGCCGACTACTTATAACTCATTCTAACCCTAAAGCGGGAAAATATTGTATAATATGGCTTAGGGTTAGGGATTTTTCAGTATGTATGATTTTAGTACTTGCGGCAAAATTGGGCTGTAAGGGACTACGGATTGTAATCAGGTTGTAATCACTGGATAATAATAATATTGGACTCGCTGTTAGTGGACGTAGCCCAGGGATTGGGTGAACCACGTTAAATCTGTGTGTCTTGTGTTCTATTTCTGTGTGGTTTATTATTTTCTGATATTAGTTATATTTGCACATAATTGTTATTTCTGCCTTGTTAATCCTAACATTTTTGACATAATATAAAGGGGATTGGCCCAATCCAACTATTAAATTACCCAAAAAAATAACTAATTTACAATCAACCATTTTATGCTTAAATTTAATGTTTAAACTAATGAGTTATTCCCAAATTACAAGTGTCTAAGAAATATTCTTTCTTAGTTTCCCTTAACTTATACTTAAAGGAAGCAAAAAAGCGTCGACTAGTAATCAACCTAGGGAGTCCCCTATTCATAGAGCTTCGTTGCCCTAGGGGGAAGAAACATATGAGGTCCAATTAAGTCACGGGAGTCTGTGTGTCTATTGGTGAACCGAATGTGAAAGTCTTTTTGTAGTTTTTTGTTTATATGTATAAGGGTGGGTAGTTTTACATAAATAAGTAAAACAATGTGGTATAAGGGAATAGGAAGGGTGTTGGTAACAACAATTTTGTGAAGATTATAAGGTTCATGAAGAATGAAGTTGGAGAATTGCCCGAACATATCCAAACTTTGTAAACCTTTTTTTGACATAATATAAAGGGGTTTGGTCCAATCCAACTATTAAATTACCATAAAAAATAACTAATTTACAATCAACCATTTTATGCTTAAATTTAATGTTTAAACTAATGAGCTATTCCCAAATTACAAGTGTCTAAGAAATATTCTTTCTTAGTTTCCCTTAACCATCTCTAATTAAAACAATATTTATAACCCCTAACTAGTTATAGAAAACTAATTTCTTTTCAACAATCAAAATCCCTACCACTAAAATTTAATCCTTAAACAAACTCGACTTAATATAACTAATGCTACAATCTTACATAAACAGTAGTAATTATAATCATAATTCCTAACTTATTGAATTTAAATCACTCAAGTAACAATTAATCATAATATTAACAATAGTAATTTAACTTCTTTTGGAAAGTAAGTAAACAAATTTATATCTACCTAAGGAATGCATTAACCAACCAAACTACTAATGTCCACAATGGTAATTCTTCCCTAGTTAATGAGCATATACCTACAACATATAATGAATTCCAACACTAATCTTATAACTGGACTATACTAGCAGTTGCACATTTTTGTGTGTGCAACAGTGAACAGATAAGAATTTTGATTTTAGAAATAGAGCAATGTTTTCTACATTGAAAAAAGTAATATATATATATATAACATTTCTACAAGGATATATATGTATCCCTTTATATTACAACATATTGACTTAATTTGTTATAATTGTTTTTGTTCTCTTGGAGAATGATAGATTGGATTTTGATTGTTACATCTTGATTGTATGTACATGTTTTTGTTGTATATGTTAAATAATAGCATTGGTCCCACAACATTAATTTTCATCATTTTCCAGAGCATAGCTTTAGTTTGATCTACAAAATAAAAATTACATTCGTATTCTATGACCAGATAGGTGAGTTGTGCCTGGAGATAAGCATATCCTCTATTTTATATTTACTTTGTAATCTGTGAAATGAACGGGCATTATTTTCTCTGTTACCATGAGCATTGTGAAGTTCTTGTATGGATCGAACATTGCTGAAATGTTCTGGTGGTGAAATAAATTATATGGTGGAGCTTTGACCACAAGAATGAGTGTTGTTCGAATTAAGATATGTTATGTATCTGCAATACAATTTCAAAAAATAGTTAAAAAGCGTTAATCCCAATTTCGAAAAATAGTTAGAAAGCGTTAAAGGATTATCTGATTAGAAAATTGAGTCCCTAACTGGAGTCACCTGTGACAGAAAAATGTCAATCTGCCTGTGAGTTATGAAAAACATCACTTGAACTGGATGTGGGCAGCGTTATAAAGGTTCTCTTATTCATTCCAGCAGTACAATCCCTTGAATGAAAGAAAAATCAAATTCCAAAATTCAGAGAAAAATATGATGTAAAACTGCAAGCTAAAATATATAGATAATTTTTTGAAACAACAGTAAGGTTTAGAAAGCATGAACTTAATGATTGCGGTAGTGGCCATATTTTTTAAGAAGACTTGCAGATGCAGAGTTGAAATAATTGAATGTTGGAGCTCTGATCAGAATGACAACTATTTGAATAAGGATATGTTGTGTATGTGCAGTAGAGTTTAAAATAATAGTTAGAAATGGTGAGAGGATAATCTGATTAGAACAAAGTTTGAAAAATAATTAAAATCAGCGAAAGGGTAATCTGATTAGACCGTAGTTTGATTCAATGGAGAAAATTTTGTGAGCTTACCTTATTTGTTCAGTTTCTTTTCTTCGTCAAAGTAAAGCTTTCATGGTCATGCTTTATTTTTCTTTTAAATGTGAAAATCGATTTCCTTCTTTCTTTAATAAATGCATTATTTATTTTTCAGAGAAAAGATTTTCTGATTTTGCTAAGATATATGGTGGATATCACTTTTTATTTTATATAAAGATTTAAACAATGAATTTATGAAATATGAGATAAAGATGGTGCTAAGAAGAAAAAATCACATATATCTCAATAAGGTCTTATTCTCGATTTGGAAAAGGCAGAATGTCATTCTAAACTACATACTATAAATAGAGAATTTAATTGCAAAGCATTTAAATATTCCTACTCACAAGGAAGCAACGTTAAAAGACCCAAAAGAATTTTAAGATACGCACATACAAAGGAAGAATTAGTTACGTCATCTAGTTGAGTGAATAAAGTAGAAATATGTGAGTCCTCATTGCTAAAAGAAGTATTGTTCAAGCATGATAACGAGGATAGGAAGAACCAATAGATTGACACACATCAATAAACAAAAAAGGAATCCAATAAGCCCTCCAAAAATGAAATGGAAACTAAATTGTAGAAATGGTTAACTTTCTCTGGATTATTCTATTGCTTTGGAAATTTTCTGCCCAAGAAAGAGGCATACAATAAATTTAAATCTTTGAGATGATTCTTAGAATAGGAGCTAACTTCTTTCTTTCTCTGTTTAAATGAAATTCATTTTATCAATGATCATTCAATAAATAAATTAAAAAAGAAAACTCTAATTAGAAGAATCCATATATATGGTCATATCTGCAAATACTCAGTTGCTTTCAAAACTCGTTATATCACAGCTTGAACAATTTAAAAAAACAAACATATATGTTCTTTTTGTTTGACTATCTTGTAACTTTTAGCCAATTCAATATTAATGTAAATGTAAACAATAACAATTTTGAATAGTTGTCTAAAATTTGGTAAACAAGGCTAAACTGATTTATATCAAACATTTTAAAATGATTTATAAGCATTCTTACACTTGAATTTTTGTAGCCAAGGCAGATATATAAAATAAAATAATGTAATAATATTCTTCCACTATTTTATATTATTTGGAAAATCATTAGAACTCATATATCTAATCAAATGTTTCTATAATAGATATCCTACAAATTATTAAGAATCTAACATCCATTAAAAGCAAGAGCGGACCCTAGATCCTTCAAATTTCTAGGATGCAAGGAACTAAATTATATTATAAATATACACAACTTTCATGGCTCTTACAATTAGATTAAAGAAAAATCTCTTATAAGAGGATTGTTCCACTAGTTAAAATACATGTATTTTAAAAAAGTTAGATGAGAAGAATCTTACTTTTAACCTAGACTCTACAAAATTTTAAAGGAACAATAATGTTAGAAATTTACTTAAGTGCATGTATTTGCAAACATTTATTTGAATATGAATTTGTTAATTTTTTTGTGAGGAAACTTTAAATTTACATTATTTTAGAAAATTGCCATTACTTTGTGTCTTCAAAATGCTTTCGGTGCTATTATATATACACTATTTACTTATTGAGTTGTGAAGGAAGCACAACAATCATTAGCTCAACTACAATGTACAATGAAGGGTCCTATGAGACTTCTGAGGAGGATTCCAATTGCTGATTATCACAATTAAATTCTGTTTTCACTAATAGACTTCAATGGATTTGAATTAGTATAGTATAAATATAAAAAAACATAAGAATTCACTCAATTAAAATTGATAAAAATAAATAAACTAACTCTTAAAACTAATGTGTATCTATGTAACTCTATCTATTTTTTACATATAGATTATTTTATGATTCATACAAACTTGTATTCTTGCACTTTCTAAATATTTTAAAATAATGTTTATGTACAATACTATATAAAAACCTATTCCTTAAACTAAAAATTAAATAAAAAGCACATCCATTATAAATACATAACTTAAATAATTTGAAAACATTTTTATTTACAAATATATATATATATATATATATATATATATATATATATATATATATATAAATTGCACAAGCTTATAAATACTTAAAACACTATCCATTGCACTTTGTATTAAAAAGAAACAACCAACACATATCTTAGTTTTAAAAAGAATTGATTTGGAGATTCAAATTACTTCCAACATTCATATTATTTTGATAAAATTGGCAACTAAGTCAACAAACATATTGAATTAAGTCGAAAAACATACCATAGTTATCGTTTGGCAATTAAGTCGACATACGTAATGGATGAAAATGGTACAGTATTATGTGGAATGCATGCTAGTTTTCCTTCCATTTTATATATTCCCTTGTTCACAACACAACTATTTCCATCTTTGTTTCCTTTACTCATATTTTGGGTGCAAAAAATCACCAACACTAGAGTATTTATTTTCAAGTGTCCTTCTTAAGATATTTTTTTATGAAGGCTATATATGAAATCATTTTAAATATGGGAGAACAAGTCTTAGGCTGAACCTCTTCGGCTAGGAGTCAAGGTGTAACCAACCATTTCACCAAATTCATCCAAAGATCACTAAGCCACACACGAGGAATCATTTTCATCTTATTTATGTATTATTACCCCCATGTATTTCCTAATTCATTATGTTATCACTTGTTAAAGTAAGTCTCCAATGAATTATCCAGGATGGCTACTTGTGCCCCAACCCCCATTGAGAGCCACTCCTTGGAACTGTCTCTACACCCATCCTAATGTAAATCTAATTACAAGCCTAATGACACATTTCGAAATGATCATATAATTCATCAATTGACATTTTACATTGCATAGTGAACTAACATTATCCTTGGCAATACAATCCATGATCATGCATTCCATACACGGTCTTGGATTGTATTGTCAAGGATAATGTCAACAATATGAAATGTAAAAGGAAAATTGATGAGTTATATGATCATTTGGAAATGTGCCATATTGTGCTTGTAATTGGATTTAGATTGGAATGGGTATAGAGATAGTTCTAGGGAGTGGCTCTTAATGGGGGATACGGAACAAATAACCATCCTAGACAATTCATTGGAAAATTAATTTAACAAGTGATAACATAATGACTTGATGAAATAAATGGGGGTAATAATACATAAATAAGATGGAATGGATTCCTCATGTATGGCTTAGTATCTCATAGGCTAAGGATGCATCAGAGATGCCTCATGCATGGCTTAGTATTCCCATAGGCTAAGGATGAATCAAAGATGACACATATAAGAAACATGAAATTTGATACCTCATGCATGCCTTAGTGCTTCCATAGGCTGAGGATACATCAAATATGAAACTCATTCTTCCAAAATCTCCACCCATGCATTGTGTAGAACAATCCCATCCATGCACTTCATAAGGAATCACAAGTGTCATCACATTGTTAACATATATTCACATCCAAGCACATAGGCCAAGACTACAACAAATTATCATGATTTATTACCATCACAATCCACCTATCTATATACCAAGAATGCATTACGAGAAACATATTACATTTCACATCATAGTTCTCAAACCATGATACAATTACCTCAAAGATGGACTTAGAAAATCACCAAATAAAAAACCACTAAATTTCAAACTCCATAGAAAAAAAAAACATTTGCCTTCATGTCTATCTCATCCCAAAAAATAGTTTATTTCATCAAAATTATTGTGCAATTAAGCTCCAACAATCTTATAAGAAAAGTAAACCCCCATTTCTCAAAAATTCATGTAAAACATTGGATCCCCTTTCAAATTCACTCAAATGAACTAGAAATAAAATTGAAATATCAAAAAAATAATTCCGTTATCATTTTAAATCAATAAAACAAAGATTCAAACAAGATATAAAATGAAACCACAAAATTTACCTTCTCAAGCACAAATACCCCAAAATGTTGACAAGTATAGAAACCCTCCTCCAAATGCAATGAAACACTAAGGGCTAGTAGATTTTGACCCAAGGAATCCAAAGAAGCAATGCCCACAAATTTCTTTCCTCCAAATCTCTCCCCCCAAGCCAAATTCGACCCTATAATGGTTTTTTGTGTCAAACCCATGAAAGAGTTTGAAAAGCCAAGTTAAAAGAGTATGAAAAAGAATTTTTTTAAAGAATATAAAATGACTTAAAGAAGAACACTAAAATATACATTTTCCCTTACATTTAATTCTCGTCTTAAAACATTTTGAAATATGAAGACCACAAAATAATAATTAAAGTCCACATAATAAAAATCCTCACAAAACTTTTCATCAACCATAAAAATAACACAACAATACCAACTGACAACATTGACTATCACATAAAACTTCACCATGCACTGAATGAAGACTACTATAGACAATTAAAATGCACAATTAAAATACTCTAGACTCATCACATTATACAAGTAGCCAGATGCTACCACTTGATGAATGTATATGAGTAGGCATAGGTAACTAAAAATTATTGCCCAAGAGTAGGAATGACAATTAGGCTTAGGAACATGTTTGACCATAAGACTATCTCTAGGTTTTACCACTGTTGGGGATATTATAGGCATACTCGGACCTGTGGAGTCATGTGTGGAGTTGATGTTTGGTACCTACCATCAATCAAACACCACATGTCAAGTGTACCACATCATATATGCATAAATGGCCAAAACACATACATCACCATCAAATAACAACAATTGGTGAAAGGGAACTTTAGCAGCATGATAATTCTATGAATGTTATGATACTACACCTTCTTAACTAAGATTATCATTTATCTAATTTAATCAAACATCATTAACTATTTTTAAATATCATTAATCATTATTTAAACCTCATGAATATAATCTCATCTAAACTACGATATTAACCAAATTGTTAAGCATCATTAACAATACAATATATCATTGGAATCGTTAACTAACATTAACATTATGAAGTCAGTATTGATGAACACATGATAAAACCATATAATAGATTACTAACAACACATAATTTCACATCATAATACATTGAATCCATGATACCAAAATACACCGAGTCATAGATATCACATCATAACATGCATGAAATTGTTAGTAATGCTAATACTAGAGGATGATACAAAAACAATCATAAAGTAATCATAGATAGATTTCATCTCAGGTCAAAATAGACAACATGTTGATGCAATAGCACAATCCAAATCAACAAGATTAAGGCACCAATGCAACATGGGCCACTTAGTCAAATATCCTATATCTGTCCAATCATGCAATAAGAACATAGAGCTACATAAAGCAACAAAATTGTATCCAACATTGGCTCAGGACATACACGAGTCCACATCTAGAGGAACACAATACCAAAAGAAAGTAGGAAGGGAACTACATAATGGTACTAAGCATACCCATTGCACTCTACATGGTAAGAAATAATATTGTTGTGGTAGTCGACACATAGACCTTGTTTTAGAAATAAGTGCTTTTAAAAACTAACAAACTCTTAAAATATATGTATTAATGATACTTAACATATATATAAGTGAAGTAATTTTGTAATGGGTTGGGGGCCTAGCTAGATTGGCAAGAGCAACGTGTGGTAAAGCATGATGTCACAAGATCTAGTCTCCCTCCAGCCCACGTGGTACTAGAGGACATGTCATACCAATGTCATTGGTCACTTTAACAAGTTTACTTGCGCATTGCAGTTTATAGGGTGTGATATGCTCACTTTAACATAACCATTGCATTTTTCTTTTTTCTTTTTATCTTGGGGTGTGTGACCCAACCCAACAACCCTACAACACCTTACCATTGCACTTTTTAGTAAAAACAACATTAGTGTGCTCAATGACACATAGACCTTATGATATAGTTATCAAAATTCAACTATGTAATTTTTAAGTCAAACTCATTGATCCATGTTTCATGGGTGGTAGTTCACAAGAACACATCTCTCATTAGACAGAGGTGAAGAATTGGACTTTTCTAGAAGGTGTACTACTCCACTCAAACATGCTTAACCAAGGAGTTTTCTCCAAGATTAAGTCCACTTAACCTACATAGACCTTGTCATAGAAATATATACTTTTAAAAACTACAAACTCTATGTATTAATTATAAAACTTAATATATATGTAAAACCATTTTATAATAGATACAATTAATCTTAAATATTTTCCAAAAGTTTTCTATATATAATTTTACTCAACATACCCATTGCACTTACCATAGTACTTTTTAGTAAAAACAAATATTATTGTAATAACCTACACATAGACCTTGTTTTTGGAAAGAATTGCTTTGATGAACGAACTTACTTTTGAAACTTTGTACAGGAATGATACATACAAATTCATATTGGGTACTTCGCAAAGATTTTTCTATTAATAATTCTCCTAAGCATACCCATTGCAATTCATAGTTACAAACAATTTTGCTGTGGTAAATGTACATGTTCCCTGCTTTAGAACCTCAAATTACTTTTGTATGGGATGATGGTGTACATGCATTGAAAGTTCTCTACAGTAATTTGATACTTAATTCATTGCAGAAGATATCTGGTTATTTGAGCTCCTCTACTGAACGCTCAACATCCATTGAAACATTCAAATCATTTCGATCTATTCACTCAGCAGTTCAACAGCTGGAGCATGCATTGATGAGAATGGCGATTAAGTCGGTGAACGAAACAGAAATTTAACGGTTGCCAATCATATATTTCACTTGCCCAACAAAGTCTGCAACGGCCATTTTCATCATCAATGGCCAGAAGAATGAATATTTTCATATTCCATGCTCTGATAATTCTGGTCTGCTTCTGCTTCTGCTTCAGGGTCCATGCAAATGCAGACGACAAAAGCTTTGTGCGGATCAGAGATGGGCATTTCAGTATAGATGGAAAGACAGTTTACTTTAGTGGATTCAATGCTTACTGGCTTATGCTTGAAGCGGCTGATCCATCTGATAAGCACAAGGTTTCACGAGTTTTTCATGAAGCTGCAGATCATGGTCTTACTGTGGCTCGAACCTGGGCTTTCAACGATGGAGGATACAGAGCTCTGCAAATTTCCCCTGGCGTCTATGACGAGAATGTCTTTCGGGTAAATATGCATTTTCTGGCTGCAAGATCTTTCATTTCATTCTTTTTCTGGAACCCAATTGTTTACTTTATAAGATCCATTTCAGGCTTTGGGAGAATTGTTTACTTAGTAAAACCCATTTCAGGCTTTGGAAGAATTGTTTACTTATTTAATGAACCCATTTCAGGCTTTGGATTTTGTGGTGAATGAGGCCAAATTACACGGTATTAGACTTGTTCTGAGTCTGGTTAATAATTACAATAATTTTGGAGGGAAGGCTCAATATGTTGAATGGGCAAATAGATCTGGAGGCCAAGAGGATGATTTCTATACCAATCCTACTGTCAAAGATTATTACAGAAACCACATCAAGGTATTTTATTATTCAGAGCATAAGTTTGTATAGGATGGCTGTAATTCAGAGAGATTGGATTTCCATAATTTATGATGTTTTAGATAGTTTTGTTACTCATAGATCATGGAAGATCTATGGAATGTTATTTAAAAAGTTGATATACACAAATTTTACAAACAAGATTATCTAAATATAACTTCGTGTGTTGTGCTTGTGGGTTTTGTGGGTTTTGCAGACGGTTCTGACAAGGGTTAATACTATTACTGGACTAGCTTACAGAGATGATCCTACCATTTTTGCATGGGAACTCATGAACGAACCCCGCTGTGTAACAGATCCTTCTGGGAACACTCTCCTGGTAATTTACTCACTCGTTATTATTTTTTTTGGAGGGAAATGCTTAAAGAGCCAGTGAATTGTGATTATTGCACTCATTGACTGTTCATGTAAACATTCAGATTTTATGAATTGTGGTCCTTCTTTTTATGGGGTGTGGGCTATCCTTCTGACAGAATGTACCGTAAAATTAAAAAATATTTTGGCAGATTTTTTGGCAGATTTTTTGTTGTTTTCTACTATAAATCTTTTCGATTATGAAAAATTCATTCTGAAAATTTCGTAAAAATTCCACTGTATTTTCTGAATTTCCAAAAAAAGTCAAAGGTGCATTCTGTCCAGAAAATAACCAAGTCCTTTTTATGGTGGGCTTTCTTAGAGTGTCAGTGTACTTGATATTCTCTGTCAATTTTGTACAATCATTTGGGTCCTTCATATACCATGTGACACTATTACAATCATTTATTGGTTGCAATACAGAACCCCGCACTAGAGTTAAGAAAGAAGACTGCTTGACTGAGATTATTTGTTCTTTAAAAAGACATTGAAAAATCTAAGAGCATAATGGTGAAGAGTTAGGGGCAGAGCACCAGTTTTCATCTTTTCATAATGTTTCTCTTTACTGTTAAGATGCATATCAAGATAATCATAAAAAACCATAAAATGTATACTCTTTACCTACCCGCTGCCAATAGAAAAACTAAAAGTTTCAAAACTAACAAAATACTTGTTTTCACTGAAACTAAATTACAAGGCTAACTGCATTCAAGGAGTATTATGCCCTTTTATCTTTGTGAGCCCGGTTTTGAATGTTTCATTCCCTTTAAATTGGTAGAATTTGTATTTATTCTGTGCATGCATTTTGCATGATCCTCGACTGTTCAAAAGCCCGTTAAATTAGTAGAATTTGTATTTATTCTGTGCATGTATTTTGCATGACCGTCGACTGTTCAAAAGAGTAATGATGAGGTTTGAACCCGTGACCTATTATTGATATGACTGTTACTTTTATACCTCCATATACACAGCATAAATTTTTGACTGTCTGTTTTATATCTTTATATACACGCATAGATTTTTGACTGTTAGTTTTATCCTTATCAAATCCTGACGCAATTGTTAACTAAATAATATCCATTCATCTTTAAACTACCCACCTATTCTGCCCACTATTTTATCTAATCTCATCAGCTTCTGGCACGTTTCAAAAACAGTTGATGGATTACTCTCTTTACAAGTAACTGAGAAAAACACATGTAAGCCATAGTAGAAATCTCTATTCTTCTTGGGAAAACAATTTTTTAACCATTCGTTAATGTGTTAGGATAGATTTATTACATTGTCATTATATATCTACACAAAATTTGAAGTTTTTATTCTCCTTCAAAACATTCTTGAACCTTCCTACGTTTCGTTGTGAATATGCACAGGGAAGTAATAGTTGATATTAGTATTATTATAAGATGTCCAACAATGAAACTGAAAACAAAATATATATTTTGTAGAGATGGATCGAGGAGATGGCTCAATATGTTAAATCCATTGATACAAAGCATCTTTTGGAGATTGGGTCAGAAGGATTCTACGGTGATTCAACTCCTGAAAGGAAACAAGCAGTTAATCCCAATGGCTTCGAGACAGGCACAGATTTCATACTCCACAACCAAGTACAAGGAATTGATTTTGCAACAGTTCATTCATATCCAGACATATGGTGAGGAAAATGTCACAAATATTCATTTATCTCTGAATGTACTTTAAAGTATACATTTTTAAAGTCATGATTTCTATGGCCCATAATGGTATTATGGTTAATTTTTTATATAAATTGAATAATTTTATTTCTTCCACGTTTTGGATCATATTCTACAATTCATTATGGAAAGAAAAGAATAAGACCTTCTATTCTTTTTAATGATGAATCATGAAATTTGATCTAAAATATTGAAGAAATAAAATCACACAATTTATACTAGAAATTAAACACAATAACGTTAGACATTTTTATTACCTATTGGCCATAAGAATCCTTTTTAACATGTTATTTGATGTTTGCATATTTACAGGCTTTCAGGAGAAGATAATGAGGCACAGCTTACCTTCTTGCATAGTTGGGTAGATAATCACATTAAGGACGCTGGTACAAGGCTGAAAAAGCCAGTTTTATTTGCAGAATTTGGGAAATCCTCAAGAGGCCCTGGATATAACATCACTGAGAGGAATAACTTATTTGAAATCATATACAAAGGCATCATAGAATCTGGGCCAGCCGGTGGGGCACTGTTTTGGCAGTTGTTTGCAATAGGAATGGATGGGGATGCTTTAGCAGATGGTTACGAAGTAATTCTTTATAATAATTGTTCCACCACAGCTCTCATTTATTCTGAATCTCGTAGACTTCAGAATCTCTCGATTTGAATATTCACCAAACAAAAAAGCAGGCCAAATCCCTGCCGTCAATTTTTATTTTTTGGAACTTTATTGTAGAACATTTTTACTCAAAACAATATTTTTTCTACTTAAAGGTTTGAGTCTTCGTTTGAATGGTTAAAGCCTTGATTTTTATTGTGGAGATTTAAGTTTAAATTTTAAAGGAATATTTAATGTGGAATTTTAAGTTGTGACTTTTGGTCTTTTCTGATTGGTTTTTAGAGTGGAGGTGGTCTTCAATATATAAATTATACTATCTACTAGCATTTCGAGTAAAGAGGTTCAAGAGATAAAGCTATAGAATATTATAGTTAGAATTGAAATGTGCAAAATAAAAAATTAGATATTTATATAAAAATATAAATTTTCTATATTAGTTAAAATATTAATAAAATATTTTATAATTAAATTAATTCTAATATTTTTTCTTAATATTTATCATTTTTTCTTAATAGGCTATGCACAAAATAGGTTTAATGAAATAAAACCAAATCAGACTTGAGCATAAAGATTCAAAGCATAAGCATTTCACAAGATAGAGAAGGTTTGATGGGTTGTAGCTATTTCAACTATGAAATCTTTAACAGACATGTATGCAAAATGTGAGACATCAAATATGGTGCATGGATATAATTGATTTTTATTTCATAAAATAAAATGATTTGGTGGTAGAATATGTATAATTTATTAGAAAGTATTTTACAAAATCTCAAAATTAGAAACATTCAAGCAAATGCAATATGTATAAACTTGAAAACAAAAAGGAGGCATGTAATTAAGCATGCAACCATAGATTGTGGATGAGGATTGGATGATTTTAAGATCATGTATTCCCTCTTATCGATCTTCACATGCAAGTTTGCAACATTGCAAGGGTTCATTTCATTCCTCAAAGCTTGCAGATTGTTGAATTTTAAAGATTTGTTTTGTTTATTATATATTTATATTAATTTAGAACCATTTTCATATAAATTAGAAACTTGTTTAATTAATTAGAGATTTTTCTATACATTACTAATTTATAATTATTTTTCAATTTTATTTTATATCTTAACACAAATAATTTTTTTATATGATTTATTATATATTATTATTAATTTAAAAAAAATTAATATACATTATGAAGATTTTTTTTTGCAATCAATATATTTTATAGAAAGTCAAATTCTTGGTGTATGTTTATGTGAATCTTAAATTATTATTAACAAAATAGATATAATTAATTCTAATATCTTTTATTAATATATTCAAAGATATTCTTACAAAAAGAAGATAATAATAAAATATAGATTTATATTATTTTTCTTATTAATAATACTTAAATTTATATATTTTTCAAAATTTTAAGGAATACAAAATTATCACATTGTATATGGGAGCATTGAAAATAGTTTTATGATGATTTTTTTAATTAATATTTATCTTCTTTTTTAATATTTTTTTTCTTTTTTAAACATTAAAAAAGATAGAATATCCCAATAAAAGAAGATAATATTTAAATATACATTTTTAAAAAAAAATTTAAAAATAATGCAAAATCATTATAATTGCTTTTTAAGTGATAAAATTTGTTTGAGAGATTTTGGAGCTAGAAAGTTGATTTGAAAGTGGTTTAACAAGAGACTAAGGTAGTTTTGAAATGTGAGACAAGTTTAGCTGCAATTGTGGATAGTGAAATCCATAATACAAAGCCTAATATCCATTAGACTTAAATATATACAATGATTTTAAATAATAATTAGAAGAATCAAAATTGTGTTAAAGTGTATATCTTACTTAACTTGTTTAGTACACAAATATTTTTCTTTTCTAAAAAATTTGATTATTACCTTGTCAACTCCAATATCAACCCACATAGAAAATGAGTATGAATTTTTTTATAACACAAGAATATCAATATTTTTAGTCGAAAATAAACAAAAAATTTATCTTAAATAACATCTTCTTCTTTGCCAATTTACTCATAAGATTTTATAGATCCTTCACAATTCATTATACAAATGAATTATCTCATACTAACAAGTGGCTCACATGCACAACAATTTTTATGCACAGTGTAATATACCTCTTTTATAGGCATCTTTATACTAGAAAATGCTCTCATGCTAAACAAGTGTCTCACATACACATCAACCTTTTGTGTACATTGATCAACATAGTCTTGTTGTGAGAAACTTTTCCGTGCTTTCACACTATTATGTATTTCACACTATTACGAATTTATTTATTTCCTGATAATAAAAGTAAATATTTGTATCTATAATTGATATTCAATAGAGACATGTTACATTGAGTTTAAGAGAGAGTTAGGAGAGTTGATGAGTTAAAACTTATAGGTTGACTACTCATGGCAAATATTTACTCTTTAATATATTATTTTTTCTACAATTTTCTATGGAGAGATATGTTAGGTTACAATACTTGGATCCAATTTACTAGTCTAATTGTCAATTCTGATAGGATTATCATTTAGTAATAAAAGTTTAAATTTTATGTATTATCTGTAGACACCCAAAATTATCTCACGTTTGGGAGTATTTACTAATTACTAATTATTTTTCTATTGATTAAATAATTTTTTAACTGTTTAATTAATCATCTTTATTCCTCTAATTCTTCATCAACCTAATCAATCTTTTCATCATTTAATCATTTTTTAATATTAATTAAATAATAAATGCTATTTAATTAATCAACCTTTGATTAAGTGGTCTTCATCATTTAATTAAAGTCAATTTCTATAGTCCCACAATCTAAATAATTATTCCTAATTATTTAAGTTAACTAATTAGTTCCTCTAATTAAATTAATTCTTACACATTAATTAATTTTAATTTCCAACCAATTTCATCTCATTTCTAATTAATTTCATATTGATTTCGACTTAATTTCGTATCAAAATTAAATTTTTAACTCAATTTAAATTCAAAATCTTTCTCAAAATTAGAAAAATTGACTTTATGAGTTCTTTTGAAATTCTAAATTGAAAAAATCTTTTGAAAACCAAAAAATCTGTCTTTACTAAAAAAATACATGGTATTTTGGAAACTCTTATCCTCAAAATCTGAAAAAAATCTTCTAAATACCTTTCTTCTCTTATTTTTTCAAAATTAACTCTCTACTTTTGAATTTAAATTGGAAAAAATCTATACCTATATAGAAGTTTCCCAAATCCACATGGATTATGATTTTCTTAGATTAATCTTGATCATCCATTCAATTTTGAAAATCTATACAAACCTACCTTCTTTCTCATTTGGAGGATCCTAATTTTTAATTACATCAAATTTATGCAGGTTTTTCTCATTTTCATTTTATAATCAAGCAACTTTTATGATTTTCTCAAATCTCTAAGTCATGATAATGCATAAACCATTTATGAGTTCCATCAATCTAAATCCCCAATAGAGTGCAAAGAAGCTATAGAAGGAATCAAGTCGGGTGTTGGTAATTGTGTTTTGATTTTTATTTCATTTTTAGTTACTTATCTTTCTATGCTTGTCTTTTATTGTTTGTAGGGTTTTAATGATTATTAGTATTTTTATTAGTTTAATAGTTAAGTGCTACTAATCTTCTTTCTTGAGCTTGTGTAGATTCCCCTATGACATCTAGTGAACTCGACACAAAAAAAAAACCCTACAACACTTGAAGACACTTAAAATTCCATTTTCATTCTCGGTTGTATGACTCAGACTTTTTAATTTTTGTCTTCATTTGTGTTTCACAACTGTCATTATAATTTTGCAATTTCTATTATGTTACCACATTTGTATATGTTTATTGCCACAATTGCTTTTCTTTAATGCTGCAACAGATAGAAGATTACCACAATTGACAAGTTTTATTGTCGCAATTGTATCCTTTTATTGTTGCAACTGTTAAAATTTTGCCACAATTGACTATTTTTATTACTACAACTGTGCCCTTTTATTACCACAACCGATGAAAGTTTTCCACAATTTTTTAGTTGATTTATACAACTAATTAAATAGGGACTATAATTTAGATCTGATGAATTTATGACATGCAATTGAAAATAATTATCTTTTAGTATTTATGTTTTCTATTTATTTCTCTGTTTAAGAAGGAAAATTTGATGCCAAAAGCAAAGAAAATTTTTAGACGAACCCTTGGATATCGATTAAGAAAGTAGTTGAGGAAACAAATCAACAATTGTATTCTGAAAGAGTGGCAAACACTACAAATCCGAATTGAAGAAGAAGAGGAAGCCCTTAATAGATACTAAAGAGTTGTTCATGGGTATGAAATAAAGTATAAATTTTTGGTCAATTGGAACATTATGTATCCCACTCATTTCTAGAATAAGATTTTTGGTTACTAATCTTATTGCATTTTCATCTTGTGGCACTTGGAAGAAAGATCTCGATATTCAAAGACCCATTCCCTTGGTTTTCTTACAAACTACTAATCCTTTCATGAAGGTTGCAGAAATAGCCTAAGACTACTTATAAGTGATGGTTGTGCAGGGGTATCTTAGTTGTTTTTCCTTATTTCTTTTTAAACATTTCAATTTTGGGCTTTAAAATGAATAATACATTTTCCTTACACACTTGAATTGGTGCATAATAATTGAATATATGTCTTGTGTTTTTGGCACACTTGTGCATGTGTAGAGTGGACCTACTACCAACACACACTATCCTCTCCCTTGGTTCTCATGGTCCTAAATACTTAAGAGAAAATTGTTAGCGACACTCGAGTTCTTTTATTAGAGGATCTACCTCCCGAGTGATTTAGTATAGTTGGTGAGATGGGATTTGTTAGGTCATTTTCCTGTCATTGCAAAAATCCAATGAAAATGGTCTATCCCCGTGAAACCCTAAGAAAGTTGTCTTGTCCTACTGTAAAATAGTTTTCACCAGCAAAGAAAATTTAAGATGTTTTGTGGCTTGCGAACTGAGCCAAGGATTGTTTAAGATGTGTTCAAGATAGATATGGCTATTTAAAGGTCTAAGAATTAGGGTTTATCCATGCCCAGGGGTTTCAAAAATTGTTCAAGTCCAAATAAACCCTAGCCAGTTCTATTTCTTCATTACCTTTTTCCTGGTCACTTAAGTCTATTTTTTGCACATGCCTTTTCCTTTTCCTTTGATTCACACGATCTCTTAATTTTTGGCAGTAAGTGGTTTTTGTTCAGCGATTCGACGAATAAGGTATTCTCTTAATCTCCAAGTTCTTGGGCAGTTAGTCATTTCATCTAGTGACTTGGTGACTGAGTGTTCACGTGATCTCATGATCCTGATGGTCAGTGGCTAAACATCTAGTGATCTACCGAAGCAATTAAGGTTTTCCTTTATCGCTGAATCTCATGATAAAGTGATCAATGTCATGAAACATTCAGAGATCACCGAGGACCGTTGATAAAGATCTAGATCGACGGTGGGTGCTAGTTTGCATAATGAAACTCGGGGTTAAGAAAATATCTAGCAATTGCGAGATTACCTCAGTCGCGTAATCTCCAAGTCTGATAACAGTTATAGGCTGGTCAAGATTTTCCCTTTGTCACTAAATTGCTAGATAGAGATGGGTTAAGTTAAAGGGTTTTGCGACTCAACATGTGTTGTAGATGCAGATGAGATCAGATGGTGGTCACTATATCTCCTGATCAAACCATAGTTAATGATAATATTCAGTGATCATGAGATAGCCTACAATCACGTATTCGCCAGATGACTTAAGGTTAAGAAGCTTGTCACAGTTAAAAGGTAAAGAGTATGTAGGTACATAGAAGATCTATGGTGGTCATGATGCCGCTAAAGAAAGATGTGGGATAGATAATGATCGTGGGTTTGTGCCAGCCATCCAATGGAAAGACTAATAAGAAGGTGGGTCCTCAATGTCAAGTTGATCTGATGTGCCTCTTCCTGATTGTTCGATAAAGGAAATGATGTGGCCGGTGGATTTTAAAAGTCTTAGTTGATTGTTTTATAATTAATGAGGACTATCTGATGTGCCGGGAAGGGATAAGATCGATGACCTTGTTTTAAACTTAACTGATTGACTGTTGCTACCGGAGATTTGAATTTTCAAGGGTTTTTCTGTGAGTAAAGGATAGGTTATTAAATGCACGAGTCGTCGATCTACTTGATTTAATCTTGTATACTATCACAGTATGGTACATAAGTGATACTTGTTAGCGGAGGATGTCCATGCAGTAGAAAATAGGTGAAACAATCACTAAATTATGATGCAGGTGAAGTAAACAAGGAGCTGAATTGATGCAATTTCTAGTTTTTAATGTACCACTTAGGGTTTTGGCCATAAATGAAGATCAGATTGGATATAATTGCTTTGGATTTCTTGGCATGAATTCATGCAGTAATTCCTTAATTTAAATCTGGTTGGTGAGGTTGTTGGGTACCCTAACCCTGTCCTAGTCATCTATAGCTTGTTGCATCCTGATTTTGAGGGATCCCAAGATGACTAGTGACTATATATAGCAGTTTGTTGTATTTTTCCAACGATGGTGAAATTGGTAACTAAATAGAGAGAGATTGGATCTAGGGTTTTGTTATAGCATTTTGCCATTTTTTAATGTATTGATACTGAGAATTTTAATGAGAATACACTTGAATTCCATCTTAGATTTGTGAATGTCTTCTTGTTTTGATCTTGAATTCTTATATGTTAATGTTGCAAAGCAAGTTAATATATGGTTTATAAAGTAAATTGTGAAGTTGTTCTTGAGTTCCTTCAAGGAAGGATTAAATTCTTAAGGATAGATTCAGAGAATTCATAGTTCTTATGAGAATCTGATGTTTGAATGTGAGAGTGAGAGGAATAATAGGCAAAGCACTTATTCTGGATTTGGGTGTGTTTAAGTTAAATTTTTCTATTAATATATGTTGTATCTGACTCTGTGCCCTAGGATAAGACATTGATTTGTTCTCAAGAAGCGGTTCTTCATCATCAACCAACTTATAAATGATAAAATATTTCAATCAATGTGTCAAGGACATCAATGCTTAACATTTGCTGATTCCTTTAAGAAATGAATCCAAGGTACACCCACTTGAGCATTAAGGCTCAAAGTGTAGGAGGACTAATATCCTAGTCCTTGTTGATTGACCCTTTTTCTTGTCAAATTTGGAGTGGGTTACAAGAGTCAGACACATTTGTTTGTCAGTCATATTGTAAATCTCCAAGTAGAAAGAAAATGAACCAACAAGTGGCGACTCTGGTGGGGATGTAACAATATAAGTTCCTCAAGTTTTTGTTTCTTAAGATTTCCCATTGAAGGTGGGTGAAGACTCAAAGGGTTAGAACTAGTATTTACAAATTAAAAACCATGGACAAAAGAAGAAATACTAGGGCTTTTGTCAAGAAGCATCCAAAGGTTACTTTAGAAGAGTTGCCTAGATCAGGAAATAAAATCTAGATTAGAAGAGATGGGGAATCTACTAGTGCCCTTGTAAGAGAAAAAAATAATGCTAGAAATAGGGCACAACATACATCTCCTAATGAGGATGAATCACTATATAAAAGCTCTAAATATGATAGTGGTCTCTTTGGAGATAAAGTTTATGATACCCTAGAAATATTATTTCAGGACAAAGCCACATTACCAGCAAATCAAAATGTAAGGGTAGGAAAAAGGGGCTTTGGGCCAGATTTACATCCAGATGGAGATATGCTTAGAAGGCAACCCGTAGAGCCAAGACCGATCTATTTTCCATATCAAAGTCTCATTGATATGGATGTATCATCAAGATCTAAAGATGTTATGATAAACCCAAATAATTTGAGTGCATTGAGATTACAATTAGCAGAGAAAGATGCAATATACAAAAGATTACAAAAAGAAAGATAGGCTAAGACAATGAATGCATTAATAGAAAGTCTCTAGCTTAGAAATATCTATGAGATAAAGGAGAGAAACAAAATTCTTGCTTATGCTCCTAAATCTCTGCAACATGAAATTTTTGGTGATCTTGATGCTTTGAGAAGTGAAAAAGAATGTTTGTTGTAAGACCATGAGTTTGAACAAGAGGGCCCTATGATTAGACAAGTCCAGAGTTATGCCTCTCAGCCTAAAGATAAAAATAAAAATGGAACTACGAGACCTACTATTGTTGTTAATTTGAAAATGGAAAACAAAAGATGGTTGGTATTCAAATAAATGAGCCTGTGGCAAGACCGAAAGTCCCACCACCTATTTCAAGTGAAGACATGGAGATGGAAAGGAAAAAGAAGGAAATATATGATCTAGCAAGAGAATTGGAGAAGGATGAAGTTGAAGTATCTATTGCAGAGACAAGAAGGAAGATCCATTTCTTGAAGGCTTCATCTGCAAACACTCTTGGACCATCTACTATTGAAATAGGTATGCCATCTACAATTTCTAATACTGTCCCACTTGGTAATGTTACTACTAATAATCCACTTTCTGCTTCATCTACCAAATTAAATGTTGACCCTAAACAAAAGTCAAGTGTACAAGTAGGTGGATTAATAGCTGTAAATGATGGTCCCAGTGGAAACATTGGTCTAAGTTTTCAAAGAAGGCCTATGCAATTAGAAGGATATAGGAAAATTAGCTTTGATGGAATATCAGGTTACCCAAATGCTTTCCCAGTTGATATAAGAGATAAAGTAACCATTTTTGCTGGTAATAATACCATTAGTTGTGAAGAACACCTTAGGTTATTTGTTGATATGCTAAATGACTATGAAATTGAGCATGAAGATGTGGTCATGAAACTATTTGTTCAATCTTTGGTGGAAGATGCTAGAGACTGGGTCAAAAGACTCCCTGACCATTGTATTGATACATGGGATGCTTTTGAAAAATGCTTCAAGGAACAATATGGTGATAGGCATAATGTCAGTTTCATGCTAAATGAATTTAACACCATAAGGAAGAATCATAATGAGTTTGCAACTGAGTTCAACATGAGATTTCAGAAGGGTATGCATAAGTTGTTTCAAGTTATGAGATTAGATGACAATGTCTGTCTGACCACATACTTCAATTCCTTTGATGGAAAGATGGAATACTTACTGAGAGACAAAGAACCTATAACTCTCAGGGATCCTTTAGAATTTCTGTCAACATTGAGAATAATATGAAAATATCTGGAAATTTGGGTGGGAAAAGAGATGATCCTAAGTTGTTTGGGGACAAAAAATATAAAAGGTATAATGAAAGAAATGTTGGAAATAAGAGGCAAGAAGAAGACTAGTTGGATTAAGTGCTAAATGCACTAAAAGAATTGAAAGCACCTTATAACATAAATGATAAGGTTTCTGTTGTAGAAAAGCCCCATTTCAATAATAACCTCAACATGTAGAATAGGCTGCAGAATTACCCTTCTAACACCCAATGAAAAGATGGAAAACCTATTACCCCTACTTCAAAAGGAAATAATGACAAAGTTATCCATGGTCCTTTACAAAAATTACAAAAATCTTCTGTAAATGTCATGGAGAATCCACCATGGTGTATGGCTTGCCAATCTCCTCATTTTGCAGGACGTTGTGTGGTTGCACAATCCATAGCCGCATACCAAGATGATGGTTCAGAAGAAGTGGATCAAGAGGATAATAATGATGGAATTGGTTGTAATCTTGTTGTTTCATATTTGGGACATGAAGATGTTTCTGATATTGATGAAGAAATTGATGTGTGTTGGAAAAGATGCAATAAGGCATTATTCCATCAAGAAGTCTTTTCTGATGATGAAGACATTGATGAAAAGACATGTAACATGAACTTTTCCTTAGAGCAAGTGAATTTGAAAAGACCTTCAAAAGAGGAAATTGCTAGGATCACTGTAGAGATGGTAGCCCAAGTGCAAACTAGAAGCATGACAACAAATTATACCATTGGCAAAGCTGCAAGAATGTTTATAAAAAAACACTAGTTCCAAGAGACCCATTGGAAATAAATCAAAAGATGATTACTTAGTGAAGTTTAAAAATGTAAGGGGTAAGAAGTGGGAGCCAAAGGGAGTTGGAGCTGTGAAGATGTCTACTATTCAAAACAGAGAAAATCAAAAGGAAGTTGAGAAGCCAGTTAGTACAATGGATAAAAATGAGAAAATGAAGGTGACAACTACAACTGATGTACCTGAAAAACAAAAGGACACTAGAGCAACGCAGATTGAGATTCCTTCCTCTACCCCTATTGATATGTTGGCAGTAGTGTCTCAGATTACTATCAAGATTCCTTGGCTAGAGTTATTGAGAATCCCTGAACATAAGGATAGGGCTCTAGCATGGGTAGATAATGTTCATGACAATAATGTTTCTTGTAATACTAATGAGCCCCAGGCTAAAATTATGAAAGAAGTGGAAGTTCAGGGAATGGTATCTCAGATACCACCTATATACTTGGACAACTTTGTCAATGCTAGCCTTGTAAACATAGAACCATTTTTCCTAAGTATCATAGTGAATGGAATGACATTAAGAAATTTCATGATTGATTCAGGTGCCTCAAATATTGTCATGCCTTTTAAGATTATGGAGAAGTTAGGCCTTAAGGTTGATACAATCCAGGGTAGATGTTGTGCAATGGATCAAAGAGAAGTACCAGTCATTGGGACTATAAATGCATTGCCTTACAAATTCGCAGCCTATCCAGAGAAAGAGTTGACCATGAGTGTCTTGGTGGTAGACATTCCTCCTCATTATGGGATGCTATTATCCAGGAAGTGGAGTGCTGCCATGGGTGGAAGTTTCTAATGTGACTTGTCCTATGCAACTTTCAAGATAGATGATCAATATATTAAGATTGAAAGGGAGCTAAGGGTAGCCCATATGATTGAAAAGAATATTGACAATGAGATTACCTATTTTATAGATACTAATATCAATGCTTTTAGAGAAGAGGTCAGTGTGCTTGAAAGATAGCCTATGCTACCCCCTATCACTGTGGAAATAAATGCTCAATTTGAGAAGGGTGAGTTGTGGGTGATGTACTTTGATGGTGCTAACTACAAAGATGGTTCAGGAGAAGGTATTTTACTCATCTCTCTTGATGGAAATACTTACAAGTTCTCTTTCACACTTAGCTTCTCTTGTACCAATAATATAGTAGAATACAAAGCATTGTTAATAGGATTGAGGTTGGAACACAAGTATGGAATTAAATGTGTAAAGGTTGTTGGTGATTTTGAGTTAGTTGTGTCTCAAGTAAGATCAGTATATTCTTCTAAGAAAAAAAGGGTTGAAACAATATAGGAATGTCGTTTGGGACATGATTGAGAGTTTTGATGCCTTCAATATTGCATGGAAGGATATGAGTAACAATAAGATGGTTGACTTGTTAGCCAATATAGCAATCAATCCTAGTGACATCACTTTTGTAGGCATCTTTGAAATTGAAATTTAGGCTAGGCCTAGTATACCAGATAATGTTGAGAACTGGCAAGTCTTTGAAGATGACCAGGACATCTTGAGGTTTATGAATTGTGAAGATAAGTATCATGCTCAAGAATCAGATTGCTCAACTTTGGTTGAGACTGTAGAAGGAAAAGAAGTTATCCTTGGAAATGAAATCCTGCAGCTTATGACTAACAAGGTTCCCAAGGGACTTGTTGTTTTAGAAATTGTATTTGATAGTCTAACAAAGTCCAAATGGATACTAAGAAGAGAGACCAGATGGACCTGGAGGAAATTAACCTTGGCACACAAGAGGCACCTAAGAAGGTCGATATTGGAAGAGAGATATCTCAAGAGGCAAGGAACACTTTGATTGAGTTGTTAAGAAAACTTAGGCATGTTTTTGCATGGTCATATGATGATGTAAAGGTTTATAGAGAATACTTGTTCTAGCATATTATTCCTTTGAATAAAGATGCTAAACCTTTCAGGCAAAAACATAGGCTAATCAATCCTACCTTAGCACCTAAAATGCAAGAAGGACTGATGAAGTTGAGAGATGTTAGAATCATAGATCCCATAAGACATTCCTCTTGGGTGTCAGACTTAGTTCCTGTTAGAAATAAGAATGGGGATATCAAACTATGTGTAGACTTCAGGAATCTAAACATCTCTTCTCTGAAGGACAATTACTGCTTGCCTAACATGGAGGCAATGCTGCAAAGAGTGACTAGATCTAACCTGATGTCCATGATGGATGGTTTTTCTGGTTACAATTAGGTGATCGTGAAAGAATCAGAATAGTTCAAGACAACCTTTACAACACCTTGGGGAACCTATGTTTATGTAAGGATTTCTTTTGGTCTCACAAATGCTGGTGCAAATTTTCAAAGAGCAATTGATGTTGCTTTTGCTGAATTCATAAATGATTTCCTTTTTGTTTATCGAGATGACTTAACTGCATATTCCAAAAAAGAAGAAGATCATTGTTTTCATCTAGAGAAAATATTTGTGAGGGCTCTGGAATATGGCATTTCATTGAACCTTAGGAAATGTGCATTTGGTGTGACTAAGGGAAAATTACTGGGCCACCTAGTTGGAAAGAAGGGAGTAAGAATTAATCCAGAGAGGATAGTGGCCATTGACAAAATTCATAAACCAAAAAATGTAAAGGGAATCCAATCCTACTTTGGCTAGGTAAACTTTTTGAGGAGATTTATTACAAACTTTTCTAAAATTACTAGGCCAATATCCAAAATGTTGAATAAAGGATCTGAGATCAAATGGGAAGGTGAGCCTGATGAAGCTTTCAAGAACATCAAACAGGAAATCAAGGATGCATATGTTCTTAAAGCACCTAACTATAGTATTCTGATGCATATTTTCTCTTTTGCTTCTTTTCACACTGTTGTTGTAGAAAAATAATGAAGGTTTTGAACAACCTATTGCATTCTTTAGTAGATCTTTGCAAGCTGCTGAATTAAAATATGATATCAATAAGAAACAAGCATATGCACTTGTGAAGGCTATGAAAGATTTTAGATGCTATCTGATGGGATCAACTGTGATTTCTTTTGTACCAAGTACTATGGTAAATGATAGCAAGAAGTTTCTGGGAGGAGATGCAGATGGATAAACAAAATCCAAGAGTTTAACATTGATATCTAGATTACCAAACTGGTTAGAGGCCAAGGATTGGAAAAATTGTTGGCTTAGTCCAATCTTGATGCAAATCAAATAAATCGGGCTGACATTGGTTATACATGTGAAATGGATGATTGTATCTGGCATCAAGATATTATCTATTATTTAATGAATATGAAATGTCCATTAGGATTGGATGATAGAAAGAAAAGAGCTCTGAAGTTGCAAGCAATTAAATATGTTGTCATTAAATACAAATTGTGGAGAAGGAATCTGGACTGCATTTTGTTGAAATGTGTAGATGAAAGTTAGGCTGATAGATTGCTAAAGGAAATGCATGAAGAAATATGTGGTGGACATTATATGGGTAAAACTACTACTCAAAAGATTCTGAGAGAAGGGTTTTGGTGGCCCACAATTTTCAAAGATGCAGAACAATTGGTAAGAAAGTGTGATGCTTGTCAGAGATTTTCTGGCAAGCTCAAGTTTTTAGGAAATGTACCACTGAGGCCAGTAGAAGTGCAAGGCCCTTTGCAACAATGGGGAATGGATTTTATAGGAGAAATACCAAATAAGTTCGGTGGAGGACACTCTTGGATCTTGGTTTCCATAGATTATTTTACAAAATGGGTAGAGGCTATTCCTACAAGGAATGAAACTAGAAAGGTGGTGAATGATTTCTTATTGAATAATATTCTTACAAGATTTGGTTGTCCTGAAAGGATTGTCTGTCATAATGCAATGTGCTTTAGGTCTGCTGAATACAAGGAGTTTTGTGAAGGTTTAGGAATCCATATGTCATATTCCTCACCTTATCAACCACAAGGAAATGGACAGGTAGAATCATCCAACAAAATCTTGATAAAGATTCTCAAGAGGATCCTTGAAAATAATAAAAAGGCATGGAACTCAAAGTTTCCATTGGTTGTGTGGCCTGATAGAGTAATTGTAAAGAAGGCAATTGGGTGTGCACCATTTGACTTGGTGTATGGAATACAAGAAAGGATGCCTCAGAATAATTTGTTAGAAATATACAAGTTTTTTCAATTATATGATGATGATCTAGATGATGAATTGCAATTAAGGATTGAGAATTTGATCAGGTTGGATGAAACTAGAAGAGAATCAGCTTCAAAGGATACTAAGTTGCAGGTGCAGGTTAAAAAATTGTATGACAAGAAAGTTGTAGCAAGGAAATTTGAACTCAATGATTTGGTATTACTTTGGAATGCCAAATTGGAGGACAAGGGAAAACATGGAAAATTTGATCCAATCTGGTTAGGGTCATATTTGATTCATGAAAAGTGGGGACAAGATTCCTACATTTTCAAAGAACTAAATGGTGACATTCAAGAATTTCCTGTTCATGGACAATTCTTGAAGAAATACTTCAGTTGAAGGTATTTTTATTTCCATGAATAGTATCTAGGTTTGTAAATGTTGTAAATTTTGTAAAGATGTGGTGTGTTTCTTTTATGTCTGGTCTGGCCTTTGTAGTCAGGTTTTTGTCTAGTGCTCTCTGCAATTGCCCTTTTTGTCCAGTAGGTGGTCTGCTTTCCCCAAAGATTTTGAATTCTTGCATGGGCACAAGTTACCCATCATCCCTAGACAGAGCCATTGTTAGGCCATTTTCCTACCATTGCAAAAATCCAATGAAAATGGTCTATTCCTGTGAAACCCTAAGAAAGTTGCCTTGTCCTATTGTAAAATAGTTTTGACCAGCGAAGAAAATTTAAGATGTTTTGTGGCTTGCGAACTAAGCTAGGGATTGTTTAAGATGTTTTCAAGCTTCAGTCAAGGTCACATGTACTTTGGTGCAAAAACCAGATAGATATGGCTATTTGAAGGTCTGAGAATTAGGGTTTATCCATGCCCAAGGGTTTCAAAAATTATGCAAGTCCACATAAACCCTAGCCAGTTCTATTTCTTCATTACCTTTTTCCTGGTCACTTGAGTCTATTTTATTCACATGCCTTTTCCTTTTCCTTTGATGCACATGATCTCTTAATTTTTGGCAATTAGTAGTTTTTGTTCAGCGATCCAACGACTAAGGTGTTCTCGTAATCACCAAGTTCTTGGGTAGTTAGTCATTTCATCTAGTGACTTGGCAACTGAGTGTTCGTGTGATCTCATGATCTTCACAGTTAGTGGCTAAACATATAGTGATCTGGTGAAGTGGTTAAGGTTTTCCTTTGTCATTGTATCTCGTGATAAAGCGATCAATGTCATGAAACATTTAGAGATCAACGAGGACCGTTGATGAAGATCTAGATCGAGAGTGGGCGCTAGTTTGCATAATGAAACTCGAAGTTAAGAAAATATCCAGTGATTATAAGATTACCTTTGTCACGTAATCTCCAATTCTAATCACATGAGTTATAGGCTAGTCAAGGTTTTCCCTTTGTTGCTGAATCACTAGATAGAGATGAGTTAAGTTAAAGGGTTTTGTGACTCAGCGTGGGCCATAGATGTAGATGAGATCATGTTTTGCATGTACCTTCTCTGATTTGCACTCTATTCATTGTGTATACTATTGTATTGACTACTTCTCTCCAATGCATATGAGGAACCTTTCCTTCTATCAACATGGTTCTTGCAGCATCAAGGACTATTATGTTTCTTCATTCAGCAACTCCATTTTGTTGTGTTGTCATAGGTTGAAAATTCTACCTCATAATACCATGCTTCTCACAAAAGGTATTGAATTCATGTGAAGTGAATTCTCCACCTCTATCTGATCTCAAACACTTTATATTCAAGTCTATCTCATTCTCAACATTTTCCTTATAAAATTGAAAAGTTTCAAATGCTTATGATTTTTCTCTAAGAAATCCAACCCACACAATTCTGGAGTAATCATCAGTGAATATAATAAAGTACCTACCTCTGAAGTATGACTTGGTTTGTGTAGGTCCACAAAGATCTATATGAATCAGTTCCAATTTTCCATTTGTTGAGTATCCTTTGCATGCAAAACTACTTCTTGTCTTCTTTCCCAAAACACACTCTCTACATGTAGTGTTAGTAGGTTTCATAATCTTAGGTAGATCTCTAATAGCATTTTTGTTAGATTATTTTACCATGTTATCAAAGTTCGTATGACAAAACCTTCTATGCCATAACCAAGTGTCATCAATATTTCCAACAAAACAACTGACCTCAGTAGAGTTCAACTAAAATATATTACCTCTGGTCTTGGTGCCAGATGCGATCAATTCTCCATTAGTTCCTCTAATAGAGAAATGATCATCCTTGAATTAAAAATGATATCCCTTATCCACAAGTTGTCCAACACTAAATAAATTATGTTTCAGTTCATCCACAAACAATACATCATCAATGTTAGTCATTCCATCCAGAGTAATTGATCCTTTACCAAAAATCATTCTAAGAGTATTATCACCAAATCTTACAACACCACCATCAAACTTCTTTAGTTGAATGAATCTATCCTTGTCACTGGTAATGTGATGTGAACATCCACTATCAATTATCCAATTAGTTTTCCTATCAAGATGAGAAACTAAACCTTTTTCTTCATAGATAGGATCCTCTTCTTTGATAGAAACAAAACCCAATGCATCATTTAATTCATCATCTAAATCTTTAGTTCCATCACTGGAATAAAAGAATTCCTTATCATTTTTTTAATTCTCATATTTAGGCCTATGCTTAGGTATTCTAGTTGGAAATCTAGATGCAAAATGACCAACCTTATTGCTATTGGAAAGTTGGCTATACTGGTGTATATGCCTTAGTATAGTGTTATCATTATGGCAACAAAGTCATATAGTAGTTTGGAGTCAATGCACTTGATGAGAAGATCAAAAATTGGCTAAGTGTTGAAGATTGGACAGTGTACAAAGTACCTGAAGTAGAGAGCATCAGTGCACATGTGTACAATCAATTTATGGTATGCACCCTAGAAGATAAGTTTGTTAGACTATATTGATGCTTATTCTATGAGCACATGATCAGATATGAAAGTATGACAAAGTTACAGATAGTTGAAGTTACATAGCCAGTGTATGCCAGAGAAGAACAGAGTAAGCAACCGACTGTTGGCATTTTGATTTGCGGTTATATTCTTATGATGTAAAGGCCATGCACTTATTTTAATTAGGTTGCTGACATATAAATATGTTGTTTGAAAACACGCTTGAGCCAATTTATTTGGAAGCATTGTATGTAATCGGTTAAAGGGCCAACCTAGTTATTTGTTTTGTATGTGCATATAAATATGAGATGTGCCCAGTGTAATTGGTATGAGAGTTGTTATAGAGTTGAGATAAGTAGAGAAGAAGTGTGAAAAGAGCTTATAAGATGTATTAGAGCTTTGCAAGAGGTCAAAGCATCAACGCATCAAAGGAACTTATCAAACAAGTAATGTCACAGTAACAGTTCATCCAATAGATATAGTGTGTATCTAAGATCAGAAGGTTGCAGCCTTCACCACTTGAGCAGTGAGCTCTAGGATAGTGCGTCCACACCCCTAACAGGGTTTATTGTAAAAGGCTCCTAACAGGGTCTGACCCTTGACAAGGTCTACTATACTAAACATATTGTAAAGAAACTCCTAACAGGGTTAAGGATCTTTTAACAAGGATCATAAAGCACTAGTACAAAATATTAGTGGGTTTCAATTTCCACTGAGGTTTTTACCTATTTAGGTTTCCCCGTAATGATATTGATGTTATCTGTTGATTTCATGTTTCATGTTTGTGTGGATGTTCATTTCAGTACTTAAGTATTTAAGTTCAGTTTAAAGATTAAGATAAAAGGTAAAATACAGTGAACACTGATTCACACCCCCCCCCTCTCAGTGTTCCCATTCCTAACAATCGGTATCAGAGCTCTGGTCCTCAACAAAGAATTTTAACCACTTGAGTTGACCATGGACAAAGAAGAAATGAAACATCTGAAAAGAAATCTTGAAGTTGCTCTTGAAGACCTCGACATATCGGAAAAATAAATTAAATAACTTAAAGAAAAAGTCAGTGATGCTCAAGTAGTCATCAAAAGGATAAGAAAAGATTTGAAAGAATGCTCTGGAAATGATTTAGAGATTATGATAAAAAAGCTCAGTAAAGAAAATTCATCTCTAAAAGAACAGATTGAAGAACTAGATGATAAGCTGACTAACAATCAAGAAGTCTATGATGAACAGATCAAAGAGAACCTTCAACTAAATGAAGAATTGAGGCAAGAAAATATGGAAATCATGGAGCTAAGGAATAACAAAGAAATCTTGGAATCTGAATTGAAAGAGGAAAAGAATCACATTGAGAAATTACACACTAGTTCTGATTTGATAGAATCTCAGTTGTATGCAAGAAGAGTTAAAGGAGATACTAGCTGCATTGGATAAAATGAAGCACAAAATTAGATTGACAACATGCAAGCAAGAATGAAAGCACCAAAAGACACCTCAGATGCTAAGGAGACTAGAAGTTAGACTAAGGATCATATTGAATCACCTAAGAATGAGCATAAGCCAGTAGATCACACTTGTTATGCATGTAACAAGCATGGACACATAGCGAGGAACTATATAGAGGTAAGACCTTTCAATGGTTACTATTATTCATGTAATAAATTTGGTCATAGAGCTATGAATTGAAAAACAAGTCAGAAGAACAGGACTCAGTATAATCAGAGGAATCAAAATCAGTCTAATGAGGGAGGTTCTTAGAATGTTGCATGTCAGATATGTAACTATAATGGTCACTCAGCTAGACAATATAAAATAGTGACCCATGTCAATGCGCTTAGGAATATAAGGCCTTCAATCATTTGTCACTCTTGTAACAAGGCTGGACACATCTCAAAGTTTTGTAGATCAAGGATGCAAGGTTAGGAAAGCCCTAAAAAGCCTGAAGAACTAGTATTGGATACCGAAGGAGAAGTCAAGTTTGTGAAAGCTTTAGAGGATGTGAGCTTGATTTGGTCAGAAGAAAAGAAGGATAAGGTTGATAAGAATGTATTGGATGCATCCACAGTGAATGCACCCTCTACATCTAGATGAATGGCCCTTAGGGTCATAGGGGAGCTAATTTAGCTCTAGACCCCTGTGTGGCTGGTATACTCACTTTTAGAGTATGCGCCTTTGGACTTAAGCTTTTGGAGGCTAGGAGAACCTATGTGCAAAAGTGCACTAGATGATTATTTGTAGAATGGAAGTTAGAAATTTTTGAGTGACAGCCTGGTTTACGCGACAAGCATTAATGGCACAATTTCTACTTTAAAGTACACCAAAGTTTGTAGATCTCTTGTTGCATTTGAATTGATAGAGATTGGAGAGTAGAAGAGCCCTAGAATTTGATTGAGAAGGATTGAAGTTTGATTCATCAAGTGATTTTCTATGCATTTGATTGGTTGCAGAAACCCTAGTTTGTCGCGCCAATTCAAAAAGTCTTCAAGATCATTTGGAAAGCAATATCCAAGTAAGTGATGGCTACTCCTATAGTATTTGATGTTGCAAAGAAGAAAAGATATGTGTTCAAGAAGCACCCATTTAAATCCACCTTGGATGACCTAGAAGGGGCATTCTCCTGCACGCCTATGGGTGTTATGCATGTCGAGGACATTAGGGCATACATATACTATAAGAAAGAGCTAGTAGGATTGGACAGATTAAGGGCACACATAGAAACAATGATGAAACCAGAAAAAACCTTCATGGATGAGTATGCACGGTGGAATAATCACCCTATAGTAGAGTATGCTATGACATATGAGTTCTATGAATCATAATAGATCAAGATTCTACTAAGTAGGATTCATGATGACCTATTTTGGATAGGTGAAGTATCGGTCAGAATTACTAGTGACCTAATTCATGAGATGAAATGCCTCTCTAAAATAGGCGTCGTTCTTCCAGCCAAAAAAGATGTGAGAAAACTTGTTGAGAAAACCTACAAGTCAAGAAGTGATAGGCACATAATGACCATAGAGCCTATTGAGAAAGATGACATCAAATTGATGTCCATGATACTAGGTTACAGGTTCCAACACACCAGCAAGGTAAATAGTGTGTCTACGGCCATAATTCTTCTAGCCATAAGACTTGTGAAAGAGAATGGAGAGTTCAACTTGTGTGAGATCCTACACACACAACTAATAGATAACATTAAGTCCATCAAGCATGATAAGACCAAGATATTCAAATTTGGGTCTTTAATTATATATATGTACTTCCATATTATTGGAAAGGTGTCAGATTTATACCTTGATGGGACTATGCCATAGATATCCTTCAAGGGATCTACTAAGAGCATGCTAAGAGATTACATGACACTAGAGTTGAAGACATTCAGGGTTAAAATGTAGATGAGGTACACAATACCAGAGAAAATAGCTGAAACGTACAAGGATACTATTTGCTTCATGGTTGAGACAGACACAACATGCATGGAGGAAGTTGAACCAAGAACAAATTGGATCCATCCACTTGGATATAAGGTTGATGAACAAGTCCTAGAAGCATATGCACAAGTATTGCTTTCAGCCCCTAAAGACCATAATAAGCCAAGATGGGGAACCTATGAAGAGAAAACAAGAGAAGTTGATGCTATCTTAAACAGTGCAGAAACTAAAAGGAAGGTTGCCAAAGTTACCTCAGAGATCTTGAGAATTCATGGAGTGTCTCAAGTAGACCTAGACAAGTCAAGGGAAGAGAATATTTCTTTTGAAATTGAGAGCACAACAACAACAAAGTAAGAATCAGAGGATCCTAAGCTAAAGAAGGTGAAAATTGAGAAATCTGATGTTTAGAAGGGTAAAACTGATGTTACTCCTTCTGCGCCCAAGGAAAACATTGACCTTACTTCTCCTCTTGAGTATAAGGCAATGGCTAAGAGGAAGAAAGAAATTAGCATTGGTCATCCATCCTCACGAGTAACAAGAAATAGAAGGAACACTCAAACACCTCCTGAAGTAAGTTTCAAACCTAGTCTCAGTGTGTTAAGTACAAGAATTATTGATGAAGGAAGAATTGATCAAGTAGGAAATTTATATGAGAAATACAATGAGATTTACAAATTAGAGATACATGGAATGATTGTTAAACATATGTTGAAATTTAAGAAGACAGTCTTAGAACTGAAGACTATGATCCTAGATAATGTGTGGAACATCTTAGAATTCCAAAAGAGACAGGCCATTGAAGAGGATTTAAGGATAAGAGAAAAGATTCTAGATGAAACCCTTCCAGTATGTTCTCTAGAGGAGAAATGTCTATTGTTAGATCTAGTAAAGCCACATCTCATAACAAAATCAAGGACCCTACATATAATGGACAAAAACTATGATCTAGTGGCTAAGGAAACAGAGAAGGCATTCGAGAAGGTCTTCATGAACAGACACATGTATCCAGCTACTGGGCCCAAAGTTCAAGTTCCCACAATGGTTGCAAAAGAGTTAGAGGCTACTAATGTACCTATGATAGGTCCCCAGGACTCAACACTTGCATTTGAAACAATATTAGAGGAAGATAAGTCTGCGCCCATAACAAAGACACTCAAGGATGATTCTATCTTTATTGACAATATAAAAGTTACTATGGTGGCCATAGATATGGATCTGGACAAGTTTGAAGAGGCATTTGTAGGCACTCAAGAGGCTAAGAAATTATGTAGTAAAACTCCTCCCACTCATCAAGAAGAAATATTGATTGAGGATATAAGAAATGAAGAAGAAGAAGAAAAGATGGAAGAAAAGAAAGAAGGAAAAGAAAAAGTAATAGAAAAAGAAGAAGAAAAGAAAGAAGAAAAACAAAAAGAAGCTAAAAAATAAAAGGGAGAAGAAGAGGTAAAAGGAAGTGAGCAAAACGATGAACTATCAATTGAAATGGTCAAGGTTAAACAAGAAGTAATGGATAGCACTCCTATCACTCCTTCAACAGCATTGTTGTCAAGTTTAACACCTGACACAACTAATTTGGATTCATTAGGAGAAGAAGACCTGATCAAGTTCATCGTCTTAGCTATGGATAAAGCCAAGGATTAATAGGTAATGAGGAATCCTGTCACAACCCATTTTTATTAAAAACAAACTACTACCACTCTTTCCATGATTTATGCAACTAACATAGATAGAGGCATCTTTACTTATAGCGTTAATGAAGGAACTATAACATCATGATCTCCAAGTTCATGCTTAGTAGGAGGTTGACTGCATGTGATAAAAAGGGACACATGCAGTCATTCCTTCTCTTTGCACACATGCCAAAAGGGGGAGTTGGATAGGACGCATGATAGTTTTAATGGAGGAAATAACTTGAAGAAGCATGCAGACTAAGGGAATGAAACAAAAAATTTTGACTTTTTCTCGATATACATGAAAAATTGGTAGGAGGGGTAGGCGGAGTTAAATGAGACAGAGAGAAAGGTGTGCACTCTGTTAAAAACAGTGGATGCCCATCTCCTCCCTCACACTGAACATCATTAACAAAAAAAAATTTTACAAGAAAAAGTTACTATGAGTATGAAAAGGGGAGAGGGCGAGGATTTCTTCTTCAAAACAAAGAGAAGGACGATGGAAATAGGGGACTGTAGGAAGCTAGAGCAATAGATCTATATTGAAGGCTGGAAGGATTGCCTGTGTCTAGATCTTATCATAGAAACTACCAGGTTTTATCTTTTTTTTAAATGCTTCTATTATATGTTGTATGGTGATGTCTCTTTAAATGGAAAAATTGGTTGTTTTATATTGTTTATCCATTATGTGTTGAATTTGGGGACCTTTTAGAGACGATTTTGATTGTCTTTTACAACTCAGTGTTAAATGCATTACACCCAACTATCTTTCCATATAGATGTCAATTCCTCCAATTCATTTCTAAGATGTATTCCTTCAAATTAAATGTTTCTTTATTTTCACATTCTCTATGTGATCCGTCCATTCAAGTAAGTAGGGGAGTATTATGTTGATTGTGAATAGTGATCAAACACGATGTAACATACATACTACTTATTTCAATTAACAGTCTATTCTCAGTGGGGAATGAAGATTTCCAGATTCTCTATATCTAATCAGCCCTACAAGTCTATGGGAACTTGTTAGAATTTAGTAACCAACTAGATAAACTGGGTTTGGTGGTAAACCAACCAAACCCAAGAAAATTTTGATTTTTTCCTTAAATAGATTAGTGTAAAATATATATATATTAGAAGTAACTCTCTCAAGAGTCTCCGATTTGGAGTGCTCCAAGATATGGTAGGTCCTTCACCTATACACTCAATAAATGATTAAACCAACCTGCTCTGATACCATGTTAAAAAGATAACAAAATATAGAGAATTGTAGGAAATTGTTTAATCAATTGAGTTAGGAGTAAGAAGATTTACCATGAATTAAGCAAAAACTAGGAGCATACACCAAAAATAAGCAACAAGGAGACAAGATTTTGAAGGGGAAAAGCATAGAAAAACCCCTGTGAATTTAATGAAAGTGGCAACAAATGCCTAAGAATGAGAGAGAGAGAGAGAGAGAGAGAGCAAGCAATGCTCATACAATATTCAAGAAGAAGAAGAATCTCATGAGATGAGAGAAACTTGAGAAAAAGAAGGAGAGCCATCACTTTTAATAGAGATGTGGGAGAGGAGTCACATTGTAACTCCCATATCTGAGTGTGCCACATTTCACTAGTGTGTGAGACAAGTGTAGGATTCCTCATAAGGAGGAATATCTATTTTCCTTAATAAAGGAAATTACAAAAAAGACATGTCCTCCCACTTGGACTAGAGGACAAAATACATTAGGATACCTTGGTTTATCCTATTAAATACATAAATAACCAAGGACATATTAAATTCTAATAGAACCCAAGATGAGTTTTAGTTCGAAACTCTTGCAATTACAAAAAAAAAAAGAAACATCAAGACTGTTGTCGTTTAGTAATCATTGATCTCTGTTTTATATATTTTTATGTTGTCAGAAAAATCACATCTTCTTAGCCTTGGTAAGGATAGAAACAACATCCCAAATTTATCAATCCATTCATGATAACTAATCTCTTTGCTTGGAACTATTTCTCTATATTGAAATGACATTGGATGCCTCTGTCTTGTCTTTTTTTTAAACTTTAGCAATTTTTATTTAAATTGAAATACTAGCACTGAAACTTTAGTACGCCTTCTCCCCAGACTTCAAAATTTTTTTTACGATTAGACATGCTCAAATTATGAGAATGTCCACATTTCCTATCTTTTGGAAAAACAAGGAAATATGAACAACTATTTTTATTTATTTTAAACTTTGTACTTTCTTTTGGTTATTTGAGAAATATAGTGTAGTATTTCTTTCCTTTTCTATCATGAATTTAGTATGCATATTTCTTCTTGGAGCTTTGTGGAAAGGGTTACTTAACTCTGAAAACGTATCTTGAGAACAAGTTAGTTTTCTTTAACTATTTTGGGAAGTGATAATTTAGAATTAGAATTATTGTTTTCAGGCTGGGTTCTCCAAATCTATCAATGTTTTTTTTAAATAGAGATCATTTTGTAGAATTGTATTTGGGATTGCGAGTTATCATTAATGATCATGCCAACCTAATCCTCCTCCTTGTTCTAGAGAGTCTTTCTCTCTTCTAGTTTTCGAATAGAAATTGTGGGTGTTTTAAACTATTACAATGTTTCCTTTTGATATTAGGTGTCACGGTTTGAGAACACTTATCTAAACCATCCATTTAACCGAATTATCATGATGTTCATGAAAACATGAGTAGAGAGAAAAATGCAATTCTAATAAAAATGACTCTAGACAGGATATTTCCATGAAAACAAGAGTACTCTCCAAAGCACAACGTATAAAATCTGCATAATCTTATCCGATTAATTACCTAGTTTAAGGGGGAGTTTTATTTTTATATGTTGGACTCCTTTTTCTAATTACCTGTTCTCAGCTTTAGTTCTTGTAATTGCATCTTTTTTGATGCTTCTAGTAGCATGATCTTGTAGTGTAATATGTGTTGTTCATAGAAGTTAAGGAAGCAATCATAATGCTTACCATTATTTTTACACACGCATCCTCTTGTTAACATCACTTTTATTTGCATTGATTTATGCTAACTATAGGAAGTCCTACATTTTTTGTACCCTTCATTTCATTTGGCATTTAACATTTTTTATTTTCTTATATTGTGCAATTTGAGTAGGAAAAAGAGATCATGAAATATTGTGAACCATGAGATGCGCTAATGATGAGAGAAAAAGAGATTATAAAGAGATGATTGATTGATCCTTTAGATATAGGTTTTTTTTTAATGTTTAGTGCATTTATTGAAAACTCTTGAATACACAAAGAAAAGATTGTTGTTGCATTTGTCATATCTTTGATGTACTTTTTGAATGTCCATGATAACAATATATTACTCATGATTATATTAAGGAGAATAGATTTACCTTACTTGTTCTATTTTTAGATGTGTGGATAGATATAAACCTTTTCATGATGATCATTCCATGTAATGACTTCTTTGAGAAAATTATGAATTACCATTATGTTCCATGTGTGAGATGGAAACTCAATTCTATGAAATGGAAAGGAAAGGAAAAGTTGATGTTTCTATTATCTTAATTAAGATTTTTGTATTGGTGTGACCATGATTTGTTATTCTAGAGTATAGAAATATTTTGGTACACTAATTCCATTACTTCAATCAGTTTTACTTTGTTAGACTACCTCTAGCTGGGCTGGGTATCTTTCGTGTTAGGAAAGATTCAAGGGAAGTGTTACTACTTCGTGGTAGGGTGGAAATGCACTCCCACAATATTCTCGCCCTTACTAACTTTTGTGAATAGGTTTCAAAATCTTTTTGCAAGAAGAACTTTCCTTTACAATGCTATATGCTTCTTAAAATTTGACATGATGGTATTTCTATACTTTGATGTTTACATTTACCATTAGAAATGTAAGTTCATATTTGATCTAATTATAATCTTACATTGTTTGAATTTGACAGTTGGTCGATATCTCTTTGATTTTGTATTTAGACAAGTTGGTCGAAATCTTTATATTGAGTTGATATAACATCTATTATTGTGATTATGCTAGTACATTCGACAGAGGGTTGACATTCCACTTTTCTTGGACTTAGAGGTATTCCTTATCTTTTTGACTGTTTTGGTCATAATTCTAATTTTTTTTTTCCATATATTCTCGTAAATATCTTTGTATCTAGTCGATTTGTATATTCAACCTTTGACTCTTTGACTGACTCCATTGTCTTTTATGCAAATTGTTGATGTGGCTTTTGTGTCAAAAATTTAGTCTTTACATATGGTATCAGAGCTCTAGGTTCCACACTAGGGCCTTGAGTTCACTATGCTTAGTTGTGACCCTTAGTCGTACAAATTTTGAGTTGATTAATGCTTAGTCTATGAACGTAAGTGCAATTCCCTGGGTTGACTAGAGTGTCTTCTGATTTTAATCTATCTTGATAGGAAAGGATAGGATGTTCCTTGTATTATGGGAAATAGACACTTGAGGGACAATATTTCTTATGCGTGTGAAATTTTTTGAATGTCCCTGGTAGCTCCTTAAACTATGAAAGTTTGAAATAGTTATGTGAGCCTGGCAACTGTCTACCTTGAGTGGTGTGATTACTTCATGTTCCATATTGTAAAATGTTAGAACATGTAAAAATAATTATGAGGTACTTTGTGTGTGGGATACACTTTAAAAATTTAATGCCTTTTTTTTCTCTACATTAGTATAGCAAAGAAAGAAGATAAAATTCTATGAGATATTGTGTAGTTAAATAATGATGGTTAGGCAATAAAGGTACGAGAGATTGCCAAAATTTAGAAATTGTCTTGTGATAAATGATGGAAACATGTATTATTGTAATGTATATTTGCAAGTGTTATGAAAGGATTTCGATATTAGAACCTTATGAAATTCTTAGGGAAGAAGAATTCAACATGTTTTATATGAAACATAAATTGGTAGAAAATTGTGAAAATATATTTATATGTCTTACCTTGCATGGCATGAGATTTTTAAAAAAAAGAGAGAATTAACAATTCATGTGGGTTGGCTTTATTGGATAGAGAAATGTTGTTTAAGGTAATTGAATGTGTTATTACATGATGATGTAAACTTTGTGATTCATGTTCTAGAATTATGGTCATGTTCTTTAGCATACCTTGATGCAAAGTGATGTGTAGCTTTTATTCCCTCCTTGTGGCTAGTGTTAGTCACTCTGTAAATGTGATTTGGTTTCAATTTATGTTTTATTTTTGAACTTTGTTAAACTTTGAAAGAGGTGAAGGACTATCTTGAAAGTTTTAGTTCTCTTGTGACCACCTAGCCACCAATTTTGAGTTTTTCAATCAACTGAGATTTTGTTCACACTTCTTGATTTTTCTTATGACCATTGAGGGTCTAAATTAAAATTTGCAACTTGAAATATAATGATCTTAGGGTAGCTAGAATATGTGTTTTCAGTTTCTAGTTCTATGATGTGAAGTAATGTCATCTATCATGTTCAACATATAACATTGATATAATTGTGAAAGGGAGTAGATTGTGAAGAACACACCAATTCTAAACTTGTATTCATATGTTATTTAGAATATGTTTCACTTGAATTGACATGAAAAGGGTTGTGTATATTAGAAATGCATTTTATGAAATAATTAACAATGATTAATATTCTTTGATGTGATTTTTGATGCTATGAGGAGCATTGCATGGATATTCATGGAGTGATGGAATCCAGGGAAAATACATTTTTTTGATATTAATATGATTTTACTATCACATGGGTGATTATATTTGAGACCTTGCATGAAATTATTATGAGATGATTGAAATAGATGTACCATTTGATGTGTTTGAGGATCAACGAGTAGGTCAACATATTTTTATGGAAATGAAATAGAGTTCTTTGGTTATGATGCATAATTGGTGTTTTTGATAGAATAGTCAACACCCCCATATTTTTATGTATGTTCATTTGACTAGATGATTCAAACTATGTAATTGCTTATGATTAATGAGATTTTTCATGATGAAGGGCATAATTCTTTTGGATTAGTTGATTGTTGTATGACTTGCATGTTCTTGTTAAATGTATTATTGCATGAAAGGAAATTATATGAAATGCATGAACTGCATCTTTTTTCTTACTTTATATGAGTATTGGAAAGCTTACCTTTCAGTGAGGGTGCTAATGTGGAAGAAGTAAACAGGGAAGGGTAGAAAGGGATGTTTCTCTACCTACCAGTTTTCATTCCTGGTGATAAAAAAGATGCTTTGGCCAAAGCTTGTCCGCATATGTTTTCATAAATATGCTGCCCATGTTTCATCTCCCTGCCACATTCATGAACAATAGGAAGTTTCATGTCTGCACCAGATAGCCCCTTCCTTTTATTCCTTTTGGGCATTGCAGGGTTGGGAATTCTGAAGGGTGATAGAATCCCAAGGAAGTGTAAGGCTTTGTCGATAGAACGGACAAGCGTCCACGCCACAATCCTATCTCAAGATTTGCATATGGACAGCTGACTGTCCAATAGCATAGGAGACATGGACTTATAGAAGGATAGATGTCCAATTACAATTAAGTGTCTTGTCTCATGATTGACCTTTATGGTTATGTTTTTGGATGCATGGTTATAGATGTATGGTATACATTGATGTGCTGATTTTATATGGTGCTGAATTATTATGATTATTTAGGATGTTTATGCTTAGATGAAGCACACTAGAATTATATTGATAAAAATGTGAGTGCTTGTTTATATTAAGATGTTAGACTTGTAGGAATTATATTATTTTAGAGATGAAATATAAATGCTATGATGAAATGAGATAAAGTTTCTTTGAAATATTATAATTCTGACAACATGGGCATGAGGGCCTAGGTCACATAAATGGAAAAATGGATTCACTAACCTTTTCAGGAGATTTGTGAAATGGATGGATGAATCTCTCACTTAGTAAGTACCACATGTTAGAAGGTACATATGAAATATTTACTTGTGATAAATTGTCATTTAAAGTATATTTTAGTTGAAATTTTGTTATCCTCAATGACTCTTTTATCTTGAATATAGAAAACTAAAATTTTTATTATCTGAAGTATAGACATTATGATTGCACTAAAAACATTGTGAGTATATAAATATGAGTATTCCAGTAACATGGATCTAAGGAAACCATAAATGTGCTCAATTTATTGTGATACCATGATAAGGTATAGTAAGCACAGGTATGTGGGTACTTTGTTGCTACTTAAGAATATCATGTAAGTTATTTCTGAAAGTATTGAGTATGAGAATGTTAGATCTTTCAATTTTGATTATGATAGATACATGAAATGATGCTTTGATGTTGTTCCTATGTATCACAGATGGAACGACACATTATAATAGAGGGGGAATATTGTCGGAGAGAGGTAACTCTAACCTTGTAAAACTGAAGGGTAGTAATGGAATTCACACTCTCACATAGAAAATGTTCTTGAAATAATTATGATTCAACTATGTTTTTTTTTGCTCCAAATGTGTTTCTGTACTTACTAGAATGCATAACTAATGAAAATTTGACTTTATGCAAGCAAATGAAATAGAATCTTGTTGATTTTCTACTAGAATATAAAAGTGTATAAATGCATTACTTTTAATATTTGAATAATGGGAGATGAATTATTATCATGTCAATTGTAAAAATTTTGAATTATGCATCAAGACGATGCATTCTTAAGAGGGAAGGGTGTCACAACCCATTTTTATTAAAAACAAACTACTACCACTCTTTCCATGATTTATGCAACTGACAGAGATAGAGGCATCTTACTTATAGCATTAATGAAGGAACTATAACATCATGATCTCCAAGTTCATGCTTAGTAGGAGGTTGACTGCATGCGATAACAAGGGACACATGCAGTCATTTCTTCTTCTCTTTGCACATGTGCCAAAAGGGGCAGTTGGGTAGGACGCATGATAGTTTTAATGGAGGAAATAACTTGAAGAGGCGTACAGACTAAGGGAATAAAACAAAAAAATTGGTGGACTTTTTCTTGATATACATACAAAATTGGTAGGAGGGGCAGGCGGAGTTAAATGCGACAGAGAGAAAGGTGTGCACTATGTTAAAAATGGTGGATGCCCATCTCCTCCCTCACACTGAACATCATTAACATAATGTTTTTTTACAAGAAAAAGTTATTATGAGCATGAAAAGGGGAGAGGGAAAGGATTTCTTCTTCGAAATAGAGAGAAGGACGATGGAAATAGGGGATTGTAGGAAGCTGGAGTAGTAGATCTATATTGAAGGCTAGAAGGATTGCCTGTGTCCAGATCTTATCACAGAAACTACCAGGTTTTATCTTTTTTTTTAAATTCTTCTATTATATGTTGTATGGCGATGTCTCTTTAAATGGAAAAACTGGTTGTTTTATATTGTTTATCCATTATGTGTTGAATTTGGCGACCTTTTAGAAACAATTTTGATTGTCTTTTAAAACTCAATGTTAAATGCATTATGCCCAACTATCTTTCCATATAGATGTCAATTCCTCCAATTCATTTCTAAGATGTATTCCTTCAAATTAAATGTTTCTTTATTTTCACATTCTCCATGTGATCTATCCATTCAAGTAAGTAGGGGAGTATTATGTTAATTGCGGATAGTGATCAAACATGGTGTAACATACAGACTACCTATTTCAATTAATAGTCTATTCTTAGTGGGGAACAAAGATTTCCAGATGCTCTATATCTAATTGGCCCTACAAGTCTATGGGAACCCAAGATGAGTTTCAATTCAGAACTCTTGCAATTACAAAAAAAGAAAAAGAAACATCAAGACTGTTGTCGTTTAGTAATCATTGATCTTTGTTTTATATATTTTTATGCTATGAGAAAAATCACATCTTCTTAGCCTTGGTAAGGATAGAAACAACGTCCCAAATTTATCAATCCATTCATGATAACTAATCTCTTTGCTTGGAACTATTTCTCTATATTGAAATGACATTGGATGCCTCTGTCTTGTCTTTTTTTTAAATTTTAGCAATTTTTATTTAAATTGAAATACTAGCGCTGAAACTTTAGTACGCCTTCTCCCCAGAATTCAAAAAAAATTTTACAATTAGACATGCTCAAATTATGAGAATGTCCACATTTCCTATCTTTTGGAAAAACAAGGAAATATGAACAACTATTTTTATTTATTTTAAACTTTGTACTTTCTTTTGGTTATTTGAGAAATATAGTGTAGTATTTCTTTCCTTTTCTATCATGAATTTAGTATGCATATTTCTTCTTGGAGCTTTGTGGAAAGGGTTACTTAACTCTAAAAACATATCTTGAGAACAAGTTAGTTTTCTTTAACTATTTTGGGAAGTGATAATTTAGAATTAGAATTATTGTTTTCAGGCCGGGTTCTCCAAATCTATCAATGTTTTTTTTAAATAGAGAGTATTTTGTAGAATTGTATTTGGGATTGTGAGTTATCATTAATGATCATGCCAACCTAATCCTCCTCCTTGTTCTAGAGAGTCTTTCTCTCTTCTAGTTTTCGAATAGAAATTGTGGGTGTTTTAAACTATTACAATGTTTCCTTTTGATATTAGGTGTCACGGTTTGAGAACACTTATCTAAACCATCCATTTAACCAAATTATCAAGATGTTCATGAAAACATGAGTAGAGAGAAAAATGCAATTCTAATAAAAATGATGCTAGATAGGATATTTCCATGAAAACAAGAGTACTCTCCAAAGCACAACATATAAAATCTGCATAATCTTATCGGATTAATTACCTAGTTTAAGGGGGAGTTTTATTTTTATATGTTGGACTCCTTTCTCTAATTACCTATTCTCATCTTTAGTTCTTGTAATTGCATCTTTTTCGCTACTTCTAGTAGCATGATCTTGTAGTGTAATATGTGTTGTTCATAGAAGTTAAGGAAGCAATCATAATCCTTACCATTATTTTTACACATGCATCCTCTTGTTAACATCACTTTTATTGGTATTGATTTATGCTAACTATAGGAAGTCCTACATTTTTTGTACCTTTCATTTCATTTGGCATTCAACATTTTTTATTTTCTTATATTGTGCAATTTGAGTAGGAAAAAGAGATCATGAAATATTGTGAACCATGAGATGTGCTAATGATGAGAGAAAAAGAGATTATAAAGAGATGATTGATTGATCCTTTAGATATAGGTTTTTTTTTAATGTTTAGTGCATTTATTGAAAACTCTTGAATACACAAAGAAATGTATTGAAATATTGAGGTATTCTCTTGATTCAATTATCATCACTTATTTAAACCATATGCATGAAATGAAGCTAGGAACTTTGAGGTATTATCAAAGAAAAGATTGTTGTTGCATTTGTCATATCTTTGATGTACTTTTTGAATGTCCATGATAACAATATATTACTCATGATCATATTAAGGAGAATAGATTTACCTTACTTGTTCTATTTTTAGATGTGTGGATAGATATAAACCTTTTCATGATGATCATTCCATGTAATGACTTCTTTGAGAAAATTATGAATTACCATTATGTTCCATGTGTGAGATGGAAACTCAATTCTATGAAATAGAAAGGAAAGGAAAAGTTGGTGTTTCTATTATCTTAATTAAGATTTTTGTATTGGTGTGACCATGATTTGTTATTCTAGAGTATAGAAATATTTTGGTACACTAATTCCATTGCTTCAGTCAGTTTTACTTTGTTAGACTACCTCTAGCTGGGCTAGGTATCTTTCATGTCAGGAAAGATTCAGGGGAAGTGTTACTACTTCGTGGTAGGGTGGAAACACACTCCCACAATATTCTCACCCTTACTGAATTTTGTGAATAGGTTTCAGAAGCTTTCTGCAAGAAGAACTTTCCTTTACAATGCTATATGCTTCTTAAAATTTGACATGGTTGTATTTCTATACTTTGATGTTTACATTTACCATTAGAAATGTAAGTTCATATTTGATCTAATTATAATCTTACATTGTTTGAATTTGATAGTTGGTCGATATCTCTTTGATTTGGTATTTAGACAAGTTGGTCGAAATATTTATATTGAGTCGATATAACATCTATTATTGTGATTATGCTAGTACATTCAACAGAGGGTTGACATTCCACTTTTCTTGGACTTAGAGGCATTCCTTATCTTTTTGACTATTTTGGTCATAATTATACTTTTTTTTCCATATAATCTCGTAAATATCTTTGTATCTAGTCGATTTGTATATTTGAACTTTGACTCTTTGACTGACTCCATTGTCTTTTATGCAAATTGCTGATGTGGCTTTTGTGTCAAAAATTTAGTCTTTACAAATCCCATCCTTGTAGAATCAGTAAACATCTTAAACAACTTGTTACCAGCAGACAAGAAAGTTTCCAAGGTACACTCCATTGATGATGTGAGTACAGTTATTTCACAATTCATAATTTCTCTAGCCTGGAAGAATCTTCATCTCTAGTTGCAGAAGAGAAATATTTGAAGAAGAGGCTCAGTGAATTAGTTAGCAACTTCTCACTTGACCTTAGTTCACTCAAATTTTGATGAGTAACTTTGAAGAATTTTGCAGCAAAGGGTAGAAAGATTATTGCTGACTGTATGGATCAAGACAAGCTCACTAATGATCATCTCAAGAAGATACAAGAAGCAGAAAAAATGATAGAAAGTGTAAAGAAATTAGTAGAAGACCCCTCCACTGATATAAACATGTGCAATAATGTACATCAAGGGTAGATTGATAAAATTGAGAAGGCAGAAAAGGAGATGTCCAAGATAAGGGCAAGGCAAACACAGCTAAGGAATGCTCTTGTGCCCTCACTAGATATACTCAATCAGAATATCAAGGAGATCAATGCCACCATGGTGACATATGATCAAGGTCCTAGAATAGATTTGGAGAAGATGGAGAAGCTACAATATGCACTATGCGCCCATCTTTAGATTGTAAATTCATTGATCACATTTTGGAAGAAGCAGATTCAAAACCTGCAGATAGCATATCTGGATGTTCTCTCATAGTAAGTAGTTGTATATACAGTTTTGAATCACCTTTTTCATTAATGTCAAAGGGGGAGTATGTATAGAATATGGTTATAGATATGTATAAGGAGATATAAGATAGAAAGTTATGTATAAGGGAGATTTATGACAAAAGTTTTTTGTATTAAGGAACAGTTAGCAACTTGGCCATATTCCTTTGTTTCCATCAATGACAAAGGGGGAGATTGTTGGAAAGTTGGCTATACTGGTGTATATGACTTAGTATAGTGTTTTCATTATGGCAACAAAGTCATATAGTAGTTTGGAGTCAGGGCACTTGATGAGAAGATCAAAAATTGGCTAAGTGTTGAAGACTAGACAATGTACAGAGTACTTGAAGCACAAAGAATCAATGCACGTGCATATGATAGATTTATGGTATGTACCCTAGAAGATAAGTTGGTTAGAATATATTCATGCTTAGTCTATGAGTGCATGATCAGATATGCAAGTATGAAAAAGTTACAGACAGTTGAAGTTACATAGCCAGTGTGTGCCAGAGAAGAACAGAGTAAGCAACCAATTGTTGGCATTTTGATTTGCGGTTATATTCTTATGATGTAAAGGCCATGTTCCTATTTTAATTAGGTTTCTAACATATAAATATGTTTTTTTGCAAACACGCTTGAGCCAATTCATTTGGAAGCATTGTATGTAATCGGTTAAAGGGCCAACCTAGTTATTTGTTTTGTATGCGCATATAAATATGAGATGCACCCATTGTAATTGGTATGAGAGTTGTTATAGAGTTGAGATAAGTAGAGAAAAAGTGTGCAAAGAGTCTATAAGATGTATTAGAGCTTTTTAAGAGGTCAAAGCATTATCACATCAAAGGAACTGATAAGACAAGCAGTGTCACAGTAACAGTTCATCCAGCAGTTATAGTGTGTATCTGAGATCAGAGGGTTGCAGCCTTCACCACTTGAGCAGTGAGCTCTAGGATAGTGCATCCACACCCCTAACATGTTTTATTGTAAAAGACTCCTAACAGGGTCTGACCCTTGACAAGTTCTACTATACTAAACATATTTTAAAGCAACTCCTAACAGGGTTAAGGATGTTCTAACAAGGATCATAAAAGACTAGTACAAAATATTAGTGGGTGTCAATTCCCATCGAGGTTTTTACCTATTTGGGTTTCCCTGTAACCATATTGGTGTTATGTGTTGATTTCATGTTTCATGTTTATGTGGATGTTCATTTTAGTACTTAAGTATTTAAGTTCAGTTTAAAGATTAAGATAAAAGATAAAATACAATGAACACTAATTCACCCCCCCTCTCAGTGTTCCCATTCCTAACAATTGCAGTTAAAACATTTGAAGGGTAGTTTTCCTTAAAACTTACCTATTCCTTTCATTTCTCTCCTAGAGATTAGAGCCATGGTCTTCTCATCCACTTGATTGTCTAGCCTTTGAATCTTCTCTCATTCCTCATCATATTCTCCAAGATCTTCGTTGTGCTTGTTCATTCTGCTAGATCCAACTTCACTAGATCCATCCCTTTGAACAATTGCCTTAAATGTTGTCTCCACCTTAGGTAGAGTATCTTTTAGTTTTGTGGTCTCAAATATAGTTAATTTATCCACTAACATTTTTCTAGTGAATTCTTTGTAACGTGGTATAGTCTTCTCCAAAGCAAGAACTTTGGGTTTGTAGGCAGGAGTCATAGATCTCAAAATCTTTTCTATGACTTCATCTTCGATATAAGTACCTCCATTTTTTCCAATTCCAATCACACATTTAGACACTCTCTAAACAGACATCATTATTGTTTCATCATCCTTTATTGTATTGTCTCCATCTTCTATTAGGAATGGGAACATTGAGAGGGGGGGGGGGGGGGGGGGGTGAATCAGTGTTCACTGTATTTTACTTTTCACTTTAATCTTTATACTAAACTTAAATGCTTAAGTACTAAAATAAATATTCACATAAAAATGAGACATGAAATCAACACATGACATCAATATGGTTATGAGGAAACCCAAATAGGTAAAAACCCCGGTAGGAATTGACACCCACTAATATTCTGCACTAGTGTTTTGTGATCCTTGTTAGAAGATCCTTATCCCTGTTAGGAGTTTCTTTACAATGCTTTAAGTACAATAGACCTTGTTAAGGGTCAGACTCTATTAGGAGTATTTTACAATCATCCCTATTAGGGGAGAGGATGCACTATCCAAGAGCTCACTGCTTAAGTGGTGAAGGCTACAACCTTCTGATCTTAGATACACACTATTTCTGTAGGATGAACTGTCATTGTGACACTGCTTGTTAGATCAGTTCTTTTGATGCGCTGATGCTTTGACCTCTAGCAAAGCTCTAATACATCTTCTAGTGTCTTCTCACACATCTTCTCTACTTATTATAACTTACTATTCACTTCCATACAGAATACAATGGGTGCACCTTATATTTATACGCTCATACAAAATAAACAACTAGGTCGGCCCTTAGATCTATTACATACAATGCTTCCAAATGAATTGGCTTAAGCGTGCTTACAAAAAAACAAGTATATATGTCAAAAACCTAAATACAATAGGCGCATAGCCTTTACAACATTACATTATAGCCGCAAACCAAAATACTAATTGTCAGCTTCATGCACTGTTCTTCTTTGGCACACACTGGTTGTGCAACTTCAACTGACTGTAACTTTCTCGTCCTTGCACATATGATCATGCACTCATAGAATAAGCATGAATATAGTCTAACCAACTTAACTTCCAGGGCACATACCTTAATTCATCTATACGCACATGCGTTGATGCTTTGAGCTGCAGGAACTTTGTATACTGTCCAATCTTCAACACTTAACTGATTTCTGATCTTGTCTTCAAGTACGCTGACTCAAAACTAATATATGACTTTGTTTCCATAATGAAAACACTATATCAAGTCATATACATTAGTATAGACAACTTTCCAACAATCTCCCCCTTTGTCATTGATGGCAACAAAGGAATATGGCCAAGTTGCTAACTGTCCTTAATACAAAAACTTTTGTTCTTATATACATATACTTATATCTCCCTATACATATTATGATCCATATTCTATACAACTCCACCTTTGACATTAATGACAAAGGTGTTACAAAAATTGTATCTACATATACTCACTAAGGGAAAACATCTAGATATGCAATCTTAAGGTTCTGGATCTCCTTCTTCCAAAAAGTTATCAAAGAGTTAACTGACTGGAGATGGGCACATAAAGCATACTGAAGCTTCTCCATTTTCTTCAAATCTGTGGAAGGACCTTGATCACATGTCACCATAGTGGCATCAATCTCCTTGATATTCTGATTTAGAATGTCTAGTGAGGGCGCAAGAGCATTCCTCAACTGAGTCTATCTAGGCCTTATCTTGGCCATCTCTTTCTCTGCCTTCTCAATTTTGTCCAACTGACCTTGGTAGACATTGTTGCACATGTTCACATCAGTGGATGTGTCTTTCACTGAACTCTTCACCTGCTCAATCATAGCTTCTACCTCTTGTATTTTCTTAAGATGGGCATCAGTAAGCTTATCCTATTGTATGTAGTCTGCAATGAATTTCCTTCCTTGATCAACAAATTCTTTTAAAGATGCTTGACCAGTCTTGAGTGAATTCAAATCTAGTGCAAAGTTTCTCATCAAGTCATTCAATCTCTTCTTTAGATACTTTTCTTCTGCAACTTGGGATGTTGATTCTTCAAGGTTTGAAAAGTTACTTTTGAACCAAGAAATGATTGTACTTACATCATCAACAGAGTGTACCTTAGACACTTTCTTGTCTGCAGGAAATAGACTGTTTAGTATGTTCATTGATTCCATAAGGAGAGGATTTCTCATTACTTGTTTCTCCTTTTCCTTCTCCATAGCTAGGACACTGAACTTAATCAGGTCTTCTTCTCTCCATGAGTCCAAAATGGATGTGTCAAGTGTCAAAATGACAACAATGCTGAGGAGGGAGTGATGGGAGTGCTATCCATCACTTCTAGTTTTACTTTGGCTAGTTCCACAGAAGTTTCATCTTTCCCTTGTTCTTTTTCTTCTTCTTCTTCTTTCATTTATTTGTCTTCCATCTTCTCTTCTTCTTTCTCATCTATTATATTTTCAATCAATACCTCTTCTTGATGAGTGGGAGGTGTGTTACTGCATAAAATCTTAGCTTCTTGTGTGCTCACAAAAGATTCCTCAAACTTGTCCAATTCTGTGTCAGTGGCCACCATGGCTATCTCCACATTATCAATGATAATGGTGTTATCCTTGAGTGATTCTGACATGGGTGCAGAGTTGTCTACCTTTAATTGTACTTCCATTATAGGTGCTGAATCCTAAGGACTTGTAGAATGTACTTTGATGGTCTCTAACCCTTTGGTAACCTTTATGGGTACATTAGCTGAGGGCGCAGTGGGTGGATACATGTTTCTATTCATAAATTAACTTCTCAAAGGCTTTCTCTGTCTCTTTTGCAATGAGCTCATAATTCTTATCCATTATGTTTAGATTCCTTGTCTTAGTTCTGAGGTGAGGCTTCACCAGATCTAATAGCAATTTATTTTCTTCTAGTTCACACACAGGAAGGGTATCATCAAGCATCTTTTCCCTTATCTGCAGATCTTCCTCAATGGCCTTTCTCTTTTGGAATTAAAGGATATTCCATACCTTGTTAGGAATCATTGTTTTTAGTTCCAAAACTATCCTTTTGAACTTGATCATGTGCTTTATGATCATGCTATGGATCTCTGACTTGTCAATTTCACTATACTTATCATAAAACTTCCCTACTTGATCAATTCTTCCTTCATCAACTATCATGGCACTTAGCATGCCGAGACTAGGTTTGAAGCTTACTTTAGGAGGTGCTTGAGTGATCCTTCTATTTCTTGTGACTTGCAAGGATGGATGACCAGTGCCAACCTCTTTCTTTCTCTTAGGCATTGCCTTATACTCGAGAGGAGCAGTAAGGTTAATGGTTACCTTGGGCGCATAAGTAGTATCATCTTTTTTTTTACCCTTCTAACTATCATCTTTTTGACATCCTTTCCCATAGGAAGGATGACGCCTGTCCTAGAGATGCCTATCATCTCATGTATCAAGTCACTGGTGATTCTTACTAGCACATCACCAATCCAAAACAAATCATCATGAATTCTTCTTAATAAGATTTTTATCCATTCTGTCTCATAGAATTCATATGCCATAGCATACTCAACAATAGGGTGGTTATTCCATTTGACATATTCATGGATGAATGTTTTGTCTAGTTTCAACATGGTATCCATGTGCATAGTAGATATATGCCCTAATATCTTCGACATGCATGATGCCCATAGGCGTGTGGGAGAAATCTCCCTCTAAATCATCTAGGGTTGATTTGAAAGGATGTTTCTTGAATAAAAATCTCTTCTTCTCAGCAACATCAAAAACTATGGGAGTGGCCATGACTTACTTATTTTAATCACTTTCCAATTGATCTCCAAGATGATTCGAAGACTTCTGAATCAACATGTCAACTAGGGTTTCTGCAACCGACCAAATGCACTGATAATTACTAATAGATCAATCTCCAAGTCTTCACAACAATTTCCAAGGCTCTTTCTATTCTTCAATCACTTTGAGTTTGAATGAAATGAGCAATCAAATAACTTTATGTGTACTTAAAGTGAGAATTCTGCCATTAATGCAAATCGCGTAAACCAGGCTATCACTTCAAAATTTCCAACTCAAGTTCTATTCACAATCAGGATGTGAGCTCTTGCACATAGGTACCTTTATACTCCAAAAGCTTAAGTTCAAAGGTGCATACTCTGAGGATGAGTATACCAACCACACAAGGGTCTAGAGATAAATTAGCTCCCTCTATGACCCTGAGGACCATTCATCCAGATGTAGAAGGTGTGTCCATTATGGATGCATCCAATACATTCTCTTCAATTTTGTCCTTCTTTTTATTTGACCAAATCATTCTCGCATCATCTGAGGCTTTGACAAAATTAAATTCTCCTTCAGGATCCAAAATTGGTTCTTCAACCTTTTTAGGGCTTCCCTAACCTTGCGTCCTTGATCTACAGAACCTTGAGATATGTCTAGCCTTGTTATAGGAGTGACAGATGACTGGAGGTCTTATATTCCTCGACGCATTGACATGAGTCACCATTCTGCATTGTTTTGCTGAGTGACCATTATAGTTACATATCTGGCATGTAACATTCTAAGAACTTCTTACATTTGTTTGATTTTGATTACTCTAATCTTTTTGAATCCTATTCTTCTTACTAGTTTTGCAATTCATAGCTCTATGACCAAATTTATTGCATGAATAACAGTAACCATTAAAAGGTATTACCTCTGTACAGTTCCTCACAATGTGTCCATGCTTGTTACAAGCAAAATCGATGCGGTCTAAAGGCTTGCGCTCAATCTTAGGTGGTTCACCATTATCTTTGGTTTGATCTTTAATCTCCTTAGCATTAGTAGAGTCCTTTTGTGAATCCTTTCTTGCTCGCATATTGTCAATCTAATTTTTTGCTTCATTGTATCCAATACAATTGGTGTCTCCTTTGGCTCTTCTTGCATACAACTGAGATTCTATCAAATCAAAACTGGTGTGTAATTTGTCAATATGATTCTTTGCTTCTTTCAATTAAAACTCCAAGCTTTCTTTTCTATTCCTTACCTCCAATATTTCCATGTTTTCTTGCCTTAGTTCTTCATTCAGCTTAAGGTTCTCTTTGATTTGTTCAGCATAGACTTCTTGATTATTAGTTAGCTTATCATCAAACTCTTCAAGTTGTTCTTTTAAGGATTTGTTTTCTTCATTCAACTTCTTGACCATTGTCCCTAGATCACTGGCAGAGCATTATTTCAAATCTTTCCTTAGCCTTTTGATGACTAATTGAGCATCATTGAGTTTATCCCTTAGTTCTTCAAATTCTCCTTCTGACTTGTCCAGGTCTTCAAGAGCAGCTTCAAGATTTCTTTTCAGATGTTTCATTTCTTCTTTGTCCATGATCTCCTCAAGTGGTTAAACTTATTTTCTGAGGACCAAAGCTCTAATACCAATTGTTAGGAATGGGAACACTGAGAAAGGGGGGGTGAATCAGTGTTCACTATATTTTACTTTTCACTTTAATCTTTATACTGAACTTAAATGCTTAAGTACTAAAATAAACATTCACATAAACATGAAACATGAAATCAACACATGACATCAATATGGTTACGGGGAAACCCAAATAGGTAAAAACCCTGGTGGGAATTGACACCCACTAATATTCTGCACTAGTGTTTTGTGATCCTTGTTAGAAGATCCTTAACCCTGTTAGGAGTTGCTTTACAATGCTTTAAGTATAGTAGACCTTGTTAAGGGTCGGACCCTATTAGGAGTATTTTACAATCATCCATGTTAGGGGAGAGGATGCACTGTCTAAGAGCTCACTTCTCAAGTGGTGAAGGCTACAGCCTTCTGATCTCAGATACACACTATATTTGCAAGATGAAATGTCACTGTGACACTGCTTGTCAGATCAATTCCTTTGATACACTGATGCTTTGACCTCTAGGAAAGCTCTAATACATCTTCTAGTGTCTTTGAACACATCTGCTTTGCTTATTATAACTTACTATTCACTTCCATACTAAATAGAATGGGCACACCTTATATTTATACGCTCATACAAAATAAACAACTAGGTTGGCCCTTAGACCTATTACATATAATGCTTCCAAATGAATTGGCTTAAGCGTGCTTACAAAAAAACAACTATATATATCTACAACCTAAATAAAATAGGTGCATAGCCTTTACAACATTACATTATATTCACAAACCAAAATACTAACTGTTAGCTTCATGCACTGTTCTTCTCTGGCACACACTAGCTGTGCAACTTCAACTGACTGTAACTTTCTCATCCTTGCACATCTAATCATGCGCTCATAGACTAAGAATGAATATAGTCTAACCAACTTAACTTCCAAGGTGCATACCTTAATTCATCTGTACACACGTGCGTTGAAGCTCTGAGCTGCAGGAACTCTGTACACTGTCCAGTCTTCAACACTTAACCAAATTTTGATCTTCTCTTCAAGTGCGCTGACTCCAAACTTCTATATGACTTTGTTTCTATAATGAAAACACTATATCAAGTCATATACATTAGTATAGACAACTTGCCAACATCTTTGTCCTCCAATTATGCAATTTTGCTCGCTTAGTGTATTCATCTCCTTCATAGAGTGCAACTAATCTTTTCCATATCTCACTTTCCTTTGTTAGATCTCTAACCTTTGTGAATTCACCATTAGATAGTGCATTAATCAAGGCTTCCTTTTCAGAAACATTACATACAAACCTTCTCCTTTCTTCTTTAGTAGTAGTAAGTGTTTCAAGTTCTTCCTCCTTCATGATAGGCACATCTTTCTAGGTTATGAGCCAATATTACAACCCCATACAAATTAGATGGTTCTTCATCTTCTCCTTCCATGTGCCAAAATTTTCTGCATCAAACTTATGACTCTCTTTTCTGAATAAGGTCATCCTGATCTTTACCTCAAGCTATTAGGTTTCTTGGCTGAGGACCAAAAGCTTTGATACCAAGTGTTAGAATATCAATGTCCTAATCAACTGAGGAGGGGGTGAATCAGTTGATTTCAACTTCAAAACAAAATACTAAACTAAAAATTAAATGCTACGATAGTACACATACACATGAACACCAAGATTTGTTCTTGAGGAAAACCCTGTAAAGGGAAAAATGCTAGTGGGGATGGTACCTGCAAATATCTACACTGAATATAATAACCCTTTTAGGAGTTCTAACATTTTTAGGAGCCTATTATTACAATAGGTAGGTCCTGGTTAAAGGAAAGGCCATGTTAGGAGCCTTTACAATGTGATCCCAATTAAGGAAACAACCCTGCTAAGGGTCCAACCCTATTAGAGGAAATTACCCTTTTAGGGCTGTATAATGCATCAACCTGAACATGAGATTTGAGATTTAAGGCCACCCTCAGTTTCTCCAAACCTTACAATTTCAAGACTGAGGTAATTTCATTCTGAAACTGCTTCCAGTAATCAACCATTGCCAAACAAGCTCTACCTTGTGCCTAAGTGCACAACTACTATTCCTAAAATAGTATTCAATGCAGCCTCAAGCTCACATTCACCTCTACATCTCGCATATGAAAATATTTCTTATTTCACTCTACTATTTTCCAAGGATTTCAATCCTTATATACAAGTTACACCAATTATATCTAAGTCGTCCTTCATAGGATAAATCCTATTTACAAAATACAAAATGGACCCATCTGAAGATGCACATGAAACCACTTATAATTTTACAACATAGAAATTACATCAATTTATCATTTAGATCTATAAGTTAAGCTCACTCATCATATTACTTGAAACGTGTTCCAATTCAGCCTCCAAATAGGTCTTCGCCAATACACACGCCATTTCTAATGTCACCTATATGACCACAACTCCATATGATCACAATAATCTCTTTAACCAGTATCCAATACGAACCAATGTTCGCACCTCATAAATTAAACAAGTATGAGTGCTATCCAAAAAATTTTGCAATCAATTCTCTGAAAAACACAGTCTCTGTCTCTTGAGAAACATTTATCAATAAAATAGTCATAACTCTCTTAGATCAACTCATAATAATGTGCGATCATGGATGGTGATCCATGACATAAGGAGTAGTCTTCCTCTAAGTTCGCACATGCTAATTCTTTGTATTATGTATGTACAATTCTCTACAACCTGTCTAAAAGCTTCTAAACAACCAATCAATAACATATCTTGACATCAATGATAAACTCTATCATGAATACAACACATAATCATTGTAACATACCTCCATCATTACTAGGATACTCCCCAATAGGAATACCATCAAAATTCATGATAACACTGAGAAGTGTACCTCTATAAAGCCTAAACTCTCAATACTCAACCTTCTATCATTAACCATAAACCATAAACCTTATACCTTGATCCCTAAACCCTAAGCCTTAGGCACTAAATCTTAAGCCATAAAACTTAACATTAATAATTTAACAATAAAATCTAAAAGATAAATTTAATCCCTAAATCCTCAACACTAACTGTTACATTGTTAACCATTAATAATAAACCCTAAGCCCAAGGCCACTAACACCATGAATAATTTTGAGAGAGAGGATATAGAGGTAGTGAGGGAAGAAGGGAGGAAAGCAAGCTAGAGAGGTGTGATAGAGAGAAGTAAAGAGGGAAGATGAATTATGTTCAATATGAATTCGCCACTTTTTCTAAATCTTTTCATGACTCATAACCTTCTCTTAAAAAATAAGCTATTATGATTAAATTTTCCTATAATTTTTGTAATCACCTAAAAATAGTCATCTAGACTATTAGCCTCTTGCTAGCATTATTTGCTAAAATCATCAATTGCTTATTCTTGATCAAATCTTAGTTCTATCATTTATGCGATTATTTTCTATGGGCTAACCATTTTATCCTAAAGTCTTTATTTAATTAAAAAGAGTTTCCTCCCCTTTTAATTAAATAAAAATCCCCCCACTTTTCCTCTTATCCTAAGTTGCACAAATAAAGCATTATTCTTATTTTATAAAAAGAAGAAAAGCACTTTTTGTCTCATATGGACACAAAAGTCAATTCTTATTTTCTCATTGGAGGATATTTGTGCACATGGATTGCTCCTCTTTGATGCTCCACCCTTGATTAAATCTTTTGCCTCTTAATCTCCATGGTCCATTCCTTCTCATTTCTTATAAAAGGAGAGCTCTCTTCTCATTTTAAGATCCATCTTTTGAATACTAACCTTATGCTACAGGATTGCTTGGAGACTTTGGAGCTTTTTGAAGACATTCTTGCATTCATCTTCCATTTCTTGCATCATAGTTTCATATTTATGCTTTCGTAGATTAGTTTCATTTCTATGCTCTAGATTAGCCCACATAGATTAATTAGCTTGGATTGTAACACTTGCATCTTCCTTTTCATAGCTTAGCTTGCATTTCCATTCTTAGCATAGCTTGCATTTCATCTCCATTTGGATTCTTGAGGATATTGGCATTCTTGCCCTTGTCTCCATTGAATCTCCCATTGCATGGTTTACTAGCAAGGTCATAGGCTTAATAGCTCTAGCTAAGAGCATTCTTAATATCCTTGCACTCCATGCCTAGGGAGCTCTAAATCACATTCTCAAGGTTTCCAATCCATGGACTCTCTTGGAAGTAATGATTTAGAGAAGTGCACATCTTAGTGTGTATAATTTTAACCTAACTTTCCTATCATTTTACACACTTCTATTTTGACTATGAGAACACACATTACCAGATTTAATAGTAGGAAGTTGTCATGACATGATATTATTCATTTTCATACATGTACCACTAAATTTCCACTTTCATTTATTGAATTTTTAGCCACAAAGTAAATGTTTTGATAGAAATATAGCATGCTAATTTTCCACACTTTTCTCCAACATACAAGAACACTTAGACAATAGACTTATGACAATTTGGTATTGACTACACTTAATTTTGTGGTCAAGATACATACTATGGAGTCTTGATTGTTATAGGAACCGAAAACTTTCCTTAATTTTAAAAACTTTTCTTTTTGCTAGATTGGACAATAGATAATAATATTCATTCTTGTGCATGCATGTCATCTCCTACACAAAATTTCCATTGTCATTCCTTTAGCATGTGAGAACACTTTTCTTTGAATAGATATTGTCCTGAATAGGATGCTTAGGTACGCCTCTCATTACATGAGTGTACTCAATATTGTACATATGTATTATTTACAAAAATATCTATTAATGGTGATGTTAACCAAAGCCTTTAGTTACAAGTCCTTAAAGCATAGGAGCTAAAGGGCATCGCCAGTGGTTGGATCAAAAATCCCAAAATGATCAAACTGTAAAATTTAATAAAGGTGATGTTAACTATTAATAGTGATACTACCCAAGATGTTGGTGAATAATAGTTGAATAATCCTTTCTTTGCTTTGAATTTCCAGGAAAGTGGGGTTAAGTGTTAAACATGTAGATTCTAAAATGTCTTGAAAGATAAAATGATGAGGAGTCCAAAAATAGCCAGCGCTAGATATTATTGGGTGTCCATCGCCAAAATTTTGCCTAATCCTTTTGAGAAACCTCTGTTAAAATATTAAGTGGTGTCACACAATGGCTTTAATAGAAGGTGCAACCATCCAAACCTATAATTATTAGTCAACATTTTTATTTTATTAGTATATTACAATAATTTTCCAAGATTAAATAGATTAATTAAAAATACACGATAGAAATATAGAGAGAGGTGCTAGTTTATTTAATAACGTACTCATGTCTATTAGAATAATTATATACAGTGGTAAAACCATATCAAGAAAAAGAAAATGTATAAGCAATAAGTTATGGATCTTCAAGAAAAGATAAGTGGTTCTGAGAGTTCTTTGCCTCCACTAATCCATCAATCAACATCTCAATTGGAGAAGAGAATAATTGAAGCAGAAGCCAAAAAAGAGGCCTCAAATTCCAAGAGGCTTCAAGAACTTGAAGAAACCAACTAACATCTCCAGTTGGAAAATGTTGAGCTAAAGAGTCATCTTGAATACTTGGAAGGTGAAAAGAAGAAATTACACTTGATGTTGCAGAGTGTTGTGGAACAATAGCTGGTGAAAAGTTCTACTATAAAGAATCCTCCTAGGATTGAAAATTTTGACATTTGTATTTTTTGTCCATGTTTAGAAGATTCCATGTTTGGAGGCCTCCTCTATAGCCGATCAGGAGGATCCACTAACAAATATTCAAGAGGTTGACCAAGAAACAATTAAGGTAGTAAATGAAGTAATTTTAATTTCTTCCTTTAACCATGGTCATGCTTTTGCATCATTTGAAAAACACACCAAGGGTATCAGTATGAATTTGTTAAACAAGATGAACTACAATGGGAAAGGCCCTAGTACTCAAGCTCAAGGTATTGTTCATCCTATAGAGGTACATGAGAGACCTCGATATCAAGGATTAGGCTATGAAGAAACTGACACTTCAGACAATAGCAATTGATCTCCTGAGAAAGCTAAACCTAATAGCAGAAAATCTAAGGCAATGTATCTTTAGCAGTTCCACTCAGAACTTGACAAAGGCAAAGTAGGATCTCCTAAGGAGAGTAGTGCTCATGTTCGTCAAGGGAAATCCTAAGGTGATAAAAAATAAAATAGATAGCTTGTGTGACATGAATTTTATTGTACTCCATGGTTATCAATGTAAGAGTTCTAGTCATCATTATTTTTGGGACCCAAAGATACCGGGTTAAATTAAATACAAAGTGGCCGACATATTTTCCATTTCAGAGGGTTTCGGGTGCATTTGATAAACATGTTGGCCATCATATTTTCTATGTAGGCTTCTACCATGATTCCATGCATTAATAAATATAGAAAGATAAGAGAAATAATGTATAAGGAGAGTTTGACATTATAACAACTGATGTTCATTGTTAATGAATAATTTTATGTAATTAATCTAAATTGGATTTCCGCATATAATTTTTGTATTTTCTCCATTGTGCAAGACTAAAATACATTTGTGTGCCAACATTCTTGAGACACCTTAATCCAAACATTCTCCCACTTGTTGAAGACATGTTAGGAGTAAAAAAAATTATCACCTTCTCTAGGCCCCAAGGCCCATAGAACCAAAAAACCATGTGAACTTCACAACTCTCACTGACTTCAAGTCAATGCATCTACAACATTCTCTAAAGTAGAAATAATTTCACATTTCACATTTCCGTTTTCCACCATATCATGAAAAAATGATGTTGTACATCAATATGATTTGTTCTAGCATGGAAAGTAGCAATCTTTGCCAAACAAATAGCACTTAGGCTATCACAATAGATAGCAATTTATCTTGCATCAAAACCAATATTAGAACACAATATTTTAATCCAATTGGCCTCTTTAGAAGCATGAGTAGCTTCCACATACTCTGCTTCCATAGTGGACAAAGAATCTACAACCTGTTGCTTACTCATCCAAATAATTGCACCACCAAACATCATGTAAACATATCCACTAGTGGATCTTCTTCTCTCAATGTCACCTCCCCAATCAAAATCCACATATCCATGAATGCAAACTGAATATCAAGATCTAGTAGGATTACCATGAAAACACAAGGAATAATCAAATGTACCCCTCAAATACCTAAACACTCTCTTAACTACATCCCAATTCACCCTTCCAAGATTAGCCATATATTCACTAAGGACTCCCACTACCTAGGCAATGTCTGACCTCATACAAACCATATCATTTATTAAGCTACCAACAACACTCGCATTAGGTACTCTAGACATGTCCTCATCTTAGTAGGATATTTTGGATAGTGCTCCATAGAAAGCATCATCCCTTGTAACACTGGAACAACTAACTATGTGCAAGTTTTCATGTTGAATTTCTCCAACACAAAGTTAACATGTTTACCCTAGCTCATCCAAAGCTTTTTGCTAGCTCTATATCTAATGATCTCAATCCAAATAATATATCTAGCTGCACCTAGATCTTTCATTTCAAATTATGCTACTAACTAATACTTCAAATCTGAAATCATTCTTTTACCATTCCCAATAAACAACATATTATCCACATAGAATACTATGATAAGAACATGACCATTTTCAGATTTATAGTATACACAATGGTGAGATTTATATCTCATAAATCCCAAAGACAATACATATCTATCAAAATTTTGATACCACATTCTAGGAGACCTTTTCAAACCATACAAATATTTCTTCAACTTACAAACAAGGTTTTCTGTACCTTTTTCAACAAAATACTTTGGTTATGACATATAAATTTTCTCCTCCAAGTCACCATGAAGGAATGTTGTCTTCACATCCATTTGCTAAACTTCAAGGTCATAAGTTGCTACAAGTGATAACAAGAATCTAATTTATTTTGGCTGAGCTACAGGAGATAATATTACACCATAATCAATTCCCTTCACCTATGAATACCCCTTTGCAACCAACCATGTCTTATACTTCTCAAAACTACCATCTAGACCCAATTTATTTTTGAACACACATTTACATCCAACTAGTTTTCATCCTTTTGGAAAAGGTACTAGATCCCATGTAGCATTCTTCTTCAATGTTTTCATCTCTTCATTTATGGATTTCATCCAATAATATGCATCATGCACACCCGTAGCCTCTCTAATAGTCCTAGGCTCATCAGTGTTAGAAATAAAAGCAAATATACAAGTGGAATCCAACAAAGAATATACAAACCCTTTAGGTGAATAAGCATATCTATCAAGTCATTGTCTTTCATGAGTAGACCTCCTCAATGGTTGAGGTTGAGGTTGAGGTTCCTTCTCTTCTTCATAACTTTCAGAGTTGCTTGAGCGCTCCTCATCATTAGGTCCAAAAGGAGCTCATAGTTCATTCTTATAGGAGTAGATGGTATCTGAACTACCTCCTTTTGTGTTTCTCTTCCTTCTCTTGTTGCAAATCAATTGAGGAAGGTTTCAGCTCAAAAAATATCAAACTTCTATTGTAAATCACCTTCTCTGCAACTGGATCCCAAATCTTGTAACCTTCCGCGCCAACATCATAGCTAATAAAGATACACTTAACAGACTTGTTCTCTAATTTTGATCTTTTCCACTTGGCACATGAGCATACGCCTCACAACCAAAGACTTTGAGATGTCTCAACGAGGGCTTCTTTCTAGACCATGCCTCCATGGGTGTCCTTTTAACAAGTGTTTAAGTAGGTGATCTATTTAATAATCAACATGCAGTGGGTATACTTTCAGCCCAAAACCACTTAGCATACTCCCAGCCCTATCAATCAACATTCTATTCATCCTCTCTATAACTCCATTTTTTTGCAGAGTGTATGGAGCTGTCTTATTCCATGATCCTTATAGAACCCATCAAATTATGTTGAACAAAACTCACCACCATTATTAGCCCTAAAACACTTAATTTTTCTATTAGTGTAATTTTCAACCAATGACATAAATTCCTTAAAATGATTAAAAAATTCAAATTTACTTATGAGGAAATAAACAAATGTCCTAGTATAATCATCTACGAATGAGAAAAAATGCGTAGATCTAGATATTGAAGGAACATTAACTAGACCAAACATATCTTAATGAATATAATCCAAAACCCCAGAAGACTTATGAGAAGACGAATAGAAAGAAACATGGTTTTCTTTACCATAAACACAATGTTCACATAAGTCAAACTCCAAGTTACAATCATCAAGACCTTCTAAAAGGCTCTTATTCTTTAAGGCCCTAAGACCCTTGTCACCAATGTGACCAAGTCTTTGGTGCCATAGCATTGTCTTCTTAACTGGGAGCTTCACCTCCAAAGCATTGGCAGCCTTAGGTACCCAGAAAGAATGACCATCTGATGTAGAAACAATAGTCTTCTTCCTTGCTTGATTTGATGGTGAGGATGAAGAATCCAAAGCCCTTTTCTTGGACTTCACAAAAGCACTATTGCACTAAATTGTGCATGCATCTAGCCTATACAAGGTGCCAATCCAAACACCCTTAGCAAGAACCATAGAGCTTATTGTTATCTTGCATCCACCACTTGATAAAATAACCTGAACACCCAAACCACAAATCTTGTTGACTGAAAGTAGGTTTCATGTCAAACTAGGGATATGCAATACACCATCAATCACCTTCACTCTACCATTAGGGAATCTAATCTTGACTCATCCACGAACAAAAACATTTAGGTGACAGTTATTACCCAGAGACACCTTCCCACCATCAAACTCTTCATACTTAGAAAACCAATCTTTGTGAGATTTCATGTAGAAAGAAGAAACTGTATCTATCAACCACACATCTTCTTATGCATGTGTGGTCAAGGTTTCCACAAAAGCATCTATATCATCTTGAGAGGATTTTCTAGAGTTAGAATCAAATAAATCCTTTTAAGCTTTCTTTTTCTTCTCCTCCTTGCACTATTTTCAGAGATGATCAAGTTTTTCGATGTTCATACATTTTTCCTTGGACTTTTTACCATGAGACTTAGTTCTCCCCGGAGACTTGGATTTACCCTTCTTGTCCTTTTTCTTTCCTTTCTCCATTGTTCTACCATGAGAAACTAGGGCCTCCTTAGCCATCTAAGAAGATTTTCTTCACATTTCTCCAGATAACAATGAACCAACCACACCCTCCAATTTTAAAGTTGTTTTTGTGCTTCCAATTACCATAACAAGGCGATCCCACAAGTTCAACAAAGAAAATAACAAAAGCATACATTTATCTTGATCATCACTTTTGTCACCAACACAATTCAACTAAGAAACTAGCATATTAAATGATTTCAAGTGATCAACAACAGACCCTCCTTCCTCTATCCTCAAAGAAGAAAACTTCTTTCTTAGGAATAACTTATTTACCAAGGATTTCCAATGATAATTATCACCAAGATTCTTCCAAAGTTCAGCTATAGTCTTCTCTTCATGGGCATTCAGGAGCACTGAATTAGGAAAACAAAGTCTTATCAAACCCTTGGCTTTCTGATCCATTTTGTCCCACTCATCCTACAATGTAGCTTAGGGTTTTGTTGATGAAAGCTCAACCCATAGATCTCTATCTACAAGCATTTCCTCCATTTTGATTTTCCACAACTCAAAATTTCTGCCATTGAATTTATCCATCTCTACTCTGCTGGATGTGCTTTCCATATCTAACTTGCAACAAGGTTATGAAATAGTCTTCTGCAAAAATTCCACTGAAATATATCAACATAAAAACCCTTCTACCCAACAACAATAACAAATATTCTTAGGATCTGATAGAAATTGAAAGGAAGCCAAGTGTGGAATAACGCTTCCAAATGTTAAATCTAAAAGGAAAAATGATTTAAAATTTTTCTTATGAACCCTTAAGCTATTGCAAACTTGATTAACACATATACAAAATCAGATTTAAGAAAATAAAAACATAACACAAGATATACGTGGGAAAACCCTTTTGGGAAAAAGCCCACCCTCCAAATGCCAAACTCAAATGTATTATTAGCAACAACAACAGTTACAATACAATGTCTTGAGCCAATGATCATCAAGAGTAAATTGAGCAGCAGAGAATTCTAGAGAATATCTAACACATAAACAATCTTTAAAAGACATCCAACCTAACCTCAAAAAATTCACTAAGGAGCTACACATTTATAGAGCTCAACACAAGTGGAAAGAGCCAATGGTTTCCAAAACCATCTCTAATACCAAAGAGGTATGTGGTGTCAACATGCTAAACCAATGACACATTACACATAGAAACTTATAGTGTAACTCAACCAAAATAGTCACCATTCCATATGCAACACCTACCTCACACCACTTGTCAATAGTGAAATCTACCATAAATATAAATTTCCAAATATTAACTCTACATGACACTTCCACTGAAATACAAACTGTCATAATCATTACATTGATTCAACATAGCAACTTATGATACTAGCTCCTTAAAATTTGGACTTCCAAAGTGGGTGGAAAAATAAACAACTAATGAAATTAAAATGTTTGGACTCAAAGATTGAGACACCTTAATCCCAACACTTTTTACTAGATTGGACAACAAATAATAATATTCATTCTCATCCATGCATGTCGTCTCCTACATGACATTTGCATTTTTGTTTCTTTAGCATGCGATAACACTTTTCTTTGAATTGACATTCTCCTAAACACGATGTTCAGGTACGCCTCTCATTACATGAGTTTATTCAATATCATACATATATCTCATATATAGAAATATCTATTGATGGTGATGTTAACCAAAACCTTTAGTTAGAAGCACTTAAATCATAGGAGCTAAAGGGCATTTCCAGTGGATGGATCAAAATTTTTGAAAGGATCAGACCGCTAAACATTAATGGTGATGTTAACTATTAATAGTGATACTACCCAAGGTGTTGGTGAATAATAGTTGAATAATCCTTTCTTTTCTTTGAATTTATAGGCAAGTGGGGTTAAGTGTTCAATGCGTGGATTCTAGAATGTCTTGAAAGATAAATGTTGAGAAATCCAAAAATAGCCATTGCTAGATATAATTGGGTCTCCACCACCAAAATTTTGCCTGCTCTTTTTGAGAAACCTTTGTTAAAAAATTAAGTGGTGTGACACAATGGCTTTCATAGAAGGTGCAGCCAGCCAAACCTATAATTATTAGTCAACATTTTTATTTTATTAGTATATTACAATAATTTTCAAAGATTAAATAGATTAATTAAAAATACACGATATAAATATAGAGAGAGGCGCTAGTTTATTTAATAATGTTCTCATGTCTATTAGAATAATTATATAGAGTGGTGAAAACATATCAAGAAAAGGAAATGTATAAAAAACAATTTATGGAGCTTCAAGACAAGATAAGTGGTTATGGGAATTCTTTGCCTCCACCAATCCATCAATCAATGTCTCAGTTGGAGAAGAGAGTAATTAAAGAAGAAACCAAAAAAGAAAATTTACAAAAAGGGGGCCTCAAATTCTAAGAGGCTTCAAGAATTTGAAGAAGCCAATCAGTGTCTCCAGTTGGAACATGTTTAGCTAAAGAGTCATCTTGAAGACTTGGAAGGTGAAAAGAAGAAATTACACTTGATGTTGCAGAGTGTTGGAAGAGAAAATGGTAAAATTTCTACTATAAAGAGTCCTCCTAGGATTGAAAATTTAAACATTTGTAGTTTTTGTCCACATTTAGAAGATTCCTTGAATGTACCTCTCATAGAGTCTAATAGTTTGGGGGCCTTCTCTAGAGCTGATCAAGAGGAGACACTAACAAAGATTCAAGAGGTTGATCATGCAACAACGAAGGTAGTAAATAAAGTAATTTAAATTTCTTCCTTTAACCATAGTCATTCTTTTGCAGCATTTGAAAAACATACCAAGGGTATTGGTATGAAGTTGCTGACCAAGATGGGCTACAATGGGAAAGGCCTTGGTAGTCATGCCCAAGGTATTATTCATCCTATAGAGGTATAGGAGAGACCTCAATATCAAGGATTAGGCTACAAACAAATTGCCACTTCAGACTATAGCAGTTCATCTCTTGGGAAAGATAAACCTAATAGTGTAAAATCGACAACAAAGTATCTTTAGTAGTTCCACTGAGAACCTGAAAAAGGCAAAGTAGGATCTCCTAAGTAGAGCAGTGCTCACATTGATCAAGGGAAATCCTAAGGTGATCAAAATAAAAATAGCTAGCTTGTGTGACATGAATTTTATTGTACTTCATGGTTATCAATGTAAGAGTTCTAGTCACCGTGATTTCTGAGACCCAAAGATACCGGGGTAAATTAAATACAAAGTGGACGACATATTTTCCATTTCAAAGGGTTTTGGGTGCATTCCATAAACATGTTGGCTGACATATTTTCTCTGTAGACTTCTACCTTGATTTCGTTCATTGAGAAATATAGAAAGACAAGAGAAATAATATAGAAGGAGAGTTTGACATTATGACAACTCATGTTCATTGTTAATGAATAATTTTATGTAATTAATCTAAATTGGATTTCCGCATAGAATTTCTATATTTTCTCCACTGTACAAGACTAAAATACATTTGCATTCCAACATTCTTGAGACACCTTAATCTCAACATTCTCCCACTTTTCGAAGACCTTTCAAGAGTAAAAAATCTATCACCTTCTCAAGGCCCCAAGGCCCATAGAACCAAAAAACCATGTGAACTTATCAGTTCTCACTGACGTCAAGTCAATGCATCTGCAACATTCTCTAAAGCAGCAATATTTTCCAATTTCACCTTTCCATCTTCTGCCATATCATTAAAAAAATGATACTGTACATTAATATGCTTTGTTTTGGCATGGAAAGTAGCATTCTTTGCCAAACAAATAGCACTCTGGCTATCAAAATAGATAGTAATCTGTCATGCATCAAAACCAATATTAGAACATGATCTTTTAATATAATTGGCATCTTTAAAATCATGATTATCTTCCATATTCTCTACTTTTGTAGTGCACAAAGTAGCTACATACTCTCACTTACTCATCCAACTAATTGCACCATGAAACATCCTGTAAACATATCCACTAATGGCTCTTCTTCTACCAATGTCACCTTCCCAATCAAAATCCACATATGATGAATGCAAACTCAATATCAAGGTCTGGTAGGATTGCCATGAAAATAGAAGGAATAATTAGATGTACCTTTCAAAAACCTAAACACTCTCTTAACTTCATCCTAATGCACCCTTCCAGGATTATCCATATACCAACTAAGCACTCCACTGCCTGGGCAATATATGACCTCGTACAGACCATAGCATATATTAAGCTACCAACATAACTTGCATAAGGTACTCTAGACATGTCCTCCATCTCAGTAGAAGATTTTGGACAATCCTCCATAGAAAGCTTCATCTCATGTAACACTGGAAAAACTAACTGCATGCAAGTTGTCATGTCAAATTTGTCCAACATAGAGTTAACATACTTACTCTGCCTCATCCAAAGCTTTCTAGTAGCTCTATCTCTAATGATCTCAATCCCAATAATATATCTAGTTGCACCTAAATCTTTCATTTCAAACTGTGCTTCTAACTAAGACTTCAAATTTGAAATCATTCTTTTACCATTCTCAATAAACAACATATCATCCACATACAAGACTACGATAATAATGTGACCATTTTCAAATGTATAATATACACAATGATAAGATTTAGATCTGAGAAATCCCAAAGAAAACACATAGGTGTCAAACTTTTGATACCACATTCTAGGAGACTATTTCAAACAATACAAAGATTTCTTCAACTTACAAACAAGGTTTTCTTTACCTTTTTCAACAAAATTCTATGGTTGTGACATATAAATTTTCTCCTCCAAATCACCATTAAGGAATATTGTATTCACGTCCATTTTCTCAACTTCAAAGTCATAAGGTTCTACAAGTGATAACAAGAATTAATGGATGTCAGCTTAGCTATAGGAAAGAATATTTCACCACAATCAATTCCATCCACCTATGAATACCACTTTACGACCAACCATGCCTTATACTTCTCAAAATTGTCATCTAGACCCAATTTCTTTTTGAACACCCATTTACATCTAACAGGTTTTTCATCCTTTAGGAAAAGGTACTAGATCCCATGTAGCATTCTTCTTCAATGTTGTCATCTGTTCATTTATGGATTTCATCTAGGAATATGCACCATGCACACCCATAGCCTCTCTAATAGTCCTAGGCTCATGAGTGTTAGAAATAAAAGAAAATATACAACAGGAATCCAACAAAGAATATAGAGACCCTTCAGGTGAATAACCATCTCTTTCAGGTCGTTGTCTTTCATGAGTAGACCTCCTCAATGGTTGAGGTTGAGGTTCCTTCTCTTCTTCATAAATTTCAGAGTTGCTTGAGATCTCCTCATCATCAGGTCCAATAGGAGCTCACAATTCTTTTCTTATAGGAGTAGATGGTATCTGAACTACCTCCTTTTTGTGTTTCTCTTCCTTCTTTAGTTGCAAATCAAATGTGAAAGGTTTTAGCTCAAAAAATATTAGACTTCTACTATAAATCACCTTCTCTACAACTGGATCCCAAATCTTGTAACCTTTCACACCAACACCATAGCCAATAAAGGTACACTTAATAGCCTTGTTCCCCAATTTTGATCTTTTTCATTTGGCACATGAGCATATTCCTCACAACCAAAGACTCTGAGATGTCTTGATGAGGGCTTATTTCCAAACCATGCCTTCATGGGTGTCTTTTCAACAAGTGTTGAAGTAGGAGATGTGTTAACTAAATAAGATGCAGTGGGTACAACTTCATCCCAACACCACTCAACATCCTCCCATCCCTCTCCATCAATGTTCTATTCATCCTCTATGCAACTCCATTTTGTTGTGGAGTGTATGGAGTTGTCTTATGTCTCTCGATTCCCCGATCCTTATAGAACCTATCAAATTATGTTGAACAAAACTCACCGCCATTATCAATCCTCAAACACTTAATTTTTCTATCAATCTAATTTTCAACCAAGGACATAAATTCCTTAAACCAACTAAAAACTTCAGATTTACTTCTAAGGAAATAAACAAATTTCCTTCCACTATAATCATCTATGAATGAGACAAAATGCACATATCTAGATATTGAAGGAACATTAACTGGACCAAACACATCTTAATGAATATAATCCAAAACCCCAAAAGACTTATGAGAAATGAAATAAAAAGAAACGCGGTTTTGTTTACCATAAACACAATGTTCACTTATGTTACAATGTTTTGTTCAAACTCCAGGTTACAATCATCAAGGCCTTGAATAAGGCTCTTATTCTTGAGGGCTCTAAGACCCTCCTCACCAATGTGACCAAGTCTTTGGTGCCAAAGCATTATCTTCTTAGTTGGGAGCTTCATATCCAAAGCATTTGCACCCTTAGGTACCCAGAAAGCACGACCATCAGATGTAGAAACAACATTCTTCTTCTTTGCTTGATCTGAAGGTGAGGATGAATAATCTAAATCCCTTTTCTTTGAATTCACAAAATCAATATTGCATTGAACTGTGCATGCATCTAGCCTATACAAGGTGCCAATCCAAACACCCTTAGAAAGCACCGTAGAGCATCTTTTCATCTTGCATCCACCACTTGACAAAACAACGTGCACACCCAAATTACCAAACTTACTGACTAAAAGTAAGTTTCATGTCAAACTAGGGATATGCAATACACCATCAATCCCCTTCACTCTACCATCAAGGAATCTAATCTTGACTCATCCACAGCCAAAAACATTCAAGTGAGAGTTATCACCCAGATACACCTTCCCACCATCAAACTCTTCATACTTAGAAAACCAATCTCTGTGAGATTTCATGTGTCCAAAGAAGCACTTGAATGTATCAACCGCACATCTTCTGATGCATGTTTTGTCAAGGTTGTGACAAAAGCATCTATATCATCTTGCGAGGATTTTCTAGAGTTAGAATCAAAGAAATCCTTTTTACCTTTCTTTTTCTTCTCCTCCTTGCACTCTTTCCGAAGATGAACAGGTATGTCGATGTTCATACATTTTTCTTTGGAATTTTTACTAGGAGACTTAGATCTCCCCTGAGACTTGGATTTACCCTTGTCCTTTTTCTTTCCTTTCTCCATTGTTCTACCACGACAAACTAGGGCCTCCTTAGCCATCTCAGAAGATTTTCTATGCATTTCTCTACATAACAATGAACCAACCACACCCTCCAATTTTAAAGTGGTTTTTGTGCTTCCAATGGCCATAATAAGGTGATCCCACAAGTCCAACAAAGAACATAACAAAAACATACATTTATCTTGATCATCAATTTTGTCACCAACACAATTTAGCTGAGCAACTAGCATATTAAATGCATTCAAGTGATCAACAATAGACCCTCCTTCTATCCTCAAAGGATACAACTTTCTTAGGAATAACTTATTTACCAAGGACTTCCACTGATAAATATCACCAAGCTTCTTCCAAAGTTCAGTTGTAGTCTTATCTTTGTGGACATTCAGGAACACTAAATTAGCAAAACAAGGTCTTATCAAACCCTTGGCTTTCCAATCCATTTTGTCCCACTCATCTTGTAGTGTAGATTGGGGTTTTGTTGAAGAAACTGCAGCCTATAGATCTCTATTTACAAGCATGTCCTCCATTTTGAGTTTCCACAATTCAAAATTGCTTCCATTGAATTTATCCATCTCTACTCTGCTGGATGTGCTTGCATATCTAACCTACAACAAGGTTATGAAATATTCTTCTGCAAAACTTCCATTGAAATATGTTAGCACAAAAAACCCTTCTACCCAACAACAATAACAAAGTTGCCCAAGTTCTGATACCAATTGAAAGGAAGCCAAGTGCAGAATAACACTTTCAAATGCTAAATGTAAAAGGAAAGATGATGTAGAAAATTTCTTACAAACCCTTGAGCTATTGCAAACTCGATAAACACATATACAAAATCAGATTTTAGAAAATAAACACAAAACTAGATATGTGTGGGAAAACCCTTTCGAGAAGAAACCCACCCTCGAAATGTCAGACTCAAATGTATTATAAACAACAACATTTACAATACAATATCTTGAGCCAATGATCATCAAGAGTAAATCGAGCAGCAAAGAATTTTAGAGAATATTTGACACATAAAAGCTCTTTAAAATATATCCAAACTAACCACATATAATGCACTAAGGAGATACATATTTGAGCTCAACACAAGTGGAAAGAGCCAATGGTTTCCAAAACAATCTCTACTACCAAAGAGGTGTGTGGTGTCAACATGCTAAACCAATGACACATTGCACATAGAAACTTACAGTGTACGTAACTCAACCAAAACGGTCACCATTCCATATGCAACACCTACCTCACACCACTTGTCAATAGTGAACCCCACCATAAATATCAATTGCCAAATATTAACTCTACATGACTCTTCCACTAAACTAGTAATTGTCATAATCATTGCATAGATTCAACATAGCAAATGACACTAGCTCCTTAAAATTAGGACTTCCAAAGTGGGTGGGAAAATAAATAAATAATAAAATTAAAATGTTTGGACTCAAAGATTGAGACACCTTAATCCCAATACTTTTTACCAAATTGGACAGTAGATAATAATATTCATTCTCGTCCATGCATGTCGTCTCCTACACAAAATTTCCATTGTCATTTCTTTAGTGTGCGATAACACTTTTCTTTGAATAGATATTGTCCTAAATAGGATGCTCATGTACGCTTCTCATTACATGAGTGTATTCAATATTGTACATATGTCTCATATACATAAATAACTATTAATGGTGATGTTAACCAAAGCCTTTAGTTACAATCACTTAAAGCATAGGAGCTAAAGGGCGTCCCTAGTGGTTGGATCAAAAATCCTAAAAGGATCATATCGCTAAACATCAATGGTGATGTTAACTATTAATAGTGATACTTCCCAAGGTGTTGGTGAATAATAGTTGAATAATCCTTTCTTTGCTTTGAATTTCCAAAAAAAGTGGGGTTAAGTGTTCAACGCGTGGATTCTAGAATGTCTTGAAAGATAAAATGTTGAGAAGTCCAAAAATAGCCAGTGCTAGATATAATTGGGTCTCCACTGCCAAAAGTTTGCTTGATCTTTTTGAGAAACCTCTGTTAAAAAATTAAGTGGTGTAACACAATGGCTTTCATAGAAGGTGCAGCCAGCCAAACCTATATTTATTAAGTCAACATTTTTATTTTGTTAGTATATTACAATAATTTTCCAAGATTAAATAGATTAATTAAAAATACACGATAGAAATATAGAGAGAGGTGCTAGTTTATTTAATAATGTTCTCATGTCTATTAGAATAATTATATATAGTTGTGAAAACATATCAAGAGAAGGAAATGATAAGCAACAAGTTATGGAGCTTTCAGACATAAGTGGTTTTGGGAGTTCTTTGCCTCCACCAAATCCATCAATCAACATCTCAGTTGGAGAAGAGAGTAATTGAAGCATAAGCCAAACAAGAAAATTGGCAAAAAGAGGCCTCAAATTCCAAGAGGCTTCAAGAACTTGAAGAAGCCAACTAGCGTCTCTAGTTGGAAAATGTTGAGCAAAAGAGTCATCTTGAAGACTTGGAAAGTGAAAATAAGAAATTACACCTGATGTTGTAGAGTGTTGTGGAAGAGCATATGGTAAAAAGTTCTACTATAAAGAGTCCTCCTAGGATTGAAAATGTAGACATTTGCAGTTTTTGTCCACATTCAAAAGATTCCTGGTATGTACCTCTCACACAGTCTAATAGTTTGATGGCCTCCTCTACAGTCGTTCAAGAGGAGCCACAAACAAAGATTCAAGAGGTTGATCAAGAAACAGCGAAGGTAGTAAATGAAGTAATTTCAATTTCTTCCTTTAACCATGGTCATGCTTTTGCAGCATTTGAAAAACATACCAAGGGTATTGGTATGAAGTTGCTGACCAAGATGGGCTACAATGGGAAAGGCCTTGGCAGTCATGCCCAATGTATTATTCATCCTATAGAGGTACATGAGAGACCTCGATATCAAGGATTAGGCTATTCACTTCAGACTATAGAAGTTGATCTCCTAGGAAAGATGAACCTAATAGTGGAAAATCTAAGGCAAAGTATCTTTAGAAGTTCCACTCAGAACCTGAAAAAGGCAAAGTAGGATCTCCTAAGCAGAGCAGTGCTCATGTTGGTCAAGGGAAATCCTAAGGTGATAAAAAATAAAATAGTTAGCTTGCGTGACATGAACACTATTGTACTCCATGGTTATCAATGTAAGAGTTCTAGTCACCATGATTTATGGGACCCAAAGATGCTAGGGTAAATTAAATACGAAGTGACCGACATATTTTCCATTTCAGAAGGTTTTGGGTGCCTTTCATTAACATATTGGCACCAAAGTCCGAATAGTGATGCACAAATGAACCAATGACGAATCAAAAAAACTAATAAATTTCACTAATGATGCCTTTCCACTATATAAATCTCACTATTACTAATATTTAAATTTTAAATCTCAAAGTAATGATTTAACATTTTAAAAATGAAACCTCATTTCTACTCTTTGAACAATACCTCAAAGGCTCAACGTACAATAATTATTTAAGATTTTACATTTTAAACAGAAAATATGTATACATACAACTCAAACTTTCTATTTCACGTCAGAACACTGTACACGTGATCACAAAATAAAAACGAACCGTTCGAAAAACGTATCTGCTCTCTCTTTCTATCTATGCCAATAAAAACAGTTTTGCTAACAACACGCTTTTTTAGGCGACGGCCATTACCAATTTCTCAGATGGCTTTGAAGCTTTTTTCTCATTACAGGGTACTTTGGCTTTGTTTTGGGTGTCTTTGGAACTTATTTCCGGGGCTTCTACAAATAACTGGTTTGCCATTTCAGTGATATCTGTAACAGCTTACTTTGTATTGTTAAATGTCATATCCCTTTCAACTGCTCTGTGATTTATATCAACAATGTCTGCCATTAGCGATTCCAGCAAAGTGCTTTCCAACTGATTAGTATTCTCAAATGTTTTTCTTTCAATCAGAGACAATTCATTTGTTTCTTTAAGAAATTTACTGCTAAGGTCCACAAGATTTTCCAATGCAATCATGGCAGCCTCGGCTTCTAACTTAACAGCATCAAGCTCAAGCTTCTCCAATGCCAATTCCCCCATAGTTTTATCCCCAATTTTATTCTCTACACTTGCATACAACCATTTCAGACCATTTGCCTCCTGAATCACATCCTCCCTCATTTTCATAATTTCCTTTTCTCTGCATTCCCATCTGTTGACAAGAGATTTGAGTTCCTCATCTTTCACAACCAGAGCTCTCTGGGTACCCATGAGTTCTTTTTCTTTATCCCTCAGAAGACCTTTTACAAATTCAATCTCAGCTTCCATTTGTTGATATTTCTCCAAATCCTTCTCTGATTTCTTCAAAAGACTCTGGATTTCCAACCCCTTTTCTATCAGTTCCCGCTTCAATGAAAACAGATCGCAGTTGGTTTGAATCTGCAATGAATCTTCACCCATACTTAGAATCCTGCTTTCTGTAGCAGAACCCACGAGGGTATTTGTTAGATTAGCTATGTTTTCTACCATGTTCTCAGCCTGGGACAATCTGATCTTGTTATCGTCCAAGTCATGTTGCATCCCATTCAGTTTAGTCTCCTTGTCCTGCAACAAACTTGTTGCATTGAGAAGATCATCTTCTTTAGTCCTCATTTGGTCTGTCAACCATGAAATTTCTTCATGCAGTTCCTCAATATATTTCTGAGCAGAATAGAGATCTTTCCCCTTGTCCTCCAACATAACTTGCATTGATGAAAGTTCAGACTTCAGTTTCTGCATTTCCAGCATAACTGCAACCAGTTTAGATTCCTTAAACCCTAGCAATGTCTTGGTCTCTGCAAGAGCTAAACTTTTTCCCTCTAGTTGTTTCTCAAGAGACTCTGCTGCTTGAATGCTCTGCTGCAAATGGGTTCTATCTCTTTGCAGCGCTGCAGTTAGCTCTTCCACAGCTTTTTTCTCACAGCACAACTCACTTTCAAGCACATTATTTTCTTGCTCTGCAACCACAAGCTTTTCCCTCTTATTCTCAATCTCTAAATGGGCATCTCTCAACTTTTGCTGGTAATCAAGTATTGCATTCCTCTGTCTCAACAGCTCCTGCTTTTGCTCTTCAATTTGGGTTTCTTGGGCAGACAGTCTACTGCGAGGCTCCTCTAGCAATCTCTGAGACCTTAGGAGCTCCTCTTTCACAGCAGAAAGACTATCTCTCACACTCTGCAACTCTTCATCCCCAAGCAAGGCTATCCCCTGATGTTTACAGACCTCCTGAGCAACTTCTTTCATTTTCTGCAGTGCAACCAACCATGCCACCCATCTTTTCTCATGTATATTCTCAGCAATCTTAAGCTTCATTTCTTCTTCCTCTCTGTCACTTTGGGACCTCAACAGTTCATTCTCCTGCTCTGTCAAAAACAGCTGCATCTCTGTGATCTCACCCTGTTGTCTGCTAACAATCAGATTGGCCTCATTCAAAAGATGGTCTTTAGACCTAAATTTCAAATCAGCCTGGGCCAATTGATCATCTTTCCTCCGTAACTCTTCCCTTAAGATTTCCAGCTCTTCCTCTTTCAATACCAATGCTTCTTGGGCACAAAAAACCTCTTTTTCCCTCTCCCTGAGTGCAATCTCGATACCATCAAGTTCCCGAACCAGGGCATCATAATAATGTTTAGACCTCTCCAACTCTTGTTGAAGCATGGCTTGCAGGGCAAGAGACTCAGCGAACTTCTTTTCCCGGAGGCTCAAATCATTGTGAATCCTACTCAACTCCTGTTTATGGACTTCCAGAGCTCTTTCTGAAGCACCCAGTTCTTCTTCTTTCTTTCTCAGCGCTTCCACAGAAACCTCAAAGTCCAATCCATCAGACTGGCGTTCAACAGTGTGACTCTGCAACAGCAATTTCACATCCCCAAAGAAGTTTTCGCTATGCCCGATTTGACTGCAAGCGTTGAGGTTAGTAACCCTAACCCTAAATTTCCTTGAAACCGATCCAAACCCTAAAACGTACTTTTTCTTTGAGACAAAAGATCCCTGTAGAAAATTTCCCTGCAGAAGCCAGGCCTAAACAATCAGTTAATCAATCCAACAGCTCTCAAACAAAACTTAAACCAGAAGAAACAAACCTTATGAATCCGATCAAATCGCACTGGTCCAAATCTGACAGCAAGAGAAGATGCCGACGCCATGGCAACTCTTTCTCTGTTTCATGATCTGATCGAATGCGTGAAAAAAAAACAGATTTTTAACTCATATTCAAGTGGCGTCTCTCAAACCGACCCAATTGGTCAAGAACGCGGCAAGGTACTGAATTCATGTGCTTGTCATTGTAATCGATGAATATTTTTGTTTAGAATGTGATAAGTAGGTAGCGGCAGCGCAAGACACGTGAGGGGTTGTGGACATTCATGAAATTCCTGCCTTGGGAAGGAGAATTTTTTTCCTGAAGGATCAAGACGTGAAAGGTGCAGATTCAATCCAGAGAGCTTGGAGTGCATTTCATGGAGGACAATATTTCTGACAGGAGATTTTTCTCAACTTTAGGCAATTCTAAAAGGAAGCGCCGGCCTCTAAATCTCACGGAAAACAAGAGCTGGAAAGCCTTATCTTCTGCAACGGTTTCAACGGGAAAATTGTCTTTCCCGAGCATATCATTTTCCCTCAGATCGGCAATGATGGTGCATTCCCTGACGAATATATATATATATATATATATATGTGTTTAAAGCTGAATGAGTTGGAGTGCAATGGCTTAGTAATCAATTCTATGTTTGGTAATTTATATTGATTTTAAAAAAAATATTAATACTAATTAAAATATAATAAAAAAATATAAGTAGTGGATTTTCGTGTGGTTTTTAAAAAAAAATTGATCTTCTTTCTTATAGTTGTTGAGAAGAAAATATCATTTGGTGAAGTTGTCTTTAAAAAGTCTACCTCCTCTTTCATAGTGGTTGAGAAGGAAATATCATAAGGTGAAGTTGGTCTTAAAAAGTCTAACTCCTCTTTTCATTTGTTGTTGAGAAGGAAATGACATAAGGTGAAGTTGGTCTTAAAAAGCCTACCTCCTCTTTCATGGATGTTGAGAAGGAAATGTCATAGGGTGAAGTAGTAGATTTATATTGTTTTGTTGATACAAGAACATTGGATGTGTGCACGCTTTTGTGACTAAGGCTTAGTTAGACTTGGTAAATGATTTTTATATAAAAAGTTCTAAGTTTAGCCTTTCCAATAGGTTATGGGAAAGAAGGGTCTCCATCCCTAAGGATGATTTTTACATTTAAAAGTTACTAAGACTTCAAATTTTACTAATGATAAGTCTTCACATGTATGTTTTACTTGTACAAAACACTTTACTATTGTTGAAGGAGTATGGAAGTTGTGTAAAGCATTTATAGCTATAGTGATAAAGTGGACCCTCACATGGTTTAGAAGTTTATTCCTTTAAATTCTTAGAACAAACTCTTCTTTTAGAATTTGAAAAGAATTTTGTTTGAAGAATTAATGTGGAAAATGGGGTGAGATGTAAATTAATTAAATTATGGCCTAGTGTTTTAGAGGTGCATAAATTGAATTGTTTAAATACTAATCTTTAATGGAAAGTATGGTAGATTTATATTCCTGTGCATTGAGCTTTTTAATTAGTAATTTTTAATTCTAACAAAGATAGAGATTGAACTTTTGATGATAAAATATGATTATGAGGAATCCATTGTTTCATTAACCTTTTGACATAAATTTTTTAAGTGGTTCTTATTTGAGTTATGTTTCCTAATCTTCCTTTTTAGTTTTATATTGAATTTAGTTTTGATTATAAGTGTTAGGATAACATGGTACTTAATTGTAATTGCATGTGTAATATATTATATGTGACAAGTGGACCTAAAAGACTTGTTTTGGTCATTTTAAAATATTTTTGGATGCATTTTACACTATTTTCTGAGCCCATGGTCTTAATGCCCATGATTTTATAAAACTAATATATATATATATATATATATATATATATATATATATATATATATATATATATATATATATATATATATATATATATATATATATATATATATATATATATATATATATATATATATATATATATATATATATATATATATATATATATATATATATATATATATATGGGTGCCTATTAATATTCACACATGCATGTGGGGTTGAAGTGGTGAGTTTTAAAGAAATTCTATAAGTACACTAGGGTATTAGAATGTTATGGAGAGTTTATGTTGCCTAAGTATTCTTGTGTTGGCCCCGTGTTTCAACGACATCACTCTTTTTTTGTAAAGGATAGAACCAGAGATCTATTCTCGCTTTGTGTTTCAACAACATCAATTTTTTTTTATAAACGAGGGTTAAAGATTTACACCTATTTGAGGCAAACCAAGGTTTCATGAATTTTTGGCAAGCAATTATTTATTGATTATAAGGTGTTTGAACTCGAAGGTGAGGGTTTCTACAAGTTTAATTTCTTATAGCAGTCTCGGGACTCCTAATTTATTTCTAACGACAGAAGAAATTACTTTGCATTCAAGCAATCTATCAGGGGAAATGATGAACATTCCAACAGCTTGAGAAGGGGAAGTAGACATAGGTATAAAAGAAATGGGTTTTTCTTGTTGTTTACCCCAACAAGGGAAATAAATTGTCCAAACTACAAACTACCAAAAGAACATGTTTTATCGTACAACCCACCAAAACTCAGGCATGTCATTGAAGAAAAAGGTAAGAGAGAAACCCTACTCATTCCCAGATGACCTCAATCACCTGTCAATATCAAGATCATTGGGGAATACAATGACTACTCTCTCAACCCCAATACTAGCACTTCCAACACTAACAAAAAAAACAATACAAATAGATATCCTACATCAAACTTTTAGACATTACATGTTGAAGATGTAGATAAGAAAATGGAATCAAATGATAAAGACATGACTACCCCTCTTCAGTCTCAAGAAACAAACAAAGGAGGTAAGATTCTAGAATGAATTCTTCGTGATGAAGTTCTTGATGTTATTAAGAATTGTAAACAAAGATATGTTATTATTTTTTTTCTCTGAGGAGTTCCTTTAGAATAGGATTTCTACCAATGGGCAAAAATACATTGGGAAAATCAGGGTTGGTCAGTAGAATCTATGAGAAGCCTAGGAAAAGTTTACATTTCATGCACATTCTACTCTGTTGAACATGCTCATGTAGCTCTCCATTATAGCTCTTAAACATTATGTGGTCAAATTTTTTATTTATAGGTGCAAGATCTTGACATCCACCTAAGGGTGCATCTAACTCTCATTATCCAATGTGAATAGAACTCCCTTTCTTGAATCTAGCTTTCAAACCATTCCTCAAAAAACATAGCAGCACAATTAGGCAAAGTTTTATGGTGGAAAACTAATACAGCTAAATACTCAAGTCTTCATGTTCATCCTCAGGCCTACATTGAAGTTGACTTGAATCACCCTTCCAGATTCCCTCCAACTTGTTGGACTAGTTTTTAGCTTCTCCCAACCCATATCCTACCTCAACAAACCTAATGTGTGTTTTTACTGTCGTAAAGGACATTTAATTAGAGAATTCCCTATTCGCAAACCCAAATCTAACCCCACCCCAGCTCCACCTTTCGCTTTATTAGTTGAATCGTTATCTCATTCCTAGGATAAATCATCTCTTAATGTTATCCCACCTTCCTCATCCCCTGGTTAACCTTCCCCTTCCCCTTCTCCCTCTCATTTTAGGCCCTCCCTCACTCCTCTATCTAACCATCCCTCTCCCATGAAAAATCACCTAATTCCCTTCCACACTCCCACTCACTTGCTTCTTTCAAGGATGTTATCACTCACTTGCTTCTTTCAAGGATGTTATCCTTGAAGATGGTTGGAGGATGATAAAAAAAAGGAAAGCTCTAATCTGAAAAGTGTTGGGAACCAACATGCTGTTAGTAGAGATTGATCTCCCTCTCCAAACCCTCTTAGGAAAAGAGAAAGGTCCCATGTTGAGGACCTCTCTAGAGCAATCATTCCACTTCAGTTGCAAGATTCCTTATGTGAGAATTAGTTTAAAGTTTTGGATTCGAAAGATATGGATTCCCTTTCTAAAATGAAATGAAGTTTTCTATGATGTCATGGAATGTTAGGGGTTTATCTATCCCCTCAAGAAAATTTCATGTTAAGAAATCTTTACAAATCCACAAGCCTGATGTGATTTTATTTCAGTAAGTCAAAATTGTTGAAACCCGTCTCCAACTCTCCCTTCAATATTTATGGAAAGATGACTGGTTCAAAACTACTTTTAATAGTGAGGGAAGTGGGGGTGCTATGCTTGGAATTGCACCTTTGTTAGCTAAATGTATTGCCGCTTCAAGATTTGACCCTGATAATAATTGTGTTTGGTGTCTATTTCTCTTTCAAGGAAAATATATTGGATTTTGTTCCATCTATGCCCCTAATGATGCTCCATCTTGAATCAAATTGTGAGACTATATTTTCAATTACATTCCAATAGATGAATGGATTTTGGGAGGTGACTTTAATATGGTGGAAAACCATGAAGATAGAAGTTGTTTCAACCCTCTTAAACTCTCTTAAAAAGAATTTGATGCTTAGATCTTAACTAGAAATACCATGGGAGTTTCTAATCCCATTGCTTAAAAAAGGGATTCTCACTTGCATCATTGGTTTACTTGGTCTAACTCAAGAGATGGTGAATTAAGAAAATTTAGCCACCTAGATAGATTTATGTAGTTGTTTCTCTTTCCATTATCCCCTTTTTGCAAAACAATATTATTTAAGTGGATGCTACTGCTTCTCTCTCAGACCATCTTCTAATCTTAATAACTTGTAGCCTTGTTTTTTGCCCTTCCCATTCCTCTAATCTTCCTTGTAAGATTAACATTTCTCACCTTAATCAACTCGATTGCCTTTCTTCTTTAATCTCCATCTAGAATTATTGTCCTAGACCTCCTCAAACTGAAAGTTGGATTCAATGGTGGAATGATTCTATTTCCTATTTCACTTGTTACCTAAGATCACATAGGGAAAAAATAGCTGAAAAAAGGTTTAGAATGGAAAATATTTGAAGGCATAAATTGGAAAAGAGCCAAACTCTTTTAATTGTAGCACCAACTAGTATCTCTCTACAACATGTTGTTGTTGATGTTGAATCATAAATAAGGATCTATTTGAAATTTATTGAGGTTGTGGTGCTCAAATAAGGGCTAGATTACATTGGATGAAAGAAGGGGACAATGGAAGTAAATTATTCCTCAAATATCTTAAGATCAAACACTAAAGAACATATTTTGTCTATCTATGATGAAGAGGGGAAAAAACATGACAATCTTGACAATAAGAGGATGATAATGTGATAAGAGCACTTAAGGTGGATCTCACACTTAAAGTGAAAAGAGATAACAACTAACTCCACCTAATGTGGATTTATATCCTACACCACATGCTAAAATGAGATGCAAACTCCTATGTGTCTACATGTCAACTAATATGCAAATGCATTATCCTAAGTAAACTTAAGTAAAGTATAATTAGTGAATATTTAATTACAGCAACATGGCTCAACAAACAAGATAAAACTGCCTCCTCATCAAGTCGGATTTTGATAAAGCTTATGATAAGATTAGGTGGCAATTTAATTAAAAATTCTTAAATGGCTTGCCTTTGGCCCTAAGATCATTTCACATGTTAAACTTCTCTTTTTTTATGCTAATGATTTCCTTTCAATTAATGGTTTAATCACTCAAACCTTTCCTCTTCAACAATCAATAAGACAAAGCTTCCCTTTAGCTTCATTCTTGTACATTCTTACAACTTATGCACTTGGATACCTCGTAGATCATGCTAAGAAGTAGAACCTCATTCATGGTATTTTTTTCTATTACAATGAAGTTTCTCTCAATGCACATTTTGTTGATGATAGTTTACTATTTATCCAAAACTGTCAAGAAGAACTCTATAATACCCTTGATGTCTTGGATGTATATTGTTTTGCACCAGGCTCTCAAATCTCACATAATAAAAGTGAATTTTGGATTACTTCAGCTGAGAAACCACCTCCTTAGGTTACCTCACAATGGGAATTCAACAACCATGGTGTAATATCAAGAGACCTTGGTATCCCTTTTGGGATAGGAGTCTCCTTATAGGATATGTAGAAATAGTTCATCAACAAACTAAAAAACAAATTTGAATTCTAGTCTAACAAGTTTCTTTCTATGGTTGGTTGTATAAAAATTGCTAACAAAGTCCTCATTGCAAGCCATGTTTATATTTCATTATGTTGATTTCTTTCTAAAAGATGCTATAATTAGTTAACTCAACTTATTAGAGGTTTTTTATGGGGGAAATGGAAGAACAAGAAGAGACAACCAATTGCTTCATCGTTGTATTGGATTCAACCAAAAATAAAATTAGGTTAGGATTAATTGATCCCTTGACACAAGGGGTTTGCCTCATTGCCAAATGGATTACTAGATCTCTTCATGGTACAAATTCATAGAAGTCTCTTATTAAACATAGAATTGCTACATTCAAGGCCAATAATTCATGGAAAGAGATTGGATGGAAAGATAAAATTCTTATGGCTAAGTACTTCAAGCCAAAAGCCTCTTGTCAATTTTCAAGCATATGGAAATCTTGGCAATTACTATCTCCTCTTCTTGAATGGAAAGGGAAAGATCTTAGTCATGGCATAAGTTTTTCATCTTCTTCTATTTGGTGGAATAGATTGATAAATTTACAAGGACAACATCTTGCTACCAATTCTCAATTGCATAGCAAACTTCTATTCGAAAAGGGCATCATGGAAGTTAGGGACTTATGGGTGTTTACATCCTTCACTTGGAAAAATGACTTGCAAATCAAGAATGGATTTAAATTGTCCAAAAATATTATCAATGAAATTCATAGGGTGCAAGATATTGTTCCTTTCAATCTGCAATTGAATCTTTTTACTCCCAAATCATGTAACATTTTGAAAGATTGGAGGTCGTATCTGGGCTATAATATTGATAATTTCCCTCTCAAACTTATCTACCTTAAAATTCTCCCTGCAATCCATATCTAGCCAAGACTTAACCTAAAATGGAACTTAAATTGGTCTAAATTCAAATGGTTCAACTTGAGCTATGTAATATGGAAATATAAAGTTCATAGTAATTTTTTAGTAATTTTTAGTGGCTAATATTCGCCAATTGGCTAATTTTGGAAATTTGAGAATCTAAATTTGGCTAATAATTCAAGATTTAAGGCAACGTAAATCACCACATTTTTACAAAATTTTGATTTAAAGAAATATATAAGTCATAAAAGAATTTATTTTATAAAAAACTTGAACTCGAAAAGTTGCCACAATATTTGATAAATGATTAGATTTGATTAGCCAGAATTTTATAAGTTATTGTAGAAATTTAAATTAATTCTCCAATAATATCATGACTATTAGTTACTATAGGGATCTATCACCAACTTTTAGTTGGCATTATTGACTTAAGTATAATCTAGTGCCCCTCATTATATTCTATGAGGTAAATATGTTACTATTTAGTTTGTAATGCTCATGGGAGCTAAAATTTCTTTTGGATTGTTGATCTCAATATAAATCAATGGTATTGCAGAAATTTCGGGCCCCATTATTATTTAAAAATATCAATACATTTGTCTCACTCAATACAATGAGGTTATTAGATTATATTTTAAATAAATGGTAGCAACTAATTATTACGGAGTCTATTCCTTAAACCCATCAAAGATTTCCACATTAAGCCTAATAATTTTCTATAAGAATTCTATTTTTTTAAATACAAGTATTCATTGTGGTGATTAATTAATTTCTTTTTATTGTTTGAGATTCGCCAATATTTTCTACAAAAAAATTGTTATTAAAAAATAATCGCCAATAAGAATACTTTTTTTTTCAAAAAATTTGAGCGATTCGCCAATAGAAATTAATTTTCTTTTTCAAGAAAATGAAAAATTTGCCAAGATTTTATATCTTTTTTAAGAGGGGGGTTTCTTAAAGTTATCCCTACTAAAGTTGAAGAAGAAGCCCAATTTTTAGTCCAAAAGATCTTCCACTATAAAATTTTTGTGGGAGAACATCTCACTTTTCTCTCCAATCGCTCCATAAAATGCCCTTTTTGCCAGAAGGTAGAGACTATTAAACATTCTTTTTGAACCTATGTGCATACTCAACACAACTGGCATACAATCATGAATCTTATTTCAAACTTGTTTAGAACAAAAATAAAATAGAAATGGGTATATACACAAAGATGGGGGACCAAAAAGGTGCCACTTTCCTTTTTGGCCCCCAAATGGCCATAGTGTGTACGCACTAAAGCGCATGGGCCCTATAGGGCACATGCACTATGGCTTGGAGTGCCCAAGCCTTAGGCTTAGGCAATTCAAAACATAGCACATGTGCCCTATAGGGCGCACGGGCTATGCAAAAAGCTAACATGCATGCACCCTATGCAAAAACCAGAAAAGCGTAATATGCATAGTCTTGCATAGCGCTAGCGCATGCGCCCTTTGCAAGAAACAAAAAAGTGGTGAGAGAGAGAGAGAGATCTCCACCTTTCTATCCTCTATATTTTCCCTTCTTACCCTCTTTCACCCCTCTCTCTCTCTCTCACACACACACATATTCTCTCTCCCACCTTCCTACCCTCTATATTCTCTCTCTCTCTCTCTCTCTCTGACTATTTCTCATCACTATTTAAATCTATGACTTAAATAGGGCACATGCCCTATGGAAGTCATAGATTTCAGTAGTGTGTTCGCCCTATAGGGCGCACACGCTTTGTAAGGCATTGGAATTTACTAATCCTAAGGCTTGGATTTGCCTTGGAGATCCAACCCAAAGGCTTGGCTGATTCAAATAGGCTCGAGATGTGTTTTCCAGTAGACATATAAAAAATGACATCTTTTTTTGTGTGCTCCTCGTCAAGTTTACTCATGGCTCAAGAACGTAAAAATCAGACGACGTGATATTGCAGATCTCTCTGTTAGCTATCTAAGTATATAATTTATTTTGAATTCTGATTATGTTAAGTTTTTCATCTCTAATTTATTTTGTGTATGTCCATTTTTTGTAAAAAACCAACGTGTAGTATTTTGGGCATAGATTTTGGTTCGTTTATCGAATTTTGCAACAAGTTACATTTTTAGAAACTAGACTCCATTCTACACACTTTAAAAAAAAAATTGATTTTCAATTAGTTTTAAATGATTTCTAGGGGGAGCACACATAAATTTCATGTTTTCAGGATGTGTGCACTTCATAAATTCATCAAAAAATTACCAAAAAATTCCAGGATAAACTACGTAGTGTTAGCTAACTTCTCACTAGAGCAATTTAAAAAATTCAACAAAAAAGTTAACATTTTAGGGGGAGCACATCAGATGCTATGTTATATTTTTTCACAAAAAACATGACCACTTTTTGTGCTCCCCCTTTTTGAGGGCCTGAATCGGCACCATTTTCAAAATAAGTTAGTAGTTTAGGAACTAGATTCAGAGTATTACAACTCTTGTTTTTGTTGCATCTTAAAAATTTGAGTCTAACTATCTTCGATTTCTTGTTGAAGTTCAGAGTTTGCTGATTTCAGGAAAAAAGTGGCATCTTATACCCCCTTTTTGGTCCCCCATCTTTGTGCACTTACCCAAATAATATCTCTTAGTGTTGCACTGCTCACAAAATATAATCTCAAAATCATTTCATCAATGCATCCTTCTATATATTTGGATAGTCAGATGCAATAATCTCTAACACCTTTCCTCTAATGGAAGTGATCATGCATGATCTTCTCTCTAATATTATTTTATAGAAGGCAACAATTTCTAAAGTCTTCAAGGAGAATCACAGTAACAAGCGAGAGCTCCATACACAATTATCAAAAGTGTAGTCTCGGCTAGCAGATATAGCTAAAAATCGTAACTAGTCTCTACTTCATATATTAAATACCTTTATGTAAGAACACGTTCTTTGTAATCTTGTAGAAAAATAAGTTTCTCTTTGAATTTATAACTTGTAATTGGTTTCTGTATGCACCCTAAAATGGTCGCCTAGACTTTGGGCCCCCATTCAACAATTTATCAAATCCCTGAATCAATATTTTCAAAAATCAACATTTTATCAATAATATCAATTTCCTTGATCAAATCCTATTTTATCATTTTCGATTATTTGCCTTGGGCTAGCCATTTTATCTTAAAGTCTTTATTTAATTAAAAGGAATTTCGTCCCCTTTTATTAAATAAAAAGCCCCCCTTTTCCTCTTATCCTAAGTTGCACAAATAAAACATTATTCTTATTTTATAAAAAGAGAAAAATCACTTTTTGTCTCATATGGACACAAAAGTCAACTCTTATTTTATCATTGGAGGATATTTGTGCACATGGATTGCTTCTCTTTGATGCTCCACCGTTGATTAAATTTTTTGCCTCTTAATCTCCATGGTCCATTTCTCCTCATTTTCTATAAAAGAAGAGCTCTCTTCCTCATTCTAGGTGATTCACTTTTATGCTAATTTTATGCTGCAGGAATTCTTGAAGACTTTGAAGCTTTTTGGAGATCATTGTTGCATCACATCTTGGCTTTCTTCATTGCTTCATAGTTTAGTTTTCATTCTTGCATAGTAGTTTCATATTTCATGCTTTCATAGTTTAGATTTCCTTTCATGCTATAGATTAATCTCACATAGTTTAATTAGGAGGGATTGTAAGACTTGTACTTTCCTTTCATAGCCTAGTTTGCATCTTTCCTTTTCATAGCATAGCTTGTACTTTCATTTCCATAGCTTAGCTTGCATCTCTCATTTCTAGCTTGCATATTCATCTTAATCTAGTTTACATTTGCATTTCATAGTGATTCTTAGGGATATTGGCATTCTTGCCCTTGTCTTCATTTGAATCTCTCATTGTGTGGTTGACTAGCAAGGTCATAAGCTTAATAGCTCTAGCTGAGAGCAAATTTTAAATAATCTTGCATTCCCTTCATGGATTCCTATTCATGGATTCTCTTGGATATAATGACTTAGAGAAGTGCACCATTTGAGTGTGTACAATTTCTAGTTTCCTTCAGCTATCTTGTTTATGTAATTCTCATGTATTTTAGCCTCTAATGTTGTTCTCAGGATTCTTGGCTTAGTGTTTCTTGAATTGGAAGATTGTCAATAGATTGATTTGATTGAGTGGATGGCAGTAACATCATAGTATACTTAGCTAGCTACTCCTTCAAGAAAGCATTATACATGAAGAATTCATTACACTTCCTAACTAGTATCACATGGTCTTCTTGAATCTCTAGGAACATGGCTTCTATTCTTACTGTTGTGGCTTGAGACAGCATACAAACATGAGATAATATTGTAGTTACATCTACTTTTGAGGTATTTTTTTATCATCTTCACAATAACACTATCCTCTCTTTCATCTACTATACCTATCATCTATGGTTTTGTGTTTTAGGGGCCAATGCTCATATTTGCAATGTCTGTGACCCTAGGTCAAATCCTGATCTTGAGATAGCTTCTCCCACTTCAAACTTTGAAGTGAATATAGGGAGTTTTTAATTTCATACTTGATCAAGAAAAAAATTGAGTTTGTAGATCCCATCCTAGCAATAAAATCATTGCACACTCTCCATAACCAATTTTCTTGCATCCTCAACTTAAATGTTTATTTCTTCAAAGTTATAAAGATTTTGAACTGTTGAAACAACAACTTGATTGTGTTGTTCAGGGTTAACCCCTTATTTTCTCTTCTCCAACTTGTTTTTATATTCTTTTCCCCTAAGATTCAACCATAATCCTTTGAATTCTAGCAATTGTACAAATGTATCATCATCCATAAACTATTTTGCAACAATCAATCTTTGGTCACTGAAATCGTTCAAATGAGCCTTTTTATATATATCCATTCTGTCTTAATGGATTTCATTCAATTGTTCATGAAGCCTCCTTGTGGGTCAATCTACTTCATCATCATCCCCCCCACCTCCACTTTTAATAACCACCTCATCTTGGAACAAGAGGCCCTCAATTTTCTACTATTTGGATGTTGGTTGATGAGTAGGGATAGACCTATGAACTAAAATATTATCTCCTTGCTCCTTTATAACAATCCCATTTGATTTTTTTTGTGGAGGAGGTGAGGCCTATGCTTTGTCTTCCAATTGTGGGAGCTTCCCATAAATGTTCTCATAATTTTAAATCATAAAATCAAACTTCTTAAGAGGATTCAAATCAAGATAGAAACCTTTAAAGTTGGGATCAATGTCCCTTTTCATTTTTTCTACCCTCATTAGGTCCCTTCATTTCATTCTTCTTTCTTGAACATCATCTTTTGAAGACCAATTTCTAACAACATCCACTTCATAAAGAATCTCAAGGGGAAAGTCTTTTTTCCTCCCAAGTAACCAAGTAAATATAAAGCCAACAAAACCTTCTGGGTCACAAAATCTGTAAGAAGCTTTCTCTCCAATCTATGCTACTTAAGAAAATGGAATATCAAATCTAGTCTCATCCACTTTCTACAATCTCCATCTTCATGATTGAAATATAATATCAAATGAGACAATAAGGCATAATGCATGAAACTAAAAATCCATGGTTGATTATTTATTGTGATCAATCCTTCATGCAATTCCATAACAATATAGGCCACAAAATTGTAATCAACATTGACCTTTGGATTCTAGATTGACGTGGCCATACAAATCAACTCCACATGTATCTTTTTTCCACATATTTCCCTAAAATCTGACATAATGGATGATATGTATACCAGAAATAGAATTCAAGCTTATCAACTTGAAGTGGCTCCTTTCCAAATCAATGAGGGGAACTAGCTCGTGTGTGTGTCCATTAGACGATTATTTGGGTGCTCCAACCAATTTGGGAGTGACCTTTTAGATTTAATAAATATTTCCCTCTCTATCCAAATCAATTTTAATGGAAGTGACTCTAGAAATCATGAAGGTCTTTGATATACTTCTCATGTCAATTGTAACTAGGGCTTTCTCATCCTCCCCACTTATGGTTCTTGATGCAAGACAATCTGCCTTAGCTAGTAACCTCAAAAACTTCACGTCCATGAAAATATATGTAACAATAATCTTGATAAATTCAAATTACATAGGTTGCACAGAAGTGGCAACTTTATATCATTTTGATAGAAAAGGGTGAATAGAGCCCAACTAGAAGATGTGGTATGTTAGCACCTCTACGATCATGATAACCATCTTTCCATACAAATTCGTCTGCCAAAAGGGCAGAGGTAGACTAAGGGAGGATGTCTAAAAATTCCTGATACAAGGGCCTAGTTTTGGGCTCCTTATTAGGATCTAATGATGTCGGTTCCTCACTCATTTTTTACAAGCCTAAACTCTCATTAAACTAGGGCAAAAAATGGAAACCCCACAACAACAATATAATAACTGAGAGGAGAAAAAATGACTTACTACTTTTATCACTACTTGAAACCATGGATTTCTTATGAGAGAATGCCCTACTTGTCATTGGTTCTTCCTCAATTTTTAAGAATGAAAATGTGAATAATAATGGCTGAAATTATGTATTTATTCTTCATCAATATGAGGAAATCCGTTCATTTTTACACTCACATAGATGTGAATAAAATCTTTCCTCATACTTTAGTTATAGAGTTGCCAAGAAAATATTTTCTCTTAGCTTCTCGAGCCCCCCATGCACACGTGGCACTATCTCGTATATCTACAACCTGACGACTAGACACCTCATCACCTCCTGCAATCATGGGCAAAGCTTTTCTTCTCTATTCTTCAATGGCCCACCTCAGACACGTGGTAGTTTCTCAGAACACCGCGACCTGTCTTGTGCTGGCATTACCTTATGTTGTTGAGATGCAGGTTTCCTTTTCTTTAATAGCCTTCCAGACACGTGGCATCTTTTTGTGAGCTTGCGAGCAATCTCCAAACTATTATTTCCTACCTACACAGATGTGAGTAACACTCGTTACGACCGCTGATGGTCCATTGTAAGTACAAACATATTTAACAACATCAAGACCATAAAACATTTTATTCAACATCTAATCATGACCAAAGACTTAGAGATATAATGACCGACCAAAAAATCATCTTTGATGAGTGGCGTCGGTAAATAAACATTTTGAGGGGACATACACAAATGACTTAAACACACTAATTAGCTACAAGTCACTTATGAAACATAACAAAAGAGACCTAGGACAAAACGACACTTAGATGGTTTAGTGGAGTTGTATGACACTTTCAGATGTCATTTCTAGCTCCTGGTTTGGTTTCCAATATTCTTGGAGTGTGTCTATTTTTTTAAGTCGTTCACTCAAGTCTATTGGCATGCCCCTAACCAAAGTGAGCGTTCTTTGTAATTGGTGATGTGTGTTGTTTGTTCGTTCTCCCAACCCAGCCAATATGCATGCTTTTTTCCACTACTTTTTGTCGTCCTACTATTCTAAGGACCTTGGCCAATAATAGTGGGTTTCCTAATGTGTGCTCACCCAATGTGCTTGAGAGTGTGTGATGTCATTAGTGACAATCCACTAGCTACTTCTTTAGGGTGTGCCATAGTGTGGTAAAAGGAGGAGTAGATCTAGGAGTAGTAATGGTAGCACAACTTGTTTTTGAACCTATTTTAGTTATTCCACATCCTGATTTGGATCTAGATGCATAGCCTAAAGTTGCAAGATTGAGTCGGGTAAGTAATTGCTGATTTAGTAGTTTATTATAGGCTACGTTTCTCATCTTCCATCATCGGGAATTCTCCTACATATGTAGAAAATTTGATTTAGATGCATTTCAACCATTGTCACTATTTGGGTGTAATTTAGAGATATATTTAATTTATTTCATTAAGGTTGTCATTTTAATTAAAATGATTCAACATAAAACTCAATATTATAGCTCATTAGAAAAAGAATGAAAAGATTTAAATGATTGGATGCTAAAAAGTGATTTTCAATATTGAAAATGCTTTAAAATTAAAATAGATCACTTTTGGAGTTATAAGACTTACTAAAAATAAACTAATTTTATAATGGAGTTTCTAAAGAGAACTAAAAAAAATATAAGGAGTTTGTGAACTGGTTTGGTATGTTGAAGATTGCTATTTCTTTATCTTAAAACCCTTGTGCTTCTAAATATTACACTTGTTTCAGCTTATCCTTCTCGAGGACGAACACCATTTTAGAGACGTTAGCTTTGGTGGTGAAAATTCTACCCTGGATAAAGTTTATCGGAGTCACTCAAATTTTGCATTAGAGATTAATGAATGGATTTCAGTAACTAGTGGAGACTTATTTCAAGAAAAATGTCTATGATTAAGGTTTATTAAGTTTTTATGTATTTGGATGCATTGCTCGTCTTGGTATGAGTAATTCATTAAGTGTTTTTATCTTGGGCATAAGGTTTTGATGATTGTATTGTGTGCTTTAAGATATTCGAATGGTGTTATTAATTATTTATTTCAATGAGTATTTTTCCCTAGGCATGTGGAGTGGCAACCCTAAGGTTGGAGTTGTTTAATATTCTACTCGCAGATTTATATACATCTTATAATGGCATGACTCTTCCTATTGAAGTGACTCAATGATTGAAGCAAGAATATGTGGGAGATTCTTATTTTCTAACTGGCATGAATCATCTCTTTTTTGGCATGTGTTCTTGTTAGATTGGAGGGGTGTGCTTGGTTTTTCCTTGGTGTAGAATTTCATTTATTTGGCGGCTTTAGTTTATTGCTTATCTAGATGTGGACCGCTTGAGGATTTACAAGACGTGGCTTTCTTTTATGTTTATTCAAGGAAATGATTCTATAGTTCAATTTATTGACTATCTAGATGAGAGCCTCTTGAAGATTTACAAGGTGTGGCTTTCTGATGCAAGGGAGATGGGGAGAGGGGCCAAAGGCACACCCTAGCCAGATCCACCTTGCAGAGATCACACACGAAAGCAACAAACACACAAGTGAGAGAGAGAATGCAGATCAACTTCATATATTCATTCAAATTGATTCATACATGTCAGGCTGTAAGGCCTTCCCGATTTAGGCCAGATATTATAATTCAAGTACAGAAGTCCTCCAACATGCGAGGATCTAAAACTATCTTCAATCTTCTAACTTCTACTTATGATGTCCTTCTTGATCTCCTAAAACCACAAACAAAGATTACAATATATACAAGAGGCTACCAAACAAGTCAGCCTTCAGATCCACCATCAAAGGAAGGAATGACCAGATCTAGGTCCACACGCTTCCCAATGATAGATACCAGCATTAAATCTACGACCATAATTAATTGCACAAGTTGGCTTCAACAAGAAACTAAAACAAACAACTAGGTAACCAAGGATAACCGAGCTCCAGACAAGCATCACAGAGTGTTAGGAGAGATAACTGACCAACCCTAGTTAACAAAGGAAACCGAGCAACTATCGAGCCAACTCAGTCAAAGCAGGAACCGAGTATCATAAGAAAACACAAACATGTTTTTGGTGACACAAGATTACCAAGGACCCGAGATGCTCCTGCATCAGACACCTAGGGTTATTTGAAATGATTCTCTAAATCATGAAGCAGGTATGATCTAAGCTGAATCCAACTCAAATTGTGAAATCCATTAACTATCTTCAATTGATCTATGCTTCCACTTTACCAAATATTTCATTTACTATTTTCCTCTTGTACTTCTGCCAACTCTTTGTTCCAAAATCTGCTCAACTTCTTCTATCTGTTTCTTAGGATAATCATTAGGTACTGTCATTTCTTCATCCGATTCATGGTACTCATACAAATCAGCAATGTTGAAAATAGGTGATATATACATGTCATCAGGTAACTCAATCTTATAAGTATTTCCATTGTCAAATTTCCTCAAAATTTTTCAAGGACCAAACTTCTTCATTTTCAGCTTCCCATATGTTCCAATAGGAAATCTACCTTTCTTCAAATGAACCATTACTTTATCACCGAATACAAAAGTCTTATGTCTTCTAGATCTATCAACTCTATCTTTGTATTTCTGATTACTTTTCTCCAACTTATGTTTCCTATGTTCATGCAATGTCTTCATGTACTTAACAAACTTTACTCCTTCAACACTTCTCTTTCCTTCATCAGCAATATCCCTCAAATCTGATATACCTCTCAGTTGTATGCCATTTACAATCTCAAAATGTGTTTTTCCAGTACTCCTATTCACTGAATTATTGTATGCAAACTCTGCTTGTGCCAACACATAATCCCAATTACTCGGTATGTCTCCAACTAAACATCTCAAAAGATTACCCAAGCTTCTATTCACAACTTTTGTTTGTGCATCAGTCTGTGGGTGAAATGTAGAACTATATTTCAACTTGGTGCCAAATTTTCTCCAAAGGGTCTTCCAAAAGTATCCAACAAATTTACTATCTCGATCAGAGATGATACTCCTCAGTAATCCATGCAATCTGACAATTTCCTTAAAGAAAAGATCTACTATATGTACTGCATCTGATGTCTTTCTACAGAGTATAAAATGTGCCATTTTAAAAAATCTATCCACAACAACAAATATAGAATCATTACCTCTCACTGTCTTTGGCAAGCCAAGAACAAAATCCATACTGATATCAATCCAAGGTTTCCCAGGAACATAAATTGGTGTATACAATCTAGTATTCTGACTTACTCCTTTTGCAACTTGACAAATTCCACAACTTTTCACAAATTTCTGAACATCCTTATACAATTGTGGCCAAAAGTATTTCTCCCTAAGAAAACTCAATATTTTGTCAACACCAAAGTGTCCAACCAAACCACTTCTATGTTTCTCCTTTATCAAATTAGTTCTCATTGATCATCTTGGTATACACAACTGAATACCTTTAAACAACATACCTCCTTGAATGAAATATTCTTCCCATTTAGTACTCAGTTGATCTTGAATAGGTTCTCTGCACTTTCTCCACATTTCAGAAAAATCAGGATCAAATTCATAAGAATCTCTCATGTCGTCAAAACCAAAAACTTCAATTTTCATCTCAGTCATCAAAGATCTTCTTCTATTCAATGCATCAACAACTCAGTTAGTGACTCCACTCTTAAGTTTTATCACAAATGTATAACTCTGCAAATATTCAACCCATTTCATATGTCTCCGATTCAACTTATTCTGACTACCCAAATACTATAAAGCTTTATGATCGGAATACAACACAAATTCACTCGGTATCAAATAATGTCTCCATTTCTTCAAGGCTTGGACAATAGTATAGAATTATTGATCATACACAAAATATTTCCTTTTTGCATCATTCAACTTATCACTAAAGAAAGCAACAGGTTTACCTTCTTGACTCAACACAACTCCTATTGCACTTCCACTTCCATCACATTCCACTTGAAATACCTTATTGAAATCAGGCAATGCCAACACAGGTAATTCAACAACCTTCTGCTTCAGAGTCTCAAAACTTTTATCAGCTCCATGTGTCCACTTGAATTCTCTTTTATCTCCTCTCATAGTCTCAGTCATAGCATTACAAATTGAACTGAAATTCCTGAAATTCCTAATGAATTTTCGATAAAAACTTGCCAAACCATGAAATGATCTTACCTCACTGGCATTCTCAAGTGTAGGCCAATACAAAATAGCTTCAACCTTTTTAAGATCCATCTTCAAACCATCAGCTGAAATAAAAAATCCCAAATACACAATCTCCTCTTTCATGAAAGAATATTTTTTCAAATTTATTAGCAACTTTTCTTCTTTCAACCTCTGCAATACTTGTTTAACATGCAACAAATGTTCTTCTCTGGTCTTACTACATATCATAATATCATCTAGGTATACAATCACAAATTTACCTGAGAATTTTTTCAAAACTACATTCATCAACCTCATAAAAGTACTCAGTGCATTAGTTAAACCAAAAGGCATAACCAACCACTCATAAAAACCTTCTTTTGTCTTAAAAGCAGTCTTCCACTCATCACCTTCTCTGATTCTAATATGATGATACCCACTTTTCAAATCAATTTTGGTAAAATACTTTTCTCCCATCAAACTATCCATTATATCATCCATTCTCGGTATAGGAAACCTATATTTCACTATTATCTTGTTGATTGCTTTGGAATCAATACACATTCACCACTCTCCATTCTTCTTAGGTGCCAATACAACAGGTACTACACAAGGACTCAAACTTTCTTGGATCAAACCTTTCTACAACAATTCTTGAATCTATCGGTTCAATTCCTGATTCTCGGTAGGTGTCAACTGATGTGGTACCTTATTCGGTAAACTAGCTCCAGGGATTAGATCCATGCAATGATCAATGCTTCTCTTTAGTGGAAAACCATCAGGTACATTATCAGAAATGATCTCACTGTACTTGGTGAGTAACTTATCAATCTCCTCAAGGATGCTATCCTCTGTTTTCTTACTCAGTTTGTTAGGAATCACAAAAAAACATACATCATTCTTCTTCAAACCCTTAACAAACTTTTGTCCTTCCATCAAGAAAACTTTCATAGATGTACAAACATTACTAACAGGTTCTTCAATCAAAGGTAACAAGATTTGTCTTCTCCCATCAACCCAAATAGTATATTTATGCAATCTCCCATCATATATAACATGTCTATCATATTGCCAAGGTCTACCCAACAAAATATGACAACAATCCATAGGCATGATATCACATAACACCTTATCATAGTACTTTCCAATTTTTAAATTCACATAACATTGTTCACTTACCAAGAGTGTATGCTCATCTTTGATCCATGAAATTTGATAGGGCTTCGGGTGTTCTGACCTTTTCAACTACAACTTTGTAACCATTTCCTTAGATGTCAAGTTCTCCGAGCTTCCACTATTAATGATTACCTTCCATGCTTCATCAGAAACTCTACATTTAGTCTTGAACTTGTAAATTTTCCTTACCGGATCTTCCTTATTACTTTCACTCCAAAGTGCTCTCCTTACCATCAAGTTCTTTTCCTTCTTAGGTTCATTCGGTGACTCTTCTTGCACCAAAGCATTTCTACTGCTACCGACCTTCTTACTTGCATGTGTACACTCAAATGATCTATGTCTTTCTTCTCCACAATTGTATCAAGTTCCTCAGAAACCGCCTCTATTATAACTACCTCGATAGTTATTGTCTCTTCCTCTAGATGAAGTTTCGCCTTTCCACTCGGTCTTGCCTTTATCCAAATATGTCTTTTCTGGTTTAGATCTACTGTTTTCACCATAAGACCTACCTCTTCCTCTAGGGAGTCTACCACATCTACCTCTTTGTCTTTGCTCATGTCTTTTGTTCAATTTCTCCTCAGCTTTCAATGAAAATTGATAAGCTTCTTCAATGTTCTCCAATTTGACCAAACTGATTTCTTCTTGGATGGAAACTCTCAATCCATTCAGGTACCTAGCAATTCTTTCCACATCATCTTCATCATGTCTAGATCTGATATCTAATCTATAGAAGTCCTCAGTATACTCTTTTACCGAACTATCTTTCTGCCTCAAACTTTGCATTCGCCTAAGTAGGTTAATCTAATAATCACAAGGTAAGAACTTTCCTTTCAATTTATTCACCATCTTATTCCATACCTTAAGTTTGTCTTTGCCTTTCCTCTTTCTATCCAACTACAGATGTTCCCACCACAAGGATGCATAACTTTTCAACTTTGTGCTTGCAATTTTCCCCTTCTTTTCCTTAGGGACATTTTCATACTCAAAGTACTTTTCCATCTCAGTGATCCAGTCCACCAATTCATCTGAATCCAATTTTCCACTATACTCAGGAGGATTAAAGTGTGGTGTAGATTTCAGATTTGTCAAAGCCTTCAAAAATCTTTCCTCACCTTGATCCATCACCGGTGCAGGTTCTACATCACTGTGTTCTTCCTCAATTTCATCATCACTAACATCTTCAAGATGTCTTCCTCTTCTCTTGGCTATTTCAACAGCTTCTAATCTAGCAACAAGTTGTCTCAACATGTTTGCCAATCCTGGATCCGCATCTCGCCTCCCACAAACCATCTTGAAACCCTCTGCAATTGCAGGCTAGATCACAATCTGCTACCCCACAACAAATCAAATAGGGTTTGACAAGAAGGAACCTTCAAACCTAGATTCGCAAACCTAGATCCAGATCTCACCTCAACTCGGATACCACCTGATGCAAGGGAGATGGGGAGAGGGGCCAAAGGCACACCCTAACCAGATCCACCTTACAGAGATCACACGCAAAAACAATAAACAAACAAGTGAGAGAGAATGCAGATCAACTTCATATATTCATTCAAATTGATTCATACATGTCGGGCTGTAAGGCCTTCCCAGTTTAGGCCAAATATTACAATTCAAGTACAAAAGTCCTTTAACATGCGAGGATCTGAAACTATCTTCAATCTTCGAACTTCTACTTCTGATGTCCTTCTTGATCCCCTAAAACCACAAACAAAGATTACAATATATACAAGAGGCTACCGAACAAGTCGGCCTTCAGATTTGCCATCAACGGAAGGAATGACCAGATCTAGGTCCACACACTTCCCAATGATAGATACCAGCATTAAATCCACAACCATAATTAATTGCACAAGTCAGCCTCAATAAGAAACTAAAACAAACAACTCGGTAAGCAAGGATAACCGAGTGCTAGACAAGCATCACTGAGTGCTAGGGAATTAATCGAGCGCCAGAGAGATAACCGACCAACCCCGGTTAACAAAGGAAACTGAGCAACTACCGAGCCAACTTGGTCAAAGCAGGAACCGAGCAACATAGGAAAACACAAATATATTTTTGGTGACACAAGATTGCCAAGGACCCGAGATGCTCATGCATCACTTTCTTTTATGTTTATTCAAGGTTTTTGATTCTATAGTTTAGTTGATTGATTATCTAGATGTGGGCCTCTTGAAGATTTGCAAGACCTGGCTTTCATTTATGTTTATTCAAGGAAATGATTCTAAAGTTCATTTTATTTCTTATCTAGATGTGGGCCTCTTGAAGATTTGCAAGACATGGTTTTCTTTTATGTTTATTCAAGGATTTTGATTCTATAGTTTAGTTCATTGCTTATCTAGATATGGGCCTCTTGAAGATTTGCATGGCACAACTCTCTTTTATTTTTATTTAAGGAAATAATTCTATAATTCATTCCATTGTTAACAACAATAAGACAAAATCATAAAAGACAAAAAAAAGCGTTAGAAAGAGACAAAATCAGCCGAGACAAAAATCAAACTTGCACTAAAAAAAGAGATATTTAAGAACAAAAATTGTGTTGGATGGATCTTTGCTAGGAAAATTCATTATTGGGCAAAATAATTCCTTGGTTATCACATACTTCAATATATTGGCAAGAGATTAAGGAACTTGGGAGTCACACTTCAAAGTTTCAATGTTGGGTGTCTTTCTAAGGAATTAGAACATTTTCCATTGTTGGTGTGTGGACAAACTATTTGAACTAAGATACCTTTTGAAGGCATAAACTACAATTCTAGTGTCTTTTGGATGCCATTATAAAGTTGTTGGGTATGCCATTCTTGGAATAAGTGGGGATGAGATCAAGGTTATAATTTTTGTTGTAAGGTTGTCATTTTAGTTCTTTTTAAACACTATTATAATAATTGTATCATGGTCCAAGCAAAGAAAGGTCAGAAGTTAGTATCTTGGTTTCTTGTAATGTTCCAACTTTCAATCAAGTAGAACTTGTTATTTTTGTTTATGCGTCGTGTAAGCCTTATTGGTTTAGACATTATATATATTTCCCTTGATTTATGAGTTTAATGTCTTTGTATCACCTTTGTCAAATCTAAAACCATTCACTAAATTAAATAAAGTAACTTATTTGACAAAAATGGTAGCATGATAAGATCGAAGGACTTATTGATGTTGGGAAAAAGTTGCATCAGACTAAGGGCGTGACATTACATACCAACAATATTTAGAGATAGTTGTATACATTTTTAAATTTTCTACTTTTTTATTATTAACAAATGTATAGTTGTTCATAACAAAGTAGTGTATTCTATAATTAAAAATTTTCTTCAATAAATAACAACTGACATCAACTTTATCCATTGAATTTATTTCTATTTAGAATAAAACTCCATTTTTTCATTATACCTAATTAAATTATATTATAAAGAAGAATATTTGACAAAATAATATTAGTTAATAGTACCAATTTAAAGACAAAAAATTAGATATATATTTATTATAATATTCCAAAAAAAATACATTTCATAAGATATAACTTAACACATCAAAAACATTTAAAAAATAAAACACTGAAAACAAGATTAGACAATTTTTCAATATTTAAAAGTTCCAAATAATAATTATCACAATAAACATGCTCATGATTTAAAACCATGGAAGGTCAAAAGCACAATTGATATACCCACTTGAGCATATTCACACAAAATTCCAATAACTTTATAAAAGAGTCATATGTCAACAAATTAACAAGCTGGTTAATAAGAAATGTAAGTTCCATTGAATCTTGAGATGCCATAAACATTTTGTAAATTACACATCAAACAAAACATTTAAATATAAATATAAAAAAACCTAATCATTTGACTTGTCAATAGGATATATAATATTCATCAAAACTCTGATTAGAAAAGTAAGTTCTATTGAATCTTCTAGAGATAATAAATATTTTTAAAATTACACATTTAATCAAAACAAAATATTTAATTATATATAGGAAAGTTCTAATCACTTGACTTACGATTAGAAAAGACCAAGACTAAAAAAGTAAGTTCCATGAAGGACAATAACCATTTCCAAAATTACAAATTTAATAAATACACAAAAGTTTTAATCCCTTGACTTACTGTTGGAAAAGACCAAGACTTTAAAAAGTAAGTTCTATGAAGGACAATAACCATTTCCAAAGTTACACATTTAATTAAACAAATTACTAAAATATATATACAAAATTTCTAATCATACATACATATCTAAAAAATGTCAAGGCTAGAAAAGTTCTTATGTAGCCAAGGCTATTGTCGTTTCTCACTTACAAATCTAAAATATTAATAAAAGCTAATCTATCACCTCAGCATTAATGGAAGGCTATCCTCCATACAAAATGCACCTTTGATCAAATTTCAAAAATTGAAAACACAACAGATATTTGTGAAAATTTCAGCATCTGTTCTTTATGATCTGTACATTTTATCATCGAAAACCCCAAAAAATTGCAAAAAAAATTACTATATTTTTGCAAATCTTAAAAAAAAAATTTGACTTTTTTTCTGTTTTTTCATTTTTCATTTTTTTTTTTTCCATTTTGGATGGAAGATAGATGCCGCCAGCATTAATTACCTACCTAGTTTGTATGGTTTTCGCCATTCTCAGAGGTGGATGTCAGAGAATTTGAGAAATTCTCTGAGCCTTTACTTGAATGATTTACAGTATTGGAACTAGTGGATGAACAAGTGTTTGACCTAGGCGCCGTCCCTTTATCCCAATAAAACACAAGACCACTGGGTTTAACCACCAATGCCTGCAAAGACCTGGGAACGGGAGGAACAGAAACACTGGCAATGCCTTCCAGTATTTGCACAACCTGGCTCATCGATGGCCTCAGATCTTCATCGTCCTGAATGCACCATCCCCCCACCATTGCAGCCCTCTTCAACTGCTCTAAATCAGCATTCTCATTCAATCTCTTGTCCAGCAGATCCACGGTGTTTTCTTGATTGATCTGTGTAGCAGCCCAGGTGGGAAAGAACCATCCGCTATGCTCTGCATGTTCTTCCATGTTTCGCCGACCTGCACTCAAAATTGCTATCAATTAAATACAACCCAACTTCCAGAAACATGAATTATTTGAGATTTCAGATAGTTTGTAGTGAATTGTAATGTATCTACTCCTTGATTGCTAAATTTATTGCCCAGTTCTACCCAATTCCTATCCATTATTTTAAATTTATACTACCCAACTTCCAGAAGCATGATAGGTTTGAGATTTGCGATAGTTTGTAGTGATTTGTAATGAATTTAGTCCTTGATCGCTAAATTTATTGCCTAGTTCTACCCAATTCCTATCAATTTTACTACCCAACTTCCAGAAACATGATTGATTTCAGATAGCTTGTAATGAATCTGCTCCTTAATTGCTAAATTGATTAGCTTCAGATTTCAGATTTCAGATAGTTTGCAATGAATCGGAATGAATCTGCTCCTTAATTGCTAAATTTATAACCTGTTTCTACCCAATTCCTATCAATTACACTGCCCAACTTCCAGAAACATGATCGATTTCAGCTGGTTTGTAACGAATTGGTAAATTTGGAATTTGGGGAAAGATTCAACTGACCTGCAATTATTTCGAGCAGAGTCATGCCAAAGCTATAGACATCGGCCTTTGGAGTAATGGGCAGGCCGGAAATCCATTCAGGCGCCAAGTACCCTCTGGTTCCTCTCATGGTCGTCAAAACATGGCTAAACTCTCTGCCCATCAACTTCGACAACCCAAAATCGGCAACCTTGGGACAAAATTCCCCATCAAGCAGTATATTCTCAGGCTTAATATCACAATGTATGATACAATCCCTGCACTTTTCATGCAGGTACAGAATCCCACGGGCCATTCCGAGGGTAATGCCGAATCGGGTCTTCCAGTCCAAGACCGGAACGTTCTCATTCTTAGTAAACAGCCACTTATCCAGCGACCCATTGGGGAGATAATCATACACCAACATTCTGCTGGAACCCTCGGAACAAAACCCTCTGAGGCGGATCAGATTCACGTGCTGTATATTCCCAATTGTGCTGACCTCCATGCGAAACTGCTTCTCGCCCTGACTGATACCCTCGAGCTTTTTCACCGCCACTAGGGTTTTGCCCTTATCCCCCAAACTCCCCTTGAAAACAGACCCAAATCCTCCTCCACCCAGCCGCTCGGAAAAGTTCTTGGTCGCGGATTGAAGCTCTCTGTAGCTGTAAACAGTGAGAGGACCAGTATAATCCGCCGACTGAAGCGGCGATCTCTGCCGCCGGATGCAGAAAAAAATCACAAATCCCACCGCCAAAAGAGCTGCGGCGCCGCCAATTGCACCGCCCAAAACGCCCGCTCCCGACGATTTCCCCTTCGATCCCGCAGGGGGAACGTCCGCCGCGGCCAATCGAACAAAAATCGAGCCACTCGCCGACGAAGAATCCACCAAATCGAGTAATTCGACGGCCCAGTGCTTACAATCCCCTCCATCGTATGCATACGCCGTGCAAGAGCATTTTCCTAGGCAAGCACTCCGGCAACTTTCATCAGATCCTACTTGACCCACATCCACAGAACCCGCCGGAGTCGATTTCCCGGTGAGTTCCATGAATCCATCGGTGCTCGTATTACTGCAATCCAAACTGGTCTTTCTTGTGCACCCGCCGGACCAGGCCTGAGCCTCCCATGCCCTTTCATCGCTGGCGTTAAAACCCGTCAAGCAGCTGCAAAACTGCACATTGTTCCTCGTACAGGTCCCATAAGCCCCACACAGTGCATAAACCTGGCATTGATCTCGAGGCTGAGCCCAAAACATGGTCCATACATTTGTATTGTCCAACTGACTCCACACCTTAATGTCGCCGGACTCGGCCATGACGAAACGGGTCGGAGTAGTCACCTCGGGCTTTACGCTGTAGGTAAAATACCTGTATCACAGACATTACGTTTCCATGATCTAATTATTTTTCATTCTGGTTTCTGATGATGATCAAAGACATGAGATTTCTATAGTTTATAATGATAGTTGAACTTAATTTCTCTATCATACTAAGCTTGATTTCTGGATTTATTATCTGAAACGTTTCAGATTACACTTCACAATTTAACATTTCATACCCACTTCATATCTCTCATCCATAGAGTATAATTGAAGATATTGAAAATTTATCTTCCATATTTTTCTTTTACAGCTTGATGGATCATAATAGAGTATAATTGAAAATATTGAAACAAATAATGAATGATATGAAATGTTGATAATAAAAATTATACCCAATTGAATTCGGAAGCAATTCAATTAGAGTAAAAGAATACCTGTATGTTCCATTGTCGAAGTAACTGAACAGGTACACAAAACCCTGGGTCATCTCAGGAACCTTGCTGAAGATTTGGCCGTTCCATGACCCGGATTCCCAATACTTGACGGAATTTCTGCCCTGCAGAATGAATTGATCATTGGGCGCGTCGAGAAGAAGATTGTAGAGCCCCGGGGTCGGATCCCAGGGGCTCTTCCACGACGTAAGCTTCTGCGTGTCGCTGATCTTCATCCCCGGAATCCATGTGTTCTGCGGATAATCGAAGCTCTGCCAGAGGACTTGAGACCTGTTTTGAGCCCCATATACGGCCAGATTGCCCCCGTTCGTTATGTTGGCCGTCGAAGCGGGTCTGGCTGTTCCGTTGCTCGACCATATGACCGAGGTGCCATACGAGAGCACCAGGCTGCCAGTTTCTGTGAGATTCAGGACCGCCGAATTGTTCTGCAACGGGTATTCCTGGTTGATCAGCCATGCGACCGTCTGGCTCGGAAATTGGGCGTACAGGAGGCCCATGTACCAGTTTTCTGTGCCGTCCAGCTTGAAGAACCCTAATGTGAAGATGCCATTTGGGGATGATTTGGTTTGGGTGCCTGTCAGAGTTTCCCCCACGGCTATGGCGTCTGAAACAGCAGAAATGGGGCTTATTTGAGATAAAACCCCGAGAAAGAGCAGTGTGAACAGACTGAGGTTTTCGACTGCCCCCATTGTTGAGCCAGTGAAATTGAAGTAACCAACCTGGGTCTTTTATAGCCCGAGGAAGGAACACTGAGAAGAAATCATGGCGCGGACTATGAATTCTCCTTGGAAAAAACACAGATTTTGAACTGCCCCCATTTGAGAAACTGTGAAATTGAAGTAACCAAATTGGGTCTTTTATTGCCTTCGGAAAGAACAGTAAGAATGGGTCATGGCGCGGACTTTGAATTCTGCTTGCGAGTCTTGGCAGATTGCGTGTTTTACTGCTTCCAAGTCAAAATCCTCCCTGGTTAACGTGTTCGGAATTTTGTGTAAGTTTTAATACTAAACTGAATATGAGATTGATTGGGTCCGGTGATTTGTAAGCTAAAAATCAAATATATATTGAAGTCAAGGCTTGTATTGGTCAAGGCCACGAAACTTCTATTCCTGCTATGAAAAGTCAAGTCACATGGTGGAAAACAGAATATAAATATGTACGCTGATTAAATAGTTTATTAAATTAAATTAAATTGAAGTAAGATGGTAATTGATGTAGTACTTGAATAAATTAATGGAGGTGTAGATATTTTATTGGAATTGATCTTTATTCACACAATTAATTAAATTGATATTTAATTAACTAACTTTTGTAATTTCATGGGTTGTTGTGATTAATTTTGGTTCATCTTTGTAATTAATTATGTTCATTTAGTTTATTAATTAATTAATTTAGCCTTGACTCTCATTCACTAAATTATTTTTTATTTAGTTTATGAATTAATTTATTCAAATTTGATTTCTATTCACCAAATTCTTTTATGTAATTAATTAATTAATCATTATGCTCACGCATATGTGAGGACACCTTGCTCTCTTCCCTATCCACATGTCATTGTCTCAAGTCTCCACCACATGACACTTGTCCATCTCAACCATCCATTCTAATCACCAAAAATTATGAAGTGAAGCCTTCTCCTTTAATGATCATCTATCAAGTTGCTCAACTTATGTTGTCTCACCCATGATTATGTTGAATTTGAGAGAAATCCATTTGCATTGAAGTAGAGCAATCAAGAAAAGCACATGAAGAGGAAAATATACTCCATCCATTTCAAGTTCAATTCAAGGGAGTAAGGTAGTAAAAGGTATAAGATTGTGTTTTAATTGCAATTTTTTTTCAAGCTTCTATTATTGGTCAAATTTTGTACTTTTGAACGACTGAAAATTTAATTGACCATCTAAATTGACAGGCTAAATATTTATAAAATTGTAAATATGACACTTAAATTTATTAATTAACCGTCAAAATTTGTTATAGGCAATTTAGTATTTTATTTAATAATACAAATACATGTGATTTTATAATATGTATGATAAACTAGTTACTTTAAATATATGTTAGTGGGATGATTAATTTTGTTTAAATTGTGTTTGTAGAGTAGACAATTGGTGGATGTTCTCCCCTTTCACCTTATACAATCTTGGGGAAAAAAATTCTTAGACTCCCTTTTTTTTTTTACTTAAGATCTTAAGGCATGCTAGTTTGTGAGTATGGTCTTCCTCTACACCTTATGCCATCATGGGGTAAAAAACATTTACCACTAATCTCTCCCATTAGAAGGCCTCCTTGGGGATTTCATCACCCTACGAGACGACCACAACCATGTGATTTGATGGAGTATGTAAAGAACGGAAAACAAAACTTTTGCACTATTAATCCCTAAGAGGCTCACTCCTAAATAAGGGTAGTCAGTAAGTTTCATAGGTATGGGATTTTTCCTGAACCAAGTAGGGTCATAGCCATGCCACATAATGCTCCCTGTGATAAATGTTATGTGAAAGAACTTGGTATTCTACACGAAAGTCCACAGACCATAGACATGTTGTAGCCAAAGAACCTAGGCTGAAACTACAAACGACATTTTTCTGCACACAATGATCGATCGATATTTTACTAGCCTAATTAAAGTCACAATAGGTACCTTCTCTACTTCCAAATTCAATAGCCTTGAAGTTGGCCACTTGGAACCCTTTGTTTCTGCCAAAACTTCAGAATTAGGTTTTTCATTATTTCATTTTTGTTCCCATACGAATGTGCCATCTCAGAAAGGTGTTTTGTAGATTGCAGGCAGAACAATTGTAGGGAACCATGACTGCCAGTTTGAATCCATCGGCAAAAGAATTTTTTCCTTCTTCACAATACCCTCTCCATCCACTTCCTCCATCTGCATCCTCTTTTCTTGCCCCTCCAACAGTGAATGCGCCCACACTGATATCATACAAGTGTACCATAGTATAATTATTTTAATTCGCATGTTGTTGTTAAACGTAATTTGTTTTAATGGGAAGGTTGTATTTTTTGATTCAAGACATATGCTATTTTGTATTGATCGATCATTTTTAATAAATTTAGCGGAACAAAACTTTGCATGTTTTGAAGCCATAATTCATTTTAACATAATTTGTTTTGTCTACACAATTCTTGAAGTTTCGTTGCCAAAATAAAAACTTTTACACAATACTCTTTTCTGATTCAAGACATATGCTATTTTATATCGAGATCAATCATTTTTAATAAATTTAGCAGAACAAAACATTTCATGTTTTGAAGCCAGAATTCATTTTAACATAATTTGTTTTGTCTACACAATTCTTGAAGTTTTGTTGCCAAAATAAACAATTTTAGATAATACATACTCTCTTTTGCATCACTATAGAATTTGTAGATTAATTAATCAGAACAAATCACATAATGTTTTGCTTCGGGAAGTCATCAGAACATTCTTTGTTTTGCCTACGTTATCCTTTAAGCTTCATAGCCAAATAAGCGTTTACAAACATGAAATGTTTAGCGTACCATAGTTGAATTATTTGAAATGTTTTGTGTACCATAGTTTGTATTATTTGATACAAAACATACTTTATTTTGTATCGATCAATCTTTTTTAATAAAGATAGCGGAACAAAACTATGCATGTTTTGACGTCGAAATTCATCTTAACAGAATTTGTTTTGTCTACACAAGTCTTAAAGTTTCGTTGCTAAAATAAACAGTTTTACACAAATATTATTTTGGCTGCCAAATAAATAGTTTGAAACAAATGAAGGCTATTAACCATTTAATGTTTTGTTTAATGACACGATACATACTTTGTTTTATATCGCTATAGAATGTGTACACTAATTTATCGAGACAAAACACATAATGTTTTGCTTCAAGAAGCTCTCACAACAATCTTCATTTTGGCTATGTTATCCTTTAAGTGTCGTGGCCAAATAGCCAAATAAGTGCTTACAAACATAAAATGTGTTGCGGACCATAGTATAATTATTTTTTACCTGCATGGTGTTGTTAAACGTATTTTGTTTTATAATGTTTTGCTTCGCGAAGCTGTCAGAACATTCTTTGTTTTGGCTACATTATCCTTTAAGCGTTATAGCCAAATAAGCGCTTACAAACACGAAATGTTTTGCGTACCATAGTTGAATTATTTGAAATGTTTTGTGTACCATAGTTTCTACTGTTTGATGCAAAACATACTTTATTTTGTATTGTTTGAGCATTTTTAATAAATATAGCGGAACAAAACTATGTATGTTTTGACCTCATAATTCATCTTAACATAATTTATTTTGTCCACACAAGCCTTGAAGTTTTGTTGCCAAAATAAATGAGTTTTACACAAATATTGTTTTGGTTGCCAGATAAATAGTTTCAAACAAATGAAGGTTATTAACCATTTAATGTTTTGTTGAATGATACAATACATACTTTCTTTTGTATCGCTATTAACAAAATCAATGAGTTTCTAAAGTTAAAAAATCACTTTATTTTTTAGTTAATTTTGAGTCAGTATTTCCTATTTTATGATTGGTCAATTGCATTTTTCCCAGGGGTAAAAATAATTTCTCCATACAAAAAATTAGAAAAATAAATCTCCAATATTCTAGAATTCTCTAGGCCTACAAAAACTTAACCATGGAGAAACCACGACTACAAACTTATCTACCAGTTCTGATTGTCGAACAGGAGATACCTTTTTTGCCTGAACCAAGTAGGGTCATAGCCATGCCACATCATGCTCACTATGATAAATGGTATGTGAAAGAACTTGGTATTCTGCAGGAAAGTCCATAGACCATAGACAAATTACAGCCAAAGAACCCAGGTTGAAACTACAAACAACATTTTTCTGCACACAATGATCAATCGATATTTTGCTGGCCTAATTAAAGTCACAATAGGTACCTTCTCTACTTCCAAATTCAATAACCTTGAAGTTGGCCACTTGGAAGCCTTTGTTTCTACCAAAACTTTAGAATTAGGTTTTTCATTATTTCCTTTTTTTCCCAAACGAATGTGCCATCTCAGAAAGGTGTTTTGTAGATTGCAGGCAGAACAATTGTAGGGAACCATAACTGCCAGTTTGAATCCATTGGCAAAAGAATTTGTTCATTCTCCACAATACCCTCTCCATCCACTTCCTCTGCACGCATCCTCTTTCTTGCCCCTCCAATAGTGAATGCACCCACACTGATATCATACAAGTGTACCATACTATAATTTAATTCGCATGTTGTTAAACGTAATTTGTTGAAATGGGAAGGTTGTAGTTTTTGATTCAAGACATATGATATTTTGTATCGATTGATCATTTTTAATAAATTTAGCGGAACAAAACTTTGCATGTTTTGAAGCCAGAATTCATTTTAACATAATGTGTTTTGTCTACACAATTCTTGAAGTTTTGTTGCCAAAATAAACACTTTTACACAATACTATTTTTTGATTCAAGATGTGCTATTTTGTATCGATCGATCATTTTTAATAAATTTAGCGGAACAAAACGTTTCATGTTTTGAAGATGGAATTCATTTTAACATAATTTGTTTTGTCTACACAATTCTTGAAGTTTCGTTGCCAAAATAAACACTTTTACACAGTACATACTTTCTTTTGCATTGCTATAAAATTTGTAGATTAATTAATCAGAACAAAACACATAATGTTTTCCTTCAGCAAGCTGTTAGAACATTCTTTGTTTTGCCTACGTTATCCTTTAAGCGTTATAACCAAATAAGTGCTTACAAACATGAAATGTTTTGCGTACCATAATTGAATTATTTGAAATGTTTTGCATACCATAGTTTGTATTGTTTGATATAAAACATACTTTATTTTGTATTGATCGATCATTTTTAATAAAGATAGTGGAACAAAACTATGCATGTTTTGACGTTGGAATTAATCTTAACAAAATTTGTTTTATCCACACAAGTCTTGAAGTTTCATTGCCAAAATAAACAGTTTTACACAAATATTGTTTTGGCTGCCAAATAAATAGTTTCAAACAAATGAAGGCTATTAACCATTTAATATTTTGTTGAATGACACAAGACATACTTTCTTTTGTATCGCTATAGAATTTGTACACTAATATATCAGGACAAAACACATAATGTTTTACTTCAGGAAGCTCTCACAACAATCTTCATTTTGGTTACGTTATCCTTTAAGCGTCATGGCCAAATAGACAAATAAGCGCTTACAAACATGAAATATGTTGCGGACCATGGTATAATTATTTTTTATTCGCATGGTGTTGTTAAACATATTTTGTTTTATAATGTTTTTCTTCAGAAAGCTGTCAGAACATTATTTGTTTTGGCTATGTTGTCCTTTAAGCGTCATAGCCAAATAAGCGCTTAGAAACATGAAATGTTTTACATAGTGTAGTTGAATTATTTAAATATTTTGCGTACCATAGTTGAATTATTTGAAATGTTTTGTGTACCATAGTTTGTATTGTTTGATACAAAACACACTTTATTTTGTATCGATCGATCATTTTTAATAAATATAGCAGAACAAAACTATGTATATTTTGACGCCAAAATTCATCTTAACATAATTTGTTTTGTCCACACAAGTCTTGAAGTTTCGTTGCCAAAATAAACAGTTTGAAACAAATATTATTTTGGCTGCCAAATAAATAGTTTCAAACAAATGAAGGCTATTAACCATTTAATGTTTTGTTGAATGACATGATACATACTTTCTTTTGTATCGCTATTAACAAAAGCAATGATTTTTTAAAGTTAAAAAATCAGTTTATTTTTTAGTTAATTTTGAGTCAATATTTCCTATTTTCTGATTGGTCAGTTGCATTTTTCCCAGGGGTAAAAATAATTTCTCCATACAAAAAATTAGAAAAATAAATCCCCAATATTCTAGAATTCTCTAGGCCTACAAAAACTTAATCGTGGAGAAACCATGGCTACAAACTTATCTACCAGTTCTGATTGTCGAATATGAGATACTTTTTTTGCCTGAACCAAGTAGGGTCATAGCCATGCCACATCATGCTCACTATGATAAATGGTATGTGAAAGAACTTGGTATTATGCAAGAAAGTCCACAAACCATAGACAGGTTGCAGCCAAATTGTTTTGGCTACATTGTCCTTTAAGCGTCATAGCCAAATAAGTGCTCGCAAACATGAAATGTTTTGCGTACCATAGTTGAATTATTAGTCCCTGCCTATGCATAGGCAATGAACTAATTTTTTCGGTTGAGGTCACAATTAATTTACACAATCAAAATCACTGAGTTTCTAAAGTTAAAAAATTAGTTTATTTTTTAGTTAATTTTGAGTTAGTACTTCCTATTTTCTGATTGGTCAGTTGCATTTTTCCTAGGGGTAAAAATAATTTCTCCATACAAAAAATTAGAAAAATAAATCTCCAATATTCTAGAATTCTTCAGGCCTACAAAAACTTAACCATGGAGAAACCACAACTACAAACTTATCTGCCAGTTTTGACTATCGAACGGGAGATGCTTTTTTCCCCTGAACCAAGTAGAGTCATAGCCATGCCACATCATGCTCACTGTGATAATTGGTATGTGAAATAACTTAGTATTCTGTAGGAAAGTCCATAGACCATAGATAGGTTACAGCCAAAGAACCCAAGCTAAAACTACAAATGACATTTTTATGCACACAATGATCGATCGATATTTTACTTGCCAAATTAAAGTCACAACATGTACCTTCTTTGCTTCCACATTCAATAGCCTTGAAGTTGGCCACTTGGAACCCTTTGTCTTTGCCAAAACTTTAGAATTAGATTTTTCATTATTTCATTTTTGTTACCATATGAATGTACCATCTTAGAAAGGTGTGTTGTAGATTTCAAATAGAACAAATGTAGGGAACCATGACTACCAGTTTGAATCCATGGGAAAAAGAATTTGTTCCTTCTCCAGCATACCCTATGTTAGTGATTTTTCTTGTTGAATCCCATTACAAGCCTTAAATGCTTTAATTGAACTCTGTGATTCCTAAATTCCTGATTCCAAGCAAGAAAAGACTAATTGACAAGGAGAAACTCCTCCTACACTTTGGGCTCCATAGACCTAGGCGGGTGTACCTAAAACATACAAAGTCTACATACATAAACACTCTCTCAGTAAACCCTTTATGCAGACATGAAAAATAGTGGATTATGACAAGGATATTCACCCTTCTTCTCTTTGAACCCGGAGGCTCAGGAAGGCTAACCTATCAGATTCACTTCTATAAGGAATCACCAACAATGTATGTACTATTCAATACAGATTCTGAACATTCATGCTTTCAAACAGGAAATGTAAAATGATTTCAATTAATGTTTTGATGATGAAACTAAAGGACAAGAAAAGACTAGTGCCATATCTAATGGGCAACAAAGTCATACAAATATACATCAACAAACATCACTTAATAGGAATACAAACAGAATGCCTTACAATCTATATGCAACTCAGATAGAATGCCTTACAGACTATCTTTTCATTCCCAAACTATTGTATCAAATCCTCATACAAATGCTTATCACTCTGAAATTACTCATGAGATTGACTCCTTCCTTGAAGGAAACTCACAGGTGATTGCATAGTTACCTTGTAACCAGTATATTCAGAATGCCTTACAAACTAAACATACAAGAGCATCAACAAAATATAAAGAGACAACAATAATCTGGAACAAGAACTGTACTGTGTTTTATTAAGATCTTTATGCTTCAATACATCCAGAATGACAAAAGAAACTTAGAAAACATGACCCTAGAACCAGAAAGCTACCTTGCAGCATTAATTTCACCATTCTTTACAAATGAGAACAAAATCAGAGATATAGCAAATGAGAGTCAGTTGAAAACCAACTGACAGCTGTCCATCTTTGGCATGAAAATATCTCCAAGTTTTCCCACACTTTGCTTTGCAACTGATTCCTTCTCAACCAATCCACTAAGTGAAATCATTTCTCTTAACCAACTGATCCTGATTCTGGCCTCGAAATTCAAACCCATACTACTCTTTCCCACTTCACTAAAAATGAAAATAATCATTGCCATTGGATTCCTTGTCCTTTCCCATTTCTGAAAACATATAACACTTATATATTTTGATAAAAAATGAATTTCTAGGACATTTTACCGTGAACGGGCTTGGTCTTTTAAATTTTTGAATATTTTCAAATGTCTGGACTATATCATTTTTCTAAATTCTTTTAAATCTGACATTTTAACCATTTTTAAATTATTCTACACTTTTAGCCACAGAAGCCACCAGGAAGTGCCAAGTGCCACCATCTCATTCGTTGCTTGGCCTTGACCTTAGGTTAACCCCTCATTTGGAGAACTGGTGAATGCATGCAATCTCCAAGTCTCTGAATCATCCAACTAACTGTAGTTAAGCTCTGAGATCTGGTGAAATAGTTTATCTCTAAATCTTTGAATTTAACTCTAACCACGGGTTAGATCTGGAGAACTGGCGAACAAGCTTAGTCTCGTAATCTCGGAATGAATTTGCACTAACTGCTGGGACTTGGAGAACTAGCGACTAGTGTATCTTTGAATCTCAGAATGTCTTGCCTTGACTGCCATGGATTTGGAGATTCAACGACCAAGTGTTCTCTAGATCTCCAGATGTTATCTCTTAACCGCCAAGGATCTAGAGAATGCGCGATTGTGGTTATCTCCTGATCTCTAAATGTTAGGAACATGACCACCAGGATTGGGAGAATGGGTGATTGGGAGAATGGGTGACTAAGCTTATCTCCAATTCTTTGAATTTTCCCTCTAACCACTAGCCTGTCACGAGATTGAGCGAATGGTTGCCACGTGTCCATCTTGTCCAGTCATCTGCCACATCATCATTCCTACAAAATAATCTTACCTTTGGTTGCGGGCATGGAAACTAAGGCACCAATCACCTGCACGCATGGACAGAGCCTCCACTTCTTTATCTATTTCACTATGAGAGTGGACTTTCTTATAAACATTGAAATTTCCCCATTCTGGATGAATGTGGGATTAAACTGCTGAGAGTTTTAAAGCTTTCACTAAAACTTTGCCTTCATGCTAGCTGGCATACACACCAAGGCAAACCCACAAGGCAGAGGAAGTACAAGTGACTCTTTCTCTTTGCTTTACACTTACATTGAGCGCTCATGTATTTAAACACCACAAAAAACCCAAACATAGGCAATGTGGGATATATGCTCTTTGTGACAGTTATGGGCAGTTTAGACAGTGCTTCACTCAGTCACATATATCTTGCGAACCAAGATGAGGTTGGAAAATCACTTCAGTGAGAATCTAGAGAACTAGTGTTGCAACAACATATCCATAATTTAGCCAAATCCAATGGTTGAATTAAAAGTTATACCCCCCGTAGTATGACTATTTTTGTTTTCTTCAAATCTGCGTTTTCAAAATCCATTGTATGGGCTATTTCTTATGTCATTGTGTAGGATTCTCATGTGCAAAATGTGCCTCCATTGTTTGTTGTGTAAGTCCCCAATATACCTTGGCCTTTTATCAATAGTGAGCACACTCTCCATTTTGCGTTGGATTTCCTTTATGCATGGCCCTCGTTGAAGAACAAGTGCACCACTTTCAACACTATGGCACACATATTTCGTGTGCACACCTTGCACTTAGTGCGTGTCATCTTACTCTGGTAATGCACTACATTTAGCAATATATGCATCTTCCATCCATTGATTACATGAAACACCTATTGCAAAACAAAATATCTTGCAAATAACAAGAAAACTAGTTCCCCAAGCATTTACATTTCCTCTTGGCAGCCCAAACCTAACTCCATGTACAATGCACTACGGGTTTTTTCCTTTTAAAATTTGTAGCCAAAACATTGACTGGCACACATTTACTCCTCAAATGTACACAACCTCCAAACTCCAAGTGCACACACAACCCTTCCTTGAAGACTCGTGCACACCGAATAAACATGTGTATATAACAAAAAGCCAATACACAAAACAAAACATAGTGCGCACCACATTACCGTCAAATGGCACTTAGAAAATGGTGTGAACACACCCTTTGCCAATCCAAAATGCAACCCCATGATAAGAAAAAAAACTCAGTGCATCGGAGAATTCAACCACATCACCCATTTTCACATCTCTGCAAAAGTGACTAATAACACCAACTGGCTTCTAAAACTGACAAAAAACCATCACAGGATCACACCACCGCAAACACACATTCACCTCCAACATGTTATCACACTCACCAAAGGAGATCACCTAGAAAAATTTGAGCCAAAAGATACTCATAACCAAACACGGCCACTTGAAAACTAAAATTGCCAGTACTGCCAAAATCACATAAATTGTCTCCGGATCCGGCTTTAAAAAGTCACCCATTGAAACTTTCAGGAGCCGGAATCTCAAGGACTGATTCTCCCTCATACAAGGAACATGAATCCATAACTAGCTTCCTCAAAAATTCGAAATGCCGATCACAATAAAATGCCAAAGTCAACCAGTTAGAAATATTCAGGATTAAAATAGTGAAAAAGTGCAAAACTGGGTTTGGAATTGGCCTAGGAAAGTGGTCAAACGGATTGGTAGAGACTTGAAAATCACCAGACACTTAGCCTTTTAGGTCTACAATATAAAAAAATTTTCAATTATGTCAGACCTCGAACAAGGCAAAAATTACAAAGCCTCAAAGTAGGCTACTTAGAATTCTGAACAGTGCACACTCGGAGAATTTTAACAAATTGCAAACGGAATGAGCCTAGCAAATAGGTCAAATAGGCAAATGGGGGGCTAAAAATTGGTAGGATGACTCACTCCCATGCCTACAATATGATGCCACAACCGGTATGTCATGACCAATCACATGGCAAAAAATATTCAAATGCAAATAGGGCTTGCTACAACAAATTAACACTTAGGTAGAAACACAAATTCAGACAAGTGCTCAAAACAAGACATCACAAAACAACTTGAAACTTGAAATTAGTGACCTAAGATGTCTTCAAATGACAAAGCCAGGGTAATGGATACTTGACATGCATAGTAGACCTCAGAACCTCATCTGGGAAAATAGGCACAAAAGCACTTAAATGGGACAAAATTGCAAAATTTTAACAAGGTGCTCAAAAACCCATGTTGTATTTTTGAGTACCAACACCCTCTCCATCCACTTCCTCCACGCGCATCCTCTGTTCTTGCCCCTCCAACAGTGAATGTGCCCACACTAATATCATACAAGTGTACCATACTATAATTATTTTAATTCACATGTTAAACGTAAGTTGTTTTAATGGGAAGGTTGTATTTTTTTATTCAATACATATGGTATTTTGTATCGATCGATCATTTTTAATAAATTTAGCACAACAAATCTTTGCATGTTTTGTAGTCGGAATTCATTTTAACATAATTTATTTTGTCTAAACAATTCTTGAAGTTTCGTTGCCAAAATGAACACTTTTACACAATACTATTTTTTGATTCAAGACATATGTTATTTTGTATTGATTGATCATTTTTATTAAATTTAGCGAAATAAAACATTTCATGTTTTCAAGCCGGAATTCATTTTAACATAATTTGTTTTGTCTACACAATTCTTGAAGTTTCGTTGCCAAAATAAATGCTTTTACACAATACATACTTTCTTTTGCATCGCTATAGAATTTGTAGATTAATTAATCAAAATAAAACACATAATGTTTTGCTTCCGGAAGCCGTCAGAACATTCTTTGTTTTGCCTATGTTAGATCCTTTAAGCGTCATAGGAAAATAAGCGCTTACAAACACAAAATGTTTTGTGTACCATAGTTAAATTATTTGAAATGTTTTGCGTACCATAGTTTGTATTGTTTGATACAAAACATACTTTATTTTGTATTGATCGATCATTTTTAATAAATATAGCGGAACAAAACTATGCATGTTTTGACGCCGGAATGCATCTTAACATAATTTGTTTTGTCCACACAAGTCTTGAAGTTTCATTGCCAAAATAAATAGTTTTACACAAATATTATTTTGGCTTCCAAATAAATAGTTTCAAAAAAATGAAGGCTATTAAAAATTTAATGTTTTGTTGAATGACACAATACATAGTTTCTTTTGTATTGCTATAGAATTTGTACACTAATTTATTGGGACAAAACACATAATGTTTTTCTTCAGGTTGCTCTCACAAAAATCTTCGTTTTGGCTATGTTATCCTTTAAGCATCGTGGCCAAATAGCCAAATAAGTGCTTACAAACATGAAATGTGTTGCGGACCATAGTATAATTATTTTTTATTCGCATGGTGTTGTTAAACATATTTCATTTCATAATTTTTTACTTCAGGAAGCCGTCAGAACATTCTTTGTTTTGGCTACTTTGTCCTTTAAGCGTCATAGCCAAATAAGAACTTACACACACAAAATGTTTTGTGTACCATAGTTGAATTATTTTAAATGTTTTGCATACCATAGTTTGTATTGTTTGATACAAAATATACTTTATTTTGTATCGATCAATCATTTTTAATAAATATAGCGGAACAAAACTATGCATGTTTTGACGTTAGACTTCATCTTAACATAATTTATTTTGTCCACACAAGTCTTGAAGTTTCGTTGCCAAAATAAACAGTTTTACACAAATGTTGTTTTGGCTGCCAAATAAATAGTTTCAAACAAATGAAGGCTATTAACCATTTAATGTTTTGTTGAATGACACAATACATACTTTCTTTTGTATCTCTATTAACAAAATCAATGAGTTTCTAAAGTTAAAAAATCAATTTATTTTTTCGTTAATTTTGAGTCAGTATTTCCTATTTTCTAATTGGTTATTTACATTTTTCCCAGGGGTAAAAATAATTTCTCCATACAAAAAATTAGAAAAATGAATCTCCAACATTCTAGAATTCTCTAGGCCTACAAAAACTTAACCATGGAAAAACCACGTCTATCTGCCAGTTCTAACCGTCGAACATGAGATACTATTTTTGTCTAAACCAAGTAGGGTCATAGCCATGCCACATCATGCTCACTGTGATAAATGGTATGTGAAAGAACTTGGTATTCTGCAAGAAAGTCCACAGACCATAGATAGGTTGCAGGCAAAGAACCCAGGCTAAAACTACAAATGACATTTTTTTGCAAACAATGATCGATTGATATTTTATTGGCCTAATTAAAGTCACAACAGGTACCTTCTCTACTTCCAAATTCATTAGCCTTGAAGTTGGCCACTTGGAACCTTTTGTTTCTACCTAAACTTTAGAATTAGGTTTTTCATTATTTCATTTTTGTTCCCATACGAATGTGCCATCTCAGAAAGGTGTTTTGTAGATTGCAAGCAGAACAATTGTAGGGAACCATGACTGCCAGTTTGAATCCATGGGCAAAAGAGTTTGTTCCTTCTCCATAGTACCCTCTCCAACCACTTCCTCCATGCACATCCTCTTTTGATGCCCCTCTAACAGTGAATGTGCCCACACTGATATCATACAAGTGTACCATACTATAAATATTTTAATTAGCATTTTGTTGTTAAATGTAATTTTGTTTAATGGAAAGGTTGTATTTTTTGATTCAAGTCATATACTATTTTGTATCGATCGATCATTTTTAATAAATTTAGCGGAACAAAACTTTGCATGTTTTGAAGCCGGAATTCATTTTAACATAATTTGTTTTGTCTACACAATTCTTGAAGTTTCGTTGCCAAAATAAACACTTTTACACAATACTATTTTTTGATTCAAGACATATGTTATTTTGTATCGATCGATCATTTTTAATAAATTTAGCGGAACAAAACATTTCATGTTTTGAAGCCGAAATTTATTTTAACATAATTTATTTTGTCTACACAATTGTTGAAGTTTCCTTGCCAAAATAAACACTTTTACACAATACATACTTTCTTTTGCATTGCTATAGAATTTGCAGATTAATTAATCAGAACAAAACACATAGTGTTTTGCTTCGGGAAGCCATCAACACATTTTTTGTTTTACCTACGTTATCCTTTAAGCGTCATAGCCAAATAAGCGCTTACAAACATGAAATGTTTTGCGTACCATAGTTGAATTATTTGAAATGTTTTGTGTGCCATAGTTTGTATTGTTTGATACCAAACATACTTTATTTTGTATTGATCGATCATTTTTAATAAATATAGCGGAACAAAACTATGCATGTTTTGACGTTGAAATTCATCATAACAGAATTTATTTTGTCCACACAAGTCTTGAAGTTTCGTTGCCAAAATAAATAGTTTTACACAAATATTATTTTGGCTTCGAAATAAATAGTTTCAAATAAATGAAGGCTATTAACCATTTAATGTTTTGTTGAATGACACAATACATACTTTCTTTTGTATTGCTATAGAATTTGTACACTAATTTATTGGGACAAAATGCATAATGTTTTTCTTCGGGAAGCTCTCACAACAATCTTCGTTTTGGCTACGTTATCCTTTAAGCGTCCTGGCCAAATAGCCAAATAAGCACTTACAAACATGAAATGTATTGCAGATCATAGTATAATTATTTTTTATTCGCATGGTGTTGTTAATCATATTTTGTTTTATAATGTTTTGCTTCGGGAAGCTGTTAGAAACTTCTTTGTTTTGCCTATGTTGTCCTTTAAGCGTCATAGCCAAATAAGCGCTTAGAAACATGAAATGTTTTGCGTAGCATAGTTTAATTATTTGAAATGTTTTATGTACCATAGTTTGTATTGTTTGATACAAAACATACTTTATTTTGTTTCGAAATATAGTGGAACAAAACTATGTATGTTTTCACGCCGAAATTCATCTTAACATAATTTGTATTGTCCACACAAGTCTTGAAGTTTCATTGCTAAAATAAACCATGTTTTACACAAATATTGTTTTGGTTGCAAAATAAATAGTTTCAAACAAATGAAGGCTATTAACCATTTAATGTTTTGTTGAATTCATGACACAATACATACTTTCTTTTGTATCGCTATTAACAAAGCTAGTGAATTTCTAAAGTTAAAAAATTAATTTATTTTTTAGTTAATTTTGAGTAAGAATTTCCTATTTTATGATTGGTCAGTGGCACTTTTCCCAGGGGTAAAAATAATTTCTCCATACAAAAAATTCAAAAAACAAATCTCCAATATTCTAGAATTCTCTAGGCCTACAAAAACTTAACCATGGAGAAACCACAACTACAAACTTATCTGCCAGTTTTGACTGTCGAACATGAGATACTTTTTTTGCTTGAACCAAGTAGGGTCATAGCCATGCCACATCATCCTCACTGTGATAAATGGTATGTGAAAGAACTTGGTATTATGTAGGAAAGTTCACAGACCATAGACAAGTTGCAGCCAAAGAACCCAGGTTGAAACTATAAATGATATTTTTCTTCACATAATGATCGATTGATATTTTACTGGCCTAATTAAAGTCACAACAGGTACCTTCTCTTCTTCCAAATTCAATAGCCTTGAAGTTGGCCACTTGGAACCCTTTGTTTCTACCAAAACTTCAGAATTAGGTTTTTCATTATTTCATTTTTATTCCCATACGAATGTAACATCTCAGAAAGGTGTTTTGTAGATTGTAGGCAGAACAATTGTAGGGAACCATGATTGGCAGTTTGAATCCATGGGAAAATTAATTTGTTCCTTCTCCACAATACCCTCTCCATCCACTTCCTCCATGCGCATCCTCTTTTCTTGCCCCTCCAACAATGAATGTGCCCACAGTGATATCATACAAGTGTACCATAGTATAATTATTTTAATTCGCATGTTCTTGTCAAACGTAATTTGTTTTAATGGGAAGGTTGTATTTTTTTATTCAAGACATATGCTATTTTGTATTGATTGATCATTTTTAATAAATTTAGCAGAACAAAACTTTGCATGTTTTGAAGTCGGAATTCATTTTAACATAATTTGTTTTGTCTACACAATTCTTGAAGTTGCATTGCCAAAATAAACACTTTTACACAATACTATTTTTTGATTAAAGACGTATGCTATTTTGTATCGATCGATCATTTTTAATAAATTTAGCGGAACAAAATGTTTCATGTTTTGAAGCTAGAATTCATTTTAACATAATTTGTTTTGTCTACACAATTCTTGAAGTTTCGTTGCCAAAATAAACACTTTTACACAATACATACTTTCTGTTGCATCGCTATAGAATTTGTAGATTAATTAATCAGAACAAAACACATAATGTTTTTCTTCGGGAAGCTGTCAAAATATTGTTTGTGTTGGCTACGTTGTCCTTTAAGCGTCATAGCCAAATAAGCTCTTACAAACATGAAATGTTTTGCATACCATAGTTGAATTATTTGAAATGTTTTGCGAACCATAGTTTGTATTGTTTGATACAAAACATACTTTATTTTGTATCGATCGATCATTTTTAATAAATATAGTGGAACAAAACTATGTATGTTTTGACGTCAGGATTCATCTTAACATATTTTATTTTTTCCACATAAGTCTTGAAGTTTCGTTGCCAAAATAAATAGTTTTACACAAATATTATTTTGGCTGCCAAATAAATAGTTTCAAACAAATGAAGGCTATTAACCATTTAATGTTTTGTTGAATGATACAATACATACTTTATTTTGTATCGCTATAGAATTTGTACACTATTTTATCAGGACAAAACACATAATGTTTTGCTTCGGGAAGCTCTCACAATAATCTTCATTTTGGCTATGTTATCCTTTAAGTGTCGTGGCCAAATAGCCAAATAAGCGCTTACAAACATGAAATGTGTTGCAGACCATAGTATAATTATGTTTTATTCACATAGTATTGTTAAACATATTTTGTTTTATAATGTTTTGCTTTGGGAAGCTGTCAGAACATTCTTTGTTTTGGCTACGTTGTCCTTTAAGCGTCATAGCCAAATAAGCGCTTACAAACATGAAATGTTTTGCATACCATAGTTGAATTATTAGTCCCTGCCTATGCATAGGCAAGGAACTAATGTTTTCAGTTGATGTCATAATTAATTTTCACAATCAAAATCAGTCAGTTTCTAAAGTTAAAAAATTAGTTTACTTTTTAGTTAATTTTGAGTTAGTATTTCCTATTTTTTGATCGGTTAGTTGCATTTTTCCCAGGGGTAAAAATAATTTCTCCATACAAAAAATTAGAAAAATAAATTTCCAATATTCTAGAATTCTCCAGGCCTACAAAAACTTAACCATGGAGAAACCACGGCTACAAACTTATCTGCTAGTTCTAACTCTCGAACAGGAGATACTTTTTTTGCCCTAACCAAGTAGGGTCATAGCCATGACACATCGTGCTCACTGTGATAAATAGTTTGTGAAAGAACTTGGTATTCTACAGGAAAGTCCTCAAACCATAGATAGGTTGCATCGAAAGAACCCAGGCTGAAACTAAAAATGACATTTTTTTGCACACAATGATCGATCGATATTTTACTTGCCTAATTAAAGTCACAACAGGTACCTTCTCTGCTTCGAAATTCAATAGCCTTGAAGTTGGCCACTTGGAACCCTTTGTTTCTGCCAAAACTTTAGAATTAGGTTTTTCATTATTTCATTTTTGTTCCCATACAAATGTGCCATCTCAAAAAGGTGTTTTGTAGATTGTAGGCAGAACAATTGTAGGCAACCATGACTGCCAGTTTGAATCCATGGGAAAAAGATTTTTTTCCTTATCCACAATACCCTCATCATTCACTTCCTCCATGCACATCCTCTTTTCTTGCCCCTCCAACAGTGAATGCGCCCACACTAATATCATACAAGTGTACCATAGTATAATTATTTTAATTCGCATGCTGTTGTTAAACATAATTTTTTTTAATGGGAAGGTTTTATTTTTTTATTGAAGACATATGCTATTTTGTATCGATCGATCATTTTTAATAAATTTAGCAAAACAAAACTTTGCATGTTTTGAAGCTGAAATTCATTTTAACATAATTTGTTTTGTCTACACAATTCTTGAAGTTTCATTGCCAAAATAAATACTTTTACATAATACATACTTTCTTTTGCATCGCTATTCAAATGCCTTTAAAAGTTTTGAACTCCTTTCATATACAAATTCAGAGCCTATTTGGGAGAAAAAATGGTGAGTGGTTGATTATAGTAATTAACAAGTTTATTCCACCAAATAGAAGATGTAAAGCTAAAACCATGCAACAAGGAGATTCATTCCACTATAGAAATTGACAAGTATGTTTCCAAGATTTCCAAATGGATTGTAAAGAATAAGAAGCCTCAATTTTAAAAAGGGAGTCATAATAACTCTATCAAGCTAATTAAGACATGTCATTTATTATTAGCAACATCTTGATAGACTCTATTATGAACAAGAATTTTCCATTGTTTTTCCCCTTTAGAAACTTTGATAATCTATTTCACAACAAGACATAGCCCTTGACTTTTAGGATCAATCATTCCCAATCTACCCTTATGCCTTGGTTGAATGCAATACAACTAAGAGGAAGAAATAAAAATTGCATTGCTATCCCTTTTGGCTGAATTAAATTTCCAAATTAATTTGTAAAAGTCTTCATATTTCCTCTTAGACAACATCCAATAGGATAAATAATACACATGGGAAGCAAGATATGTTTTGTTTTCAACTTGAAATTTTTTAGAGAAGGATAGAAACTTATTGCTCCAGTTAAATTTCTTATGTTTAAGTTTATTAATGAACCAATCCCACATGTTAGAAAGAGAGACCCCTACACCAAAGAGGATGTCAAGATATCTAGTAATCTCCCCATATTTAATTTGCCTCCATATATTCCTTGGGAATCCACTTAGGGATAGACCAAATTGATACATCATAAATTTAGTTTTATGATGAGCTAACTACAAACCAAAGGTGGTGTAATATATTTCCAAGATATCCAAGGTGTTCTCTAGCCATTATTTAGAATTTTACAAAAACAACATGCTATCATCAACAAAATGAGAGTTTATAACAAGCTTATTTTGTAGGATATTGATACCTCAAACAAATTTCATATGGCTAGCTACTTGAAGAAGATAACAAAAAGAACCGGTCATTTGCACATATAGAAACGAGATAAAGGACATGACATCCTTGACTAATAGATCATTTCAGTTCAAATGTTGATGTTAAGGAATTATTGATAAAAAATTGAGCATTGGCATCTTGAAAGAACATGAACATGTTTATGTAATTTAGATCCAAACTCAATCCATTGTAGAATTTTGAGAATGAAATCCCATCGAATCTTGTCATAGGATTTGTCAAAGTCTTGACTCATAAAGCATTTTGGCTCGAGTGTTGGGCACATTCGAGAGTCTCCCAAGAAAGCATGAGGTTGTCCAAAAGAAATCTCCTTTGATATCCATAGTTATTTATAATGTGTCTATTTTCCTAGAAAGAAAGGTTATCAATACATAATAGATATGAAAGCATTTGTAGATGGTGATATTTGACACATAATTGTATATGATATAATGTTAATCTAACCCTTAACCAAATTTATCCTCATCTAAACTTCAAAGTTTACTTTGTCTTTCATTATCTCCAATATTTTTCAACAAAATATAGAAAGTACATTTCATATTTTAAATCACACATAGGAAAAGTAGTTGGAGTAATATTGCTAGTGTTATCATAACAATCATGAAAGGGAAGGTTCATGTACTTGTTTAATGACTTTATAACTATAATGTCCCTGATATAATTAAATATTATTTATTTGTATAGCCCTGAAATTTAATTGTAATACCTTTCAGGGCCATTTTATTAAGTTAGTTATTATTATTTTGGCCGTGTTGGTGAATTTTGTACTCCTTTGGGAAGTTTCCCAAAGCCATTTATAAGGCCTAGCTAGTTATTGTTGTAGGCATGGTAAATTCTTTTCTTTCTTTGTATTTATGAATTCCACCCGGAGTTCTTCTCTCTTGCAATTTCAGAGGTGTAAGATCCTCCCTATTATGTACCTATATTTTCGGTTGGAATAAACCCTCACCCTATTATTCTTATTGGTCTAAGTCTGTAAGATTTTCATTTGAATCTGGAATCAAGTTCTTGATTAAATATATAATATATAGATTTTATCTTGTGCATTGAGTTAATATATCCATATTCAAGGAATAAATGTGCACTCAAATTATCAACTGGTAGATCTTTGTGTGATAACAAACCATAGCCAAAAGTATTTGGAGGATTGTCATATAGTAGTTTTTAAGACCGTATGATGATTTCAAGTGACTGCATGGATTGAGGCTAGCTACGTACATTAATACATTTTGGTTGTATGAATCAGACTGATTGTGTCATACAGTTTTGGCATGTGAGGTTTCCATACACGGTGTATAGGAGTTGGAAAGGGTTGACCATATGGTGAAAGGGAATTTGGTGGATTGTAAAAAAAATCTTTTTTTTTGTATGATGGATAGTTGGGCATTAAATTAACATAGGGAGTTTTCTTAGTGGCCATACAATGGGTATCTACCTATGGAACATTACAATATTATCAAACCTAGTGATCTTTCCAACCTATTGGGTGGCATTGGATGCAGACAAGATCCCAATTAGTAGACATTATGGGGGAATCAAGAACTGAGATGATGACATTGCTATGAGAGATAATAAGGAGACAACAACAAATCAATGAGACTTTGGTGAATAGAAAATAACTTGATAAGACCTTGGAAAAGGGACAATAAGAAATTGGTGAAACCCTTCGACTTTTGATGGAAAGAAGGACAAATGGAGATCACAATGGGCACAAGATAATTATGTCAATGAGAGGCCTAATATAGATCATTTCCATACATATCTAATGATGTCAGTCTGACATTCCTCTAAAGGATTTAACAACACAAAGAATAAAATCCTACCTTCTTGGAGATGCAAGATCAGTTCAGGCAATACTGGTTTAATGCTAGATTTGGAGCAGAACTACCTTTCAAGAATTATGTGGATTTTTGGACGAGGTATTCTAAGAGATATGGTAATTTCAATGATGACATCATATGGAAGATTTCCAAGGTAAATTTATCATCCTTTGATGGATCTAGGAAAATGTTAGCACGAGTGTGGGTATAGAATGTCGATACCTACTTCCAACTCAACCCAATGCCTAAAGAAGAGGCAATAAATTTTTTATCACTTCACCTAGAAGGAGTCTCTCATGAATGGTGACACCATGGAATGGTCACCCTTGGTCATGATCGTGTCACTTTATATGCCAACTTCACAAAAATGCTTATAGATCGCTTTGATGAAAAGGATCCAGAGCTCAATTTCAAATATTTGGCTCAACTGAAGAAAACCGGGCCAATGGACAATTATATCATGGAATTTTAGAGGTTGTCCATGTTGGTTACTAACATCTCAAAGAAGAGACCAGTTGTGTTTTTCATATACAGATTGATGGAACCCCTGAAAGGTTGGTTCAAAGGGTTCAACCCTAGAAGACTTACCCAAGAAATTAAGAAGGCACATGACATGGCTACCTCATCTTCTTCTACCAAGAGTTACTCACATTCCAAACCACCCCTTGCATCAAAAAATAAAGAGAGAAAATCATATCCTAAGAAAGCATCATTATACGAGGAAAAAAAGAAATAACTCAAGAGGAGGAAGATTTGTTGCACATGCAAAGATTTATGGGAACCCTTTGACATATTCTTAGGAAAAGAAAAGATCCATTACATTTAAGTGGTGCTTAATGGAGAGGAGGAAAATGAATAATTTGAGCCTTAGGAGAAGGAGGAGGCTAAAGGATAAATTAACCGCGCATAGAAAATTACCTCACTGGTGTAGAGAGGGGGCGACATTGCTGCACTAGCTGGAACTACCATGTGTAGTATGTTCAAAGTGTGTGGTATGATCTAGGGGCAATGGGTCCTAGTTATGCTGGACAAAGGAGCCTCCATCAACTTCACCAATTCATCATTCGCCACCCAAAGGGGTTTGCATAAGAAGGAGAATGAGGATTTTGAAGTCAAGGTGGTGAGAGGAAATCTTCTATCATGTACTCATCTGGTTCTGTAATTTAGTATAACCATCTAAAATTACATGGTAATATATGATTTCTTTGTGGTAGATCTAGATGACACATATGTCATATTGGGCATTCAATGGATGGAGACCCTCGATTAGTACACATAGAGATTCAAGAGGATGGAGTTCTCATTCAAAGTGGATGAAAAAAAGGTGGTTCTAAGAGGAATGTCTAATGGTAGCCTAAGGGAGATTTCAACCAAATAGATGGAAGCAATCTTCAAACATGATGGGGTCATCTGGGTGGCACACTGCTTGGTCTCAACTGAACCTTTTGGTAGACAAAAAGCATACTACCATGATGATGATCTATAGGTAGTGTTGGGAACATAGTTTGGTTTTCACTAACATTCCACCTAGTATTCCTCCACATAGATGGTTTGAGAAAACCATAGAGATGGAGGAAGGATCCAAGCCATCACTACACCCTATCACCATCCTAAGAAGTTCAAAGAAGAGATAGAGAACATGATTTGGTAACTCTTGGATAAAAGATGTCGAGAAGACATCTTTTTGTTGCCACTATGGATACTATGAGTTCTTGGTCATACCATTTGGGTTGACCAATGCTCTAGCCACTTTCTAGTCTTGCATGAACCATAGATTCAACAAGAAATTATGAAAGTTTTTGCTAGTATTATTTGATTATATAATCATATATAGCAAGACTTGGGAAGAACATCTGAAACATTTGGATAATGTATTGGGGATCATGGAATCAAAATCATTATTTTCCAAGAGGTCCAAATTTGAGTTTGGGATGATTGAGATCTTGTACTTGGGTCACATCATTAGTGCTTGAGGGGTACAAGTACACTAGGAGAAGATTCAAGCAATTCTAGACTGGCCTCCACCCAAGACTCTCTTGGAGCTACGTGGATTCTTCAGATTGTGCAGTTATTATAGAAGGTTTGTAAAGGGATTTTCAAATATTGGTGCACCACTGATAGACCTGACAAAGAAGGGATCCTTCCATTTGGATGAGTAGGCACAACACAACTTTGAAAACTTGAAGGAATTCAAAAGTACGTGTCTAGTACTGGCACTACCAGACTTCAGTCACCCCTTCATTCTAGAGTGTGTTGTATCGGGTGGAGACATTGGAGAAGTGTTAATAAAAGACTGTCACCCATTGTATTTGAGAGTTGGAATCTCTCTCCAGTGGTGCTGGAAACTATAATTGAAATATTTGTTATATTATCATTGATGTCAAACCTTAACTGGTAAGACAGTTGCTATCTAGGAGAGTACCATATCTTTTGATTGATGAAGAGGATTTGAAAAAAGGAGATAACAAGAGGACCTAAGGAAAGGTTGATTTATGTGATACCTGAATGGGTACTTGATTAGTTGGCACATTGGCAAGGTAATGTTTTGTTTATCTTTAACACCAAGTGAAGAAGAAAGACTGGAAATGTAGGATTAATCGAGAAAAAGTGAATAAATCTAGTTTAAGTCGAGTAATGTTAGTGTCGACCGAAGTCTAGTATATGTTGAGAAAATCTAGTATCGACTGAACATCAGTAATTGCCAAGCGATAGATAATTACTAAGAAAAGATAGTGTTTACCAAGAAGGAAAGTGTTAGCGATGACTGAGATATCCAGTAATGACCGAGGAGATGAATAGAGTATTGACCTAGTGTCAGTAATTTACATTGTGAGAAGGAATTGAGAATCCCAGCCAACATAGTTGAATTCTTGAGATATGTAAAACATGTTGAAATTATTAATGAATGGTATGGAGCATTTAATGCATGGTAAATCATTTTCTTATGATTTCAAAGAGAAGTTTGGAGATGTATCTAGAAGGAAAAGAAGGAGGACATAATGATGGAAGGATTCAATGAATCTAACCTAAACCTAAGATCTACGAAAGAGATTAAGCATAAAAAGATTAATCTACCTAATCAAGGAGGTATAATGATGACCTAATCTTGAGGTTACAGAGTGTGAGATGAGAAGAAAATTTTGATGTTAATGACTAATGAATCTAAGCAGAAGGCTGAAGGTGAAGCTATGAAGAGTTGAATAGAGTTGTGGTGATTGCTTGAAGAGAATTCCAAGAAGATTAGAGATGGTGATGGAAATGAAGGTCAGTTAGTAAATCAACATATGTGTGAAGTGGATCTGTATTTGCAAAGTGAGTTGTATATTTTTAGATCAGAAACTACTATTACTTTCTAACTATTGTATTAGTCTAAATCCTTTTTAATCAAGGTTGACCTAATAGTCATTATATAAAACCTTTAATCAAGGTGACATTCTGATGGATGTTCTTAAGCTCTCTAACTAGGCCACTCTTAACAGGGTGATTAAATCCTTTAACCGGGTCACACCTAACTGTGTGTATTGTAAACCTTTAACTGGGTTGGATTCTCATAGAGCTCACTTTAGAAGAGTGAAAATTAGTAGCATGTTACAAATGGTTTTTCCCAAATTGGGTTTCCACTATAAATCATGGTGTTATACTTATGTGAATGTTATTTGATGTGAATGATGTTGAAAGTTTTATATTCTACAAGTTAATTACTTTTGGATAGTGGATTGCAAATTTTATGTTATTGATATATGCTATAGAGACTGAGTTGAAAACTAATTAGATCTAAGTTTTTTGAAGAGATAGAAAGTTGAATTGGTAAATATGGACCTGAGGATAACTGATTCCCCCCCTCTTAGTTATTCTAAAATTATTCTAAAAATTGGTATCTGAGTTGTTGGTGCTTGTAGAGAAAAAGTTTAAAGGTACTTGAAGCTAATGATCAATATGTACAAAAAGGAGGTACTGAAGTTGAATAAGGAGAACTTCACTGCATGGCAGAGTTTGATGAAATTGCATCTAGCTAGTATTGGTGATTTGGTGAAATACTATGTGGAAAATACCTATGTAACACCTGCGGCACCTTTGATTGCCAAGGAGATGAAAGCAAAACAAGAACACAATCAGGAAATGTTGGAGATTGCATCTACCCTAAGCTATCCTAAATTTGAAGATGTTGAGGACTGTACTAATGCAAAGAAAATGTGGGACACTCTTGCAGCTATCTATGGTGGAGATAAAAATGTACTAGGAGCCAAATTTGAAAGCTTGAGAGGTAAGTTTGATGAAATGAAAATGTAAGAAGGTGAAAATATTGCTCAGTATTGTGGTAGAATTAAGGAGGTATTAAATGCTATTAGAGGAGCTAATGGAAACATTGATGATGAAACTGTTATTAGTAAAGTATTGAGAACTTTTCTTCCTATCTATGCTATTAGAGTTTCTGCAATACAAGAATCAAGATGTAACCCTGGTAATGTCTAACTTTTGGAAAGTCTTGTTGGCAAGCTTAATACTTTTGAGTTGTCTAACTATGATAATTTCACTATTCATAACATTGAATCTACATTCAAGTCTCAAATGGTTCTTCATAAGTCTAAGAAGGGAAAAGAAAGATGTGAGAGTAGTGACATCAACAACGATAGTGATAGTGACACTTCTGATGATGATCTAGATGATCTTGAGGCTCTTATGTCTAGAAGGCTACAAAGAGGAAAAGGGAAATATAAAGGTAAACTTCCTATAATCTTTTTTATGTAACAAAGTTGGCCATATTGCAGCAAGATTCCCTAACAGGTCTGACAAAGATGAAAGAAGGGAAAACAAGTACAAAGACAAGAGAAATGAAAAAGATCACAAAAGGTATAGAGACTACAAAGACAAAGGTAAGAAAACTTTCTATATTGCTGAAGAGGAAACTGCCAGTGAAACTAGTGAATCTGATGAATGTGATATAGAAGTTGTTTATGTTGCTATGAAAGATGATTATGATGAAGATGAGAAAACTACACTTATTTCATATGTGAGTAAAGGTGATAAATGAATTATTGATAGTGGTTGTTCACATCACATGACTGGTGATAAAAGTAAGTTTGAAACCCTTAATCATTATAAAAGTAGAAGTGTTAAGTTTGGTAATGATGCACCATGTTCTGTGAAGGGAAAAGGATCAATAAGATTGACTGATAAGATCAATTGTGATAATTATTATTGGGTTGAAGGTCTTAACTATAATTTGTTGAGTGTTGCACAGCTGAACAGTTTTGGTTATCGAGTTGAATTTCATCACAGAAAGGATAAAATATTTGATGTCACTGGTGAACTAATTGGAAGTGGAGAACAAACTAGAGGTAATTTTCTCTATCTAGACCTATTTGAAGAAACATGTTTCTTTACACAATTTGATGATGTATGGTTATGGAATAAGAGGTTGTGTCATGTGAACTTTGATAATTTGGTAAATATCAGTAGGTTGAAGAAAGTTAGAGGTTTACCAAGATTGAAGAAACTTGATAATGTGATGTGTAAACAGTGTCAATTGGGAAAAAATGAAAATTTTTAGTTTTAAGAGCAAGACATATACTTCTGACTATATTTTGGAATTGGTTCATACTGACCTTTGTGGACCTATGGGTATACAAAGTTATTGTGGTGATAAGTAGTTCATTCTGTTTATTGATGACTATTTTAGAATGATGACTGTAATGTTTTTAAAAGATAAATCTGATGCATTTCAGTTGTTTAAGTGGTATTTGGAAAAAGTTGAAAAAGAAATAGGAAAAAGCTTGAAATGTTTGAGATCTAATAGACAAGGAGAGTTTATATCAAATGAGTTCAATCTATTCTGCAATAATAGAGGAACAAAGAGACAAATGTCTGCATCTAGGACACCTCCACAAAATGGTATAGCAGAAAGAAGAAATAGATTAATTATGGATTGTACTAAAACATTGATGATTGAGAAGAATGTTGCACAAAAGTATTGGAGAGAAGCTGTAAGTACAACTATTTATACCTTGAACTGAGTACAAATCAAGAAAGGTACAAATGCTGCACCTTTTGAGTTATGGTATGGATATGCACCTAATGTGAAATATTTTAAAGTCTTTGGGAGTAAGTTTTATATATTGAAAGATAATAGGAATGGAAAACTTGATGCTAAAAGTGATGAAGGCATATTCCTAGGATATTCCACTAAGAGAAAAGCTTACAAGTGTTTGAATTCTAACACTAACAAAATTGTGGAAAGTGCAAATATTAGAGTTGATGAATATGCATAAAAGAATGAAGTTGAGTGCAAGAAAGAGCCTGAAGATTACATATCTCTTGTAGACATGGAAGAAGGAGAGACTAGTAATGCACCTAAACTAGATGCCAAGAAATTGCATGAGCCTGTCGAGCCACAACAATATATTGTCGAGCATTAGGAGGATGTTGCCGAGAAATTAGAAGAAGAGGCGAAGAATTTACAAGATGAACCTGAAGATCATAACCAAGGAGAAAGAAATTCTGAACCTACATTGGCATAGTATGTGAGAAGACATCATAAGCCTGAACAAATCATCAAAAATAAGGAATCTAGATTTATGACAAGAAGTAAGTTGAAAGATCATACATGCTTACTATGTGAGTTTGAGCCCAAGACAATGAAAGATTATTTAGAGAATGAAGATTAGATACAAGCCATGAATGAAGAAATAGAGTAGATAGAAAAGAACAAAACATGGACACTAGTGCCAAGACTAGAAGACAAGAATGTTATTGGAATAAAATGGGTATTTAGAAATAAGATAAATGAACATGGAGAAATCACTAGAAATAAAGCCAGATTGGTATGCAAGGGGTATGCACAAGAAGAAGACATTGAATATGGGGAGATATTTGTCCCAGTTGCAAGATTGGAAGGAGTGAGGACTCTACTTGCATATGCAGCATATAAAGGATTCAAAGTGTATCAAATGGATGTTAAATCTGCATTTCTGAATGGAATATTGGAAGAAGAAGTATAAATTGAACAACTAGAAGGATTTTTTGACCTAAGAAAAAAAAATGGTTTGCAAGCTACACAAGGCATTGTATGGATTAAAGAAAGCCCCTAGAGCATGGTCTGAGAGAATACATAACTATCTAATAAAAATTGGATTTGTAAGGACAAATGACAACATCAATTTGTCTTTGAAGATTGAAAAAGGTAAAGGGATTATTTTAGCTTAAATCATTGTTGATGATATCATATTTGGAGGACAAGATGCCCTATGTCAAATCTTTTCAAATGAGATGCAAACTGAATTTGAAATGTCTATGTTTGGTGAGATCAAGTTCTTTGTTGGTTTGCAAGTTTATCAGATAAATAAAAGTATCTATATTACTCAATCTAAATATGTCAAGGAGATACTAAATTTTTTTGGTATGGAAGATTCCATACCAATAAGTACACCTATGGCTATTGGACAAAAGTTATATAAAACTAATGATATAGTTGAAGTGAATCAAACCCTGATTGGAAAGCTACAATATGTTGTCCATAGCAGACCAGATATTGCCCTAGCAGTTGGAATTTTTGCAAGATTTTTTGCAAATCCTAAAGAGAGTCACATGATGGCAGTGAAAAAGATATTGAGATATCTAAAAGGAACAAAGGACTATGGATTGTATTACAATAAGAATGATAAGTTTGAACTGAAAGTATACACTGATGCAGATTGGGCTGGAAATGTTGATGATAGAAAAAGTACAAGTGGTGGTGCATTCTTTCTAGGAAAGAGATTTGTCTCTTGGACAAGCAAGAAACAAAACTGCATTTTCCAATCTACAACAAAAGCTGAGTATGTAGTAGAAGTAGTGAATTGTTCAAATTTAGTGTGGATCAAGTGATTGTTAAAAGGTATGAAGGAGGAAATCACAGAGTCAGTTGTTATTTTCTATGACAAGTGCTATTAACATATCAAAGAATCATGTTATGCACACTAAGACTAAGCATATTTCTATCAAGTATCATTACTTGAGAGAGTTAGTTCAAGACAAAGAAGTGAGATTGGAATATGTGAATACAAAGAACAATTAGCAAATATATTAAAAACAACATTACCTAAATATTCTCATGAATACCTTAGAGGTAAATTAGGGGTGATTCCCCTAAGTGTGGCTACCTAGAATCATATAGGAGAACTACATCAAATGTGCTAATCAAATTATCTGACAAATTGATGCAGAAGAGGTCACACTTTAAGAGTTTCCTAGAGTTGTGAGAAGTAAAGAAAATATGTTAATCAGTCATAAGCAAGATGAAAAAGGGAGTATACAACATAAAGAACTGACATGAAGACATCTACATAGTAAAGATGCAAGTGACAGATACAAGTTTCTTTGGCATTGTTGTCAAAGAGGGAGAGATTCAATGAACCAGAGAGGTACAAGAAAGAGGGATATATTCAATGAACAGAAAAAGCTAAATTTATCCAAGAGGGAGTTGGTATTTGGATGTGTTGGTTGTGAATCAGAATGAAGCTAAGGATATTAATGAAGATCTGATGCACAAAGATTTTGGATTGTATGGTGAATCATGTGATGTTCATGTGGTGTTTCCATCAATGCCAAAGAGGGAGATTGTTGTAAACTATAATTGAAACAATTGTTATATTGTCATTGATGTTAAACCTTAACTGGTAAGACAATTTCTATCTAGGAGAGTACCATATCTTTTGATTGATGAAGAGGATTTGAAAAGAGGAGATAACAAGAGGACCTAAGAAAAGGTTGAGTTATGTGATACTTCAATGGGTACTTGATTAGTTGGCACATTGGCAAGGTAATGTGTTGTTTATCTTTAACACCAAGTGAAGAAGAAAGACTAGAAATGTAGGTTTAATTGAGAAAAAATGAAGAAATCTAGTTTAAGCCAAATAATTTTAGTGTCAACAGAGCACTAGTATATGCTGAGCAAATCTAGTGTCGATTGAATATCAGTAATTGCCAAGCAACAAATAATTACCGAGCAAAGACAATGTTTAGCGAGAAGGAAAATTTTAGAAATGACCGAGATATCCAGTAATGACCGAGGAGATGAACAAAGTATTGATCGAGTGTCAGTAATTTACATTTTGAGAAGGAATTGAGAATCCCAGCCAACATAGTGAAATTATTGGGATATGTAAAATGTGTTGACATTATTAATGAATGGTATGGAGCATTTAATGCATAGTAAATCATTTTCTTATAATTTCAAAGAGAATTTATGAGATGTATCTAGAAGGAAAAGAAGGAGAACATAATGATGGAAGGATTCGATGAATCTGACCTAAACCTAAGATCTACGGAAGAGATTAAGTGGCAAAAGATTAATCTACTTGATTAAGGAGGTATACAGATGACCTAATCTTGAGGTTACAGAGTGTGAGATGAGAAGAAGAGGTTGATGTTATTGATTGATGAATCTAAGCAAAAGGCTGAAGGTGAAGCTATGAAGAGATGAAAAGAGTTGTGGTGATTGCTTGAAGAGAATTCCGAGTAGATTAGAGATGGTGATGGAAATGAAGGTCAGTCAATAAATTAGCATATGTGCAAAGTGGATCTTTATTTTCAAAGTGAGTTGTATATTTTTAGATCAGAATCTACTGTTACTTTCTAACCATTGTATCAGTCTAAATCCTTTAATCAAGGTTGACCTAACAGTGATTGTATAAACCCTTTAATCAAGGTGACATTCTGATGGATGTTCTTAAGACCTCTAACCAGACCACTCTTAACAAGGTGATTAAATCCTTTAACTGGGTCACACCTAATAGTGTGTATTATAAACCTTTAACCAGGTTGGCTTCTCATAGAGCTCACTTCAAAAGAGTGAAAATGAGTAGCATGTTACAAGTGGTTTTTCCCAAATTGGGTTTCCACTATAAATCCTGGTGTTATACTTGTGTGAATGTTATTTGATGTGAATGATGTTGAAAGGTTTATATTTTGCAAGTTAATTACTTTTGGACAGTGGACTGCAAGTTTTACGTTATTGATATATGCTATAGAGATTGAATTGAAAATTGATTAGATCCGAGTTTGTTGAAGAGCTAGAAAGTTGAATTGGTACATCTAGACTTGAGGATAACTGATCCCTCCCTCCCCTCTCAGTTATTCTAAAATCATTCTAACAAGAGAAACAACAGTAATCCATTTATGACAAGGAGATGCTCTCCATTATGCACACACTTTCCAAGTTTCAGTAGTACCTTGTTTGAGAATTTTTTTTGTGCAGATAGACCACAATAGTCTGAGATATTTCTTGGAGAAGGACTTGAATGAGAAGTAATAGAAATGGGTGAGGAAAATCCAAGCATATGATTTGGATATTAATTAAGAGAATGGAAAGAATAATATGGTAGTTGATGCCCTATCAATAAGGCCTACCATAAGTTCACTATAACAGATCTCGTCAGATTGGAAGGCACATCTGCTGGTTGAGTAGTCTAAGAATTATTTTGCATGCAAGGTGATGGATGGAAAAATAAAGGATGAAATGTACAAGTTGGTTGATGACATCATCTAATAAAAGGATAGACTCTATTTGGTACCTAAATCAAAGATGAAGGAGAATATTTTGAGGGAAATTCATGACTCGCCTCTCGTAGAACACCTAGGGTACCTCAAGAAATATAGGAAATTTTGGGAGAGGTTCACTTGGAAAGGACTGAAGGATGATGTCCTAAAATACATACAGGATTTTTCCACTTGTCAATAGAATAAATCTGAGCATACCTTTCTTGTAGGATTACTATATCCCCTGCTAATACCTAAATAGAAATGGGAGAGCATCTCAATGAATTTCATCACTGGGCTTCTGAGAGTGAAAGAGAGAGATTGAATTTATATTGTGGTGGACCATTTGACCAAATATCCCATTTCTTTTCCATTCCCACAAGATGTCAGATAGCTCAAGTGGTCAAGTTGTTTTTCGAAAGGTGTTTTTATTGCATGGTTTTTCATGAAACATAGTCAGTGGTAGGAATAGTCATTTCCTTAGCACCTTTTGGATGGAGTTATTTTAGTTGGAAGGAATTGAGCTATCACTGAGTATGGGATACCACCCACAAATGGATGGTCAAATGAATATTATGAACAAATGGCTAGAGAGTAACCCCAAGAACTACATTTTAGTACAACAAAAGGCATGAGTTTGTTGGTAGCACTTAGGATAACAATATTCCAACACTACCTATCACATGTTGATAGGTATATCACCTTTCAAGGAACTTTATGGTTATGAGCCTTCATCTTTTGTGGATCTAGCATTAGGTGTTAGTCATGCACTAAGAGCCAAGGACTAGCTACAAGAAATGTTGGATATCCTAAGGTCTCTCAAGGACAACTTGCAGAGGGCTCAGAATCAGGAGAAGATGTATGCCAACTAACATAGGATAGAGTGGATCTTTGAGGTAGGAGATTTGGTTTACTTTTGGCTACATCCATATAGACAATCATCCCTAATGAAAAGTGGCATCGATAAGTTTAGGTTTCACTTTTATGGACCTTACAAAGTGGTTTGGAAGGTGGGGGGATTTTCCTATGAGTTGGAGCTTCCCGAGGGAAGTCAAAATCACAATGTATTTCACATTTCAATCCTTAAAAAGGCATTTGGTAAATGTGTCATGGTCTCTAAGGAACTCTAGCCCATGGATGAAGAAGGAAAATTTATTCTAGAGACTGCAGAGGTCATCGATGTTAGAGAGAAAAATTTGAGGACATGTATCGTCAAGGAGTATCTAGTTCTTTGCAAAGATCTACCGATTGAAGATGCCACCTGGGAATGCAAATAGATCTTGGAGCACCCAAGTTTGCAATTTCTAGAGGGAAAGCAATTCTTGAGCAACTAATACTTTAATTTTCCTGATATAATTAAATATTATTTATTTGTATGGCCTCATAATTTAATTGTAATACCTTTTGGGCCCTTTTTATTAAGTTAGTTATTATTAATTTGGTTGTGTCAATGCATTTTGTAATCCTTCAGGAATTTTCTTGGGGCCATTTATATGTACTATCTAGTTATTGTTGTAGACATTGTGAATTCTCTTCTTTCTTTGTATTTGTGAATTCTAGTTGGAGTTATGCTCTATTACAATTTCGGAGGTGCAAGACCCTTCCTATTCTGTACATGCAATTTCAATGGGAATAAACCCTCACCCTATTCTACCTATTGGTCCAAGTCTGTAAGATTTTCATTTGACTCTGAACTCAAGTTCTTAATTAAATATATGCTCCATATATTTCATCTTTTACATTGAGTTAATATATCCAAATTCGAGGAATAACTTTGTGCTCAATTATCAACTGGCAGATCTGTGTGCAATAAAAAACCATAGCTGAAAGTATTTGGAGGACTATTGTATGGTAGTTGTGAAGACCATACATTTATTCCAAGTGACCATACAGACTGAGGTTGGATACATACGGTGAGAAATTTTGGTTGTACGAATCAAATTGATCATGTTGTATGGGTTGGGCATGTGAGGTTGTTGTACGAGGTGTATGGGAGTTCCAGCAAGGGTTGACCATATGGTGGAGTACGGTGGAAGGGAATTTGGTGGACTATATGGCTTTCCTTTTTTGTTGTATGATGGGTAGTTGGGCATTGATTTGACTGTACAGAGTTTCCTTGGTGGTCGTATGGTGTGTATCTATTTGTAGAACATTACAATAACCTTGATAAATAATTTTTTAAAGAATACAATTATCTTTATATAAAATATTATTTATTTAAATCATGTCATGTGATATCATTCTTGAATTATCTTATTTAGATAAGAGTTTTTATTTTATTCTTATTTTATAGATGACTTAGGAAATTGTGACTCACATAAATGATGTTAAAACATAAAATTTGGTAACTAATGAGCTCACTAGTCTAACTAGATTTGAATTTTTTTCAAGCTCATTCATATCAAATCTACAAAGAATTTCTTAAAAGAATCACAAGAGACTCAAGGAATTAGAAATCTCCAAAAATTGATAAGACCACTAGTACATTTTACCTCATTTTTCTATGAAAATTATTGACCATTAATTGAAAAGGTTTAAGTTGGTCGCATGAGAGAAGGAAAAATTTATTTATTTTTAAATCCATGCCCATGTTGGTCAAAATTTCAACCAATACGGGCACATAACTTTAAAAAAAAACATTTCAATTCTCATTTCATTTCATAACAAACCCTACGCTAGCTGGAACGGAGTTGGAACAGAAGATCGTGAAGAGTTGGTTGTAGCGCACGAAAACCCTACCATATCCAGTACCCAAGGTTAGGAAGTGAGGTGAGTGTATTGTTTGATATCGCTGCAAACCCCATTTGATGTGTTCATAGTGTTAAAACTCTGTGGAGTAGTTTTAACATGCATTGGCGACTGTGAAACAATATGAAATTTCTGTCATAATAGAAACTCACATTATATATTGCGGGTTTGAACATTACCATGTACTCACTATGACTAGCATTTTGTTGTTCGGTTATGTATTTCATTAACACACAGTCAGCCATGAATTAGATATTTACATTTTGGGTAATGCACCACAAATCCATACTCATGCGTTCATCTTTTAAAGTTTTCTTATGCTAGTGTTGTTTACATTTTATGTGGGTTTCAATTCCCTATCAGACCGTGTTGTTTACATTTTATGCGGGTTTCAATGTGGAAGCCCTAAAATTAGAAATGCACTGTGTATTAGTAATAATGATTACCTTGGCAGTTTCCATACTATATCAGTAATAATATAGATAGTGATTGTGTTGTTCACTTCATACACGATAGTAAGTGCATAATATTAATGTTTGAAGGAGCAAAAGAACATCATAGAAGTTACCACAGAAAGACATGTCAGCGGCATGTTCTACAAATACAAGCAGCGATGACTTGAAATATAAAAAGAATATATTAGGAGTGCCCAAAAATGACGAACTCTCAAGGTCATCTTCTACCATCTATATTATGACACAAGTTGTTAACAATAATGGTTGGTAACATTATTCATCTGCATACTTGTAAGACACGACAAAGTATATATAGATATGGAATATGAAGCAATACACCAAGAAGTATAGGAGAAAATACGATCTTACCATTCAATAATTATAATTTTCATCTTATGAAATCAAAGAGTTATAAGGGAAATATTCAGATAGGGACACATGATGATTTGGGCATTTTAATTAGAGACAACTGTGTCAAGTCCAAAGGCATGAATACTATATTTCTAACTTCTCAATTGCATGTTTATACAGATATAAATTAGGGATAGGGATCACACATTTATCACATCTTTCACTTTATATATGAACTTACATATATCTTCTGATCAGTCATATCCATTTGTGAATTAAGGGGATCCAAATTGTGGTTCATGGAAGTCATATCACTAGAAGAATTTATAATTTCAAAGTTAGAGTTCAGTCAAACTTTTGCTAGGGACAAAAATGTCCAGAATCTATGTCAGCCTTTCTCAAGACAACTCTGGCATCATTACTGATAAAACACAATATACTTATGTTGAAATACATGTTGTTCATTAAGAAAGCCTCTATTGTTATTCTCAGAGGGGTGCAATCATCTAAGGTTTCTTAGTCAGGAGAATCTAACTAGATATATAACTAGATTATCTAGAGAGTTGTAACAGTCTAAGACAAAAATACTAACAAGTTCCACAAGGGACATTACAGTGGATTATAGTAATTTGGATTCTGTGTGAGTCTTCAGTAGAAGAATGTCCAAGTAAGATAGTCTACAACATCCTGCTTACTTTCAATAGTGGTGGTCTAAAGTACACAAGAAGATTTAGAAATTTTAGAGGTTTAGGCACTCTAGCCTATCAACCACCTCAAATGCTTAAAGGATCTAACTTGTCAAGGCCTCCACAATGCTTCAAAATGGTGAATTTGGTTTTCTAGGCTTTCAAGGACTAAGATTCAAGGGTTCTAAGACTCTATCTCAAGCCCCATACTCCATTTTACCAAAGTTCTCACAAACTGATCACAGAGACCTTTTGGACTGTTCAGTAACCCTGCATCGAACTTAGAATGGTAATAACCTTGCCCTTTCTCAAAACACTTGACAAGATGATGATACTTTCAAACACCCTTTATAGATTTCTTTAACATATCAAAATCTTTTGCATGACTTCTTTGGACCAATACACCTATCCATGACTGACACCCTGTTCCTAATGCATGAAAACCCACCAATTTACAAAGCATCACCACTCTCCTTTTATCCTTATCACTCCAAACTCATAGAAGAGTCATAAAATGAGTGCAAATGACTAAATCCACAAGCAATTAGCCTCATGGGCCCTGCAACACCAAAACCCCTAAATTAGTGCCCTCCAACCCTATTTTTTAGGGCTTCCTCAATCTCCTATCTTCTCATGCTCCTGCAACAAATTGGTGATGGATTCACCTTTAATTCAAGACCCTATGGTGATACCAATCATAAAAGTTAACCCTTGTTCGGGTAGAATTCTCACTGCTATACTTGAGCATACATCTTCAATGTACTGTCACACTATTCTTAACTATGATCACACCTATTCTACTCGATCCTGCATAGGCATGGTTAATAACATATAATACATGTTAAATTAATTCATTCCATGAATATTAGGCCTTCATACTCATGGAATGATCCCCATTGCACTTAAAACCCTACTGTAGAAACAAAACAGTTAATAGAAAGCCACTAGTCTACACTAGTGCAACAACAAATTCAATGGAATGTAAAATTCATCAATTAGCAATTCAAAAGGTTAAAAACTCTTTGTCAAAGCATATGGAATTCGACCAATCCAAATTGAGATTCTAATAATGAATAAATTTGCAGAACAGAGAAGTCTTATTGCTCAACATACGCCAATCAATACACCAAGTTATCTGTCGTAACAGAGACTCCCTCTTTGATATATATGACTCCCTATAATATAACTTCTTAAAAAATAATTCAACCAACTTCAGTTGTTGAGTTTAATGTTAAGTCTAAAAACCATAACAAACCCAAAACTTCCCTCTCAATCCCCAAACTAGCCATTTTTATTTGAAAATTTGAATTTCAAAACCATAATTGGTTTTATTTAAATATTTAACTCATTTCTAATAGTAATCCACCTAGGGCATAGTTACAGGTAATCCTTGCTGAAACTGTTCCCTAGGTGCAAAGTCTCCTTGCTAAAACCCTGAAGATTATAGTAATTTGGATTCTATGTGAGTCTTCGGTAGAAGAATGTCCAAGTAAGATAGTCTACAACACCCTGCTTACTTTCAATAGTGCCCACGAAAACTTTAGCATTGATATGATCATGGAGAAAGTGATCAAGATGAATCTCAATAGGAAATGGCTCATATAAGAATTTTTTATAATATTCTTTACGAGGTGCATGACATAAAATTACACATTTTCCATCATTATCAAGCAAAGGTCTACTGGCATGCCCCATCATTTGGAGAAGATCAGTAATAGGATAGTTTGTGTGAGCATTTTCCCATCCATTATAATACTGTGTACCCATGACAACCACCAAGTGTGTTGACAAAGACAACCCCCAACTCATCAAACTACTTGCAACACACACCTGAATCACCCCTGCACTGAACAACTGAGCTACAAGTTCCCATTCTACCAAAGTTAGACCTTCATGTAAATACCTAATTCCATTAGACAATGCATGGCTCAAAGTAGGTTCTTTCACTTTGGCAATGAAAGGTTTCAAATCTTCTTCAATAAATTGAAGAAACTGGGATCTTTCCCCACCATCTGCATTTGAATAAGTTAATAAATCAAGGGCAGTAAGCCGTGCATGTTTTCTTGTTGGCACGAATAGTACTAGAGCTAGTTTGCCTCCCTTCGCATGTTGAATTATTGATGTATTAGTTGGCTTGGTCATTTCCTGCATTTGAGCTTCAAGTTTGGCTATATCAACACCCTAAATATGAATCTCTAATGGTACAGGACGAACACTAGGGGGAAATTAAAAAGCCCATGTGTAGTAGCTCTAATCCACTCACCAAGATCCTTAGCATTTGCATGTGAAGTAGAAAGAGCAACAATTCGAATACAATTTTCAATTTGACTTGAAATATACCTCATTCTAGAAACAGTTACTTCCAAGATGGGACCACCCTCTCCACCAATTAAATGAAGTTCATCCACAATAAATAAGCTGGCTTGCTGCACCTGCTTACGTTGTTTCCATCTGCAGGATAGAGCATCCCATTTCTCAAGTGTATTTATAACAATCTGACCTTTCTCAAATAGCTTCAAATCAGTTGCAATCTCACCTGTCAATTCAACTACTTTCCATCCCAGACCTTTCCCAAAATTATGCTCCCATTCACAATATTTTTCCTTTGCAAGTGTTGCTACAAGTGCAATATGTATGCTAATATTTCATTGTCTCTATATATGCTAAGTGTTTATATAAGAGTGGGGATATACTATGTAACTTTACTTAGTCATGTTCTTAATTATATAAGGATATATACTAGGATATTATAAAATAATGAGCATATCTTTGATAATTATCCTAAGATTTTATATACATTTCTTTTGAGTTTTTTTTGTTAATTTAGATTTATTCTTGGAGTTTCATTTGAATCAAACTCTATATCCTTTTTGAATCAATGGATGTCTTTTCCTCAAGTCTTGGATTACTCTTTCAATCTATACAAATCAAAGTACAAGCCATAAATGTTATGAGATCAATGAATATTTTCCCCTTACTTTTAATGTCTCAATGTCACTTTCAACCCCTTCATAGTTTTGTGTTATCTTTAGCATTTATAATGAAGTTTATAGTATCATAATAATTAGTTTCAAAGGTTCCCATCTCAATCACATGGATTCCACTTCTACTTCATGATTGGTCCTATTCTCCTCTTTTCCTTGTAAGGCCTATTCGGTTTTCAACTCTTGTTATATTATAAATTATGTTGGACATAATGTTATATTGTGATGATATCAAGATTTATGTAGGTGTTAACCTTTTGGAAATTATATATACAAATTTTAGGTGTGTCATGAATTTTAGTCTTATTTCCATTTACTAGAAAACATACAAATTTGGAAGGTAAACATACAAATTTAGAATCCATAGTTGTGCTTCAGATTAGAGTCTAAGATTTTACTTAAAGATTTTGATGATGTTGTTTAAAATGACATTGGAAATGCTCATGTTGGCCATACATTGATTTATAAATGAATATTAACTCATAGACTCCTTCTATAAATCAATATTAACTCATAGACTCCTTCTATAAATCAGTATTAACTCATAGACTCATAGATGTGTTACAGTATTGTTTGTTGTCACACAATGCTTACCAGCACTATTATTCACTCATTTCATAATCATTTTACTTGTTATTGTATCATGTGTATAATGTTTCTATATATAATTATAAATATTCATTTGTATATCTTGAATATATACATCAATTATTAACAAGAGTTTCCAGGCTTTGACACACACCAGATAAAAATATATATTGCATTTTGTGTCTTGTCTTTTACATCACTATCGATAGAAACTAGTCCGCCCTTTCCATTCTTTTCTTACTATATCCTGTGGAGTTTCTTGTCAGTGTATAGATTGTGTTCTTTTTCTTCCCATTCCATGATCCTAACAATTTGATCTACTCTTTTGTTTTATATTGACTCACTTGTTTGAGGAGAGGTAATCCTTTGTGAGGACTCATGCCTCTTCATTAACTATTAATTAATCTTTCTTTTATTCTCTGATCACAGCTTTTGTTCTTGTAGAGTGCAACGAAAGGGCATGTTGGTACTTAAGGCTTTAGCGTATATTCCTATCAGTTTGACATTTGAAAAGGTGCTTATTTTGGAAATTTCATGGCCCACGGTGTCTGGTTTAGAATAAGACCAGCACACAAATGTAGGGGATTGGTTATTCAAGCAAGGAAGAGGTTGTGATCAAGGACATAGTAGACATACACTATCAAGTCAGTGGTATTAACTAAAATTTCTCTTTGCCTTTGTGAAATGAAATGATTATAGTGGTATTTTTATGTTGATCTATTAAAGGATTATAGTGGTATTTTTATATTTTTTCTCTTTGCCATTATTCTAATGACATATTCTCATCTTTGTAACCATTTTGTTTATATTAAGCCACTCTTTCAAGTAACCATTAGAGATATTTCATATGCACAGGTAATGAACATGCATATTTGTATAAGCACTACTGGGAGCTTACCCTGCAACACATGTACTATTGTGAAATATCATCACAAGTCCATTTGTTGTGGGGTCGAGCTCCCAGTAATGCTTGGTCAATAAATTTGCATGTTTTTCACCTATTCATATACCTTCCTTGATTGACTCTTATATGCACATGTAGTATTGTGAACATGCAAATTTTCTATAGTCGTAATGATTTTTCTTATTTCTTGTCTTTTGTCCCTTTTTTATTTCCTATGTCTATACTTGGTGATAACATTTGGAACATTGTTGACATACTTAAATGGAATACACAATACCAAATGATGAATGCTCAATTATTGTAATGGCAAAGCATCAAAACTGTCCATTTCTAAACTTTGATTTGGTATGATAAATGTCCCTTTGAATTGAGAAAATTATAGTTGAGAAAATGGTTATTCAATAATGATTTGTATTTGCAAGTTGCAAACAAATCATCCTTCTTCCACCAATGAGTCATTCCATTCAAGAAAGACCATGTCTGACGATATCAACGCACAAAAAAATAGGGAGACAATTGCTAGACTGTGGTGTAACTTAAAAAGAAAAGGTGATGGAAAATGTTATTGTCCTTGCAAAATTTGTAAGGGCTTAAAGACTTGAAGATAATCAAAACAGCTGAGGAACATTGTAGGCAACATGGTCACATTGAAGGAAGGGCCGAGGAAGAGAACAAGGTCAAGTACAATGAAGAAAGACATGCAGGAACCTGACAAGGATCTGGCTGAACTCAAGGATGCAGCGGACAAGGTGTCTGAGCTAGAATTTCAAGCGGAGGAGATCCTCAAAGAGTTCTCTTGAGCTACTCCCCTGGTTTTTTTGGGCCTGGACTGGTTTTTTGCTTTCTATTTTTGGCTCTGTTTCCTAGCTTTAACTGTTTGTTTTACGGTTGGCCTAATCTTGGACCTTTTTTGTTTTGGTCATAGCTTCTTGGTGAACTTTATCTACCTTATTACTTTTTATATTTAATACTGTTTGGGTTTCAGGGCCCCTTTAAAACCTATTTTCCTTAATCAAAAACATGGTCACATTGAAGGGGGAAACAAATTTCATCCATTGGTATGTATTTTAATAATTTATAAAATACATAAGACTTGATTTGATGATGACATCATGGTCATGGCTAATATAAGGTTATCATTTTCATATAGGTCAACCTCCCTAGGTTTCATGTTATGGACCATGACAATCCGAAGAATGTGGATTTTCAAATGAGGGAACATGGAGGTGTGAATATAGAAGTAGAAGGTAATGATCCCATGGAAGAAGACCATGATGATGAAGAAGATCACGATGATCAAGATAATCACAATGATCAAGATGATGATGATGATGATGATGATGTTGACGCAGACCTTGATGTACCCATACTTGAGAAGGCACACGAGCCCCTATATGAAGGCTCCCAAACAATCTTCTTGCCACTATATTGCTGTTGGTGAACTTGAAGGTTATGAATGGTTTATCCAATGTAGCAATGACACGTATGTTAAGGTATGTCATCTTTTTTCATTATTTTAGTCATAATTCTCTTACAATTAACATTGGGTGAATCATGTAGCAACTAATATTCTTTCAATTAACAAATTATATTTTTGGTCGTAGGTTGATAGGTGAGTGTTTGTTACCACCATCAAACATTCTACCTTTCTCGTACTGAGAATTATCTACCATTATGAAAGATATTGGAATGGAGTATCAAACAATACATGCATGTCTGAACAATCATATTATATATCATAAACAGCATGAATTTGCAACAGAATGCCCTATTTGTCATATTAGTAGATATCAATCAGATCGAATAACAAAAAAGGTGCCTCACAAGGTTCTTCAGTTTAATCTCATTATTCCACGTCTGTAACGATTATTTAGGTGCAATAGCTTGACACAATTTATGGATTACCATTCACACAATAGAAGTCAAGATGACATTATGTGAATGCCTGCAGATGGTTTGACATTTAAGGAGATAGAGAAAAAATGGCCACACTTTAAAGAAGAACCTTGTAATCTCAAGCTTTCATTGGCAGCGAATGGTGTCAATCTGTTTGGAGAGATAAGATCTACTTACTCGGTGTGGCCTATTTTTGTTATCAACAATAACATTCCTCCTTGGTTGTCCCTAAAGAGGGAGCACATAATGTTGGCACTGATTGTTCCATGGTTTTTTTTAATTTAATAGTCATCTAAATTAATTTATTATAAATAATCCATCAAAATGGTCATAATAATTATGTAATGTTTTTGTTCATACAACTAGGTAAGTACCAAGTTAAAGATATCAATATATATATTGAGCCCCTTATCGATGAGTTGATGGTGTTATGGAATGGGGTCACTATTTATGACATCTCTAGATCAATAGGACAAAGACAATTTCAATTCCATGCAAGGCTTGTATGGACAATACATGATGCCCCTAGGCTAACACATTTTTGTGGTATGTTCTCTTCTTAACACCTCTTTTTTGGTATGTTATAGTGCTAACACAAAGTTAACATATTTAATCCAATTATACACGATCTTGAAGGTTTTCAGACAAAGGAAAAATTTTCATGTCCAATTTGTGGTCCAAAGATGAAATCTCATCATTCAAAAAGTTTAAGAAAGCAGGTGTTCGATGAGAATAGACACTTTCTCCATAGAAATCATAAGTACCGAATTACTGAAAAACATCTTTTCAATGGGAAAGAAGAGACTACATCAAAGTCACAGAGAATGACACCTCGCCTATGGAAGTCGGCATACAATAAAATAAATCATCGAAGTAATGTCATTCCATCTGATGGTTTTTGTTTCAAATTTATATTTTGATATTGTGTTTTGTTTACTAATGATGTAATTGATGCTTGTGAAGGTCATCAAGGCATCAATGACCAACTTCCAAAATGACTAAAAAGTTATCCTACACAATTTAGTAGGTTGTCATACTATGAGCAACTCCCAATTGTGCATTTGTTTGATCCTATGCATATTGGAAAGAATGTAACAGAGACATTATGGAAAATCTTGGATGGAAGGCATGATAAAGACCAAATTGTCAAAATTTGTAGTGACATTAAAGAATCCAACCATGCAATGAAAAATGTCATTCGATCAAATAACAATGGAGACCAGATTGATACAAGTGCCCTTAGTTGGTTATTGTCAGAGTAGCAAAGCAATGCTATTGTTGCCCAAAATTTCCCTATCACTTCCTTTTGGCCGCATCCTGTTTGTTCCAAGAACTGCTCAAGTGTCAAAAACCTAGTGTGTTTTTTGCCTTTTGGTCCGAAAACCCAGTGTGTTTTCGACCTTCTCCCCGAAAACCCTCTATGTTTTTGACCTTCAAGTATGCAACTCTGACCAGGCGGGTCCCAGTTCCTCATAGCCATGCAAGTGCAGTGGAGATCTGATGGCTGTCGCATAATCTCATGGAATCTTTCAAGCCCATGAGATCATTCAACAACGGTTGGATTAGAATCTCAGTGGGTCCGCATTTTTTGAGTGAGGTGGCATATTTCCTAAGTGCGCTATCGTGACCAGGTGGGTCCTAGTTTCTAACGTCGCCACGGGGCCAGTCAACAGTCAAGCAAACAACAAGGTGGCGGTCAGTGGCTAACATCTTATGGTTGGTCGCATGATCACATGTGCTCTTCCGAGCCCATGCGACCATGTGAAAAACCGTCAATGGTTTTGGTGGTGCCGCCAGCGGTCATTGTGTAGCATCTTCCTATTTATCGCATGATCACATGGGATCTTCCGATCCCATGCGACCATGCGACAAGCTGTTAGTGGTTGCGATGGGGTTCAAGTAGGTGGTCGGCGTAATAGTTTCATGCTAGTCACATGATCGCATGTGGCTTCCTAACCGCATGCGACCATGCAACAAGCCTCTAGTGGTCAAGTAAAATAGACTTCAGCAGCTGCTGGTGGGTCCATGAAAGGTGATGTGTCCACTTCTCAGTGGCTGGCTGGCGGTTAGCAAAGGTTGTTGCAGGCCCGGTAGTATGTGGCCCCGTAGATGCAAGATCTACGGTGGTCACATGTTCGCATGGGATCTTCCGATCCCATGTGATCATGCAACCACTGTTGGATTCTAAGGGGCATTTCCTATGGTGTGGTCATGGGTCCAGTTGAGGTGTCGGGTTCTTGTTGGCTCGTGTGGTTGGCAGTTTAGTTTTGGCAGGGCCATATGTCTTGTGAGGCGATGGTGGATTCAAAGAGGTTTGTCGCATGATCGCATGAGGCTTTTTTAGCTCATGCGATCATGTGACCACTGTTATTTCAAAGCAGTGGCAATTTTTAAAGAGCTTGTCACATGATCGCATAAAAGCTTTTGAGCTCATGCGATCATATGACCAGTGTTTTTTTTTTCAAGGCAGTGTGACTTTTTTTTGCGGAGCTTTCTTCTAGTGGGACACTTGCGAGTGTGGGTAGCTAAGAATTGATGATTCTGAAGATGGTTGTAGTTGGGAGAATGCGCAGAGGATTTAGGCTACCATTTCTGGGTCCTTTCAAGGATCTGAGATCAGATTTGAGCATTCATGACAGCTCGACTTGTAGAGAAGTAGATGGATCAAGGTTGTTGATCTGCAGGCAGGATCAGTATAGGCATGTGCATGCAAGGGGAGATATGTCTGATTGGTTGAGATATTTACAGAGTACATTTTATGATCAGAAGTGATTGGTTTAGGGTTGGATTATTTTATGCAGAATTATGTAATCCTGGTTAATTTTGACTCCTGCCTGCATGTAGTTGAGTGTTGTATATAGTGTTTTTTGGAGCTTGTAGAGCTCAGAGAGTTCACATTTTGTAAAAAAGAAAGTTTCTTTCCTAGAAAGCTATCTAAGACACTTTTCTGTCCTCTGGTTTTCTACTCTTTGCAATCTCCCATTGATAATTTAGATATGGAAAAGCATTTTGTGACACTCTTGTTGTCCTCATGCCTTCTTATGTGAGTTATCTCTTATTGGATTGAATTTTATGAATACTGTCAATAAAAATTGGGGTTCCTGGTCCCTCTCACTTTCTGTGATTTTGTGTGTTACTGTGTCTGATCTGATTTAGATATTTTATGGGTATGCTACAGCCCCTAGCAGTCTTGTCTCATTCCTACACCTAGTTGTAGAGGAGGATGTTTGTTTGCAGGTCATAGGTTGAGTCTTCTGTTCAAGCCTTTCCTATGAAATACTTATGCAAACCTATCTAGTGAGTGGTGACTTATTAGACTTGATTCCTCCATTGGTTTCATCCCTCTATACTAAGATCCAAACCTTAGTTTCAGTGCATCACCTAGTAGGATATATTTGCTTTCAGTCATTTCCCTTTCCATGTATTCCTTCTATCCCTTTCCCTCAAAAGTTTACTTTCCTGTCTAAGAGCAAATCAGGGTGATTATCTAAGAGGAACCAACCTAGAACTTGGAGGTTTCATCTCGGTTAGCAAAAGGTCCCACAACCTTGAGATGATTCCCATGTTATATTGGATTATCAAGACTATGAGAGCTTGAGATCAAAGGTGCAAATTCAATGTATAACATTTCTAGCATGCCCGGTGGGACCAAGAGGCCATATTTTCATAATTCTTACTGGTTTTGATATGCATCTAGCAGGTTGTAGACCTTTGAGAGGTCATTGTTTTGCATATCTGGTGACTCCAAGTTCACATCCACTGGTTTCAAGTAGATTCAGTACCTAAGATGGATTACCATCCTTCTTTTTATGAGGGTATCCCTTCATTTCATGGAGGCTAGCAACAGTCATCTCATGCTTGCCCCCCACCCACCCAGCTTCCAGTATCATGGTAGCACCAATACTCATACCAGAAGCCTCAAGAGGAGATGTGTTGCATAGATGAGCATGCTTATCATGCCCAGATCCAACTACAACAAGCTTTGGCTCAGCAGTATCAAGGTTACAGGAGGTATCTGGCAGAACAATACAAAGAAATGAGGCCATGCTTGCTGAGGGGCTGGAAGCACAAAAGAAACACTATGAGGAGGTGTTGGAAACACAAAGGGGGCATATGCAGACACAAGCAAAGGAGCAGTTTGATGCTAGATGGAAGCAGTGTGAAGAAATCATTGCAGGACAACAAAAAAGTTAAGCAACCCTTACAAGCAACCTAGCAACACTACACAAAGTTTACAAGGAAAATGTGATTAAGGTTAGTGTTGTTATATTTGAGAAAGAGGAAGATTTTCAAAGAACATTAGTAGCTCAGAGGGTTGCTTATGAGGAGTTGGAAATTCATAAGAATAATTGTGAAAAGGTGGTCCAAGACCAAAAGGTTTTGATGGAGGCCATGTTTGATAGAGGCAACAAATTTCAGATTGAGAAAGAAAAGGAACTGAGAGCTCATGAGGAGTTTCATGAGAGAGAGCTGCAGGATCTCAAACAAAATATTTGATCCCTGGCTTCTACAACTGAAACATATAAAAGAGGCTATCAAATGCAAGTTGAGAAATGCTCTCAACTGGAGGAAGAAAAGGAGATCATTGAGCAGAAGATTGCTGATCTAAGGGAGGCTCTCTCTGAACAGGTTAAGATAAATAAGTCCTCAACAAATCATCATTATGCTGACAGCAGTATATTTCTCCTACAAAAGAGTCTAGAAGAAGAAAAGGAAGATCAATTCTGGGACAAGATGGAGTACTTTTGCTTGCATCTTGATGACAAGCCCACACTTCTGGAGGACACCTATAATCTACAGGAGATAGTCATTTCCGGTCAGCATAAGAAGGAGATCAATTAGACTAAAGTAATCTCTCAGGGGCCTAAGTTTATCAAGGAGAGCTCTAGGTCTAGCATCTCTCATGGTTTCCCTATCAGATATTTGGCTAGGATGGAGGTTATCAAAGGAGTACAAGTTGTGCCAGCATCCCAATATGTTTTTCCATCAGAAGTTGAGGCTGTGAATGAACTAGATCAGCTTGTTGTCCCCATTGGCCAAGTAAGTAAAGTCTCATCGTTGCTTGTTGTTTCTCCTCAGAATGATGGTGCCTATGATCAGCTTGACCAAGTGAGCAAAATCTATATCAGCTAGATCTTTGTCAAGCAGGTGATTCTGCATGTCTCTTGTATTTATCTTTTAATAGCTTTCTAGGAACATGTGGATTATTGTAAGCTGAGAAGGATGGGAAGCTATTTTTCACAACCAGTGAATGGTTTTGTTTAACCAGGTCTCTGCACTGGTTAGTTTAGGCTAGGTTAGTTTCCTTACTTTCTAGCTTAGTTTTCCCATTTTCCAAGAAGTGCTTATGCACAAGTTTGTCTTCCCGGTTCAGTTTTTGTCCCTGTCAAGTTTTTGTGCTCAGTAGTGACCCCATGCCCAATGGATTTCTTCAAGGCAACTAGTCTAAATGTATAGCAGGCTGACATCCCACAGAGGTCACCAAAATGTTGCCCAAAATTTCCCTATCATTCCCTTTTGGCTGCATCCTGTTTGTTCCAAGAACTGCTCAAGTGTCAAAAACCCAGTGTGTTTTCTACCTTTTGGTCTGAAAACCCAGTGTGTTTTCGACCTTCAAGTGCACAACTCCGACCAGGTGGGTCCCAGTTCCTCATAGCCATGCAAGTGCAGTGGAGATCCGATGGCTATGGCATTAATCTCATGGAATCTTTCGAGCCCATGAGATCATGCGACAATGGTCGGATTAGAATCTCAGTGGATCCGCATTTTTTGAGTGAGGTGGCATCTTTCCTAAGTGTGCTATCACGACCAGGTGGGTCCCAGTTTCTAACATCACCGTGGGGCCAGTCAGCAGTCAAGCAAACAACAAGGTGGTGGTCAATGGCTAACATCTTACGGTTGGTCACATGATCACATGGGCTCTTCCGAGCTCATGTGACCATGCGACAAACCGTCAATAGTTTCGGTGGTGCCGCCAGCGGTCATCGGGTAGCATCTTCCTATTTGTCGCATGATCGCATGGGATCTTCTAATCCCATGCGACCATGCGACAAGCTGTTAGTGGTTGCGATGGGGTTCAAGCAGGCGGTCGACATAACAGTTTCATGTTGGTCGCATGATCACATGCAGCTTCCTAACTGCATGCGACCATGTGACAAGCCTCTAGCGGTCAAGTAAAATAGACTTCGGTAGTTGCTGGTGGGTCCGTGAAAGGTGATATGTCCACTTCTTAGTGGCTGGTTGGTAGTTAGCGAAGGTTGTTGTGGGCTCGGTAGCATGTGGCCCCGTAGATGTAAGATCTGTGGTGGTCACATGTTCGCATGGGATCTTTCGATCCCATGCGATCATGTGACCACCATTGGATTCTAAGGGGCATTTCCTATGGTGTGGTCATGGGTCTAGCCAAGGTGTCCGGTTCCTGTTGGTCTATGTGGTCGACAGTTTAGTTTTGGCAGGGCCATATGTCTTGCGTGGTGATGGTGGATTCAAAGAGGCTTGTCGCATGATCGTATGAGGCTTTTTTAGCTCATGCAATCATGCGATCAGTGTTATTTCAAAGCGGTGGTAGTTTCTAAAGAGCTTGTCACATGATCGCATAAAAGCTTTTGAGCTCATGCGATCATGCGACTAGTGTTTTTTTTTTAAGGCAGTGTGACTTTTTTTTGCAGAGCTTTCTTCTAGTGGGACACTTGCGAGTGCGGGTATCTGAGAATTGATGATTTTGAAGGTGGTTGTAGTTGGGAGAATGTGCAGAGGATTTAGGCTGCCATTTCTAGGTCCTTTCGAGGATCTGAGATCAGATTTGAGCATTCATGACAGCTCGACTTGCAGAGAAGCAGATGGATCAAGGTTGTTGATCTGCAGGCAGGATCAGTACAGGCATGGGCACGCAAGGGGAGATATGTCTGATCAGTTGAGATATTTAAAGAGTACATTTTATGATCAGAAGTGACTGGTTTAGGGTTGGATTATTTTATGCAGATTTATGTAACCCTGGTTAATTTTGACTCCTCCCTGCGTGCAGTTGAGTGTTGTATATAGTGTTTTTTGGAGCTTGTAGAGCTTAGAGAGTTCACATTTTGTATAAAGAAAAGTTTCTTTCCTAGAAAGCTATTTGAGACACTTTTCTGTCCTCTGGTTTTCTACTCTTTGTAATCTCCCATTGATAATTCAAATATGGAAAAGCATTTTGTGACACTCTTGTTGTCCTCATGCCTTCTTATGTGAGTTATCTCTTATTGGATTGAAGTTTATGAATGCTGTCAATAGAAATTGGGGTTCCTGGTCCCTCTCACTTTCTGTGATTTTGTGTGTTACTGTGTCTGATTTGATTTAGATGTTTTGTGGGTATGCTATAGCCCCTAGCAGTCTTGTCTCATTCCTACACCTAGTTGTAGAGGAGGATGTTTGTTTGCAGGTCATAGGTTGAGTCTTCTGTTCAAGCCTTTCCTATAAAATACTTATGCAAACCTATCTAGTGAGTGGTGACTTATTAGACTTGATTCCTCCATTGGTTTCATCCCTCTATACTGAGATCCAAACCCTAGTTTCGGTGCATCACCTAGTAGGATATATTTGCTTTCAGTCATTTCCCTTTCCATGTATTCCTTCTATCCCTTTCCCTCAAAAGTTTACTTTCCTGTCTAAGAGCAAATCAGGGTGATTATCCAAGAGGAACCAGCCTAGAACCTGGAGGTTTCATCTCGGTTAGCAAAAGGTCCCACAACCTTGAGATGATTCCCATGTTATACTGGATTATCAAAACTACGAGAGCTTGAGATCAGAGGTGCAAATTCAGTGTATAATAGCTATAAAAGAAGTCATAAAAAAAATATGATTTCCCACAGGATTTGCTGCGAACATAAATGATCTCATATCAAAGAAAAGTGAATTTTGGCCAGGGATGAAAACACATGATTGTCATACATTTATTAAGGTAATTCATGTGATTTTGTATTCACTATATATTTGTATACTACATGTAGTTTTCATTGCATTCTTTTATAAAATATTGACAAGATCATTTTACAAATATTGCAGTACATTCTACGTCTATCTCTCCCACACCACTTCACCAATAGTGTCAAACAAGTTATATATGATCTTGGAAAATACATGAGGTGGTTGTCATCTAAACAAATCAATAAAAAAGATATAAAATATTGGAAGAGAAAAATTCTTCTTCTTATGTGTGAAATGCAAAAGTGTCTACCTTCAACTTTTTTCAATGCACAAGAACACTACCTCATACATCAAGTTGATGAGATTGAATTGTGTAGACCTGTACCGACTAGGTCAATGTGGATGGTTGAGAGACATTTGAAATTTTTGAAAGACTTGGTTTGACAGAGAGCACATCTTGAGGGTTTTATGGTGGAGGGATATATGGTATACCAGACCATGGTGTACATTAGTGAATATCTTCCTAAGTTTGCAGCAAAGATCCATGTAGATCGTATTTGGTATCCCAACTCCATTAACAAATTTGAAGGGGAGTACTTGATAGGAAAAGGTAGATTGAGGAAAGTGAAAGGTAAATCTAAGATGTTATTTTAGTTAATTAATTCTTATAAATCTTCAATATAAGTTATTTATAATTGGTGTATTTTTTTTATACAGTTGGTCGAGAGTGGGATGCAATACATTTGTATATTGTGAACAATCTTGATTGGATGATGGTATGAATTAAACGATGTCAACAAAATGGTTGCTCATTAACATGGGAAGGTGTTGCTTTATTGGTTAGAGAAGCTCATTGTAATGGAGATTCCAATGTTACGCCAATGGTAATTGATCTAGCATATGGTTTAAGAGGTAGATAGGTATGTACAGATTTATTAATGATCATGACTCGTATGTTTCATATCAACTCACAATGCAAATAATTTACACATGCTTGAAAAATTGTAGGTCAAGCACCACAAAGCTATGTACTATCATTGCCACAAATTTCACATAAAAAAGTTGGATGACACAAAAAAACTTGTGATTCAGGGATAACTGCAGTTTTTGAGGTCACTAATATATCATCTAAAAATGACATACATCCTCAAAAATCTCAAAATCGATACTATGGCATCTTGGATGATATAATCGAGTGCGACTTTAACTCCTTCAAAGTAGTTTTATTCGTTGTCAAATGGTACAGGCTACGACTGAATCAAAATGATCCAGATAGAACTATTATTCAACATGATAATGGATTTACAATGATTAATACAAGGTCGTTTGAGCTAGTTGGAGATGAGCCTTATGTTCTTCCTGTTGGAATCATTTGCTATTGTACCAAAAGCTCAAACTGTCAATGCCTGATACAAATGTTAGATTTAACTCGATCCACGGGAGGCGATTAAGCCATGTCACGAATCTCCAAGGAGGTTTTGACCACCAAGTCAACAATCTCCCCCTCATCACCGATTGAGCCTTCAGCACCCACTGAAGGGAGACTCGAACCCGTGACCCAAAGCTATGATACCAATTGTTGGAATCATTTATCATTGCACCAAAAGCTTGAACTGTCAATGCCCGATACAAATGTTAGATTTAACCCGATCCACGGGAGGTGGTTAAGCCATGTCATGAATCTCCAAGGAGGTGCTGACCACCAAGTCAACACTTCCAAGCCAATGTGGGCAAGTGTTTTACTCAGAGGTTCCACATAAACAGGATTGGTCATTTGTTGTTAGACATGATCCAAGAGGAATGTCGATAAAGTATAATGTTATGAAAGAAGAAGATATTGAAGATGATGAAGAAGTAGATGATGAAGATCAAGATGATGGTGATGATGATGATGATGATGATGATGATGATGATGATGATGATGGTGATGATGATGATGATGGTGGTGGTGGTGGTGATGGCAATGATGATGATGGTGATGGCGATGATGATGATGGTGATGGTGATGATGGCGATGATGATAGTGGTGGTGGTGATGATGATGATGATGATGATGAAGAAGAAGATGATCAATGACATGATCAAATTAATCAATGAAATGATTGACATGATTTATTGATTTCAATTGTAATGATTACATATTTATTATGTTCAATTCTAATGATTACAACATATGTGATTTATAATTACCAATGTTTTACTTATGATGCTCAATTAATTGCTGCTAATACATGTACATATTGTGTTTGATTATCACCCTTTTTGCAAATAGACAGTTGACTACAGACATCGTCACCCCTTCTATTGATGATCTTGCATTCCATATATAAGTTAAATTTGTTCATGTTTATGATGTTGCATATTGTTCATGTTATCTTCTAAGTTATTTGTAGCATACATATCATGTTATTTTTTAGCTAACTTAAGATAAATGATTAACATATGCAGGAAATTTGACCCCTTTGGCGTAGATCATGCATAGTGACATGGATCAGCAAGTATAAGTCAATAAATAGACATAATTTTTTTATATTCTTCTTATTTATCACTGAGCACGTATGTTATAAATAGACATATTATATAATCATATAATGTATATATAGACAAAGAAGAACCGTACAAAAATATAATTATATAATCACTTTCAACTTAGTACATTTTTTATCTCCCACGTATAGACAAAGAAGAACCGTACGTATGGGTCATGACTTGATTATTCTATATATATTATTTAAATATTATCAAAATTCTATTTGAAGCAGGGACGTGACAATATCTCATTTGATGGATTGCAGGACCCACCAATTATGTACTTGTCAGATCTATCTACATCGAATGAGGGAAATGAGGGAATGCTAGATGAAAGTTCTACATGTAGTACGGCTAAAATGGGGAGATCAACTAAAGGTCAAACTATTAGAAAAAAATTTGATAAATGCATGGAATTTTTCCTTGCTAATGGGGGGTCATGTTCTTATGATGATGAGACCAAAGGTGACATCAAGGTGCCCTTTCGGTACACACACATTGAGAAAGAATGGGTACCCAATGAACTACCTCCAATTAACACTAATTTTTGTGTTAATGAGAGGATATATCGCATAGCTCCATCCTCATTACATGCTTTGGGCCTATTTTCCATGGATGGGATAAAGGTATGTTACAACAAAGTTATTGAATTGTTCAAGTATGTTAGTTCGTGTTACAATTACAATGATTGGATGCGGATTGTTCAATATAAAAAAAGTATGCGTAGGTATGCACTATCAGCTAATTATATACAATGGAAAGAAAATGATCAAAGTAAAAGATTTGCAATGTACATTGATGGGAGACCAAAAGCAACAGGTAATATTGTGGGTTTTATAAATAGTACGCGACCTTCCTCAACTAATAAAAAACCCAATTACATATTTGAGGTGCGTGAGGGGAATCAAGTTTTTGTATGTGTGATAAAATCAATAAGTGCAGGGGAAGAACTGCTAATAGATTACCATTAAAATTGCATAGATGCAAACAAAGTTACTATCATGAGGGTGGTAAGTACTATATACCATTTTATTAATAAGTTTTTTTTGCTAAGTCTATTGCTTTCAGTTCGCTAAAGTTTTTATATTTAATCTTTGTCACAGGATGATATGGATCCCGCACATGATAGAGGCCATGAGGATGCTCCTCCCACCCATTCTTCAGCAAGGGTAAACCCTATTTAAATTGTACAAATTAGATAGTTGAAAACCGTTATATTATTACGTTATTTTATTTACGATTTTGGAGTTTTTATGATAGTTTTACTGATATTTTTGTCACAATTTGATGTTCAGGATAGGGGAAAAGCACCTGCAGTAACAGAGGCAATAGCTACCCCTTCTAATGATGATATCGCAGAATCGCCTAATATGACAATTATGATGAGGAAAAAACTAAAAAAAATCAATTTAAAAATAATGAGAATTTTGGATGAAGCAAATATTCCAACTGAGGAGATGATGAAAAGGCTATCTGAATTGAAAGCGCAATCATGTCATTATGAAGTAAGCAGTAATGAATCTTTAGTTATAACAAAAGTTCAATAAAGGTTTATATTTTATACTCTTTTATGTTGTGAAGTAAAATACATGTAATATGTGTTCTTGTTACAGGAATTTTTGGCAACTAATCTAGAACCTAGTCAAGGAAAACATGGTGAGGTCGGTACTAGCAGAGCTCCATCTGCCTCAGGTAAAATAATCCTTTAGTTGACAAGTTACAAGGAATTTTTTCTTTGGAACATTCAAAAACTTCTTAAGTTAACTCTTACTTTTATTATTTCAAAATGTCTTTGCTAACAATGTATTGTTCAGGTCATCAAGTGCAAGAGACTCCTCCTAGGAGGTTGATGGACATCCATTTGAGATTGCCAAGTGCAATGTCAGCAACAAGGGGCATGCAAACATCAACGCCTTTACGGTCTATGCCAGCTGGTAAATCCTTGTTTTGCTATATTTGGTTTTGTGTTAATTATGATTTGATAATTTGTACTTTAATCTTGGGTGCATCACATAGTGGATTATTTTTTTGGAGTAGGAGATACATTGGTAGCACCGTCTGGTATGCCAGATACAGATCAGAGTACATGTATTGGTGATAATTCACCATCATTTCTTGGATCTACTTGTGTTTCTAGCACGAGAGTTATGCAGACATCATTGTTGATTGATGATAATGAATCGATGCCTTTAAAATGTCCTAAGCTTCCAGGTACTTTAAATAATTATTTTTTATATTATAATATGCATTTACCTATTCATAACAAGTTTTGGATTGATTATCCCATGACATTTTTTATAGGAAATGATTAATTTTATAGGACGCTTTATGACCTCACACTGCATATATTTGGGCCCACCATACGTACAAGGTGGAACATCATAAGTGAACTAACTTTATCCCACTATTTTTTTTTCATATCATTAATTGGTATAGTATTTTTCCTTTCATTTGGGTCTTTTCTTTTACTAGCTATATCTAACAATTTTGTGTTTTTTCTTAAAAGGTGGAACTTGTAAGACAAAAAAATAAAAGATCAACTCATTAAAGATTTAAATCATGAGTTTGGTAATAATATTTTTGACGAGAAGAAAATTTTAGAAAGAGCTTGCAAACATCTTAAGACTGTGAGGGACTCATATAGAAAGAGTCTCGTCTAGAACCCAAAGTATGAGCGTCCTCCCTTTATTCCAGTGAGGGATTGGAATGAGTTCATTTTGGATGCAAAGGAGAAAGGGGATGCTCAAAGAGGAATTACACTAGCAAATGAGAGAAGAAGGTATGCAATAGTATTAAATACTAGTACAATGTAATAATGGACTAATTAGTGATTTTTATATCTATATCATCTAACATATTTCAAACTTTTCATAGATTGCAGGACACATCAAAGGCAAAAAAGGCCAGGTTGTAAAAGATTGGGCAGCACAGACTTGACTCTCGTGGATATTCAAAAATTAAAGCACAAATTGTAAGTAGCAGTAAATGAATTGCAGAGAAAAATTATTTATAAAATGCAAATAATTTTGTTTAATCAAAAAATGCAGGGCTCTGAATTTAATTTAGAGGCCACGACAGAACACAAAAAAATTTCTTTCAAGGAAGGCTATCAAGCCGTGGCTGAAATGCCTACGGCAACCTTCCACTAGCCCAACCGAAGAGTCTCCTGCATCATGTGCACAGGTAAATATGCCAAAAAATATATTAGAAATTGAATACTTGAGCAACAATCTATTTGATAATAATGTGCATGACATTGCAATGCAGCCTCTTAATCGTGACATAGATCATACGCCACATGATGAAGCCCCTGATGTGCATCGTACTGTCGATGGAGGTGCTCATTTGCTATTTAAAACTAGTTTTGTAATTATTAATACAATTTAATATCTTAAATTGAACTTGGTGTAACCTTTAATTTGTGTATATTTTAGAGGAAACAGAATCATGTCATGCTGAACGAGTGCCAGAGGATGTTCAGACTGATCACCATGTAGATCATGTGGCACATTCAGGTAAAAAAAATCTATGTTTTTTTCTTTTAAATTAATTTTTTGATTTATAGTTTTTTTACTTAATTAAATACTTGTAATTCACTAATATAAAATGGTGTGAATTTAACTCATGAAGTAGTTGTTATTGCAGCGGACCCCCCTTTGGCGCAGCGGCCTCATGTTCCTGAATAGATGAGGAGGAGACATGCGTTGGAATTAGAATCAGTAGAGGAGGGGAATGACGAGGACATTGATCTTCCTCTTAGAAATTACATGATTAAAAAAAATAGCAAGAGACCCAAAAAGAAATGATTATAATTAACATTTTTTGCTAATGAAAGAACGTTGTCTTAATGGATGTAATTTTTTACTAGTAATGTTGATGAATGATGTGTTAATGAATTCTTCATGAATGTTGTGTGTTACTGAATTTTATGTGTTAATGAATTATTCATGAATGTTGTGTGTTAATGAATTTTATGTGTTAATGAATGTTATCATGTGATTATAATGATTGAATGTTATATTGGATGAATGAATGAATGTTATTAAATGTTAATGGGAAATTTAGAGTGATGTTAGGGGGGGGGGGGGGGTTGGGTCAAGGGGCCAAATTGGCCTTGTTTAGTAGAGAATATTAAACTATTCTCAAAACCAAGTGAAGCTCAAAATTTAAAGATAAGCTTAGAGTTAATAGTGACAACTAATTAGAAAGTCAAAATGAAGTTCTTCGTTACAGGTACCTTTTTAGTTTTTAAAGCACAATATCATGTTTTAATATTGTGTAGTTTTTTTCTTATGTCAAAGTATTGTTTTACTATAAGAACATAATTTATGACCATTTTAGTAACTATTCTAACATTGCTATATGCTTGTGATTTGTTTATCTTGTTTCTTTGCAGTCCTTGGTGCACTTGGGGAAAAGTATGATGAGGCAATGAGAATAAATGATGTGAGGGCAATTGTTGTTAACATACCTCAATTGGTGATGGAGAAGGTGGAAATGATAATAAATCAAAGAGCGTATGATTGTCTGCTTTTCTTTCATCATTATATTTGTATATATTCAATATTCAAACTGAAATGGTGCTTTTGTTTTCAGGGATGGACCCTCTATGAGATTGTTAGATATGCTACTGTGCTATCAAGGCAAACCAATTTTTGAATTTGATCAAACTCAGATGTTTAGATCTGGTCTCCTTGGATTTAGTCTTCATGGTTCTTTGTCTCATTATTACTATCATCCTAATGAGGTAACACCTTTGCCTTCTTTCTTAGTCTCATACAATTCATACTTGTTTAATTGTGTGATGGTTAAATTGCAGTAGTGTGATTCTTTCCATCATGTTCAAACCCCCATTCTTTGATCTTGACTTTTGGCTTGACTTCTCTTTGTAACATGAACACCTGCTTCTCTTTGTTGGCCATCAACAAATTCCTCTTCCTATTTTGAAGTATGTCCCAAACATCCCTAGAGTGAGCAGGCCACATATGTGCAAATCTGAAATGTTTCCGCTAATTTTTTAGAAATTGGGGACAGGGGGGATGTCTTGTGGCCATCCCTGAGTCCCTAGACCATTTTAGGAACTGGGATGGGATATTTAGAGGTGGAGATGTGTCCCTGAGTAATGCAGTTAAATATTCAATTAATGCTAAGTAAACTTCTTAAATAGGTGCAATATCACACTTAAGATATATATCCAAGATGAATGAAATATTACACCAATAGAAAACATGTTGTTTTGGGTACTCACCTTCAAGCTCTATTCCTTTTGTTTTAGTCATGATACTAGCCATAGCCTTATGTTGTTTACTTTTCCCATCTTTCATTTATGACTTAGTCCTATCCAATGAGTAATGGCAGGGAAGTTCTGTGGTGCCATTGAGTGGGTCACAATTTTATCCCTTCACTAAAGTTAATGGAAAGAAGAGTCTATCCATTAGCATTTGTTATTTCTTCTTTCCTTGAAATATGCATTATTCTTATCCTTTTGAATGATATAACCACTCTTGAAACAAGTTGCTAATCTTGTAGCATAGTTTCTTGACACAAAACTTGGAAAACAAGTACATTATTTTGACAACTTTCACTTCCAAGGATTTTATCCATTCTCTATATTCAATGCACTATTTGTATGCAATAATATCCATCCATTGATTTTTTTCTTCATTCATACAGATATGTAATACAAAACAAAATTTGACATATATTGGGACAGAAGAGTTGATGGGCCATGTGACAGCTCAATGTTTATATCTCTTTGGAGATTGTAGCTTTCTTTAAATTTTCCATTTAAAGAGTTCAATGAATGTCACCACCTATTTTTTCTGGTTATTTTCAATGGCAATCCACAACAAAATGAATGAGATTTGGACAGAGCTTCTAAACTCTTGGGGCAGCGAGATATATGTTAAGGTAAGCTTTCCACCTGATAATTGGTATTATTGTGTAAATATGAGTTTAATATCTCTAATTTGTGAAAATGTTACAAGAGATTGGCATGCTTTATTAATCTTATGAAATAGATAAAAATGATTTTTTAATTGACTGTCAGGATAGTAGTTTTTACTTGAAGAAAGGAGAGAATCCTTCATTTTATGAGCTCTCTAAGAGAGCTATCTTGCGTCATGAAGTTGCTATTGGTTATAGATTAGCCAACAAGATGGTATGCAACTCAAGTCTGTGAATGTTGACTATGCTTATGCTTGTCTTTTGCCACTGTAATTAACATTAACAAGAGCTTCTCTCATGGCAAATTATTAACCCAAAAAACAAATATGAATCAGTGAGCTTTGGTGATGGAGACTCTCTTATTGTCATATCATAATTTGATTATGGAAAAGAACATACTTTTTAGGAGTAGAGAACAGTCCTGATCTCTTGATTCAATAAGGTGATCCCAGTAAATTTACACCAGTATAATAGTATGCAACTCAAATCTCTGAATGTTGATTGGCTTATGTTTGTCTTCTGTGACAGTAATGGACCTTAACAATGAGAGCTTCTCTCATGGCAGGTTATTAATTAAAATAACAAATTTGAAGCACATCGAGCTTTGGTGATGGAGACTCTATGGTTGTCACATCAATATTTAGTTGTGGAAAATAGCATACTTTTTAAGAGTAGGGAACAATTCTGATCTCTTGATTCCATAATGTAATCTAGGAAAATCTACCTACCAGTATTGAACTCATTTCTTTGTAAGAAAGGACAGTTGTTTTTGGATCCTCTTGCCTTGTGGCTATGATTATTGAGATGACTGCTTAATTACAAGCTATTGACATAAATGGTACATATCCTTGAGTGGTATTTCATTGAACATAAACATATCCTTTCTTTGTCTCTTACCTGTTTGAGCGTGGATGGCATATGCCATATACATTAGGATAATGTGGATGAATGAAACATGGTATATAAGCTATTTCATATTTTGATGAAGGATTCTATTTCAACTATTTAGAGGAAGAGTAGTTTTCTCAATAATTTGTTTCCTTGACATGTAAACTAAAAAAAAATATTATAAAGAATAAATTATCTTATATTAAATACCAAGCAAATAAAACTCAGATTTCCATGCTTCATAGGCTCCCTAACCTTGAAATTGCATTATATTATTTTAATCACAATTTAATTTACATCTAGCATATCTCTATATTGTTATTTTGTAACATAGTGATACCTCCCCTCTATCTATATGTTGTGTGAGTATTTTAATTTTTAAATTCATAGCCTTTAGTTCATTATTAGCACATCAAAGCTTTTCCTTTGAGATCAATTTTAGCATGACAATACATTTTTTAAAGCCTTGAGTACATCTTGGAATCTTTAAGATTGACATGTGTAACATATTTGTTACATTTATATCAGGAACTCCTCTTGGTCATACCATGCTGAAGCGACGCTACTTGGCTTCTGCTGGTTGGCATGTTGTGTCATTGCCTTGGCAAGATGTGAGTTTAATACTATCTCCTCCTATTGTGATAGAATTATATGCATATAGAAAATCTTTAGTGAATGCGGGTGTTTATACGTGGTTAAGGCAACATGACTATTTGAGTTTAACTCACCCTAAGAACCGGAGGAAGGGCCCCCTCTGTTTCCTTGAATGTGGGTGTTTATATGTGGTTAAGGCAGTGTGACTGTTTGAGTTTAACTCACCCTAAGAACCAGAGGAAGGGCCCCCTCTAGGAACCCAGGTGAGATTGTTTTTGTTTGCTTTGAATTTGTTGTGTGATTTATCTTTTGCAGAGTATATGTTTATGAGTGGTTAATGGTAGCATGTAGTATTCATTTCTGTGAATGAAATTATTTTTATACAATCAGATTACTGTGTGATTTGTAGCTTTTACAGGTTCAAGTTTTAAGAAAACGTCACTTTAATATTTCAATTGTTGTGCACCCGATTTTGGACTTTGCCTTCATTCTTTACTTTCAAACCTACCGTCACACCTCATTCACAATCTACCATATTCTATCATCCCCTGTTACAGATTCATACTCTCTGTTGGAAACCCATATTTCCTATTATAAGCCTGTGAACCTCCTTATAACCCTGTGAACCTCTTGTCGCAATCTTTCATTCTTCATCACATTACCAGCAAGATTGAGTGTGTGAGTTCAATTATAATTTTAATTAATAGATATGTGATTTTATTAAATAGACTTGTGGTTTCATTTGCAAATAAGATTCATAGTTATAATCTTAGAAGTTTGGTTTGTAATTTCATTTATAGCTTTGGTGAGATTGGATTGATTGGTTTCTTAAGGGCTAGATTGGTTTGTGGATACAATAGACTTAGAAATAACACAAGGTTGAATAAAAATCCTTCAATAATTAAGATTTACCTTTTCCATAATTTGCATTTCATCCCCACTTAATCTGCTATTTTCATTCCTTCGGTAAACTGCCACAATACCTTTCATTGTCTACGACTCCGGATTGACAATCGATAGGAGTAAACTGAACAACTAAACAAGGCCAAATCTCAAGTTAAATTGAACCATAGTTGTACCCTACAACACTTATCCTACCTCTATCATCTAGCATAATAACATGTAATTAACCTTTGAATAGGTACACATGCATATATTATTACCTAAGGAATTTTCTGAAACAATTCCCTTGTAACAGTTTCAAGTGAATAAGGTTCTGATCTTTTTGTTTGTTCCTATTTGACATGAAATCAAAAGGATCAAGCCATGAGCATAGCCTTCCCTTATTCATATGGTTCCCAAAGTACAAGCACAAGGGTTGGCCAAAACTACCAATGCATTCATCCTTGTTTAATTGGCTAGTTTTAAATAATGCAATTTTTCTATTGTTATTTCAATTTGGTCATACATCTCTTTTATTATTTAATATTTACTAATGAGTAGACAATGGGTCCTGCACAATGAATGCACTTATAAACAATTGACCCGCAAAACCCATTTGCCATTCATAATATGCTACCGAGCTTTCATTTTTCTAAGAAAAGTTGGCTCCCTTTTGAAGATTAATATCTAGTCTCAATCTATATATGTGCTACCATGAACAATTGCCCATGAGAAAATTTGCACCTCACATGCTATGACAACAAGTGTGGCATCCAAATGAATAATCTCAACCTGTTTGAGCATTACGCCTAGAAGCATCGACCACTGCCAATAAAATGATTACTTAACAACTATCCCAATTCAAATGACAATCTAATGGTTATATGCTGGATGCAGTAATAAGTAACAAAAGGGTTTGTTTGGAGATTGATGGTCCATCCCACTTTTCACGAAATACAAGCGTGTCTTTTATATGAGATAGATTGTTCATTATGAGCACATCAAAGTTTTTCCTTTGAGATCAATTTTAGCATGACAATACATTTTTTAAAGCCTTGATTACATCTTGGAATCTTTAAGATTGACATGTGTAACATATTTGTTACATTTATATCAGGAACTCCTCTTGGTCATACCATGCTGAAGCGGTGCTACTTGGCTTCTACTGGTTGGCATGTTGTGTCATTGCCCTGGCAAGATGTGAGTTTAATACTATCTCCTCCTATTGTGATAGAATTACATGCATATAGCAAATCTTTAGTGAACACATCTATTAATACTTTGAATGCAACTATACCATAAAATCATAACTAAAGAAGCTTCAGGTCATCTGAATCAATCATGGTTATATCCAATTTGTATGGTGTTTTTCTTTTTAGATTTACATTTGTATGTCTCTGGATTTATGGTCTAAAAGCCTGCTAGCTGTTTCTCTCTTTGTATACAAGTCACCTCATATGCACAAATTTTATTTATTTATTTAGATAAATGTCACTGTTTATGTCATGGAATGAAAATTTGCATGGTCAGCTATCCAAAAAGTTGAATTCACTGATGTGATAACATCGCAGTGTTACAGAAACATATCAAATTTTAGCTATTGAACTTGTGGGCTCTTAAGAAAACTATCTATGCTTGAATGAAACTGCATAACATTAACTTTGTACACCCCAAAGGCCCATAATTTTAAGATCATAATTCATGTACACGTGCTATCTGCTATATTCTTATTGTTAGGAGGGGAGTCTGCAGGTTCTAAGTAGATGTCTGCAAGCTAAGCTTGGAGGCTATTGGATAAAATCTTAGAAACTGATACAGATGCCTGTGATGTTGAGGGGGAGCAATACCAGGATGCCATCTCTAATCATTTGGAGCTAGAGATGATGTTGCATTAGCAAATCTGATTCCATAATAAAGAAGAAAAACAAATTCTAATTACAAGTTTTGAAAGGCAAGGGACTGTTGAGCAAAATGAATTTATCTGATTTGTATTCCTCATGAGTTGTAGAGCCATCAAGTACAGTTGGGAGGTTTCCAACTCAAATTAATCATTGTAATTTATTGACTTATAGAAAAACCATAAATGAAGACACCAGCCTGAAACTGGTCTATGGTCAAAGAAATTATCCAGACTTCCCTAAAATTGGAAATATAATGCCCATATGTTGTATGTAAGTGTGAGGGTAACAATTTCCTTGCTTCAAAGTCTCTTGCAATGATTGATAACTCACTCATGTCCCGATCATTCAATCTTGCAAAATTGAACTGAATGGGTGCATGTAGTTACTCACAAGCTATCAAGCTTTTTTCATTATAATAAAATAAAATGAGCAAAATAGTAAACATTGTAATACACCTCATGATCATAGCCTTCACACGGTATCGGAAGCAAAGTTGCATGGAAATAGGTATGGATACAAATACTGATTCAGATACAACCATTTCTCAAGATCCCCAATATGGATACAACTGGATATGACATTAATAAAAAAAACACACACATATATATTTAACACAATTTTCCAAGTTAGTAGAGGATATTTTCATTACTTCAAAAGCAATATAGACACATAAATGCTACATAAATTATTATAAGTTAATTTAACACTTTACAATATGCAAAAATAGTATTGTAGCATTGGAAGATAACCCAAAAAATGGGTCGCTGAAATAGAAAATGCTCTCTTATGCTGAAGGGCAGGGCTAATAAGAGGTTAAAGGCAATAATTGTTTTGTTTTATGCATTATTAGTAGATTTAATATTACATCTCCACTACAGACAAGTGAGAACTGTAGTTGCGTGATGTCCATTTTTTATGTTAAATGAACTTGCCAAGTCCAATTCAGCCTTGGGAGTGGGCTTTTCTAAGTCCAAGCCTTGCAACTGTAGCTTTGAATATACTCTTGTAACTTGAACATCATGGTCAAGATTTGAATATTCACATTGAAGTACAAATGGAGGACTTAAAATTGAAATTGGTGCATACACAACCGATAATCCTTTTGCCTTGAAAAGGGGCACTAAATGATGACTAGTCTAATTACAACTTTTCTCTTTGTTAAAGAGGTTGGTTTGTTAGATAATACCCAAAAGCGTATATTCAAAAGAAACCCTTTGACCAGTTTCTTTGAAGTAATCCCTACAGTCTTCCATTAATGATTCCAACGGATAAGACTTTGCACTTGGAATAATTGTCTCCCTGAGTTTCTGATTTGGCGCATGCAAACTGCAGAAATTAAATAAGGAAGAACATTGTTATGAAAGTGATTTTTTTGGAGATACAGGTTAGACTATGGACAAATTGTCAAATGCAAAGCACAGGATGTACAAAGATCAGGAGCAACCCCCAACCCCACAATCTCAACATTTAACTTTTATCAATCGAAATCATGCTGGATTTTTGAAACTCAAGTGCCTACATAAGGAGTTGAACATTGAAGAAAATTACAAAATTATGAAATCAAAACCCTCATTTCTTTTAAAGATTGAATGCATGTTCATCTTTCTGCCTAAAAATGAAAACCTTTTTGGCAAATGGATTCAAGGATGAAAACCATCCAATTCGGGACTAATGATTTGATAGTTTGCAGTCCTTTTCTAATTCCAGCTGGTGTTTGCAGACTCTTGTGAATTTGAGGTTTTGAATAAATTTTAGTTTGTGGTGGTTTCTAAAAATCATTATGTATTATTGGCTTAGTTGTACCACATATTATTTGCAATCATGCCTATGAAAACCATTGCACATTTTATCGAGGAACTATACAAAGTACGAAAGTCTCATGTGTTTAGTTGTCGTACAAATTTAAAACTTCATATTTCGTGTGGGTGTCGTACAAATCAAATAAGGCTAATAGAAGCATTCTTAAGACTTTATTGTATTTACCATTGACTGTCACACTTCCTTGGGATAGTCAAACATATTGAATATACTTATTTATTGTCGTACCTTCAATTCTGATCACAACTGTTAAACAATACAAGGGTTGCAATCTTTTTCACTTTTGGTCCTTTGAAGGATTTTTCAAACTGCTATACATTTTTAAAGGGGTGTTGTACAATATGAAATCAAGCATTTCTTTTTGGAAAGGTAAATCATAATGTGTGGGCGCCTCTAGCCTTTGGAAATATGTTTATAATTGTTTATTAATAGGGTTGTTGATAATATTGTTGCAATTGGTCCATTTCCATTTTATGGTCATAATTATTTCTAGTATTGCTTATGTTGTCCAACAACAGTAAAATACTTATTATTTTGCATTGCCTCATCATCTATGCAATTCATTGCCTGATTTATTATAGAATATGTATCTCATTCTTGAAGTTTCGCCACTAGAACCAATATTGCAATAGCTTCAAATTCAGCTTGTTTTGATTTGTGCAGTTACCTGCCATATTTAGAACTTTGTTATTGTTCTTGAAGGCCAACCACAAGAACGAGTTTCAATTATTTTCAATTTCAGTTTGTAGTTAATTCAAAAGGCTTACCACCAAAATATGCATATCTTTACTTCTAGGTTTTGTAATAGTTTGTGTTATTAAGTTGACAACTTGCCACCAACAAGCATTTCAATATAAAGTACTTAATATTATTCTAACTCATTCACCATTTTCTCTCATCTTGCCCACATCAAAATCTTGATAGTTAAAAGGTGTTAAGGTTTCATCCTTCTTTATTGTGGAAGTGTAAAAATTTCAAAAATAATTAATTAATTTGAACTTTAACAAAATAAGACAAAAATTCTCACCATCATGTCTATGAAATTTAAATTTCAAGTTAGGGTTTGATAATTGACTTATAGACAAGAGGTTTTCAATGAACCCTAGAACATGAACCTTCGTAAGTCATCATCATTGGGTTTTGAGTGGCAACAAAATCTCACCAATGCCCTGTACATCATAGGTTGTATCATACCAAATGAAACTTGCCCGTATAAAGTTGATGTAGAGAGGTGGGAAACCCCTTATTTTCTCCTGGCATATGTCTAGAAGTACCCAATTCAACATATGTTCTGAAGAGGAGTGAACATTTATGTAGCATACCAGTAGTCCTCTTCATCAAAATCTTCTCTGGAAGCAATATTTATTTGTTTCTTGTGGTTCTTTTTCCATCGATGATTCTTTTGATATTGGTGGGTGGGAGGCTATAGGTTGAGGTGGGTGAGAATAAGGGGGCCATCAACATCAGTGGGTAGGTCAGGTTCCCCTTCTCCATTAGCAATTGGTCATGACCCAACTGAAGCATGGGAGAGAAGTATAGGAAGTGATCATGCGCCAGGCATAAAAGTACACGATCGAGTTGAGGAGCCCCATTGGGTGATGTGACCCTCTTGCCGCCATTGTTTCTTAATTTCTTTCTTTATCCTCCTTTCCCTCATATGTGGGATTGGGTGGGGGGCTAAAGGCCTTCCACCCGTGGGAGAGGTTACCAAATAGTAATTCCTCAACAACTGTTATCACAAGCTACAAGCCATGAACAAATTTGAAATCTAGCACAAGCCACAAGCTATGAACAAATACTGGAATCAACTACAAGCAAATTGCACAATAAAATGTACAATCAAATTTATTTCTATCATATTGATAATTTCTTCCTACATTCCCTCATTAAAGGATTAAGAGATAGGAGGAATGTTAGAAAAATACTAATGTGGAAGCCACCACTGGCTGGTTTTTCCAGACTTGACTTTGGTAGTACCTCAATAATAATCCAATTATCATCAAAGATGATGATGGTTCTTTTAAGCTTGCACAATCAATAAACTTGAGAACATGAACAGATAACATGGAGGTGGCCTAAGGTCAGAGTTTCAAAGTAGAAGGAGATTCATTGATGGCAACAAATGATGTTCACCATAGAACATGTAATTGGAGATTAGCCTCTTCAAAGAAGCCTCACAGATCAGTAAAACATTTGAGCAGATCACCTTCTCACATTGCAAACCATGGAATTAATCAATTCCACTATACAACATGTAATGTCCCCAATTTTGAAGCAATCCCACTAGAACATTAAGACACATTTGTGGACAAGGAGTGGCAGTCCTTGGACACTAATAGCAGATAGAGGTTAGTAGATTTAGCTAGAAGTACATTATACTAGATATTGGTAAGGGTAATAAGGATTGAAGAAACCATGAAGTCTTATAAATATATAAGATGGTTTCCTAACCCTTGTACAAGGAATAAAGGTTCTTTCTAGTCGATGATCACCTTCAAAAAGAATGATGACATTATACCAGTTACATATCTTTGACATCATAATATACTTGATGAAGAGATCAAGTGAATAACAAGTATTAAGAACATCTCCATGGATTAGTTAGTCAATAATTACAGAGATCAAGGCATACCAACATGTATGCATCATCAAGATATGAATGAGGTCTTCAAATACATCATCTGAAGCATGGACCGATATCAAGGAAGTTGACAAAGAGCAGATGTATACCACTAATGTATAAGGACAACATACCAATCACCTTGTAAAGATTAAAATCAACAAAATCCAATCAAAGATTATTGATCAATACTTACATATGATAACACAGAGTATCCATGTGCAGCGATCAGGCAAGAACCCCGATGAGCAATATTGACTAAGGCAAGAACATGATAACATCGATTGCGTATCAAACATCTCAACAAAGTGGGACTAGCATCTAATCCAGTATCATCAATATTAAAAGAGGATGTTAATTAGTGAGTCAGTGGCAACAGAAACTGGCAATGGCTTCTTTAGCTGGAAATTGGCAATGGCTTCTTTAGCTGGAAATAAAAGGAGAACTTAGCAAGTACAACTTGATCATTGCATGGAGAATGTTGTGCATCATATAGGAAATATGAACTGTGTTGTTGTGTCACATTTTCTTTTTAACCAAATCTTAGTATTGGTCGATTTTTCCACCTTTCCACAGTCCTCTGTTCGATAAGAATGCTATGCATTCGACGTACATTTCTACGAACGTTGGTGGAAATTTCAACCCACAGTTGGTCTCACTTTCCACCTTTCCAAAGTCCTCTGTTCGATGAGAATACTATGCCTCAATGTCCATTTCTATGAAGGTTGGTGGAAATTTCGACCCACAGTTGGTCTCATCACTTTCCACCTTTCCACAGCCCTATGTTCGACGAGAATGCTATGCATTCGACATCCATTTCTACGAAGGTTGGTGGAAATTTTGACCCACAGTTGGTCTCAATTATTATAGTTCCAAGCAATTGATTTGGTCGATACTTCGAACACTAGTAAGGTCAAAATTTCAACTATGGTTTTCCCTGTAGAAAAATCGACGAAAAAAATTCGACCACGGTTTTAGTCGTTTGTTCGACCAATTCATGTTGAAAATTTGACTAATCCTCATCAAAAAATAGGGTAAAATTTACTAGTGGACAAGAACATAAAAGGAGAGTCATTATAGAGAAAATTGTATGTATATTAGTTGACTACATAGAGTAATCCAAACCATAAAACTAGTTGCAAATAACCTACAAAGTGAAAAATGTTTCAAACTATCCAATAAACCACCAAAAACTAGTCACGTGAGGGAGGTAGGAGGCACATAAAAATGACCTCCAATAACCAATATAATCTCAAAGTGTATAGTCAGATTACCATAGTGTCACAAAGTAAGATAGAGATAAATTATGCAAGACCATCTACATCTAATGCAGACACCTAACAATCACCTTCAATTGATTCTCTTAATCAATATCAATGCATCTTATTAATTAAGTATATGATCATATTTATTTAATTTCTCTTTTTATACATTCTTATTCCTATTTGGTTAACTTGATTAATCATTTACATAAATAAATTGTAACTAATTATTCTAATCATTACTCATATCATAACTCATCTACCCATGAAACTACAAAATATCAACCCTCAATTTTATCCTAGAAAATCCTAGCTATTCATATTATTCCATGTGATCTCTTACACATGGTGAGAGATCACTTACCAAATCTCATTCTCCCATGTGATCTCAAACATGTGTGAGAGATTTTGTGTCACATCTCTTCTTCCTATGAGGCCTCTCACACATTTGTGAGAGGACACATGTCAACTTATTTCTTCCTTATGCATTATCACATGTGTGAGAAGACTTACTCCTTCCCCAAAAATCTTGTCATACATGTGTGATAATTTTTTTATCTTGTCCATTAGATCAAAATAAGAAAATCTTGTACATTCATTTCAAATCCATCCATGGTTCATCCAAATCATCCCCTCATAGGATGACACTTGGCTTCTTCTCATCTCTCAATTCCTTTGAAACTATCTTGGTTGTTGATTTAAGGACCAATCTCAATTCTTAATCTAGATCTTCAAAAAATATAAATATGGCCACTTGGAAGTCATTTTTATCAATTATTTTATGTTAATGTTATGCTTGGTTTTCTCTTAGTGTTAACCATGTCAATTCCACTCAACCAATTCTATCTTTAAGTGAATTCAAGAAGGGCTTTGGGTGCAACTCTTCTTCATCTATCTATATCCAAGGTTGTGACAGAGAATAAGGTATACCAAATTTACAAAAAAAATTTATTAAGCTTTCTATCATCCATATTTTGGCATGCTTGGTGGAACCCATGTCCAAAAACTAATCTCTTTTTTAATTATTTTCACCAATCTTTTAATGTTTTCGCTTCATAGATCATTATCTTTTCTTCTTGAACCACCTTTAGGTTTTGAACTATTTGTGTGCTTTTCACTTTATTTTCTCACTCATAGTTGTCAAATTTTAACTAATTTTTATTTTTCATGTAGGATGCTTATCTTCTTCTATCTATTTTTATCTTTATCTAGTCATTTTATTAGTCAATTATTTTCTTGTAATTCTTTCCCACATAGGTGGTTTCATTCATTTTCCATCTATCAGAGTGCCTCTATGATTCTTTGTTTTTTACTTGCATTTGATGCTTTTGTGCTCAAACATATGTTCCTATGTTATTTTATTTCTTGTGGTTTTGGGTTTTTATATATTATTTGTTTACTAACTCACTTCTTTATCATTTGCAACACAATTTGTTAGGTTTTGTACCATTTCTAAGAGATTTAAAAAATGCTTATTAGTTTAATTTTGAAGGTTTACGAATTTTTCATCTTTTCTCTATGGTTCGATAACTCCATAGTTCATTACTGTCATAGATTATCACCTTCATATTTTTTGTCAACCATTTTTCCTCTATTTTTAATAAATTACCACCTCTACACAAAGTTACCTCTACTTTGGTAACTACTATTTATGTTTTTGAATTAAGAAAAAAAATAGGTTTTGACGAGACCCAAAACCTTACACAAGATATTACATAAAGATAAGCTTTAAAGCACCATAGGAGAAATAGTCAAGAAGATCGAACCAAAGACTAAAACCCAACCTAAGAACCATAACCAACAAAAAGCCAACAAACTGCCAACATACTAGCAGATACAACAGAACAATGGAACAAACCAACAGAAAAGAAAAAAAGACACTAGCGCAGCTACCCCATAGAGTTCAAGGTCCTAATGACCTCCTTCTCCATATCTGTCATCCTCTGGACTGCCTACTTCAGATCCTCCATCTCGGTCGTACTAGACTACGTCTTCTTTTTAGTACTTGCTCTAGTCCTCCTACCTGAACCATCAGTGACACCAACATTCTCCTTAAGAACCTGATTCACATTAATAATAGCCCTCTTCTCCATTGAGTCATCCAATTTATTGACCATATTCCTCATAAGTTTCACCATCATGATTATTTAACTTTGCAATCCTACCACTAATCGGATCACATGTGAGGAGAGCCTTAATTTCTTGACTCAAATTTTCCTCCCCTTCCCAAATAATAATGCCTTCATTATTAACCCCCATGTTAGCAAAGTGGTCAGAAACCACATTAGTTTCTCTATAGGAATGTGAAATATAATGTTTCTCCAAAGTTTGAATAATGTCCCTAGCTTCTTCAATAATATGGTCTATGGTCCACGAGGTCTTGTGACTCCCCTTAAGACAATTAATTATGTTATTGGAGTCATCCTCAATCCAGAACTTTCCACATTGGAGGTGACTTAGAATTTTTAAGGTTTGTAAGGATCTCATGGCTTCTACGAAATGGTTGGTCTGAGTTCCCAAGGGAAGTGCCATCGTAGCCAAACAGCGACCACTCTCATCTCTCACCACTCCCCCACACCCAACCAGCCCAAGATTTCCCTTAGCTGCACCATCAAAATTAACTTTAATCCACCCCTTCAGGGGTAAAAGTCACACTAGTCCCTCTCTGTTCTTTTTGAATTTTCCCACCTGAAGAGAGATATCCACTTTAAGTCTCCAAATTTGTGTAGTTGTCCAATCTCCCTCAACTAGAATATAGGAAGGTGTGTCCTTATTATAGTCCTGCACCACATTAACATTTTCTTTAATAGCTCTAACAACTTTCTCAGCCACTACATCTGAGCTCAGAGCCGAGTCCCTAAAGATCATGTTATTTCTTTCCTTCCAGACTGACCATAAGATGTGAGGGGTTGCAAGATTCCATAAAATAGAAAGGATACCATTAGAAGACGAGCATTTCCACTGACCAAAAAATTCTTTCATGGAGTTAGGAAAAACCCAGCTTCGATAGTTGGAAAAGCTTCTTCCATATCTCTCAGGGGAAGGAAAAATGAAGCACCAAATGATCAACAAACTCAGAATTAGACATACAAAGACAACACCTGTTAGGAATAGAAAAGCCTCTCTCTTACACAGATTATTAGTGGTAAGAATTCTATTTTGAAGGAAAATCCAAAAATATATATTCACTTTAGGAATCAAGAATTTCATCCAGGCCTTAGCCCAAAAAGGATAGGGCTCAGGCATAGGATGCATCAAAGCATAGGCAGAAGAAACAGAGCAGGAACCTAAAGAAGTCCCTAACTAGAAATAGGAATCAAACAAATTATTAGAAATATCCTATCAATGAATAGACTTCTGCACCGACCATAAAGAATGACTAATATTAACAAGCTAGACCCAATGTTGGTTCTGCCAGTAATCCGCCACTTTGGAGCCAAAATATTGCTGACACTCCTCTTTAAATGGAGCATAATCCTGAAATGATTGAAGCAGACGGTCCATAAGCCAACAATCCTCCTAGAATTTAATTTTGAAACCATTTCCCACTTTCCACTTCAAACCAAGAGCAATAATGTCTTTAACCTTTTGAACACTATTGCATATGTAAGATCCATTCAACAAAATAGGAGAATGCACAAACTCCCCAATCGTATTGCAAGAGAACAAATATTTATCCTTCCAAATATGACTCCATTCTTTTTTTCTTCAAAGACCCTCCAAACTTTCTTAGCCAACAAATTCCTATTAAGAGATATCAACCATCTAATTCCCAACCCTCCCTGCTTCTTCGATTTACATACATTATCCCAAGCAAGAAAAGGAAGACACTTATTTTCTTCCACACCAGAATCTTTTTTGAATTTTCTCAATACTCTTAGAAAATTTAGTAGGAATTCTAAAAAGAATTAATGCATAAACCGGTAGATTCTGTAAAGAAGCCTTGAGGAGATGAACTTTACTAGCCTGACTAAGAAAAGTTTCCTTCCATCATACAAGTTTTATTTTGAATCCATCAATCAAGGATAGCCAAAAAGAGTCTGATGGCTTAGTCCCTTAAGGTAGGCCCAAATAGGAAGAGGGGAGGAAGGCAATGTTGCATCCCAAAATCCTAGAAATTTTATTTTGCCTCTCAATAGGAGTGTTAAAGAAGTATAGAGAGATCTTAGACCAATTGAAACTATCTCGATGCCTTAGAATAGGAGTTAAGAACCACCCTCATCATTATGGCTTCAGAAACAACTGAACTACCCATAAGAATAGTGTCATCAAAGAACCATTGATGGGAACAAGTGACATTTGAGGACGAAAGTCTAAGACCTTTCATCTTTCCCTCCTGGATCATTTTCTGGATATATCTTCCAAGACATTCAACCATAATTTCAAACAAAATGGGAGAGATAGGATCCCCCTGTCTAAGCCCTCGAGAAGATTTTAAAAATCTAGAAGGGGAGCCATTGACCAAAACTGCAAAGGAAGGAGTAGAAATAAGCTGTATATATAATAAGCTTCAAAAATTTAGAACCAAATCCAAAGCCCTGAAAAAATTTACACAAGAAAGACCAGTCCACACGTTCATAGGCTTTCACCATATAAAGATTAAGAAGGAACCCATGACTCTTAAACATTTCCAAGGAGTGGATATTCTCATGAACAATAATAATGAAATTTCGAATCTACCTCGCAGGCACAAATCCACTTTGCTGATCAGTAACAATAGAAGGGAATAGAGAAAGAATCTTGGAAGAAAGGATCTTGGAAAATTTTTATAAATTGAATTGCATAAGCTGATTGGTCTAAAGCTATCCAAAGAGTTAGCAACGGGTTTCTTTGGAATGAGCACAATGAAGGTAGCATTCAGCTCTTTAAGGAGAGATTTTTCTCCCAAAAAGTCCTTAACCCCTTCCAAGACATCATTTTCCAATATATGCTAGGAAACTTGGAAAAAGAAATCAGGAAAACCATCTGGACCAGGGGATTTATCATCATCAAAAGAAAAATTAGCATTCTTGATTTCATTAGAAGAAGGAATGGTCATCAAAAGTTTGTTATAATCCTCCCCAAGGATAGAGTGGATAGAAAACAACAACTCATTCTAATCCTCAAGGCTAAGAGAAGTATCAATAGAGAGTATAGATGAGAAAAAATGCATGACCTAAGCACTGATATCCTCCCCCAAATTAGTCCCTTCAATAACTAATCGAGATATTTTGATTGTATCTCTATGCTTAGAAGTTGTCATATGAAAAAAAATAGTATTTTTATCACCAACAGTTAGCCAAAGAACCTATGATCTCTACTTCCAGTAGACTTCCTTCTTAGCTATGATATCATGGTATTTAACAAGAAGACTGACTTCCTCCTCCATGATCCCCTCACCATATCCCTCACATTGTATTTTCTCCTAAATGATTTTCAAGTCATCTTTGCCAATATTTTTAGCTTAAAAAATGTCCCCAAAAATGTTTTGGTTCCATTCTCTAACTTTACTCTTGACATATCTTAACTTCTTAGCTATTCTAAACATAGTCGTACCCTCCACAACCAAAATTCACCAATCATGGATACATTCTTCAAGGTTAAGATGAGACAACCACATTTTCTCAAAACGAAAAGGAAAGTTATGTTTTGAGTTAAATGGATCAACCACAAAAGAAATAGGAAAATGGTCTGGTCCAATTCTAGATAAAGTACTCTAAGAGAGAGAGAGAGAGAGAGTACCTCAAAATACAATCATTGGAGATAATGGATCAATCCAGATGAACCTAAATAAGATCATTACCAGTCTCCTATTACTCCAAGTGTAGGTGCTCCCAAGAAGATCCACATCTACCAGGCTTTTAGAGTTAAAAAAGTCCATAAGACCCTATCTATTATCTAGATGAGGCTAGGAACCCCAAAACTTCTCATTGTCCAACAAGGGAGTATTGAAATCACCCAAAATCAGCCAACAATCATCTTTCCATACATTTCTATTACAAGCAAGTCTATTCCAAAATCTGCTTTGCATAGTCTCGGTGTTAGGAGCATAAATATTCGTCAAAACCCAAGAAAAAAAAATCTCTAACATGATGAATCCGGATAGACACCATATTGTATTCTATGGAAATAACATCCCCTTTGAGAAGATTAAGGTTCCAAAAGACAAGCATCCCACCAAAGGCCCGTCAAAGTCAGACCCTTGCACACCACAGTGACTAAAAATTTTGATCTTACCTTCTCACTAGACATTTTAGTTTCTTGAATAACAACACTATCTGGCTTATCGTCTCTAAAAATATTCCTAAGGATATCTTGTTTATGGGACCCATTCAGTCCCCTGATATTCCAAGATAGAATATTCATTTTAAATTGAACGACATACCTGTTAGATGGTTCTTTGACTCCCATCTGCAATATTTGTCTTGCTCTCTTGCTCCCTAATCCATCTTGCCAACTTCCTTCCAACATTGGACTTAGGAAACCCTACATCTGATTTCACTTTCCCACCTGTGGGAGTGTCATTTTTGTTTCCTTTCGGAGTTCTATTCTCAGATTTAGCTCTATTTCTAGTAGACACTCCACCATGAAAAGAAGAGGAGACATTTTCACTTTACCCTCGACCCCCCCAAACCCCCCCTCTCCCCCTCCCCCCTCCCTCTTTTTTTTTCCCAAATTGAGTCCAAGGAACCCCAGGCATACCTTCATCCATTAAAACATAATTTTCCTTATTATCCAACAACTCATCCCCCCACTTTGTCTTCACCAAATCGTTAGATAGGGGACCTTTTCTATCAGTGGACTCTTTCTTCATAGGTCTAGGAGAGTTTGAGTCTCCAAGAATATTACACTTCTGGGCATCTTCAAAGCTTTCCTTCTTCCCAGTGTCCATCTGAGTTTCTTCTACCCTTGAAGGAGTGGCACTCTCCAAAGCCACATCCTCCAGGGAACCCACACTCATTAAAAACATCTTCTCCTAACAACTAAAAAGGGTTTTCATCCATCGGAGATCCAACCTTACCTAATTCATCCAAGCTCTCTTGGATCTTAGGACTGTGTGGTCCAACCATGCTCTATTTTGAAGCCTCCATCTCTTCCTTGTCTTGGGAATTCATCCCCTGCTCTTGATTAATACATTTTTCCAATTCCTTCTCCCAACCCAATGATCTGACTTCTTACAAATAAAACAAGAAAAGGGCACAAATTCAAACTCCATCAATTGGGACCATTTGCCAAGTTTAGAATGAATGTCGACTATTAAGGGAAGGTATGTACACTGGTCAACACCAACACATAATTGCGCATAGACCAGGTGGGATTTCAAAGCTATCACTGGCTCAATAGAAAGGAGCTCCCCAAACGACCCAACAAGACCCTTGAACACGTCCTCACTCCAAAATTCCTAAGGGATCCTAGGGAGGTGCACCCAAATGGGAACCATCACAAAAAAAATCATCATTAAAATCCATGTTAGGTCCCCATCTTTGCAAAGCCAAAGAAGATTTACCAACAATCCATGGCCCCCATAGAGGACCTCAACCAAGTCTTCTTCACACCCAAAAGAGAATGAAAAGAATCCCTTAGGCATAGCAGTGATGTCAAGGTGACTTTTCAGCTTCCATTTCCCTTTGCACAAATGCTCTTACCACATCAATGTTCGGCCTCAGACTAGTAAACTTACCCACAAGCCAAAGAAGGCAATACTGGAGTCAACTACCGGATCTGGGACGAGAATGGAAAACTTCCCTGAAGCTGAATCCAAAATGTTCTTAACTTATGGCAAGGACGACTTCCCTATTCGTTTAGCCCCAAAAAGCGAAGACCAAGGACGAGAAGCAAACCTCGATTTAACTTTATCTACCTTCGCGTGACATGTGAGCCCATCCCCATCCAAAGGCAAATCAGCCACCCGAGGGACCCCACCCCGTGCTATAGAGGCATCCCCCTCCAACAGCTCTGTTGACCCACAGGAAATACCTTCATTCTCCTATCATTCTTGCGAAAGTCCAGCGGCACGAACAGACAATCTCCACTCTGGTCGCCATCGTCCTCACCAGTTTTCTTGCTAAAACCAACCAATTTTCTATTTCAACCTGTGATACAAATTAATTTATGCAAATTTTGACACGTCCTTGGTAAATATATAAAAAATTTAATTCATGTGATCCATATTTAAAGTTGGATTCACCAATTGAAACAAACCTCCAAGATATGCAGTCAAACCAAAATATGCCTTCCACAAGAGAGTAACAAGAGCATAATAATGCTTGATTATGGGCACCATGGATTAGATTGATATTGGACTTACATTATAATATGTACATATGATTCTTTTCTTATAAATGCAAGGTAGAGTGATATGATTAGACAAGAACATGATGTGTGCCTTAATCTTATGGCATGAGACAACTAACATGGTAAATATTATATGACTAGGATACCAAGATTACCTAGACGACTAAAAGGTGCCTTCTACGAGGAAAAAAAGAGAAGAATAATGCTTGATTATGGCCACAATAGATTAAGTTGATATGGGACTTACATCACAATATGCACATATGAGGGAATCTCATAAAGGTGAAGTTGAGAGATAGGATTAGACAAGATCATGGCATGTGTCTTAATCATATAACATGAGACAACTAACTAGGGCACCAGAATTGCCTAGATGACCAAATGATGCCTTTTGTGAGAGAGCTAAAAGAGAAAAATAATGTTTGAGTATGGCTACTATGGATTAAATTGGTATTAGACTTACACCATAATATGTGCATATGAGACCTTTCTTGTAAAGATGAGGTTGAGAGATAGGATTAGATAAGATCATGGCATGTGTCTTAATCCTATGACATGAGACAACTAAAACATAATAAACATTAAATGAACTAGGAAACAAGAAGTAAATAAAAAAGATAAGATAAAAAATATAGTGCCAACTTAGACTTGTAGAAAGATTCCTAGGACCTAAGTGAACTTAACATGTGAATAAGACTTACTAGCAAAATAATTAGTAAAATATCATATTCACACCAAAACCCCCCCTTAAATGTAACTTAGAACATGGAAATAATGCAAAGATGATAATTATTATTATGGGCCATGTAAAATACCCATTTACAATGCAATGTCTCACCAATGAAATATATTTTACCAAGAGTATGAGCATAAGTTCATACTCCTGTTAAAGTGGGTGATAAATGCAGTGTTTTAATTTGTACCCTTTCACAATTTCACTCTCATTTGAGTTCATACTCCTGTTAAAGTGGGTGATAAATGTAGTGTTGTAATTTGTACCCTTTCACAATTTCACTCTCATTTGAGTTCACTTTAGTGGTGGTGCCTCATGTCTCTACTCCATTCTTACTTGTGCTTTGTTCATGGTAATTTTGGGAAGCTCATTGCAATCCTTTTCTCAGTGACCTTTTATGTGGCCCAAAATGTCAAGACTAGGGCACCTAGCATCACTAACCTCCTGGACTATGGCACCTAGTGCCCTTGTCCAACCATTTTGGCCCAAAGTTTACCGTATAACGATCAACTTTGCAAGTAGTGGGAAAGTGCTACCCGATGTTGGCCTTCAAAAAAGCCCCAAAAGGTGTAAGTTGTTTATAATACAACTCTCTCTCTCTCTCTCTCTCTCTCACTCACACACACACACACACACACACACATCTCCTAAACAAATTCTATTCTTATGAGCATTGAATCACTATTTTCAAGGCAATTGAAGAGAATCTTGCATACAAGCATTCATACGTTCAAGTTCAACAATCATGATTAGGTTATGTATTCCTCCATGATGAAGGCATGCATTAACACCTATCAAGCAACATCAAGCTTTGTGTGAAGCTTCAAGGCAAGGAGTTTCACATCAAAGGTATCATTTGTCATTTCAATCATATCAAAGTTATCATTTGTCATTTCAAGTGTTCCTTTAAATCTTTCAGCCTTTTCCCTATTAGGGGTAAGCTTGCTTTCATCCAATATCGTTGTAGTGAAGGTGGAAACACCAACACGAGGTTTGACTTAGGCAAAGCTCCTATACAACCTATTCCTCTCTTTTATATGTGCATGTTATAAATATGACAATCAATACTTGAGGAATTGTGAAGAGCATATTGAGAGACACGGTCTTAGACTTTGTATATGGGAAAACCTTTGGCACATGTTGATTAGTTCGCTTGACCGACACTTTTAGGCTGAAGTTGGAGGGAAGATCAATAGAGCATCCTAATTCGAAATCTAAAGCCATAGTTAATGAAAGTACCTTCAGGTCTAGGATGCCTATCTCCATAGACTAGCAATTTTAGCTCTAGATTTCAGTAATAGGTTCTCAACAACTTATTTACATCATTTCCAAATATGTACTTTTGTGTTTCTTATTGTTTATGTTGAACCTTGTCAATTTTACAGCATTTTACCTAGAGTTTTTTTATTACATATCATAATCATATCCAATCATTTCAAATAAAAGAAGATCCAATTATACACAACACTCAACTCTCCTTTGAGACTGAGTTGAATCTTGTTGACTATTTCCTCCAATAAAATGATCACTAATTGGAAATGGTGAAAGCATAAGTTGCTAATTTGTATTTCTAGGCTAAAGATCAATTTTTCAACATTTTAGATGGATTTGTAATTGGTCCCAAATTAGTTTGGTGAATCTTGGAATGGAAAAATAATTTGTGGCCCTCACCCAAGCATGCTCTATCTTGCTTGGGATTCTAAAGGAATCTCCATTTTTAAGAATATTCTTTATAATGGTTATTTGAAATCCTGGGAGAAAATTAAAAAGGAATTTTGAGTTGATGATGTACAAAAGAGAATATATGTTGTGTTATAATATAAAACTTTAAATATAAAGAATATTTTTAATAAGGATTCAAGAAATTGAGGATTTTCAGATAGTTTTAATATGCAAGTATGACAAGTTTAATTAACACCTTGCTAAGAAAATTTATGTGATCCTGCTAATTACTAGGGAGGTCATAAATCGGTTTAACCAATGTTGGAATCTGGACTAGTCTAAATCTAGATGGGTTGGATTGAATTTTGTTTAATCTTTTTGTGTAGAGCCTAAAAGGCTAGCTTTAGATGGTTTCTTTTGATTAAAAGATTGGTTGTGAATGTTGAATTGGAGTGAATTGGTATTTTTGTCAAGAATTGTTCATTGTGTGAAAATTCAAAAAATAAGAAGTTATTTGTAAATTTGCTTTATCTATTTGATCATTAATTTGTGGTAATCAGTTAGGGCCCGTTTGGTGCATGGAATACAAAATGCTGGATATAGTCAATTCTAGAATATGCTGCAATTCTGGAAGATACATATCCTCAAAATGATATCTAGAATATGTGTTGGAACCGTTTGGTTCACTCAGAAGATGACTGAGAAGATGTCTTTTTTGCTTTCTAAAGCCACGAATGGGCCTACCCATGCTTTCTGAGTAGATTGTAGTGTCTGTATAACTATTTAATCTCATTGGCTATGACAGAAAGCTGTGTGCAAATCCAGCATGGAGGCCATCGTTGTGGGTGTTGTGGTTGGGATGGCATTTCAAGAGGCCTCCACAGCCATAGAGAAAGGAATTCCTTACATAATTAGGGTTTTCAGCAATTCTGCATGTAAGAAGCTCAGGGAAACCCTGAATGGAGTAAGGCCGATCGTCGACGAGATGTGGGAGTTGAGTTTGGAGTCGTCATCGGAAGAATGGTTGCGGAGCATCGAAGACTTCTGGGGGAAACTTGTTGATGGTCTTTGACTGGTAGAGGAATGTGAGAAAACCAACTTTCGCAAGCTGCACAAGAAATTCAAGTACGTGAAACAGATTACGAAAATTTCAGCGAATGAAAATGAACGAAAATTTCAGACGTCAAATATTTTAAACAGCAAGCGGACCCGACGGACACATAAAATTGGCATTTGAAAAGTGGAATTAGAGCTTGAATTTCTAATTCCACCTTTTTAAGTGGAAGATGAAATGCCCATTTTGTGGGCAAAATTGAAATTTCAGAATTCCAATTCCTACTTGTTTGGATGGACACAAACAAGGAATTCAATAATCCGAAAATCTAATTCCAGAATTAGAGCCCATATTCCATGCACCAAACCGGCCCTTAAGGTAAGGCAATAGGAAATGTTTTACTTGGCATGAGATTTTGTGTGATCATGTGAATGCCTTTTTGAGATGAGCTTAATACATTTTGGTCTATTCTCTTTTTTTGGTCAGTAAATTATGATTTTTATTAATATGATATAAAGTAAAGTTTACGATATTTAAAAAATTACAGTAACATAGTACTGCTAACATCAATCATATACCCAAACCAAAATTACAGAGCCTCAACTCTCTACAGACCAAACCCGAGATGCATACAAAACTACCTAGGTAATGAACATATGGTCCAAAAAAATGCTTGTACATTCTTGCATCCCATGCCAGACAAAAAACAGAGTACCGAACGAATCACTCAGATAGAAAAGATGATACCAAAACCTGAGAAGCAAGTGAAAACTAGAAGATAAGGGTATTGAACCACCCCTCTTCATAGCCGACGCCCTTGACCATGTTTGTATCCTCGTCCACGAGCCTGACTATGCCCATGGGCCATTCCACACCCCCTCTCGTGATACCCACAGTTGTATACCCTCCTCTACTACATTTTTGTCCAAGCCTTGACTAGCTAGAGTGTAAACATGTTCAGATTCATTTGATCCCTGGGATTACCAGCGACAATTACCAATTCCCAATCTTGAACATAATCCACAATGTGAGCCCAATATCTTTGGGCCTCTGTTTTCCGCTCTGGAATGGTGCCAAGGAACCTTTGTAGAAGGAAAGGATGCAAATGATGTGGCGCACATAGGAAACCAATCCAATCTTTGTAAGAAGCAACGAGCCCTCGTCCTAGCACCACGCATGCCAAAATCTCGTCCAAACCACTTGCCATTCTGACGAGACACACCTCTCCACCACCCTTTTCACCTCTGCCTGCGAGCTAAAATGAAGAAACCGTGCACAAAATAAGGAAGAGATGTCCGTGTTTGTGCAAAAACAAAATTACGATACCAAAAATTTGATCCCTAGCAAGCCCCATACCACTATGAGAAAAAATAGGTCGCACATAACAGACACATTCTTCAATCGTTCCTCTCAAACAGGGCCCTAGAAAGCCATTTGTTGTTGCATTGCCTTGAAAGAAAAATTTGCTTCCATATCACCTTCACACCACTATCGCTTGGCATGCGCATGTGTAATCTCGGTGGAGACAAATAGAATGTAATCTCAAATTTGATATAAAGTATGAAATTACATCAAAACATTGCGGAGTACTGGTTCGTGTGCAATGTCATCCCAACACTCCCAACTTATGTCACCCTTGCAATACATTAACGTCATTGATGTCAGTCACCACCTCATGACCTACTCACCAAATTTCTGCAAAATTTGATCCAAACCACTGCAAACTTCAATGCTATCTTAGATAGTGAATCCGGCAATGCATTGTCATCTCTGTAAATGTGGGAAATTTTGAAATTTCTAAAGGTGCCAAGTTTATTATGAATTATATTGATAACTTTATCAAGTCTCCATACTTGAGCTTTACCATTGGCAATTGTGTTGACTATCAATCCCCTTCCAGACGCAATTGCTCCACATGCAGCTTGGTCACCAAATCAACTGCAAGCAATGCAGCTTGGAACTTTGCTTCATTGTTTATCCCTTCCGCCAATTTCTGTCTCTATTGCTAGAATATTGCTAGTTGAGTCGTGTGTGACACATTCAGCCCCCGACGGACCCGGGTTTCCCTTTGACGCCCTGTCAAAATTGATCTTGATCTATCCCGATTCCAATTCGCTCCACTGAAAATTTTGGTTTATTCTTACTTATGAGATTTTATGGTTTTTATGAAAAAGGAGAAATAAGGTGGTTTTCCAAGGAAAAAGGCGCCTAATTGTGTTTCACAGTGGACTCACCTTCTTGAATATAATTTTGCAGGTTTCAATGGTCACAGAGATGGGTAAGGCTATATTCATGATATTAGTTAATGAAGGCGTGGCATTGGTTTACAAAGAAGAGATTAAAAGAGTTCATTTCTTGCCTGGGGGGAGGAACAATTTGAATGAGGGGTTGACCATTCTATGCCTGTACCAATTTATAAGGTTTCTAGGACTGTTTGGTTTCCTGAACTGGCAGTGCAAAGACCAGGTGCGTCAGCAACCTTCCACAACTCCTCCAACTCCCTCATTCATGGTATAAGACCTTCTAACACCCCTCTACAACCTGTTAAGAGGATAGGTCTTGAAACCTTGTCCTTCTCTCTTGGCATGCATTTCTTCGCTGACTGCTCCTAGTCGGGCTTTGCTCTAGCTCGCCTAGGGCCTCCTCAAACTGCAGCTTATCCACTTGCTCCAAGGCCCTGCTTGCATTATGTTATAGGTATGGGTCTGTACTTTATGATTCCAGAGTTTCATGGCTTGGCCATGGTGGAAACTAAAGATACAGGCCCATTTACACAGCTCACTCCAAACTGGCGGCAAGCTGGTTATAGAAAAATATATACAAAACCAGCACAATAAAAGCTTAAAGAAACTATTCTAATGCATACAAAAGAACTAACACTAGTAACAAAGTAACACACAGAAAATCCAAGAAGTTTTTAGTATTTACAGCAAAACAAAGTTAAAACCAGCAATTTCATGCTCCAAACTGTGTTTTTTCCTTCATGGCTTACTGTAGCCGTACAAACTGACGTCCAACCTCGGGATTAGGGTTTTCCAAACATTAAATATACTTTTTCCCAAGTGTGTGCGTAGGTTTTAGGGCTTATAGACTTTTAGTCATATAAGACTTGCAACTTTTAGTTGCTACAGGAACTCTGGATTCTTCCTGTAGGAACTCTGGTTTTTTCATACAAAACACTTCTAAAGCACACTTGTGCTTAAAAACAAACACCAGCCTAGGATTATCAACCCCAATCCACACACTCCAAGTGCATTGCATTCCTTGGATAGCATGCAGACAATCAGACTAGAAAGATTAGAAACTGAGCTTCTAGGACTTAGTCTATGCCTAGACACAACAAAAACAAATGAGCCAAACACTTTGTGGCCCTTATTTAATTACATACTTCAAACCAAAAGTAAGACACACCAAACTTTGAAGGTGAGGGCCCTCATAGAGGTGCTCCTGCACCAATGCCTAACTCTCCAATTGGTACTTCTGAAACGAATCAGTACGTAGTTAGTTCTTCTCAGAAATTCTGTTGTAGTAGTCATGTCCTAGTGTTCCTATTTTTGCTGGGGGCAATGTAAAATTCCTGGTCGATATTGTAAGTAGTGGTCTTTTTTGTATATCATGTTTATCTCTGGTCTATTTCTGATACTATGTTGATGAGTGGCAGCTTCTTACATTGTAATCTCCTTTTGTGAACGATTCCTTCTATATATATATATATATATATATACTTAAAACTTCAAAGTTGTACGCAAAAAAAGGGGCAGTTGACAATTGCATATCCCACAACGAAAAATATTAATTTTAAAATTGCTGAAGTAGAACACCGAAAAATCACAGAATATGGGGAAACAATATTGTACGTTTATTGATTATGAGAATAAAATTATTTTTCACATACAAATTAATGAAGAATATCAGTCATTCGAGGATGTAGCATATACTTCAAAAAAGAGTCTTTTTTATGCTTTGGAAAAAAATCCCACAAGATTGGATTCTTTTCCAATCTAGAAAATATTGGCATTAAGCATCCAAATTCAAAGGAAGGAAATAAATTAACTACTTGGCCAGCACCAGTCCTTCCATAGAAAGATATGAGATATGATTCTTCATATAAATAATATAGATTTCAAATATGCAATACTAAAAAAGTACTTTATTATATTTAGTGATTGGGATTTAGAAAAGAAAATTAACCTTTGCCAGGAGCATGGAAACAAGATGCATCCATAAAGTAATAACTATTACACTGCAAAATTGGGGATATCTTCATAAAATACTTAACAATTAAATTACATCTGCCACCAGCCAGACTCAGCCTTAATTGAGCATAACTAGTCAATGTGAATTGAAAATGTTAAATCTAAAGTTCCTTGCTCGTGTGCGAAGAAATTCTGAACAACCTATAATATTATACCTGAGATGAAATAACTCTTTAACAATATGCATGGATATCTGTGACATCAAAAGAATGAGAAATATTATCTCCATAAGATTACAGCATCCCTCCCATGCAAAAGAAAAGCTACTTCTTTTCTCTACTTCGAATCAGTTTGTATTCTGGAAGACATCCAGGTGAAAGAACTGCCATGCTCTACTTCATTGTATGGGCTGTCTCCAATCTCTCCTATAAAATAATGTTTTCTATTACAGAAAAACTATAGTAGAAGAGAAGAAAACTATTTCTCTACTAATTTTAGATCGCAGATGCATTGAATGGTAACAAGCCATGCTTATTATTATGAGATGTGATTCCACAGTTTATTAAATATCCCTTGGCAAGATTCAGTCAACCTGTTGCTAAATATTTCCAGAAAAGGTCCTCTCAACCTGATAGAAAGGGAAGTTGAGCTAATGTCGTAGATGTCAAATGGAAGTTATGGGATGCTATATACACAGCAATACCTGCAGCATAACCAGCAAATGCAAATCCGCTAACCTGCACAAGATAATATTGGCATTCACTAGAAGATCCAATATATTTGTGTGTCTGCATAATTTCATTTTATTTTTTAATTTGTGACGCAAAAGACTTCAAGAGAAAATATTTGATCACTTGGAAAATACACAATGAAAAAATGGAATGCAAAACTTGGTGTTTCTCTACAGTAATAAATGAATAAACATGTGTAAAACTAAAGATTTTCAAGTAAATGAATAAACGTGTAAAGAGGATACCTTTTTCAAGTACCAAAAGAAATCAGCTTTCTCCATTCCCATAAAAGCAACCCCAGCTGCAGATCCAATGATAAGCATTGAACCTCCGGTTCCAGCACAGTAAGCAATTAGTTGCCAAAGCTCTGAATCCATTGGAAAGTCTACTTTATCATACATTCCCATTGTGGCTGCAACTAATGGTACATTATCTATCACTGCTGATGCAACACCTATGGAACTAGCAATCAGTTCAATACTTGGGATGTGGGTGTCAAGATAGTTAGCCAATTCTTTGAGAATTCCAGCTGACTGCAAGCTGCAAAATACAAACAAGGAAAGAGCTTTATCTATTTTCTGTTTGAATTATCAAATCTTTAAGTTAAGCATACTTGTTAATCAGGAACTCATAATGTAACAAAAAAAGCATAAGTACAAGATCACACAATTCCCCAGAATATTACGACACTTGATGTTATATGATATTGCACCTTGGGATGCACCCTATGCTCTTTAGACAGTTTGCTGAATCTGTATCCTCCTTGGACAGTGGATATATGAACCAGCCATCTCTTAGTTAGTGTATCCCAATCTTATCTCCCCACAAGTGTTTAGCCTATTCATTACAAATTTACTGCTTCAAAAATCCAAGCACATCGTAAGATGCTATATTATTTCCAGTTCAAAATTGGAAAACCCACAAAAAAGAACAAAGAACATAACATGTTCATACTCAGTTTCAAGTGACTTAATCTGTAAAGTCAGAATTTGGCAAAACAAAAATGAGTGACTTGAAAGCCCCTCCTAGCACTAAAGCTACTCATCCATGCTCCAACTTGTTGGTTAGAAGGTCAGATGTTGGTCTGGGAAGCTACATTCTAATCCAATATAACTGCTTGTTCAAATCTAATATTGCTCTTGATGTAATTAACAACTCAGACATTTTTTTGGCTAAACAATATATAAAATCTGCCTGGTGGTGTACGATAAAAAAGATAAAAAAATCATTTAATAGTTCACCAATTAAGCATGGATTTCCTATCAAGGGTTTTTCAAAGCCAGTCTCAAGTGTCAAAAGAAATATAGGGTTTAGGGCTGGTGACCTAAAGAATCAAGTTCAATTGATTGATAGGAATAGACTTAACTTATTGTGGAATAATTTGGGAGGAATATCTGTTTCTTCTATGTCATTTATGTATGCTTTCACTTGGTTAGCAGAATAGATGTTGCTCTGGGAAGTTCCAGCTTCATCCAATATAATTGCTTGTTTCAGTCTGGTGTTGCTATGGATGTGATTGATGGCTAAGACATGTTTTTGCTGAGGACAAAAATTTTGCATGGTGGTGCACAATAAAAATCGATCATTTACAAATTCTCTGAATTCTAATGTCAATTATGACAAAAAGTTGGGGACTTGAAGAAACAAGTTCAAACCAAGGAAACCTGGGGACATGTCCCCAGCCCTTTTTGATGCGTCCCCATTTTTTATGCGTCCCCGGGACGGATCGAGGAAGTCCCCTAGCCGTCCCAAAAATCTGAAAATTTGTAGGAAATGTCCTGGAAACTTGGGGACAGCAGCGATTCTTAGACAGGATGTTACCCCATCCTCAAGTCGGTTGGGGACGTCTGTGACATTCCCTAACCATCCCAGGGACAGCCAACCATCCCCCTTTTCCCAGCACATTATTTTCAAAAAAAAGACTAGTCCTTTAAAAAAAAGATTATTTCTTTTTGTTGGCCCCCACAACTCACCAATAGTGCATTAATGTTTGATAAATTTCATACACATTAAATTACATTTGTTGATTCTAATGAGTCATTTCAGGTCTGCAACATTGGACTTTTCACCGATATGAAGGGTAAACAGCTCTGAATCATAGCCACAAGCACTCCAATATGAACAACAACTTTGTAATCAATTTCACAAACACCCAAAACTTGGTAGTGCATATAGAAGTGGTTGTAGGTCATAAAAGTAATGGAATGCTATCAAAATATTCCCCAATCAGAAAGAAACAATAAACTACTTGCAAACAAGTGCTGGAATTATTAATCTCACATGTAGAAACCACTGTGCAAAGCTCAAACGTAATTGTAGGCTTGATATTCAACTTTTGCAGGTCAAAACAGCTACAAAATTCATCAAACTCCTTCCCACAACATCAGACAACACCTCCCAACATTACTCAGCAGCAACAAAAAACATCAGCACCACGAAACAGCAACAAAGGGACCAGGAAATGTAGGGAATAATACCCTGCAGATCATGCCAGCTCTATAAGAATACAAACCTGTACTTGGCCATATTTTTCACGCTGGAAACCACTCTTACTCCTTCAAACTCACATGCCTGGGCTGGAAAAGAACATCAATGGGAATGGCTAGAATATACTAATCAATACCATCAATATTGATAGTCAAACAAGGGCATCAACTGAACAAAAAGTTATATGTTAAGGTTCTATAATGTATATATATACATGCTTTATCCATGTCTTCATATGTATATAATGTATATATGCATGTTTTATCCATATTTTCATATGAATCTTTTAAATTTACCCATATATTTTAACTTTTTCCTATATTTTGTATAGACATCCCCTTTGTTGTCCCCTAGCGATCCCCAAACCTGGCAAAAAAAAATCACTGTCCCAGAAATGCGTCCCCCCATCCCCTGCCACCCCCATCCCAGAAACTTGAGGTATCAAGAGGAATATACTTAACTTGTGGTAATTCAAAGGAATATCTGTCTTCTACCATTCGGAATGACATCAAAGTCCAAATCCTGGAAATGTTGCCACAAATCAGCCATCTAAACCCTATGAGACTGGCAAAACAAAGCCATCTTAAAATGTGTAATGTCCCCTTTTTTGCGAGTGATCATCCAGTGTAGTCCACTAGCCTACTTTTATTCCATAGGCTAAGGTCAGAGATTATAAGGAAGTAAATTAAATTAATTATTTTAAAGTTATCCCAATAAAGTAAATCTTTAAGGATTACTTTGTTAAAATTAATTTAATTAAGTGAAAAACAAAATAAATTAATAAAGTCACTTTATTAAATGAGGTGTTTTTTCTAAAAGCTTCAAAAGAGGTTAAATCATATTTTCTAGAGAGTTCTATTGGGCCTTTAAAGGAGTGATAGGGAGGTCTCTACTCACTTGTCCTAATTCACCTAGGACTTGATCCAGGTCCTTCTCCTGACCTTTCTAGGGTTACCTTAGACCCTATTCAATGAGGGATTCTTGACAATCACCTCCACTACTCTAGACCTCTCTACCAAGTTGTATTCCCATTCCTTCTACTTGATTCCTCACATGAACTCATTCCTTCAAGTTCATCACCTTCTCACAAAATTGCCATCTCACTGCTATTAGGATAGAAGACTTCCTTTTGACAAATCTTGACTTGATTTGAGGTGTTCCAACCTCTATCTACTCCCATTCACTAGTCAATCTCCTTGGAATAGACCTAAAGCCCTATTAGGCCTTTCTAGGTCTTCAAACCTTCTTTTTGGGGTATAGCTCTCAAACCCTCCACACAAGTTGTAAAACTAACTTCATATCCAAACACTCTTTTCGAAGTTATTTAGGATTTACTGGTTCTTGGGTCCTCAATGTGCCCATACTGTACTTCCTACAGCCATGCCTATTTTCTAGGCCTAATTAGGCTTCTCTGGTTTTCAGTGAAGGTTTGACTTCCACACCCTTTATCGAATTGGTCATGGGCTCTCCTTCTTAGGATTGAGTCTTTGGCATATATCCTTTACTTCTCTGTTCTTGGATTGACTCCTTCAATCCCCGAGCCTTCTATCCATTGCTGATCACAGTCAAGCTTTCTTAGCCGGGCATCCACTGACTCGCTTAGGGCTTGATCCCAAAAATGGTTCCACTGCAAATCTGGCCAAGATAATACATATTTACAAAGTATATACTATACCCTAGCATATCCCAAAGGGTTGTACAGTTCCCTCCATGGGATCTCATGCTAGGGTCATTTTAGTGCTCTCCACTCTAGATGAACCAGTAAACTGGTCACAGAGGAGGAATTTAAAAACACACAAAAGAAACAACCTAGCTACAAAACCAAACACACAAAAGAACTTAAGATACAATGTAGAATCAACACATGCAAAGATATGCTCTGGTCTAATCCATGGATTAGGAACAACCGAGCTATGAGCATTGTTAGAGTCTAACAGTTGCACCAGTCAATTCATTAACAAAACAAAATGATTACAAAAAGGCCAACCTTGTTCTTTGGTCGGAATATCCCTTAACTATCATAGGGGAACCGAGCTAAATTGGTTAGAAGGACCCCTAACTAACTCTGGCCCTCGGGAGATAGTTTGGTCAAATGTTGTCATTGACAACTTTTACATCTTTTCATACAACCTTCTCTAAACCTTACCAATGAGTCTTAAATGACCTCAAGGGTTCATCCAACACTCTTAAGACCATTTCTCATGTTATTTCATCATTTTAGACAGTCAACTTTAGTCTTTGACTGACTGGCATAATAAATTAACACTTAGACCACACATCCTAGGTATACCCAAACCTAGTAAGGCCACTATTAAGACTTCTATCAACCTTCCTAGAACTAGTGGATCTTCACACACACACACTAGGGACTCTTCATAGTCCTTATTAGATAGTGACTTGGCTAAGGTCACTACAAGCCAAAAACATTAAGCTAGGGTAGCCAAAGACCCTAGGTGTTCCTGCACCATTCTCACCTTGCAACAAGAAACTAAGTGCCATTAGGGGATAAGAGTTCCAGATCTATTCCCATGTTCGTGAAGTTGTTCTTTGATATCCATGTAGCTTCTGATTCAGGCAGGGACTTCCATTTTACAAGGTGTTCCATGTAGACACCATGCCTAGTTTGTTTCTTCACCCTTGAGTCTAGGATCCTCTCAGCTTGAGGCTTCATGGGGACTGGTAATTTGAGGTCTTTGACATCAGTGTGAACATCTGGATTGTGTTCTTCCTCTTTGACATCAGGTCCCTTGTATCTAACCAAATCTTGGACATTGAAGATCGGAGATATGGCCAGTTCCTTAGGTAGGCCTATTTTGTATGCATTGGAGCCATACTTGGCTAGAACCTTACATGGTCCAACCCTTCTCATTTGTAGCTTGTTGGGTATGCCTTTCTGAAGCCTAGCCTTAGTGAGATGTGCCATCACCCAATCACCTACTTCAAACTGCAAGTCCTTTCTTCTCTCATCTACTCTAGTCTTCAACTTTTGATTGGCTTCTACCAATGTGCTTCTTACTTGCTCATGAACTTTTTGCATAGATTGAGCAAAGTCATCTGCATGACCACTAACTCCTCCTTGGTTTCCTAACTCTCTGAGTTCACACACACCTCTTGGGTGCATGCCATACACCACTTCAAATGGGCTCTTGCCGATGGACCTATTCATGCTGTCATTGTAAGCAAACTCAGCTTGGGGTAACACCTGGTCCCACACTTGTCCATACTCTTTTGTAAGACATCTCAAGAGGTTTCCCAACACTCTATTTATCACCTTTGTTTGGCCATCCGTTTGAGGATGATAAGCTGAACCAAATGCAAGATTTGTGCCTAGTCTCTACCATAGGGTCTTCCAAAAGTGTCCCATAAACTTCACATCCCTATCTGACACAATGCTGATTGGTAGGCCATGAATCCTTACCACTTCTTTAAAGAAAAGATGTGCAATATAGCTGGCATCATGTGTGGTCTTACATGGTATAAAATGACTCATCTTACTAAACCTATCAACCACCACAAAGACACTATCAAAACCAGTAGTTGTCTTTGGTAAGCCCACTATGAACTCCATACTAAGACACTCCCATGGCCTATTTGGGATTGGTAAAGGCTGATATAACCCTGCATTGGAAGATGTGCCCTTAGCTTTTTGACAAACAATGCATTTCTCTACATACCTCCTAACATCTCTTGGCATCTTGGGCCAATAATAAAACCTTTGCACTAGGTCCAATGTCTTATTCAAACCAAAGTGTCCACTAAGGCTCCCTTTATGTTTTTATTGTATAAGGTTCTCCCTCATTGATCCCTTGGGTACACATAACTGATTACCCTTAAATAAAAAACCATTTTGTAATGTGTAGTCAGCGAACTCACTATGAAAGTGGCTCTCAAATTCATCACATACCTTATATGCCTTGGAGAAGTCTTCATCTTCTTTGTAGAGTTCCTTAAATCCCTCTAGACCAATTCTTTGAAGTTGGATTTCTTGGACAGTCAGCAACCTTCGGCTAAGTGCATCAGCTACCTTGTTGTTTAGACCCTTCTTATGCTTAATAGTAAAGGTATAGGCTTGGAGAAACTCCATCCACTTGATGTGCCTATGGCTTAACTTTTCTTGTGTGTTGATGTAGCTTAATGCTTGGTTATCTGTATAGACCACAAACTCCTTGGGCAATAGGTAGTGCCTCCATTTCTTGAGTGCTTGTATCAATGCATGAGAGTTCCAAATCATATGAAAAGTACCTTGACTTAGCCTCATTCAATCTTTCACTGAAAAATGCAACCAGTCTTCCTTCTTGATTAAGGACTGCTCCCACTGCTATGTTGCTTGCATCACATTCCACTATAAATAGCTTGTCAAAGCTTGGTAGAACTAGGATGGGCTGAGTTGCCACTCTTTGCTTCAGTTTTTTAAAACCTTCTTGAGCTGCCTTGGTCCATATAAACTTGGTTTTAACTCCTCCTTTAATGGTATTTATCAAGGGTGCACATATATCACTAAAGCCCCTTATGAACTTCCTATAGAACTGAGCTAATCCATGGAAGCTCCTCACTTCTATCCCTGTTTTAGGAGTGGGCCAACTTAGAATGGCTTCAACTTTACTTGGATCCATCTTAAGGTCACCTTGAGACACCACAAAGCCTAGGTAGACTAGTTCTTTCTTTAGGAATTCACTCTTTTCTAGATTGATGGCTAGTTTCTCTTCATGTAACCTTTTCAAGACAATTTCTAGGTGTTGCATATGTTCTTCCTTGGTCTTACTAAAGATGAGGATATCATCTAGGTACACCACAACAAACCTACTTATGTAATCTTTTAGGACCTCATTCATTAATCTCATGAATGTACTAGGTGCATTTGTAAGCCCAAAGGGCATAACTAACCATTCATAAAGACCCTCATTAGTTTTAAAGGTTGACTTCCACTCATCCCCTTCTTTCATTCTAATTTGGTGATACCCACTTTTAAGGTCAATTTTGGTGAAGTATCTAGACCCCCCAAGACAATCCATAAGGTCTTCTATTCTAGGGATAGGAAACCTATATCTAATAGTTATCCTATTGATTGCCCTAGAATCAGTACATAATCTCCACTTACCTCCCTTCTTTGGTGCTAAAACCATTGGGACAGCACATGGGCTAATGCTCTTTCTAATCAACCCTTGATCAAGCAATTCTTGAATCTGCCTTGCAATCTCTTTGTTTTGGTCCGGGGTCATTTTGTATGCTGCTTTGTTAGGCAAAGATGCTCCAGGTACAAAGTCAATTTGGTGACTGATTGCTCTTTGAGAAGGAAGAGTAGCTGGTGTACCATCACTGATTATGTCTTTAAACTGATCCAAAAGGTGTTGTACTTCTTTTGGCAAAGTGGGGTGTAGTAACTTGGTCTCCTCCTTGGGTTTTAGGACTATGGCTAGTCCAACTCCTTCCTCATCCTTGAGTTCATGCAAGAACTCCTTCCCACTCATCAAAAGTACATTAGGATCCCCTGAAGATGAAGTTCCTTCCTCCATAAGTGACTGGATTTTGTAAGTAACCCCATCTTTCTTGAAGGTGTACATGTTCTTCTTACCATGGTAGACTGCATCTCGGTCATATTGCCATGGTCTGCCCAACAGCAAATGGAAAGCATCCATTGGTAGGACGTCATACAACATCTTATCTTGGTATCCTCCTATCATGAACTCCACCCACACTTGTTCATTTACTAGGACATTCTGTCCTTTGTTGAGCTAGGTAACCTTGTAAGGATGTGTATGTGGTATCCTAACAAGCTTCAATTTTTGGACTGCCTCCTCTGAGATTATGTTATCAGTTGAACCTGAATCAATGATAACTTTGCACACTTTTCCAAGGATCTTACATTTGATCCTAAAGAGAGCCCTCCTTTTCTTAGGTTCCTCTTTAACTGGTTCCTTGAGTAGAACCCTCCTAAACATGAGGTTCTCACCATGTTCTGAATCCAAACTAACCTCTGGTGATTTAAGACTACTCACCTCCTCTTGGGCATAAGCTATCTTCTTCTCCCCTTGTGAGCTAGAAGCTTTGTCAAGACACCTATAGGCAAGGTGGCCTAGTTGACCACAATTGTAACACTTCATGCTTGCAAAGTGTGACCCTCTGCTGAAGCTGCTTGATCTGCCTCTTCCACCACCTTGAAATCCTCTTCTTGTGTTGTAATTACCTCTTCCACTTGGCTCACTAGTTTTCTCAACCATCTTGGAATCCCTTGGCTACTTGGCTCATTACTTCTGCCACCATATCCACCCCTAGGTCCTCTAGAATCTCTTCCTCTTCCTCTACCTCTACCTCTAGGATTAGAGTCTTGTTTCTTCTTGTTTTTCTCTTCCACCTTAAGTGCTAATTGAAAGCACTTGTGAACAGTAGTAGAAGTCCACAAACTAATCTCCTCTTCGATGCTCCATCTTAATCCACCCAAATATCTAGCCACTCGGATACTCTCTTCTTCTTGGACTTTAGACCTTAAGCAAAGTTTTTGAAACTCCTCGGTGTAAGAGGCCACATCCATCTCCTTTTGTCTGAGACTTTGTCTCTTCTTGTGCATTTGGATCTCATGATCCTCTGGTAGATAATTATCTTTAATCTTTGTTACCATAGCCCTCCAATTGGCTATTGGTCTTTTCCCCTCTCTTCTTGGAGGAACTTCCACCATGTTAGAGCTGGTCCCTTGAGTCTAGCCTTGGCAACCTTCACCTTTTGTGCCTCTGAGACACCTTCACACTCAAAATGATTCTCCATCTCTTCAATCCATTCCATAACTAACTCTGAGTCATTCTTGCCGGTGAACAGGGATATCCCCTCAAGTGCCTTGCCTCCCAATGCCTTAATGGCTTTAAGGAAGGGTTCTTCCTGCATTGGAGGATCTAGTTCTAGAATGTAGTCATCCTCAGCCACTGCTTTGCCTTTGTCATCTTCAACTTCCAACTTCTCCTTCATCTTATCAGCTGCCTTTGCAACTTCCTCAAGCTTATCCTTCAAAGCTTCTACAGTTTCTTGAATGATCCTATTTCTCTCCTTTTGTTCTATCACTTCCCTTGCCAATTCGGTATTAGTCACCATGGTGGATTCTCCCACTGATGTACTTCCACCTTCTGACATACACTATGTCTTATCCCAATCTTTTATTGGCTCTAATACCAATTTGATAGGGAGGTCTTCACTCACTTGTCCTAATTCACCTAGGACTTGATCCAGGTCCTTCTCCTGACCTTTCTAGGGTTATCTTAGACCCTATTCAATGAGGGATTCTTGACAATCACCTCCACTACTCTAGACCTCTCTACCAAGTTGCATTCCCATTCCTTCTGCTTGATTCCTCACATGAACTCATTCCCTCAAGTTCATCACCTTCTCAGAAAATTGCCATCTCACTGCTATTAGGATAGAAGACTTCCTTTTGACAAATCTTGACTTGATTTGAGGTGTTCCAACCTCTATCTACTCCCATTCACTAGTCGATCTCCTTGGAATAGGCCTAAAGCCCTATTAGGCCTTTCTAGGTCTTCAAACCTTCTTTTTGGGGTATAGCTCTCAAACCCTCCACACAAGTTGTAAAACTAACTTCATATCCAAACACCCTTTTCGAAGTTATTTAGGATTTATTGGTTCTTGGGTCCTCAATGTGTCCGTACTGTACTTCCTACAACCATGCCTATTTTCTAGGCCTAATTAGGCTTCTTTGGTCTTCAGTGAAGGTTTGGCTTCCACACCCTTTATCAGATTGGTCATGGGCTCTCCTTCTTAGGATTGAGTCTTTGGCATATATCCTTTACTTCTCTATGCTTGGATTGACTCCTTCAATCCCCAAGCCTTCTATCCATTGCTGATCACAGTCAAGCTTTCCCAGCTGGGCATCCATTGGCTTGCCTAGGGCTTGATCCCAAAAATGGTTCCACTGCAAATCTGGCCAAGATAATACATATTTACAAAGTATATACTATACCCTAGCATATCCCAACGGGCTATACAATTCCCTCCATGGGATCTCATGCTAGGGTCATTTTAGTGCTCTCCACTCTAGATGAACCAGTAAATTGGTCACAGAGGAGGAATTTGAAAACACAGAAAAGAAACAACCTAGCTACCAAACCAAACACACAAAAGAACTTAAGATACAATGTAGAATCAACACATGCAAAGATATGCTCTGGTCTAATCCATGGATTAAGAACAACCAAGCTATGAGCATTGTTAGAGTCTAACAATCGCACCGGTCAATTCATTAACAAAACAAAATGATTACAAAAAGGCCAACCTTGTTCTTTGGTCGGAATATCCCTTAAATATCATAGGGGAACTGAGCTAAATCGGTTAGAAGGACCCCTAACTAACTCTGGCCCTCGGGAGACAGTTTGGTCAAATGTTGTCACGACAACTTTTACATCTTTTCTTACAACCTTCTCTAAACCTTACCAATGAGTCTTAAATGACCTCAAGGGTTCATCCAACACTCTTAAGACCATTTCTCATGTTATTTCATTATTTTAGACAGTCAACTTTAGTCTTTGACTGACTAGAATAATAAATTAACACTTAGACCAAACATCCTAGGTATACCCAAACCTAGTAAGGCCACTATTAAGACTTCTACCAACCTTCCTAGAACTAGTGGATCTTCACACACACACACTAGGGACTCTTCATAGTCCTTATTAGACAGTGACTTGGCTAAGGTCACTACAAGCCAAAAACATTAAGCTAGGGTAGCGAAAGACCCCTGCACCAAGGAGATGGCAAGTCATTTTCTCATTCTTGACTTGCTATGTGCTTGAGAGCTTTTTTGAGAGTTTAAGTTTTTAGATTCAACGAGCCCTAAGACGAAAACCCTTGGGTTCTTGGTTGATTTGACAAAAACATATTTCAGCCAATTTTGGTAGGTTCAATGCCAAATTCACATTGTGCTTCGTGTTTGAAATTTGTGAAATCTTATCATAAGATGAGTTTCAGATTGTGCTTCATTGATTAATTGTTGGAGATTTGATATTAGACGTCGTAATTGATAAAGCATTTTAGGCTGGTCAATTTGGTGCATGAGGAAGGTGGACTTGTTGGAGTGTCGATTTTAATATCCCTTGTCAATCAAATTATCACATCTGCAACTCCTTTAAAGACTTCTTTATTAAAACTTGCAAACAACGGAAACAAGCAAATTGACTGAAAAGATATGAACTCAGTAACACACCGAGCTTCAACAAAACCTTCATGAAACTGATATTAAATGATTATAATAGAATTGCATCATGAAAATACATCATTTTGTAGTCTTATACTGCTGCAAACAGAAAATTGCATCGACTGCAACTTCTTGCAAAACAGAAAGCAAATGAAGCCCAAACACACGCTGAACTTTCTCTTAACAGTTAAACACAATAATCAAGGAAGTGCGGGTACGAGTGCTGGCACAGGCGATGCCGGAGCACCAAATCCACCGCCCATACAACAACAAGTAACCATGGCCGCGAGTAAACAGAAATTGCCCAAGTTCACTGGCCAAGCAAAGGAGGATCCTGTTCAGCACTGCCGAACTTGCGAAACTATATGGACCACCAATGGGGTTACAGACCAGGATGAATGGATTAGACAGTTCCCTGTGACATTAAGGGAAGGAGCCATTGATTGGTATTCGGATGTAGATAAAGCAGGCTTGACAACATGGGACAACGTGAAAAAGGCTTTCCAGATAGAATTTCAGTTGCTGAGGGACAACAATGAGATTCTGGCTGAAATTTTATAACATAAAGCAAACGAAGAGTGAGTTAGTCCGTGCCTACGGGTGTTTGCCCGCTGGGGTAAACTTAGTATTGCACAGACATAGTACAGGAAATAGAATAAACACAGAATGTATCATAGAATAATAAATACTTTCATTAATCATTCCATACTAGCAAGTACATTTACATTGTAATGATCATACAATCATATCTCCCATGTCCAACCTCCGAGAGAGTATATAAAGTACCCGAAGGGCCACGACCGAAACATCATGATGTAACTGTCTAACCTCTCGATCACTAACGACCGAGAGTAACATAATACTTTACTAATATAATAACCCGTACATACATATCCCGACAACAATGGGCTGCGACTGAAGGAAGTCATTGGGAAGATGGAATCAGCACCGGCGGATGAACTCAAAAAACTACGGTTCGTGGAAGGACTAAAAACTTCCCTCCGAAAGAAAATGAAGATCGTACCACCCATGTCGTACAACAATGCATATAACTATGCAATGGACTTGGAGAGTGAATGCAAGACCTCCAAGAAAACTAAGTCTTCAGATGATGAATCGGAGGCGGAAAGTAGTGAGGGAGAACCAAGTAAGAAAGTACTTGCTCTACAGAAAGATCTTGAGAGAATGATGAAAGAACTTAAGGCCACCAAGGGAAGCTCAAGCAAAATTGAGGAAGATACTGTGTGGTGTACAGATTGTAAAGAAGCAGGACACACTAAAGGTTCTTGTCCCAAGAAAGCCTTTCACGACATCTTCCAGATTGCGGGACATTCCACCAAAGAATGTCCCTACAATCTGAGGGCCAAGAATCAACAAGTGCTCTTCACCCAAGAGTAACCCTCCACATCGGAAACAGGCGGCCAACAAAATGCTACATCATCCAGCGGTTACAGAAATAATCGACGGGGAGGCAGAGGAAATAATGAGAACAATAACAACTGGCCTTGGATCCAGTATGATGCAAAGGGGAGACCTATGATACAATGTAGAAACTGTAATCAATGGGGACATTTTGCTCGAGATTGCTAGAAAGAGGCTCCTGCTCCATTGAAATTGTGTCAGTGGTGCGGACCGGGGGACCATGAGGAAGCTAACTACCTGAAGCCCGGTTGCAACATCCTTGACATGGAACAAGGGGGCACCGAAAAGATTTTGGCAATCACGCGCGCACAAACCAAGAAGGCCACGTATCCTAACCCTCGGACGGAGAAACAGAGGGTGCTCGAGGCGAAGGCCGAGATCAAGAAGGGAATGCAGGACCGAAGGGACTCCACAGATACCGGCACTTCTACCCGAGCCATGGCAAAGCAAAATATCTTGAGGCAGATGATGCAACTAGAGATATCGGTAAAGGTCAAGGACCTACTGGAAACAATGCCGCATCTGAAAACAACCCTATTCTTAGGACAAAACGTTCCAACAAGTGCATTTGAACATACTGAGGTTCCTAGCGGCTTTGCAGCCGACCCCATGATGTTGTCAATAAATAGTGGGTGGAACCCTGCAGTAGTGGAGATGGGTATCTAGGGTACCATCCTCACTAACATGATTGTTGACGGTGGATCTGGGGTGAATGTTCTACCGGAGGAAACTCGGAAGAGTTTGGGTAAACCAACATTGTGGCCGCCAACCTTCAACTTACTAGGGGCCAATCAACACAGCATCAAACCCCTCAGAATCTTGATGGCACAACAGGTAACTATCGGGACCCAACCGTTCATCTTGGACTTTGTGGTAATTCCCATGAAGCAGAAGGGGTACGATGCCATCCTAGGGAGAGGGTGGCTCGTGACTGCCAAAGCGAACCACAACTGGAAAAGAAACATTCTATCATTTGAGAAAGGGGGAAGGAAGTTTGTGATAGATCTCACAATGCAGATGGTCGGAGAGGAAATGGCATCCTCCTCGGATTTGGAATCAGATGATAGAATAGACGAAGGGAAAGGAAGTATGGAGTCCAACGCGGAAGGGGTATTGAAACTGGAGGATGATACAAACTCCATGGACGGCCTCTTCCACTGGCAAATAGAGGACTATGAAATCTTCCGACAAACATGCAATATACTAAGTATTGAGGAAGAGCTGGAAACATTTCCCTCGGAGTACAGTGAATACAACGAAGGGGATGCGAAAGTAAGCAAAGTCCAAACGCATAAATTTGATTAGCAAAACCCCATGAAGTATAAGGAGCCGTTTGTCAAACCAATGAATCTGGGCAAGGAAGAGGAACCTAAGTGTTGACTTGGTGGTCAGCACCTCCTTGGATATTCGTGACATGGCTTAACCATCTCCCGTGGATCGAGTTAAATCTGGCATTTGTATCGGGCATTGATAGTTCGAGCTTTTGGTGCAACAGCAAATGATTCCAACAATTGGTATCAAAGCCTTGGGTCACAGGTTCGAGTCTCCCTTCAGTGGGTGCTGAAGGCTCAATCGGTGCTAAGGGGGAGATTGTTGACTTGGTGGTCAGCACCTCCTTGGATATTCGTGACATGGCTTAACCGCCTCCCGTGGATCGGGTTAAATCTGGCATTTGTATCGAGCATTGATAGTTCGAGCTTTTGGTGCAACGGCAAATGATTCCAACACTAAGATCATCCATGTCCGCAACGATTGGAATCCTTTGTGGAAGACCGCAGCCTTCAAAATCTTTATTCTCCTTCTTACGTATGGGAAAGAGACTGTGGTCCTTGTACAATTTATGGTTCCAAGCCTTTGGATCGCCATTGAAAACAGATTCGGTGACAGGGAAAGCTTGAGGGAACGGCTACACAATGATATTAAGTGAGGAAAATTTTGGGAAGTCAGCTACGACGGGGTTGTCAAGTTGTGGACTCTCAACGGACTGGAGATGCATGAGTCCATCAACGGGTCGAAATTGAAACCTTACCCAGAGAGGATGGACCCGAGAGTAGGGACAGAGCACCCAAGAGGATGGAAAGGGACTCGAGAGGTCAGACAAGCAACCCGAGAGCCGTCCATACGGGCGACCCAAGAAGCATCGGGAAGATAGTGAGAAAAACAAAAAGAAATTTAAAAAAAAATAGAGAGCACCATACGGCCGTATGGAAAAACAAAGGAAGATCACCGTGCGGTGTTTGACCATACGATATATAGCCCCGTACGGTCAAGTCACCGTACGACAAAAAGGGAAGTACATCGTACGACAAAAGAGGACTTAAAAGACCATATGCACGCAATGGAAGCCTAACCGTACAAAGCTAAAACAAAGATGACCACCTACGGTGCGACCAGGAGATGATCACCGTATGACGCACGGTGGAAAAAGAGGCAAATTGAGAAGCTCACCGTACGACACCAAAAGCAATGTACGGTCATACGGTAAGAGCCAGCAACAAAGGGAAAACATCGTATGATCAAAAGCCAGCAATAAAGCCAGTTACTGCACGCCGGAAGAAGATCAGGAAGGCTACCATACGACGGAAGGGAGAGGGTTTCCGCACAGTATGTAAAGGCCATAAACATAAACATACGGTGTACGGCCTCAAAATCCATCACCCGTATGACATCAAACAGGAGATGCATAGAGTACCGTACGGTCGTGAGAAGTTGGTGTTTAAGAAGGAAAGCCTCCGTACAGTCACAGTTTTTTGTGAGGACTATTTTTATTGTCCCGTACGGCTAGAAGGAAGAGAAAATGGCATAATACGAAAATAAGAGGGCAGTACGGCTGAAGAGCAAGACAAGAGATTGAGAACTAGATGGCATCTCAGAGATAAGCATAGAGAATCCGTATGGTATAGGGGAAGGGTCTTAAAAAAAATGACAACAAATCAAAACAGTTCACAATGAATAACGTATGGTACCGAAGGGAAGGACATAAGCAGGTAGTGAAGAAAACATAAGCGGTTGGTAGAAAGAGTATGGGATCGGAAGAAAATCACAAAAATGGTGTGCCCCATAGACTTCTGTGTGGGTTTGAAGGTGCTAATTTGGTCTTGGAGGCGGGGGCACCGCCCCTCGACCTCGTTGAGGGCATTTCCCCCTAGACCCCCATTTTATTTTTGAGGTACACTACAATTGTGAGTTGGGGCATCGGAATGGCATGAGGGAATTATTGAGTGCAGTTATCAGCATTTGGGAAGTGTGACCAGTTGATGAGACTCGAAGCTGTTGCAGGCATGGAGTGCCTACATGCCAGAGGTGGAGAGAGCACTGGAGCAAGCCTTTCGAGAGGGGTACTACGCTTTGAGGCACTCAGAGTAGGTGTTGGCTGGACGTGAGGCTGTCTTGGTGGATGCATAGAGAGCTCGGGAGGAGCTGACCACCCGGTTGGAGGCAGTAGAGAAACACTTGGCTTAGCGTACCCAGGAGTTGGCAGCAGAGAAGGCAGCATAGTGGCTATTGAGGTCAGATTGGCAGGAGAGACAATATCCTTTGAACAAGAGTTAGTGGAGGCTACAACTGAACAGTGTGTTTTGGCATAGGAGGAATGTGTTGTGACGGAAAATGAAAGACTCGAAGTAGCATTGATGGTGAGGGCGGCACTTTAGCTTTTTCAGGGACGCCCCTCCACCCCTTCTCAGTGATTTTCTTATTCTAGGTGGTGTATTTCATCTCCCTGTTGTTGTGAGTCGCCGGAGACGACTTTCTTTTTGAGGGGGATGATGTTAGCCGAAAAGACTACTTTACTTTATGTTATGTATTAGTTATGTTGTTCCGATGGTAATTAGTTATTACTGAAGGGCAGTTGGGTCGGGTGGTGACATTTGGTCACACCTCTTTGGGTAGATAAATATGTACCACCTACGGGTGAACGATATATTATGGTATTATCCTTATGATGTAAATGTACTTGCCAGTATGGAATGATTAATGAAGACATCTATTATTCTCTGATATATTCTGTGTTTATTACATTTCCTGTACTATGTCTGTGCAATACTAAGTTTACCCTAGTAGGCAAACATAGACTACACCAACTAACAGTGGTTATGTATAAAGGGATGCAATCAAAATATATGGCTAATTGATTAACTAATGAAGTGGTGCGATTAACTATGAGACAAGAGGTGTGTCCCTCACAACATATCATATCATCTTCAGAATAAGATATAAGATGGCTATCTCATCTTTCATTCTAGGATCATTGGAGAACATTTATTTTATATATTTTGATTCCTTATTGGAATTACTCGGATTGAGCGCAAGCATCAAATTGCCAATCAGAGACAACACGAACTTGCAAGAGCAAATTGCTTCTATTGGTTGCAAGCATCAAATTGCCAATCAGAGACAACACAAACTTGCAAGAGCAAATTGTAATATCAGAAACAGCAATACATATTTCATTGCATGGATAAATAGCATCAATCAGGAACAGCAATTGCAAGCCGGAGTATTATTTGCACATTACTAAAGGATACATTAGACACAACCCCTTCAGAAATTGAGTCTCTTACCCAGAGATTGCAATTATTTACCTTCTTGAGGGATTGTAGTATTACCTACACACACAGATACAATATTGCATGGTAGTATTGTTATACCAGAAACAATATAAGTCTATGAACAATTATCTCAAACTGCAGTACAACATCATAATCAAAATTGTAAATAAGTGGAATTATCTTCCATTACTTGCATTTAGACTTTTATAACATATTGCGAGTTATATTATCTTCTATTTCTTGTGTTATAAACATATTTTTGATATAATACGTAAGGAATAAAGGGATCAACCCTCTAGTGTCCTGTAATTTAGAAAACGGGGACAATACAATTGGTATCAGAGTTTATGAACCTGCCAATCTATGGACAAAATTCAGAATTGTAGAAGATGAAGACAATGTGGAACTAATGGTTGTGGGAAAAAAAGACAAAGTGATAGCAGAAGCCTCATCAGGCAGCAAACAGAAAGAAAATGTATGGAAGAAAATGAAAGACTTAACAATCACATGGATCAATTCATCAAAGAACAAAGAAACACTAAAGAAACATTGGCTCAATTGTTGGGATTACTAACACAAACCGCGATCAATAACGATCATTGCCAACAAAGAGAAAAGAGAGGAAATGATGAATATTCAAAACATCATACCCTTAAATTTAGACCAACGCTCCCTACTTTTCTTCCAAAGGAAGTACGATAAGAGAGCAATGAAATTACTTTAGTCAATCTACAAGATCAATGACAATAGGATTGGATAAAAGGAGGTCTTTAGCATGACATAACCCTAGAAGGCTACATAGAGATAAGGGTTAAGCATTCACCTAAGAAACAAAGAAGCCATCTCCTAGACTTGCGAGGAAAGGTGGAAAGCATGAACTTTCTAAAGAACATAAGATTAATGGTTGCAATACAAAAGTCACAAACCTCCATTCCTCACAACGAATGTTAACAGAGCCACTGGAAGTAATTACCTCAAAAGAAGGTGCAATTACGAAACATGATACCCTAGAAGAGGTCAAGGTGGGAGATGATCATCAAACATCACCAATGCAAGGAAAGGAAAAAAAGCTATTGACTCCTCATGTATCACAAATGGATCAAGTGCATGGATTCACAAGGATAATGAGGATGACCTCACATCATCACAAGGATCCTGCATAGGAGATCGCATAAGAGAGGTTGAAGCAAGAAATCTTAATTCAGGTTATGTGAAATTGTTCAAGGGTATCAACCACAACTCTCTTTCATCCATAGTTCAGATGAATAATGCTTCTAATTCAAGTAAACCAAAGGCCACGTCATGTATCACACTTCATCATGATGAAGTTAATAAAAAAGGGAAGTTGACATTAAAAGTATGGGAGGATGAAATACAAATAGAAAATAAAGGTAGAAAAACACCTACAAATCATGGGACCTCAAATCATTACAAAAGAGATGAAGATGACTTGGAAAGTTACCTAAAGAAATCAGACAGGGAAGAGTTGGAAGAAATAAAGCTTAGCCTTGAGAACAAAAATCAAACTAAACTTATTCACAATCCCTTGTTCGAAGTTCACATGGACAAGACATATAGTAATCCACTCTTTAAACTAAATGAAGAGCTTGATTTGAAATCACACCCAAGTAAGGATTAAAACAAATTTTGGGATCCTGGTGCATCTTCAATTGAGGAAGTATTGAGACCAGCTTGGAACAATATGACAAGACCTAACAATGCCATTACTAAACACTCTTCAATCAAACTTTATAAGATTGCAATTCAGATTTGAAATTCATCTTTTGACATCTTGAGAGAGGATAGAAGAATTTTGATTCTATGGTTGAACAATTCTCCTTTATCATCCATGAAGATTGAGCCCATGAGTTTAGGCATTAAACACTTCCTAAGGTCTCCAAAAAGACATTTAGAACTTGGATATGGAAGTCACATTATTGAAATCAGAACAACAAAGCATCTATGTGATGATACACAAGCAAAAACAATTTGGAATTCAATTTATAGTTGGAGCTCAATGGTTAATGAATATTTGTCCTTCAACAATGGATATAAGGTTATCAATGGACATCCTTGTAAAGAGTCCATACCACTTTGGGAGAATTATCTTAAGGATGAACACTTAAAGATCATTGTTCCAAATAATCATCCGAAGAACCATTCGAGCTCTAATCTTCAGGATCCGGAAGTCTACATAATGAGTGAATGGCATACTAAGTTCAACAACGTCAACATCAAGCAATGGATATATGTGGAATCATTCCACATATTCATTTGGGATCCAGAATCATTATGACAATATAAGAATGCCTGTGCGCAAGCATTTTCCAAGAGGGGGAGACTGTAATGTCCCCATTCCAGACTTGGGGACAGCTAACCGAAAAATGATTCCATAAGTTTAAATTAAAGATTTAAAGTTTTTATTAAAAGGAACAGGCATGATATAAAACTACAAATTTCAATCATATACAATATATATCTAGATATACACATTAGGAAACAGACAGGTTTTATGGTTTTGCATTGTAAAAACGTATCCTTTTCTGGCTTAAACATGATTCTTGACAAAACTTGATCTCAACCATTAGAACATGGCCGGGCAGACCAAGAACCTCATTTGAATCTTCTTTCGAGGTTCGCATAATACAAGCATTGCAGATGTTTTGGTAATTTTAACAGATAATTTGCATTCCCTTTTAAAGCATTAAGGTGCCTCTGAATGCATCACATGCTAATTAACAATGCTGCACTTCCGAATTGAGTTTTCTACCAGTGCATATTTGTGTTAGCATACATCTGACTTGCTTGATGCAGAAGTATTTCAACCAATCAAAAGCATAGCATCGTTAAAATGGGGGTACAAAGGGGTTGGCAATCATACATTGACGATTTGGACAATGCTGTATTCCATAATTGAATCACAACTACATTGCATGATTAAACCAATGGTGTTATGTAAGTCAGTGTACTTTTAAGATTATGGTTATACAGGAAGAAGAGAGTAATATACAGATATAGATTACTGTATTTGATAACATAATGGCTTCTCTCTTCCAAGTTTAAAATGAAGAACAATTATGCAATTCACAAGTTGTCATGCTCACCTTCCTACAGAAAGCAAAATGCCAAGGAAGAAGAGGACCCCTTGGGTATCAATTTGTGAAAGCGCTTGTGGAACTTTTAACCTCTGACGATCAGAATCCCCATAATGAATTGCATCTGTCAGGATCCACAGCACTCCAAGGCCAAAAAGCATACCCAAAAATGGAGGCAATCCTGTTAATGCCTTAAAGATAGGCACAAAGAGCAACGCCCCGATACCAACAGTAAAAACAAGTTGTCCTCTTGGTGCCATCTTCTCTGATGCATTCAAATCTGGTACCTCCTGCTTTCTGTTAACTTCACTGGAAAATGAAACAGAATATATGATATCATTTTTTACTCAATCCATTACTGATTATATGTTCCAAATCATATACAATCATGTCCAATGAAGTCAGGATATTGGTTATCTACCTGGTTAGTGACATCAGGGCCAAAGGGACCACCAAGGAAACAGCTGAAGGTAAAAAGAGGTCCTGGAAAAACAATAAATGTAATCATTATAAATTTTGAAACAGGATTACAAAATCAGTGTAAGAATGAGACCAAATATCTCTTACTAATTTGTGGGCAGCAGGGAAGAAAGACAATTACAAATTATCAGAGACAACAATGGAGCAAGCTTCAATACTGTATCTATACCAAACTCTTGCCTAGAGATAAGTATCACAGCTAAACTTTCCCACAAGCCTGGACTTGGATAAACATTTTCCTAGGTCCAGGTCAAGAATAGGAATAAGAAAATTATTCAATGCCTTGATTAACATTACCATTGGTGTGATTAACTTTCTGTTTCCAAACTACTGTGCTGGTAAGATAGTCAATTTCTTATAATATGATAAAATCCACACTATAACAATGGAAATAACACAATGTAGGAGATAGATCACTCCAGATGAGATGTTTGCTGGCCAATATGTCTTAATATCCAGTATATGTAGAAATAGAATAAACCCTTGGGGTACAATACAGCCATACAATACTTCTTATGGAGGAAGCCACTCCATGCTATAACTTTAAGAGATCCCAAATACAATATGATGCTCAATAGACATCCTTACAATAATATTCACCTCTTTATATAGTCATAGACCTCTCCTTATAAGATAATGGAGGGATAAACTGGTAAACTCATTTAAGCCTCTTGATTACCTAATATAATTAATTACTCAACATAACTTACTTAAGGGATGTGTGCCATATGTCGACATATCCATCGACTTATATACAATAATATATCATATTCCTAGATGCATAGCATAATATGCTCTCATATTAGTTGTAAGATGTCCATTTATAGATTAAACTGTGTTCAAAATCGGGATCTCTTACCCTCCTAAAGGAACATGAGTTTGCAGGCATTGGATTGTCTTTTGCCTTCAAGAATTTGCCCATCATAAATTGCAAACTCAGTGAGTACTTGCAATTCCCAGGGCTCTGTGAGTGACCCCCGAGTTAACTAGTGGGTCGTAAAGAGCTAAAAAATCAATGAAAGCTCATAAAAAATTGGCAGATGACCAGACACAAAAAAATGCTGGCTAGAAAATGGCAAAATCTAGAAAAAAATAGAATAGAGCTGTGACAAGGAAAAAACACAATTTTGATGAGATTTTTTGTAATGTCCCCTTTTGGGATTACCTATTTTTCCCTAGAATCACAAATGCAATAAAAGAGAACATGATATAGTTAGAGATAAAACTTTACCCGTAAAGCAAGGTAGAACCTTGTAGAGATCCTACAATCACATTAGACATTATTGAAGATATAATCCATAAGATCAACCATTATTAGGGTTTAAGAACATATATACATAATCATTTTAATCATATAGCATATCTAGTTTGTTATTTGGGTTCAACCATAATGGAGGTTGGATAAGAAAACATGATAAGGTGCCCCAATTGATCCTCTACCCTAGGCCCTGATGGCATTAGTAGAGCAACTTGTAAGGAATGTAACTGGTATATGGCAAATTGGTTTTGGCATTGATTGGCAAAGAGTGATTGTCAGTCATGTCTAAGAAAGACTGGTGACACAATGTTATCCAAATCAAAAACCAAGGATAGATCAACAAGTCAGGAACAATTGACACTGACAAGTGCAGAAAGACCGGTGACACATGGTAATAAAGCTCTAACTAATCATCAAAGCAACCAGTCACCAAGGAAGATGCAATCGGTAACTGGTATCAGGAACTGAGGAAAAGGTGCAACCAGTACAACCAATGGAAGGGATGGTGACAGGTTAAAATTCTTACCTGTGTACAACCTAAGGATATTAATTGATCAGTGAAGATTTCATCACGACTGATGAATCGGGGAAAGTCATAGTCAACAAACAATTGTCTAACTCTTTGACCGGGATTTGTTGCACAAAATCCAGTAGACTTTGAGTTATCAAGATGATCGGTACAAGACGCGATTGAAGGTTTTAATGCCGAAGTTTGTGGCATTAAAACATGAAGATATGTCTTGTGAAGGAGATCTTTTGACATGCATTTGTCGTTTCTTTCATAAAGCAGAAAAAGCATGGCATGCATCGAACATTCTCTTAGCGAACTGAGACTCCACTGGGTGATGGATCCGAAGGTGATCTTTAAATAGGTCATGCATGTAAAAAGCAAAAAAAATCTATATATTCCTTTGCTTGACATGAATATAGTTTGCCCTCATTCTGCCAAAGAAAAGAGTGAACCTGTACATTGAAGAAGCTACTAAGGTGAAGAGAGGAGAAGAAAGTAGAGTGTGCAAAGAAGCACAACAGCCAAGGAGAACATACCTGCAGTGACCGGTGATGATTCTCAGTTGAATAGAACAGCGATCTTATCAGGCTCAGTAAAGTCATTGTCAAAAGATCAAATCCTCTATTGCTCTCTGATAATTGCAATAGCGAAATCCCATTATTTTGGGTGGACAATAACAAGTCCCTTGTATTAAATCCCTTAACCAGGTGACATCTGTTTAGGTGTTCTAAGTCCTCTAACTAGGCAGGTTCTAACAGGCCTTATTTCTTAAATCCCTTAATCGAGTCACATCTAACAGTGCGTTTGTAATCCTTTAACAGGGAAGGCTCTTTACAAGGCGCACTTCAGAAGAGTGCAAAATTTGTGAGGTTTACTCACAACGTGGTTTTCTCCCAATTTAGGTTTCCACATGATATATTTGGTGGTCTATTGCTTGATTGTTTGATAGCTATTTCTGTTCTAGAATCTGTTCTGCTTACAGTTTTAGTTAGATTATATCAAATTTGTTTTTGAAGTTTTAGTGGGTGTTGATTCACCCCTCCCCTCTTAGCACCAGTTGGGACCATCAATTGGTATCAGAGCCACTTTCCTTTGTCAAAAAGCTCCTTAACCGCAACAGGAAAAAGATCAAATGATGAGGAAGGAAGGACCAAAGTTTTCTAAGGAAAACTTCACTTTATGGTGTAGCAGAATGAAGCTGTCTATGAAAACCACTAGAGATCAATATTGGACTCATGTAATTCATGATTACACCGAACCCACCGGTACCTTGACACCGGATGAACAAAAGATTAGCACAGAGAATACTGTTGCAATGGATATGATAGCAAGCACGCTACCTGATCATGTCTATGTAGGGATTGAAAATCTGACAACTCCTCACAAGATGTGGGCTAAGCTGCAAATAGTATATGGTGCTGACCCACATATTCAAAGAGATAAGGTAGAAAGCCTTAGAGGCAAATATGATGATATGAGAATGAACGAGGGAGAAGATATTGAGTACTACAACAACAGAATTAAAGAAGTGATAAACTCCATCAAAAGCGTTGGAGGAACACTAAGTGAGGAAGATGTGATAAGCAAAATACTGAGAACGCTGAGGCCTCAATATGCTATCAAGATCTCAGCCATACAGGACCACAGCTCAAGTCACTCTTGACTCCCTAATCAGTAAGTTGTCTGCATTTGAATTGAGCAATTTTGATAACAACTTGCCCATGCAAGAAGCTTCTCTTAAATCTTCTGTTAATACCTCTTCCACCAAGAAAGGAAGAGAAACCGGTAATGGCTCTACCGGTAAGACTGGAAGTTTTGTTGAGAATCTGCTCTCTGAAGAGATGGAGCAAGATGAGTTTGAAGCACTCATCACTAGGAGATTTCCAAGAGGAAAAGGAAAGTACAAAGGTAAACTTCCACTAAAATGTTTCTCTTGCAATAAGATTGGACACATTGCTGCAAGATGTCCAAACAATGAAAATAAAGTGAAGAGCAACCAATTCAAGAGAAAAGAAAAGAAGGAATGCTACCTTGCAGAAGGAGTCACAGACAATGAATCTGAAGACTTTGAAGATCAAGAAATTGCCTTTGCTGCAATAAAAGAAGAAAGCCAAGTGATAAGTGAAATTGGACGAAACAAAAAGGCCAAAAACAACTAAAAACACACTAAAAAACACACCAAAGGACGCTGAAGGATTCAAAAATCAAGTAGAGGAGAAATATTGAAAAAACGAAAAAGACTTGACAAAAACTGTCAGCAAAAGGATTCACTAAACATATTGAGATCAATTGATCGATCAACATTCAATAACTAAATAGCAAATCAATCATAGCGAAACACGAAACTAAGTTTAAAAGTTTCGTACTGTTACCTACATTTTCTGGTGACAAAATGCAGGACAACAGTGACTACCAGATCATGGTGACCATCTAGATGACTGGCAATCATGTAGATCGCATTCTTACATAATGGTTTTATTATTCAACCCAGACTCCATACATGTGAATGTGGATGCATGTGCAGACATACAGAGAGTCCTAGGAATTCATGACTGACTAGGGGGAAATTAAGAGGTCAATAAAAGACCGGGTCTAAATTTCATGTGCCTCCATCTGTTAATATATTGTATGGTAAGTGGAAATTGAAAAGCGGAGAAATGCTGAGAGGGAGAGGGGGTGAATCAGCGTTCCAAAAATTAAAACAAAAGAAGAGACACACACACGCAAAAGAGGATGAGACACATAGATTTTTATCATGTGAAAAACCCAACAGGGTTAAAAAACCATGGCTTCTCTAATCACCTGGGCAACCACCCCTTCTTACAAAGAGCTACAACTCTTAACTAGCTTCAACCAGAATACTCAAGGCTACAACCTTTTTAAGATAGATTTGTGGATTACAACCATAAGTAAAGTTCTATGTCTTTACAAAACCATAAAGACTCACAAATGTTTTAGCAGACTGCCACGAACAGATTCAGTTCAAGAACAGGCAGCCGGATTAACAACACTCCAAATACAAAAGCAAATATCATTCGAATTTGTCATATCCTCTTGAAGGAAATCTCTACTGCACATCAAAAACTTGTATATCCTGTAGATGTCTGAAACTGTTCTCAGTCTCCGAGAATTTTCTGATCATACTTTCCTTTTTATTCACCCATTTCCACTGTGTGCTAATATGCCAGTGTTTTCAATTCTCCAGGTCTCAGATTGCACTTGCTCTTTACACAGAGAGAGTAGATTAATATTCCACCCGTATGTCCCTTTTTATATCAAAAACACACATGACTGAGACGCATACACAATCCTTTTCAAGTTATGATTCTTGTGTCTTCCCAACTATTTGCACACACTTTATGACAGTATATTTTTCATTCAAAACTATTGTATTCGACCGGTTTCCTGTATGCCTGTCTTAAAACCATTCTCCTTATACTGTCATAACAAACAACAGTGCTCTTCTCTCCTTGTTCACTCCACCGCACATGCTCTACCTCCGTTTTCCTTTGTAACACATTTCATACCCAAAGTCGAGAGCAGTTTGTGTCTTTCTGGCATGTGAGAGATACCACCCAATATTTCCAATTTTCGGGTATGATTTATTTAACTCCCTGCTACGTATATTCAACATGAACTTCCTGTTTCACACAGTTGTAGTACCAGTGTTTTGTATCCTGTGCTTCATTAGTTGATCTGTCCTATTTTTTAAAAACGAAAACCATCAAACATAGTCCCGTTTTTACTTATTGTGTCGACTTCTTTTCAAATTCCGTCACTGTGTGCACATCAATAACCTGAGACGGGTGGTATTTTTCATTGAACCATGACCCGACTATTGATGCTCACTTGCCTGTTTTTCGATCCACCTCTCTTTTTCTTCTGTTACACTTTAGACGGCTACCTCATCATTTACGCACTACCACACTTTTTTAATGCTCTCTTTCAAACTTCAAATCATACTAAGTATGATACCTATACGCACAAACTAACACCCAAGACTCTGCATATAACCATCTGTGTTCACACTTATGCACCCGTTACCGTCTCTTCTCTGTGCTGAGTCTGCTTAGCTACTATCACAATCATTCCAAAACTTCACACAGCATAAGAGAATGATTTGTTCTTTTTTGTTAACCTTCGATAGACATTTTTTACATGTAGGAACCTCACATGGCTGTAACAATAGACAGGTCTATCCGTTCCTTTTCTCATACTGCTCCCGCCATGATTGTTATCAGACTGTTGCAGTGAGTAATGATTGTCTGCGAATAGAGGTATAGTCCCGTGTCTTTTACAGGAATTGGCTCACAGCCGTTTTACAACCAAAAACAAATAACTATCGCATCTACACAACACATGCGTAATTTGTCATTTATACAACAGCCTGGATTCGAACACAAAGACAACAGGCACCGTTACTAAGACAACACCATACAAATACTTGGCACGTTGTATAATGAGCAGGTCTCAATCTCGAGAGTTATCACTTGGCATTCAACACTTGTCACAACACAAACTTACTCACAAACAGCAACGACACAAATCAATGACAAAAATGTAACAATCTCCTCCTTTTTGTCATTGATGGCAAACCATTGGAAACACAACTGTAATGCCACTGGAAACAATCTCCCCCTAAGCAAGTGAACTAATCTGAAAGCACTGCAAATCTGAAACCACTCCCCCATAAAACGAACCAACAGAAAGAATTGTAACAAAAACTAAACCAACTCCCCCTGAAAGTCTACTCCCCCTTTGTCATCAATGACCACGCAACTCAAAAAGACAAATAGCAGCTCAAAAGATGTAGCAATGAAGAGCATTTGCTAACGACAAACCTGTCATTGAGGTGAAATAACACCAAGCTTGCTTCGAAGATACTTGAAGCTATCTTGGGGTAGAGGTTTGGTAAACGCATCAGTTGGTTTCTCTAACATTGGCATATCTCTAACAGCCTCCTTTTTGCTGATCTTGATAAAATTATCAAAGTTTACATGCCCAAACCGCTTGTGTCAAAGCCAAACATCCTCTACCTTGCTCAAACAACATGTCTCATCATTAGAATCATCAAGAATGTAGAGGTTATTTGCTGCTCTAGTAGCTTTAGCTATGACATGAATTCCTTTTTTAATAGAGCAATCGTTAGAGTTAAAACTGAGATCATACCCTTGATCAAATAGCTGGCTTACACTTAACAAATTATGTTTCAACCCTTCTACATAAAGAACATTTTCTACAATAGTTTCATCATTATTAACTAGGATTGTACCTATACCAGCAACTTTTGCAGAGGAGCTACCACCAAGTCTAACTTTACCACCTTTCATTTTCTTGAGAGAATGAAACTTACTCAAGTCACCTGTCATATGTCAGGAGCAGCCACTGTTGACATACCATATGTCCTTCTTACTGCTAGCTAGAAAAGCTGTTTGAACAACAAAAGCTTTAAGAGGAGTCCCTTGAACCTTTCTTCTCCAAACCTTAGTCACTTTAGTTCTTCTTTTAGGCTCAACATTATAAAACAAATCTGCACTATAGCTGTTACAAAATCTTGATGTATGGCCAAACTTATTACAACTGTAGCAAATCAAGTTGTACTTCCTAAAAATATTTCTCTTATGCTGATAATAATTTTTGTATGGAACAGCTCTACAATCAGCAGCTCTATGTCCAAAGTAATTACATGCAAAACAGTAGCCATAGAAAAAAGGTTTGTTTACCTTGTTAGGAGTAGGCTGACTACTTTCTGGTGGTGAAGTGTTTGATTCAGATTGCATGCCAACTCCTCTTTTATCTTTGGTGGGTCTTTGAGAACCAAGAACATCATCTAATGTGACTTTACCACTATTGAAAGATAGTTCTTCACTAGAAAGCATAGAAGTTTTACCAATGTTCCTCATAGCGACAATTTCAGCTTCCAACTTGGCAATGTTTTCTTCCTTTATCAGAATCTAATTTTCCAAATCCTCACGAATCCTCTTGGCCTCCTCATTCAGAATTTTAGAATCAACAAGCTGAGATTCAGCCTCTTTAAGAGATGTAGCAATCTTCATCTTTTCAGCACTCTCAACTTGTAGAAGATCCACAAGATTTAGATTTTTCTTTTTCAGTTTCTTAATCTCAGAAAGAGCTGAAATCAATTCAAGCTCAAGGTCTACTTCATCATCTTCATCATCTCCAATTTCTTCAGAACTTGCTTCATCAATAGCCACATCATCAATAGCCATGAACATGACTTCACTTATCCTAGAATCTCTTTCACTGCTTGAAGAATCATCGCTGTCATTTTTTGAAAACAACACCTTCTTGCCCTTTTCAGATTTCCAATTCTTCTTGGCAAACCTCCTAGATTTCTGTTGTTTGAATTTGTTTTCATCATTGTTGTCCTCTTCTTTATCAAATGGACACTTAGAGGCAAAGTGACCAAACTTTCCGCAGTTGAAGCATTTCAGACTAGACTTGCCTTTGTTTTTGTTAAAGCCCTTTTTCAGCCTTCTAATGAGGTAATCTATTTCCTCATTGGAGTCCTCATCCGAGCCTTCACATGGATTGTTCTCTTTGTCCTTGCTTCTTTTAGAAGCCTTGAATGCAGATTTAGTTTTAGAAGGCCCTTCAACTGTAGTTCTCATCTCATATGCAGTCAAGATACCATGTAGTTTGTCAACAGTTAGAGTGTCTAAATCTGACATTTCTTCAACAGCAACATCAAGTCTCGTGGGAAGAGAGCGAAGAATCTTCTGGACCACAATTTTCTCTTCAACCTTTTCACCTAGACCTCTTAAAGCGTTGACAACTTCATCAACACGCAAAAAATATGCAACAATGTTCTCACTGTCCATGCGAAGACGTTCAAAGACAACCCGGTGAGTCTAAACTTTAGCCTTTCTAACCTTGTCATCAGCTTGATATGCATTGTGCAATTTATCCCAAATCTCTTTTGCGGTAGCACAGTGCATGACCTTTACGAATTCAGCTTCAGTTAGACCACACAAAATTTCATTCATGGCCTTAGCATTATTCTCAAATTCTTTCTTACCGTCAACATCTGCAGGAGGAGTAGAAGGAATAGTGTAACCATTTACGAGACTGAGATACACATCACAGCCAAGAGACATGCTGTAGGTTTTCATGCGAACACTCCAAAAAGAAAAATTGTTTCCATCAAAGAGAGGAGCACGGTTTGTAGCAAGACCTTCTAAGGCAGTCATGATGGACATAAGGATCGAACTCTCAAGCTTTTAAGCACGGGAAGAGAGTGACTTGCTCTGATACCAATTGAAAAGCAGAGAAATGCTGAGAGGGGGAGGGGGTGAATCAGCATTTCAAAAATTAAAACAAAAGAAGAGACACACACGCAAAAGAGGATGAGACACACAGATTTTTATCACATGGAAAACTCAACAGGGTTAAAAAACCACGGCTTCTCTAATCACCTGGGCAACCACCCCTTCTTACAAAGAGCTACAACTCTTAGCTGGCTTCAATCAGAATACTCAAGGCTACAACCTTTTTAAGATAGATTTGTGGATTACAACCATAAGTAAAGTTCTATGTCTTTACAAAACCATAAAGACTCACAAATGTTTTAGCAGACTGCCACGAACAGATTTAGTTCAAGAACAGGCAGCCGGATTAACAACACTCCAAATACAAAAGCAAATATCATTCGAATCTGTCATATCAGCTTGAAGGAAATCTCTGCTGCACATCAAAAACTTGTATATCCTGTAGATGTCTGAAACTGTTCTCAGTCTCCGAGAATTTTCTGATCATACTTTCCTTTTTATTCACCCATTTCCACTGTGTGCTAATATGCCAGTGTTTTCAATTCTCCATGTCTCCAATTGCACTTGCTCTTTACACAGAGAGAGTAGATTAATATTCCACCCGTATGTCCCTTTTTATATCAAAAACACACGACTGAGATGCATACACAATACTTTTCAAGTTATGATTCCTGTGTCTTCCCAACTATTTGCACACACTTTATGACAATATATTTTTCATTCAAAACTGCTGTATTGGACCAGTTTCCTGTATGCCTGTCTTAAAACCATTCTCCTTATACTGTTGTAACAAACAACAGTGCTCTTCTCTCCTTGTTCACTCCACCACACATGCTCTACCTCCGTTTTCCTTTGTAACACATTTCATACCCAAAGTCGAGAGCAGTTTGTGTCTTTCTGGCATGTGAGAGATACCACCCAATATTTCCAGTTTTCGGGCTATGATTTATTTAACTCCCTGCTACGTATATTCAATATGAACTTCCTGTTTCACACAGCTGCAGTACCAGCGTTTTGTATCCTGTGCTTCATTAGTTGATCTGTCCTATTTTTTAAAAACGAAAACCATCAAACATAGTCCCGTTTTTACTTATCGTGTCGACTTCTTTTCAAATTCCGTCACTGTGTGCACATCAATAACCTGAGACGGGTGGTATTTTTCATTGAACCATGACCCGACTATTGATGCTCACTTGCCTGTTTTTCGATCCACCTCTCTTTTTCTTCCGTTACACTTTAGACGGCTACCTCATCATTTACGCACTGCCACACTTTTTTAACGCTCTCTTTCAAACTTCAAATCATACTAAGTATGATACCTATACGCACAAACTAACACCCGAGACTCTGCATATAACCATCCATGTTCACACTTATGCACCCGTTACTGTCTCTTCTCTGTGCTGAGTCTGCTTAGCTGCTATCACAGTCATTCCAAAACTTCACACAGCATAAGAGAATCGATTTGTTCTTTTTCGTTAACCTTCGATAGACATTTTTTACGTGTAGGTACCTCACACGGCTGTTACAATAGACAGGTCTATCTGTTCCTTTTCTCATACTGCTCCCGCGATGATTGTTATCAGACTGTTGCAGTGAGTAATGATTGTCTGCGAATAGAGGTATAGTCCTGTGTCTTTTACGGGAATTGGCTCACAGCCGTTTTACAACCAAAAACAAATAACTGTCGCATCTACACAGCACATGCGTAATTTGTCATTTATACAACAGCCTGGATTCGAACACAAAGACAGCAGGCACTGTTACTAAGACAACACCATACAAATACTTGGCACATTGTGTAATGAGCAGGTCTCGGTCTCGAGAGTTATCACTTGGCATTCAACACTTGTCACAACACAAACTTACTCACAAACAGCAGCAACACAAATCAATGACAAAAATGTAACAGAAATTACTACATTCAAACTATTGTGACTTCTGTACATTAATTAATATTCTGTGGATGTTATGTAAACTAAATTCATTCATTTAGGACCATGAGAATTGTATTACAGCTATTTCTTTTGATTGAAACTTTTCTCCATGATATTAAATCTGCAACAGCTAACTACCACTTTGATGTCTTTTACATGAGGAGTCTGTCATTTTCTCCATGTTCAAGTCACATCTAATCATAGGGATCTAAAGAAGCTAACATAGAAGTTTTTGGAAATATGAAATTTAGTAATCAAATGAAAAATATGAATCAAATTAAAATTAAAATCTCAGAATGCAAATATAACCTCCAATGAACAGAAGGTAGTTCACTGTTTGAGGTAGCTACAGACTGTTTACATCATAAAAGATATTCAATTTGAGATACCATCTACAGGTTAGTCAACATTCAATCCACAAGAGAAATCATCAAGCTCCCAATATGTGAAATACCTAAGATTGTAAGCATATTTTTTTGGGAAATACCTGCATTGTTCTTAAAGTAGAAATATGTCCATGTATCCACAACATAGTAGTAGTCACATCTCCAATGGGTGTCCATGCCCCACCTGCATTAGCTGCAATAACAACAACTGCTCCGACAAATCTGAAATCCAAAGATTGCATTCATTAAAAGTTAAATTTCAGAATGATCATTTGCTTTGTCCTAATTTTCTTTACAAACAATAAACAAAAATGAACCAACTAGAACATTTGCCATGTCATGTCCCCTTTTCAAAATAAAAATAACAGTATTTTGAGTGGGCCCAATTATCTCAGTCTTGAAAAAGGAAACTCAGATATTATCTCAAAAATGCTTTTAGCCCTTCATTTAAAAAGAGACCCTTGGATGTATTCTAAGAGTATTTTTATAATACTTGTAGGGAAAATACAAAATAGACAAAATATTTAAATAATTAGAGGGCTCAAGGCAAGTTCCTATAAAAGAAAAGGCAAGGTTCATTATTTGTCATCATTTCTTCACCTTCATCATTTTCTAATTCAGATTTCAGAATTGCATTGAAGGATAAAAACCCTTGGTTGGCATTTTCCAAAGGACAAAAATCCCCCTTAAGATCTTTTCCAATATGAGTACAAAAACACTCATTTTCATTCAGGCGATTCTATCCAAGAACTGTGATTATGCTTCAGCTGCAAAGCAATTTAGATTTGCACACAAATCACTGACGTTATTTAATAGATTGAATTTTGTAATTTCCCTTTTTTGAGTCAGAGGACCAAAAGCCTATTTTTTTCCCTAGTAGGATAAAGGGGGACTTATAGGGGTAAAATATAATAATAATTTACTAAGTTACCAGGTTCTCCTCCCAGGAAGCCAATGCATGCTCCAAAACAATGCAGGAGCAGGAGCAACAATGGGAGAGCTCCAGGGGCGCCCCGGCTGCCCCAATATCCCTATGGGTATGCATTCTAAGTGCTCCCAAATGCTCCCATAGACCCCAATGTGTTGCTCGCAGAACACTTTGTTAAATTAAAAAAACCCTAACCACTGATGTTGGACTTTAATATTTTCAAATTTCTTCATCAATTGTATTTTGAACTGAAGATTCAGTACACTTGCAATCATATTTTTGTCTGCTGGACATAGGTGTGGTGTGTGTGGAATATTAGAGCAGGTGCGGGGGCAGAAATTCAAATAACTGTCATTTATTACAATTCAGATCAGAGAATAGCTCATGGAATATTGGCTTTCATTTCTGGCAACTCCACGTCTACAAATTATTTCTATTTGAATAACATTCTTTGCATGTCATCTACAGAAATCCAAGTCAAAGATAACTCCTGTAAATTGCTACAGTTGATTAATGGTAGTTACAATCTTCACTGAAGGGTCTGCAACTATTACTATCAGTGACCATAGGCCTAGTTTCAGCTAAATTTGATATCTTATTATTGTTCGTGTATATATCTTGCGTATAATTATTACTGAAACTCAACTAACAATTTGTTCGAGCGTATGCAAATCTGTAACTGTGCATTCAATTAAACTGTTTGATGAAATGTCTAAGGAAGAAAAGTGAAAGATTGGACAAGATTACCTTGGGAATCTTACAACCCCCCCAGACAAGAAAAGTATCTTTGTGTTGTAATATTTAGGTTGCAAAACAAAAGCTAGGAAATACAAAGGTGTGGTCATATAGTTCCAATGATCAACAATAATTTATTGCACCCATTTGAAAGTTACTTCTATTGGTTCATTTTCCTTAGCTGCTACTGCTAGTATGGCCTTTATTTTTCTATCACGGACTCCACGTCATCACATATGTCACCCAAACATGACCAATCCATACCAACAAAACTGATAATACTCGTGATTGACCAATTATCATCAAGGACCAATGTTTTGACCTCTAGGGCCCTGTATAAAATTGGCTGACTCTATACACTCCAAAGATTGTTGATGACCATGGTGCTCAATGCTCTTTGCATCTTCACAAGTCATCTCAAAATGATTTGTGTGATGCAAATAGTCTCAACAACCTAATATTGTGTAAAAACAAGCAAACAAATTTAAAAAATAAATGAGATAATCAAAATTTTACAGATTGAGAAATAAGAGGAAGTGAGTTCAGTTTTAAACATCAAAAATCATCATCCATTATTGTCCCTCCTACTTTTTTTATCTACTGTGTTCCTTTAGAATATTGTGCAATATCATAGGAACCCCTACTTTTTAGATCTTAAGGGGGCATATTTGGGGTGGGGCTGAAAGTTTCCCCCACCTGCTTCCTAGCATTTTTTTGCCAAATGTCATTGCATATATAATCTTTTAAATTCATGCCAATAATAGTTGCAGGTTTACCAAAGATTTAGCATTCCTTTTTACTAAAATATACTCATGAGACCACCAGCAACCTGAAATTTCAGAGCTTAAAATTTTAAGCTTGGCCATTATTACAAAATCCATGGGACCACAGCCTTAGGGGCAGCTCGATAAGTTATCTATCACAACTATCCTTACCATCTTCAAATGGAAACTAAGAAGACTAAAACAGATTGCAGTGTTAAAGTTAATGGAGAGAGTAGACGACAAAAGCAAAAAGATTGCAAATGGAAGCTACAAACATTGCCAGTGAGAGATCCCAACAGACCATGGAGGCTCTTTTGTCTCAATATAGGAAGGTGGTTGTTTTCAGTTAACAATTGATGTTTCTTCTTGTCCAAAGTTGGTTTTGGGGGCTTTTTGATCTTTTGAGCTTGCGTAGGTGAGGTCTTCTCTTAGGTATTTGCTCCTGAGGTTTTCTAAGTTTCTTTGGTAGTCTAACACTTTTTGCAAGATTGTTTGTAATTCAGTTTTTCTGGTTAAAACTTAAAGGTGAGGGCTCAAATAGATTTCCTCAATTAATGTAGCAAAAGGAAATATGGGTATGTTGGTCCCAACCGGTGTTGAGAGGGGAGGGGTGAATCAACACCCACTAAAACTTGAAAGCAATCTGATATAAGCTAACTATTACTGCATGCAGAACAGATCCTATAAAAGAAATAACTAAAACAAGATAATAGCAGTAGAGAACACCAGCTGTATCACGTGGAAACCCAAAGCGGGAGAAAACCACGGTGTGAGTAGAACTCACAAATTTTGCACTCTTCTGAAGTGCGCCCTGTTAAAAGCTTTCCCTGTTAAAGGATTACAAACGCAATGTTAGATGCGACCCGATTAAAGCTTGCCTTGTTAGAAGACTTTAGAACATCTACTAGATGTCACCCGGTTAAGGGATTTAATACAAGGGACCTGTTAATGTCCACCCAAATACTGAGATTTTGTCATGTCCCTCTATTTGAAGACCTTTGAGCAATAAAACACAAATGAAAATAATAATATAAAATATTGTTATAATAATATAGTATATATTATTAATATAATTAATAATTAACTATATAGACAATAAAAAAACATTATTAACAATATATTAGTATAATATTATAGTATATTATTAGTATAATAATATACTATTAATATAAATTAACAATATATAATAATAATAGTATTAATATAAATAATAATAAAGTGACAATAATAAATATTATAAATAAATAAATAACAAAACAATGAATAATAATTATTAATAATATTTATAATTATACATTATAAACTTACAAAGTAAATATTACCGAGAATTATAAGGTCGACAGCAAGCTAGGGACGGGTAAGGCAGCAAATGGCATTTACAGGCAATCTGACAGTCAATGGGAATTATTGACAGCATTTAAGAACCAATGCTAAACTACGGCAATATTATCATGCGTTCTCCAGTCGGTGATATCTCAAATCGACAACAAGCCAACAGAGAATTGATAAAGGCATATGAAGCATCATCAACCATCGATAAATCAGAACATTAGTCAGTAAGTATGTAATTGATCAACTGCTGCATCTGGAAATCAATTTGATATCGACTAGAGCCATGCGATGGAAGGGTGTCATCGGTATAAATATATCAGTGAAGATACCATCGATCATTATGACTTAGTCATTTACTATATATCAATCTAATCCATTAGTCAATCGCTTAAGACTTATGAGTAAGACTTAAAGATTAATAAGTCGAACTAATGATTAGTAATATCGATTATAATAACAGATCAATAAACAAGCGGCAGCAATTACCAAATGAAATTAGCATATGGCAATCAATCACAAAGAAAGAAATTAAGTAATAATGATAATAGTCTTGAAATGATATGATTGGAAGAAGGCAACAATGGACACGTCTCTTGGAATGCAACTCATCATTCTTTGCAAGATATACATATATATAGTCATTCGAGGGGAGGATTGGGAGAATATGGAATTATTATATTAATAAATCTGGCAGACTTGAGAGGAAATAAAAGAAATTATTATCATTCAAAACTCATACCATAACTCAAATCTCTGAAGGCAAATACAGCAGTAAATAGAAAAGCAATCCTCTATCAAGTAAGAGCTTTCAGATCAACAAGGGGGAATTACTGTTTGCAGATCGGTCCTCAAATCAGGTTATCAATTATATCAGAATTTACGCAATTGATTGACAAGAAGTTATACCCTCATCAATTTAGTCCATTGAATTAAGACAAAGAATCATATCAGAATCACTTGACGATAAAGCCTCTCCAGATTAGCCTTCATGAATATTAGGGTAGCAAAATATTGACATTGAGTAATTACTACATTGTTTAATTCATTTGAATAAGGATATTTATAATATACACATCTGCAAATCACACTCATTGTGGTAAAGGAAAGAGCTGTATACAACGGTTAGATAGAAAGAAGCCTCTTGAATTATAAGAATTTTGTCCAATTCCTAAGTGACCCAAATAGGGGACATTACAGTGGTATCAGAGCATGATCTTGCCATCCTGTAGGGTGAAGATAAAAGCAGGGATCCGCATAAAAGAACAAAGATTGATCAGGTAAAGAATCAGGGAATAGGTACGCACCATTGAATATGATGATTAAGATAATCTCTCTTCCATCCATTATTTGAATGAACTTATCAATCAATACAAAATAGATATGCAAATGATTAATGTTAATAAGGTTGACATAATTTATGAGTGTTATCTTAATTCCATAATGAATTATGAATCTTACCCCATCATAGTTGGAAGGAGGACCAGGTAAGTAAGAGGGTAGGGCTGATGGCTAAGGCAAGAGGGATGTATTCCACTCTTGGGCTTAGACCAATCGAGTCAAGAGACCCCACTACAACGTCCTGACATTCCTTTGTGATAAAAAAAATAAATTCACCCCATCATAGTTGGAAGGAGGACCGGGTAGGTAAGAGGGTAGGGCTAATGGCTAAGGCGAGAGGGATAGATTCCACTCTTGGGCTTAGATCAGTCAAGTCAAGAGACCCCGCTACACCATCCTGACAATCCTTTGTGATGAGAAAATCTAATAAGAAATTCACCCCCATAGTGGGAGGAAGGAGAGTAGGTAAGAGGGTAGATTGGAAGCTTAGCCTTACTGAGTCAGGACCCTACTATGTCTGCCTTCACATTCCTTTATGGTGTAAAATATGAATTCCATCATAGTGGGAGGGAGGAGAGTAGGTAAGAGGGTAGACTAGAAGCTTAACCTTACCGAGCCAGGACCCCACTATGTTTGCCTTCACATTCCCTTATGGTGTAAAATATGAATTCCATCATCACCTTAACTCAGAGTGCTTAAAGAAAAGACATCTCTCATCATAGTGGGAGGAAGGAGAGTAGGTAAGAGGGTAGGCCGGTAGCATAGGCTTACCGAGTCAGAACCCCACTATGTCTGCCTTAACCATCCCTTATGATGTAAGATTCAAGAAGAAGATATGATTAGAGGAGGAAAGTAACCACTCAAGCTTCCTTGTCCAACTCTAAGATGACCTGTCCGTAAGGAAGGCATGGTTAGGGAAGGAAAGTAACTATTAAGGGTTTCCTTGTCCACTCTAGTATGATGTGTTTCTACAAACCATGAATGAAATGTCAAATCTCTAAAAAGTAACAATGGTCTATGTTATTTCTAAACTTGATCTATGTCTATAGGATCTCTAAATAATGTTCTCTAATGTTTTTTTTTTAAGGCTTGTAATTATATACATCTAATAGTATACACACATTTTGGAATTTATATATAGTATATACTAATTTATGTTCCTTATTGCAGGATTTATGAGTCAAAAGCATAGTGATGAGATACATCTTTCCTAACACCAGCCTATTATAGGGGTTGGTCAATAAATATAACAATGCTTGTGTTATGTGTATGAATCGTGTCTACTCCGTGTTTTCATGCATTAATGTGTCTACTTTGTGTATGCTTCGTGTCTTCATTCATTCATATGTATACTTGGTGTTCAAATGCATACTTCATGTGTGTGACTCTATTTTTGGATAAAATAGAATAGAGTAATAGATTCATTACAAGTAGAAATTTGAATTCATCAAGACTTATTGGATCCAGTAGTCATCATAGGGATAACTTACATATGAACTAAAGATACATCTTGGTTATAAGAGGTGAAATAAAAATGAAAATGTTCATTGCTTGAGGACAAGCAAATTTGGGAGGGAAGGACTGTCATGTCCCTCTATTTGAAGACCTTTGAGCAATAAAACACAAATGAAAATAATAATATAAAATATTATTATAATGATATAATATATATTATTAATATAATTAATAATTAACTATATAGACAATAAAAGCACATTATTAACAATATATTAGTATAATATTATAGTATATTATTAGTATAACAATATACTATTAATATAAATTAACAATATATAATAATAATAGTATTAATATAAATAATAATAAAGTGACAATAATAAATATTATAAATAAATAAATAACAAACAATGAATAATAATTATTAATAATATTTATAATGATACATTATAAATTTACAAAGTAAATATTACCGAGAATTATAAGGCCGACAGCAAGCTAGGGACAGGTAAGGCAGCGAATGGCATTTACAGGCAATTCGACAGTCAATGGGAATTATTGACAGCATTTAAGAACCAATGCTAAACTACGGCAATATTATCATGCGTCAATATTATCTCCAGTCAGTGATATCTCAAATCGACAGCAAGCCAACAGAGAATCGATAAAGGCATATGAAGCATCATCAACCATCAATAAATCAGAACATTAGTCGGTAAGTATGTAATTGATCAATCGCTGCATCTGGAAATCAATTTGATATCAACTAGAGCCATGCGATGGAAGGGTGTCATCGGTATAAATATATCAGTGAAGATACCATCGATCATTATGACTTAGTCATTTACTATATATCAATCTAATCCATTAGTCAATTGCTTAAGACTTATGATTAAGACATAAAGATTAATAAGTCTAACTAATGATTATAATATCGATTATAATAACAGATCAATAAACAAGTGGCAGCAATTACCAAATGCAATTAGCATATGACAATCAATCACAAAGAAAGAAATTAAGTAATAATGATAAAAGTCTTGAAATGATATGATTGGAAGAAGGCAACAATGGACACGTCTCTTGGAATGCAACTCATCATTCTTTGCAAGATATACATATATATAGTCATTCGAGGGGAGGATTGGGAGAATATGGAATTATTATATTAATAAATCTGGCAGACTTGAGAGGAAATAAAAGAAATTGTTATCATTCAAAACTCATACCATAACTCAAATCTCTGAAGGCAAATACAGCAGTAAATAGAAAAGCAATCCTCTATCAAGGAAGAGCTTTCAGATCAACAAGGGGGAATTACTGTTTGCAGATCGGTCCTCAAATCAGGTTATCAATTATATCAGGATTTACGAATTGATTGACAAGGAGTTATACCCTCATCAATTTGGTCCATTGAATTAAGACAAAGAATCATATCAGAATCACTTGACAATAAAGCCTCTCTAGATTAGCCTTCATGAATATTAGGGTAGCAAAATATTGACATTGAGTAATTACTACATTGTCTAATTCATTTGAATAAGGATATTTATAATATACACATCTGCAAATCACACTCATTGTGGCAAAGGAAAGCTCTATATACAACGGTTAGATAGAAAGAAGCCTCTTGAATTATAAGAATTTTGTCCAATTCCTAAGTGACCCAAATAGGGGACATTACAGATTTTACTATTGCAATTGTCAAAGACCAATAAAGGGTTTGATCTTTTAAGATGGCTTTGATGAGCCTGATAAGATCGCTATTTTATCCACTGAGAGTCATCACTAGGCACCACAGGTATGCTCTCTTCAGGTTGTTGCGCTTTCTTGCACACTCTCCTCTTCTTCTTTTCTTCTCCTTTTCCCTTACCGTAGCTTTTCTCAGCGTACAGGTTCACTCTTTCTCTTTGGTAGAATGAAGGCAAATGATATTCTTCATTGGCTGAAGAATAAATAGAATTTCTTTGCCTTTCATGCATTTTGCATGTTGGAGTATCCATGAAGATCTCCTTTGGATCTATCATCCAGTCAAGTCTTAGTTATGAGAGGAAACATCAGATGCATGACATAGGCTTTTTCTCAACAAGAGATCCGCCATGCAGTTGTGTTTCAGTTTTGTAAAGGAAACATTAGATGCGTGTCGCATACTTTCCTTTACATGGGATCCCACCATGTTTTAATGCCTTAAATTTCAGCATTAAATCCTTAAATTGTACCTTGCATCGATCTTTTCCGTAACACAAAGTCCTACGTGATTTGTGCAACAAATCTCGGTAGAAGAGTCACTTAAGTATTTGTCAACTATGACTTTCACCGGTTCACCAGTCTTAATGATATGCAACAAATCTCGGTAGAAGAGTCACTTAAGTATTTGTCAACTGTGACTTTCACCGGCTCACCGATCTTAATGATATCTCACCGATTAGAGATGATTGGTTTACTCCCTTCCTTGTGCAGTGTATAGGTCAATATCTTCAACTGTCACTTTTCTTTTCTCTGTCTATATCGGTCCTATTCCGGTCATATGATTACTGGTCACTGTTACGGTTAGTGACTTCACCGGTCACAGTACTTTACTACACAGGTCGCTACTCCGAGCAATAAGTGCATCTCTACTCAATGTGTGTCACCGGTCGGTTTTCTAAACAGTTTCTCTTGTCAACTGTTTACTATTATTGTCACATGTTCCCTATTTGGACAATGTTAGCTAATGACATCAATGACAACACCACTATACCATTTACCGGTTGCATCCTTACCACTTAATGCCAACAGGGTATAATGTCTACGTTTTGGGATCTGTAGTTGCTGCAGGTTATCAAGAATTACAACATAGACTTCATGAAAAATAATATTTAGCTTATGCACAAACTGATCCTGATGATCTATGCATAATATAGCCTCTAAGGGCATTTCAGCTGTCATAAAACACTTCACCGATCTAATCCTCCTTAATCCTTATTTTTATCTCAGCTATATCCTCTAGGATGACACACTGCCATGGGAGTGATGTTTGCTCAGAATAATGTTAAAAATGTAGGCAAAATGCTTCCTACTTACAGATTTTCACACCCTCCTAGAACATGTCAAATGCATTTCTCTCATCAAGATTTCTTTTGAGACTTTTTCTTTTTGGTGGCCCAGGGTGTCTCCACGACCTAACCTGGCATCCCTTTAATGAGGCAAGTTGGGGTGAGACTAATCCTTGGGGGTAATGGACACAGCCCACTACCATCCACAACTGGGTAAACCAAGGTAGTTAGTCAAACTCAGGATGTTGCAGACCTAGACCAGATGCCTCTGTCCAATTGTGCCACCCCTTTGGCCTCACTTGCTTCTGAAACTTATTCAGGTAAATCAGCAATCTTAGGACAGGATGTCAAGTTCTTTAGACATCCCTATCCTTCTTGAAATTTGTAATAGAATATTCTTTCAAATACTTAAAGATGTAGTCAGTAGCTTCTAGATTCACTTGGGCCTAGAGCTGTAATACTAAAGTTTAAACACATCTCAAATATCCAATATGCATTCCACCCCCCAAGAAATGCAAACCCTCACTCATGGCACAAACCTTAAATTTCCTTGTAGGAGCCTTTGAGCCAGCAAGGATTGATATCTTGTGCCATCAGTTAAAAGTGTCAAGATTGAGTAGCGTGTAAAATAACCATCTATAAAAGGTAGTAGCGAACACCATGTGCACTAGCCATCAGATAGGATTTCCATTGGAGGTTTGGCTGACTGGATTGCGCACCAGGCCAAGAATGTAATTGGATGAGACAAAGCAAAGCTTAAACTTCTACTTCCTTACGTGATTATGTAGTCAACTGTCATATGTCATGCTACTGTTAATAACTATATCTTTCCTTTTGGATTGTGCTACAAGAAGCCCTTTCCACATCTGTAAATTTTCCCCTTGGTATTCAATGACTTAAAGATCACAATTTTTGAAATCAATCAGTTTTGAAATGCAATAATACATCATACAAATGTTAATAACTGTCTCTTCTTTTAGATTGTGCTACAAGTAGTCCTTTTTACATCCACAAATTTTTGCTTTATTTTCAAGGTTTTGAAGATCTCATTTTTTTATAATTCAATCAGTTTTGAAAGGCAGATAGTCTTCATTTAAGGAACTAATTAGAATAGAAGTGCAAAATGCATACCTTCTATAGTTAGAATCTGGTATTAGTTTTCTCAAAAGGGACACCATCACAATTGTAGAAGTCAAATTATCCAGTATGGAACTAAGAAAAAAGGTAAAGATGCCAATCTGCCATGCCACCAAACAATGAATTCACAATCAAAACACTGACATAAGATTCAAATAACAAACAAGAGTAAGATTAACAACCAAATATCTTCTCAAGGCCATAGAAACAAAGTAGTTAGAATTTTAGCACTGTGCAATAGATATTGAGAAAAAGAAACAGAAAAGAAAAAAGGATGCTAGTGTTTATGCTGATACAGAAGATACTAGAATAGCTCGCATTGAAGCATACGGCATCTAGATTAGAAATAATTACAAGGTTATCAATGTATTATAAATTTATAAATAATGTCTAGAGAATAAATGTAAAATAAGGGCCTAATCATCAAACATAAACACATTCTTGTTAGTGTAATGAAAAACAATAAAAATATCCAAGAATAATTTTTCATTATTGTAAGCAAGTTGAAGTGTGTTTGCTAAGGGAAAATTTGCATACAGAAATAAATTATAAAAAATAAATAAACAATAGCATTTTAAGAGCTTGTAATTTACTAGAGATGTCATATACTAAAACTAATATGCTTGAATAGTGAAACGAATTCATCTAATACATGAGCTAGATGACTATTAAATACAAATAACTCCAACAAAATCAATACAAATAGTAAAAAGAAAGCTCATACTCCTCGAGAAGGCCCATCTCAAAGCATCACTTTAGACAGCTACAATGCAACTTGATATCTCTTGAACTAATTCATTGCAATAAAATTATATCTACATACTGGAACCAGGACAGAGTTAATACACACAAATAGCAAACTACAAAAGAGAGTTCCAAGGATATTTAAGAAAACTTGCTTCAACTACTAGCTTCTAGAGAAAAATGTACTTCATTGTACCACTCTATAAGCTCTACAATACGTACAGTCATATTGGTCTTAACACTAAATCATTTAGGAAAATCTAAACATGAGTTATCTAAATAAACAGTCTACCCTTGGTATCAAATAATTCAGAACTAGACCACATTAAATGTCAATGCTGTCAAGTCCCCCGTTTAAAACACTAATTATGACAATAAAGATAAATAGATAAATGAGATAAAATAGTTATATTTTAATGAATATATAAATAGATTCAATATATATAAACCTAAAATATATAATAATAATATACTAAATTATTATAATAGTTATTTACAATATATAAATTATAATATTATTATAAGAACACTATAAATAAATACAATTATATATAAATATAATAATATATTTGAAATAATGGAAAAAATGCCTCGCGAATCTCTTTTTTGCAGTGCTCTGCCATTTGGCAGAAACCCTAACCTAGAGGCGAATGTACCCTGCAACGATGGTGAAGATTTTGAAGTCCAAAGTTCCAAACAATTGATGTTACGGCGGATGTCCAAGACGACATTGGAATAATGAGGGATCTAGCGATAATCTGCAGATTCGTTGGAACAAAACCGGATAGGGAAACCATTAAGAGTTGGATCAAGGTTGAATGGAGAATGGAGATGATTCTAAAATTCCTCCCAAAGAATTTTTTCTTGGCAATCTTCGCAAATAAGAAGGAGAAGGATAAGATCCTCTAGAATGGTGTTTGGCGATTGGGCAGCTTTCCGTTGTATATTCAGACCTGGCACCCAAATTTTGATCCCGCAAAATTGCACCCCTATGATAATGCACTATGGTTGCGGTTATATAATCTGCCCATGGAATACTGGGCTAGAGGTTCCCTGGAAAAAATCGGGTGTTCATTGGGAAACCTTCTAGATATTGACACCGACCCTTTGGAGGGGGACTTAGGCAAGTACGTTTGGCTGTAAATTGCTGCAGTGAGAGATATCCCCAAACAAATCGCATTAATGGTTAACACAAAAAAATGGATCCAAACAATTGAGATCGAGGAGAAAATTTTTTGCTTCAAGTGCAGATCTAGGGCTCATTCAGAAAGGGAATGCAAAGAAAAGATGAATACAAAATCGGTTTGGAAAGCAAAGGTTCAAAATGAGAATTCCGGAGCAAATAAAGAGGCTAGAAATAGTAAAGAGGGGTTCCTACATGATGCAAGGAATGATTGTCACAAGCAGATAAACAATACAGCTAATGGTCTGCAAAACTGCTCACTTAATAGCCAAAGCGATGTCACTGTAATGTCCCCATTTTGGACCTTACTTGATTTGTCTTAAAATTCATAATTAGTGTTTGGATTTCCCTTGGGAATGGTAATTTGTAATATTTTATACTAGGAGGATGCCAATCCCCAATAATTATCATACACATTATGCATTTAAATCATATTAAGAATAATCTCTAATTCATAATATATATTTAAGCTCTAATTCCTTACTTCACTCCTAATCATAGACCTTAAGAAAGATGGAGGATTTACTGTGTTAGGACGCATGCACAGTCTACAAGTGGATTCCCTCAAGGTTCTACCCATCTCGGGATCTTTCCATCATGTGACCAATTTACCTGCCTCTTCCTATGTACATACTCCCTATCCCCTTAATAGTTATTAGTGAGTTATTAAAGAATTAGCCTAGTATGTATTATTATCTTCTGTATAATAAAAATATTAGTAAACATACATGCCATGATGCATAGTTCTGATTCCACTTAAATATATATAAACAATAAATATATGGATAAACTTATATAACATATTTGATATTTAATTCAAAGCTTATTTTGAATAATATATAATTTATATTCAATAACCTATCATCATGAAAATCTATTATTAAATAATTTTATACTTATAATCACTAGAAATCATAATTCTCTATATAATGTATTTATTTCATATTATAAATATTAGTTACTTATTTATCAATATATTTGAGTTAAGTTATTTCAAATGTAAGTTTATTTTATAACAATATTATTATATTTCATAATTCATTATTTCAATGTTTGTTTCATAACCTATTATTCTAAAGTTTATTTCATATTATTGTTAATATTTAATTCATGCAATTCTTATAAATAAATTAACTCAACAAAGATATACTTACCTTCTTTCCAATGTCTTTATTTTTAGCTTATTCAATGTTTCTTTCCTTTTAAAATTCCCCTACATTTCCTCCTTGATCTTCTATATTTCCTCCTACATTTCTTTTCTTGTTTTCCGTTGAAATTTTAATAATCACCTCTTATTATTATTCTTCTCCTTTTTATTTATTTCCTCTATATATATCTAATCCAGGACGAATGGATTTGATATCCATTATATACATTTGCATGTTCAAGGGTTGCCACCTTTAGATGTTAGAGATATGCCTCTATATTTTTATTTATTTATAATAATAATAATGTAATGACCCTTGTTTGACTCAGCTAGGAGTGTTAGGACAAATACTTCAATTTACTCCTCCTACCATGTCAACTCAATAAGGAATGGAAAATAACCAATATCAAAAATGTATTCTCTGATATTCTGGAATTAATTATGCACTATCTCTGATATAAGGGTTGTCTCTGATATATAAATGAAATACTTGCACCAATGGTTGCTATCACAACCTATTATGCTCTTGAATCGAGTGCTTCCACAAGGAAAATATAAGTTTATATAATATCAATTCTTCATTCCAAGTATATATATTTATATGTTGTCATTGTATGTATCAGATCATAGTGTGTGTGTGTGTATATATATATTGTCCTCTACTATCGATCTATCTCTTTATATGTGTATCTCCAATCTGCGTTGATGTCTTTGGTATATATATACTGTGATATATCTTCTGCTTATATGTATTCTAGTTGTTGAGTGTACAGTGTATAATTATCTTCGATAGGCATATATAGATATCTTAATTTGAACTTGTATGAGATCGCTATAATATAAGTTGTGTATATGTCAGACGACTGTGGGTATATAACAATTTGCAATGTATTATCAATCTCCAATATGTGTGTATCTTCCGTTAGTGATGAATGACAAATGCAAATGCTCAATTAAGCAATTCCGAGAATGAGTTGAAGGAATAGAGATAAGTTTTCAAAGCCATTTGGATGTTTCAAAGACTAATAGAAGATACGTTCCCTGATGCGGCCCATTCCAATGCGGTCATATATGTCTGCCGTTCTTTCTTCCTTCTCTGATAAACTCCCATCTAAAACTAATTCGATGCTCCCCTTCCTATGATTGTAGTATATCCATTTTATATCCTCTTCGTGCCCTTATTTTCGGGATGCGACTATACTCCCATGTCGCTTCATGTTTGTTTCATCTTCATCAGCATGGGTGTCGGCTATAAATATTAATTGTCGACTATTTTATTGTTATCGACTTGGAACTGTTGACTAATAATTAAAGTCATGTAAACGTTCATTGTTTAGACATCGGTTGTATTGTTTTATTAAATATTAACATTATTGTATTAATATCTAATTATATATTGATTAATAAATCACAATGATTGATTATTATTAGTTAATTAATAATATTTAATATTATTGATTAGTATTTTACGGCTTATTATTATTAATGTTTGAGAAATGTTGATTAATATTAATAGTAATTATTATTATTAATATTGATTAATATTTTCTTTGCTCATTAAATAAGGAGCTTGTATAAATAACTAATTATATATTTATACTTAAAATAATTATATATACATTAAATAATTATATTGTTCATATGTCAACATTGGGTCATGACAATCCGCCCTTCTCGAATTTGCTTGTCCTCAAGCAACAATAAATTTTCTACTTAAGAGAGATTGGTGAGATAAAATCTTTTAGACTATCTCATGGTGGTGCCTATTCAAATTTTCTCAACACTACGTTTGTATGATGACATGCTTCTAATTCATTTCTCTCCAGTTATTCTATTATTCTAGATAAATCAAATAGAGTATACAATTGGAAATACAAAATATGCATGGGAATATATGCTAAAACATATTAGAAGTATATACTTGAATGTATGAAGACACAGAGCAAACACGAAGCATACACATTAATGCATGAAGACACGAAGTATACACGATGTAGACACGCAATGCATGCATTCTCGATAAAACCCTACAATTTACAATTTTTAATTAGCTAGGGTTAAGAAAATAATTTACAAAATTTACTTCTTCATTAGGCTTTTGATTATGAACCCTGCAACCACAAAAAATGAGCATCAGTACATACATATATAAACTTCAAAGGAAACTTGAGTAATGATAAGTTAGTCCAAGCCAATCCCATACTAAGCCCAAGAGCGGAACTTTGGCCCCCTTGGCCCCGGTGGCAGGTGTTAGGCATCCACACGAGGCGGTCTACTTAGTGGATTGCTTGTCTTGCTTATCTACTTATACTTATCTTGTGAAAAGGGTGCCCTTAACTCTATTCCTACCCACAATGGACGGTAGAATTACTGCCCTAGGGATGGAAACAACCTACCATAGGTTCCCATTATGGCCTTGCCTTAAGGTGGTTGAATTACTCCTATCCATGGCAAACTCCCAGTCCATTATGCTTGTCTACAATGGATGGTAGAATTACTATCCTAGGGATGGAAACACCCTACCGCAGGCTCCCAATATGGCCTTGCCTACGATGGTTGAATTACTCCTATCCACGACAAACTCCCAATCCATTATGGATGTCTACAATGGGACGGTAGAATTACTGTCCTAGGGATGGAAACACCCTACCGCAGGCTCCCAATATGGCCTTGCCTACGATAGTTGAATTACTCCTATCCACGACAAACTCCCAGTCCATTATAGATTTGAAGGATAGATTAGAAAAATATGCAATTTGTAAACATATTGTCTGTATTAATTATAATTTATATTTTTTGCAAAATGTCATCATTTCTAGTAAATTTCTGTTGACATTAAACATAAATAAAACTGAGACTTAATATTACACCAGTATACATACCTGTGACCTCAAAATATTTTGTGATACCCTACAGGATGGCAGGATCATGCTCTGATACCACTTGTAATGACCCTTGTTTGACTCAGCTAGGAGTGTTAGGACAAATACTTCAATTTACTCCTCCTACCATGTCAACTCAATAAGGAATGGAAAATAACCAATATCAAAAATGTATTCTCTGATATTCTGGAATTAATTATGCACTATCTCTGATATAAGGGTTGTCTTTGATATATAAATGAAATACTTGCAACAATGGTTGCTATCACAACCTATTATGCTCTTGAATCGAGTGCTTCCACAAGGAAAATATAAGTTTATATAATATCAATTCTTCATTCCAAGTATATATATTTATATGTTGTCATTGTATGTATCAGATCATAGTGTGTGTGTGTATATATATATATATATTCAATATATATATTGTCCTCTACTATCGATCTATCTCTTTATATGTGTATCTCCAATCTGCGTTGATGTCTTTGGTATATATATACTGTGATATATCTTCTGCTTATATGTATTCTAGTTGTTGAGTGTACAGTGTATAATTATCTTCGATAGGCATATATATATATCTTAATTTGAACTTGTATGAGATCGCTATAATATAAGTTGTTGTGTATATGTCAGACGACTGTGGGTATATAACAATTTGCAATGTATTATCAATCTCCAATATGTGTGTATCTTCCGTTAGTGATGAATGACAAATGCAAATGCTCGATTAAGCAATTCCGAGAATGAGTTGAAGGAATAGAGATAAGTTTTCAAAGCCACTTGGATGTTTCAAAGACTAATAGAAGATACGTTCCCTGATGCGGCCCATTCCAATGCGGTCATATATGTCTGCCGTTCTTTCTTCCTTCTCTGATAAACTCCCATCTAAAACTAATTCGATGCTCCCCTTCCTATGATCGTAGTATATCCATTTTATATCCTCTTCGTGCCCTTATTTTCGGGATGCGACTATACTCCCATGTCGCTTCATGTTTGTTTCATCTTCATCAGCATGGGTGTCGGCTATAAATATTAATCGTCGACTATTTTATTGTTATCGACTTGGAACTGTTGACTAATAATTAAAGTCATGTAAACGTTCATTGTTTAGACATCGGTTGTATTGTTTTATTAAATATTAACATTATTGTATTAATATCTAATTATATATTGATTAATAAATCACAATGATTGATTATTATTAGTTAATTAATAATATTTAATATTATTGATTAGTATTTTACGGCTTATTATTATTAATGTTTGAGAAATGTTGATTAATATTAATAGTAATTATTATTATTAATATTGATTAATATTTTCTTTGCTCATTAAATAAGGAGCTTGTATAAATAACTAATTATATATTTATACTTAAAATAATTATATATACATTAAATAATTATATTGTTCATATGTCAACATTGGGTCATGACAAATAATTATTTATTATTTATTTATAATTTATTTAAATTACCATTTACAATGATTATTAATATCATTGTTTATATTATAAATATATTTTATTATTATTTATTTATTTTACTACTTTATAATTATACTTATTATTTATTTAATTTTTTATATTATATTATATTATTTATTTATCTATTTATGATACTATATTATCATATTAATGATATATTGGTTTATTTTAATTTTATTATTATATTTTATCATTTAATTTTATTCTCGATACGGGACATCACAGTCACTGACAACCACGACAAGGCAGATGCATCAGACAGAGACTCAGAGGATGGACTATCAATGGATGAATTGGACATTGGGGATGAGAGATGCGTCTCTCAATCAGCAGCTAAAGAAATGGGATTATCAAAGCCTGATAAAAAGAAAAGATGCAAAGGAAGGATGTCTGTAATGTTCCCGTCATTAAATGAATAATAAGAAATATTGTATTTGGGTCCCGATCAATTTAGTTTATCTCGGGCCCATATTTTATTTGTTGGCGTAGGTGTAGTTGTCGTCATCGGCTCTATTTGTGCACCCTCGGGAGTTTTCCTGACAGGTATTTATGCTCGGCGTGTAGGATGAAATTGATATGTTAAGTTTTGATATTTTATTAGTATTTGCGAATTCCGGTTGGGATTCTGCTGGCTGCCATTTTAGAGGTGAGAGACCCTCGCTATTTGGTATTTACAATTTCGGTGGCATTTAACCCTCACCTTATTCTGTTTGTTCGCTTGTTTTGAATCTAGCAAATCTGAAATGTTATATAATCATATTGTTTATTCCACTTGCATTACTTGTTCCAATATTGTCGAGTTCTGGAAGTTTATCTCAGTTCAGCATCGGGATGGAGGAAGTAAAGTGGATCTGGGCACAACAAGGCACCAAACGCTAGCATTTAGGCATACCGTACAGACCCCATCCTCTCCGTACGGCCTACAACAATCACCGTATGGTATCTCCACCATACGGCCCAAACAACATTCTCTGTATGGTTACTCCCTCCATACGACCGCCAAGCCACCAACCATACGGTCATACCAGTCGTGGTCCGTGTTTCCGTACGGCCTGGGCAACCTCCACCATATGGTCCTGTGTACCGTACGGCCTCAGGCAAACGTTGTGCGGGCCCCTCCAATCCGTACAACCACTTACCTACGGCCTGCATAGCCATCCCCCTGTACAGTCATCTCTTGTTTCGTACGCCACTACTCCCAGCAAACGTCATTACTACACCTTGCACAGTATACCTCCGGAATAAGAGAGTCGCCAACGTTTGGGAACTTTACAGTGGTATCAGAGCTGGTGATTTTGCTAGCTTGTGGGTAGTGAATGCAAGTTTATACTAGAAAAAGGAGAAGATATCATTCGGTTGGTAGAATGGTGGAACTGCAAGATCCTGCCGCTGAAGTCATGATTCTTTTGAGAGAACTCACTAGGAACCAAGCACAGATAAATGACACTCAACGCCTCATGGAAGAGACACTGCGAAAATTGGTTGAAGGCAAGATATCTACTGAACAAAGTGACAATTCTGTCTCAGGAAGGGCAAATCCCCAAACCGTACGCTCTCGACCGTCGATGCCAACTTTCCCTCCACGGGAGGAAGAGCAGCACAGAGAGCAACCAACTTTCCAAGAAGCACAGGATCAACTTCAGGAAGATTGGAGGAATGCAAATATGGAAGGGAATATATCCTACAAAGATTATGCTGAGCTAAGAATGAGGTACTCTGGCAGAAACAAGCGTGGCTATCATAATGACAATCTCAGACAAAAGATTGGCAAGGTTAACCTGTCATCCTTTGATGGGTCTCGATCCATCACAGCTTGAGCATGGGTGCAAAAGGCAGACACATATTTCCAGCTCAACCATATGCCAAAGGATGAGGCCATCAAATTTGCTGCACTGCATCTGGAAGGGGTAGCCCACAAATGGTGGCATCATGGCATGGTTACTCTTAGCCACGATCAAATAAATTCCTACGCTGAATTCACTGAGAGACTGATAGAGCGTTTTGACGGAAGAGATCCAGAACTGAATTTCAAAGAGTTGGCTCAGTTGAAGCAATCCGGCACAGTCGATGGTTACATAACGAAATTTCAGAGAATGTTTGTCCTGGTAACATATATTTCAGAAAGATTGGTGGTACTATTTATGGATGGGTTGACGGAACCCTTGAAGGGCTGGGTGAAGGGATTCGACCCCATCACACTTATGGAGGCAATTAAGAAGGCACGTGACATGGTGACATCCTCTTTTTCTTCCACCAAATATTAGTCACAGTCCAAACCACCTCACTCAAAGGGAGAAAGACAACAGACCCCCACCTAGGAAGCCCCCGTTGGATGAGGCAACTAGGCAGGAACTCAGAAGAAAGAAACTTTGTTTCAACTATAAGGAGCCGTGGGTACCAGGACATCGATGCCTTGGCAAAGGGAAAATCCATTACATTGAGGTATTGTCTGACGGAGAGGAACAGGCACCGGAAGCTGAAGAGGATGAACAAGCTTCTGGGGAGGTAAACATCAATCCCGCAGAAAGAATACCCACACTCTTGAAGAGAGGAGGCGCCATTGCTACTCTAGCGGGAACTCTAAGGTGTACTATATTCCGGGTCCGAGGTCCCCTCCAAGGGCAATAGGTCGTGATCATGCTTGATAGCGGAGCCACACTCAACTTCATTAACTCATCGTTGGTGAGTCGGCAGAGTTTGTGTAGAGAGGCACACCAGGGATTTGACGTCAAGGTGGCAGGAGGAAACCTATTAAAATGCACCCATTTGGTTCCGCAACTGAGCATCACCATGGGGAACCACACAGTGACAGATGATTTCTTCGTGGTCGATCTAGATGACATGGAAGTCATTTTGGGCATTCAGTGGATGGAAACATTGGACGAATACACAGAGTTTCAAATGGATGGAGTTCTCCTTCGAGGTGAACGGCAAAAAAATTGTGCTAAAAGGGATGTCAAATGGAGGACCAAAGGAAGTTTCAGCCCGACGGATGGAAGCAATCTTCAAACACGACAACGTGGTAGGTCCGTACACTATTTTGCCTCGACAGAACCTATACAAGGACAAAGAACTGACCACCAGGATGAAGAGCTTCAAACGGTTTTGGATAGACATCACCAAGTCTTCACTGACATACCACCACACCGGGGGTTTGAACACACCATTGAGATGGAGACTGGCGCCAAACCGGTTATCATTGTGCCATACTGCCACCCTAAGAGGCTAAAAGATGAGATTAAAAAAACAATACAAGAACTTATTGACAAAACTTGGATCGAGCCCAGCTCCAATCCTTTTGCATCATCGGTGGTGTTGGTAGACTACATTGCGAATGTGTAGACTACTGCGCGCTGAACAAAAAGACCATCAAGAACAAGTATTCAATTCCTAGGATCGATGAATTGTTGGATGAGTTACACGGTGCCGTCTATTTCTCCAAAATAGACTTCCATTCGGGTTATCACCAAATCCGCATGAGGGAACAGGATGTGGAGAAAACAGCATTCCATTGCCATTATGGACATTACGAGTTTTTGGTCATGCCGTTCGGATTGACTAACGCGCCGGCTACATTCCAATCTTGCATGAATCACATTTTTAACAAATAGCTGCGCAAGTTCCTGTTGGTATTCTTCGATGATATACTAATCTACAACAAGACATGGGAGGAGCACTTAAGGCATTTGGAAGAAGTGCTCGGGATTATGAAGTCACAACTATTGTTCGCCAAAAGATCCAAATGTGAATTCAGGATGACAGATATTATATTTAGGGCACATTGTCAGTAGCCGAGGAGTTCAAGTACATCAAGAGAAGATTCGGGCTATCTTGGATTGTCCACCTTTGAAAACTCTTTTGGAACTACGTGGGTTCTTTGGAATGTGTAGCTACTATAGACGGTTCATGAAGGGGTTCTCACAGCTCAACGTGCCACTCACCGATCTGACAAAGAAGGGGTCTTTCCAGTGGAGTGAACGGGCACATTAGACTTTTGAAAAACTCAAGAAGACTATGAGTTCTTGTCCGGTTCTTGCACTGCCAGATTCAACTCGGCCTTTCATCCTAGAGTGCGACGCCTTTGAGAGGGTATTGGGGCCGTGCTGATGCAGGACCACCACCCAATTGCATTCAAAAGTTGGAAGCTCTCAAGGGCAGAAAGGTTGTATTCCATATACGACAAAGAAATGTTCGCCATCATGCATGCCTTGACAAAATTCCAACAGTACCTCATCGGAGCCAAGTTCGTCATCCGTACAGATCACGACAGTCTCATACATTTTTTGGAATAGCGGGAATTGAGAGTACGGCAGCAAAAATGGGTAAGTAAAGTACAGGCTTTCGACTTTGACATTGAGCATATAAACAGAAAAAATAATATGGTGGCTGACGTTTTGTCAAGAAAGCCGGCCATATGTTCCTTATCTCAGATATTAGTGGATTGGAGGGCACATTTGTTGGTCGAATACTCCAAGAACACTTTCACATGCCAACTTCTAGACAAAGAAGTACAGGACAAGTATAAGGTGGTTGATGATATTATTTTCTACAAAGGCAAAATTTATCTGGTACCTGAATCCAAATTGAAGGAGAAAATCTTGAAAGAGATGCACAACTCGCCTCTAGCCGGGCATCAAGGATACTTGAAGACCTACAGATAGATCAGAGAAAGGTTTTCATGGAAGGGCCTAAAGAATGATATATTACAGTACGTTTGGGAATGCTCTACCTGTCAGCAAAATAAATCCAAACACACTCTGCCGGCAGGTTTACTTCAACCATTACCGATTCTGGAGAAAAAGTGGGATAGCATCTCAATGGGATTTCATCTTCGGGCTCCCTAACGCACAAGGAAAGGACTACATCTTTGTGGTGGGTGATAGATTAACCAAGTATGCACATTTCTCTGTTGTTTCAACAGAGTTTTCGGCCTCACAGGGGGCAGACTTATTCTTCCAAGAGGTGTTTTGCCTGCACGGACTCCCTCGAAACATAATCAGCGACAGAGATAGCTGCTTCTTCAGTAATTTCTAGAAAGAATTGTTTCGACTAGCAAGGACAGAGTTGTTGCCAAGCACCATCTATCACCCCCAGACTGATGGACAAACAGAGATTGTGAACAAATGGCTGGAAGGTCACCTTAGAAACTATGTTTTTGCACAACAGAGGGCATGGGTCAAATGGCTCCATCTGGGAGAGTACTGTTACAATACCATTTACCACATGTCCATTGGAATGGAACTTTTCAAAGCTTTGTACGGGTATGAACCTCCTTCATTTGTGGACTTGGCTCTGGGAGATAGTCACACACCGAAGGCCAAAGACTGGTTGCAGGAAGGAATAGATATTTTAAGATCCCTAAAGGAAAATCTCCAATAGGCTCAAAATCAGCAGAAAATGTATGGTGATAGGCACCGAATTGAGAGGAGTTTTGAAGTCAAGGATTTGGTATACCTCTGACTTCAACCGTACAGACAATCCTCTCTGAAGGCTTCTGGGAAGGAGAAGCTGAGGCCACGCTTCTACATACCCTACCGTGTGACCAAGAGAGTGGGCGAGGTTGCATACGAATTGGACCTACCTGAGGGAAGCCAAATCCACAACGTCTTCCATGTTTCTTGCCTGAAGAAAGTCGTGGGTCAACAAGTCACAGTCTCCACAAACCTGCCACCCCTTGACGACGGAGGGAAATTAGTATTGGAACCAACGGAGATCGTCGACAGTTGGGAGAAAAGATTGAGGACACGCACGGTCAAGGAATTTCTTGTGAGCTAGAAGGATCTACTCCTTGAAGATGCCACCTGTGAAGTTGAAGAGATTTTGGAACACCCTAGCCTAAAATTGCTTGAGGACAAGCAATTATTGGGATGGGAGGACTATAATGTCCCCGTCATTAAATGAATAATAAGAAATATTGTATTTGGGTCCCGATCAATTTAGTTTATCTCGGGCCCATATTTTATTTGTTGGCATAAGTGTAGTTGCCGCTGTTGGCACTATTTGTGCACCCTCAGCAGTTTTCCTGACGGGTATTTATTCCCGGCGTGTAGGATGAAATTGATATGTTGATTTTTGATATTTTATTCGTATTTGCGAATTCTGGTTGGGATTCTGTTGGCTTCCATTTCAGAGGTGAGAGACCCTCCCTATTTGGTATATACAGTTTCGTTGGGATTTAACCCTGACCCTACTCTATTTGTTCGCTTGTTTTGGATCTAGCAAATCTGAAACGTTATATAATCATATTGTTTATTCCACTCGCATTACTTGTTCCAATATTGTCGAGTTCTGGAAGTTTATCTCAGTTCAGGATCGGGATAGAGGAAGTAAAGTGGATTTGGGCACAACAAGGCACCAAACGCTAGCATTTAGGCATACCATACAGACCCCATCCTCTCCGTATGGCCTACAACAATCACCGTACGGTATCTTCACCATACAACTCAAACAACATTCTTCGTATGGTCACTCCCTCCGTACAACCGCCAAGCCACCAACTATATGGTCATACCAGTCGTGGTCCCTACTTCTGTACAGCCTAGGCAACCTCCTGTTGATGTCAGTTTTGTACCACTACATAACATATAGCAATTGAATACTTGATATAGCATACCAAACACTCAACTCTCTCTTGAAAAGTATATACTCATGAAGAACATGAGAATACTCCAAGGTTCCTTACACCTGTGGATACTAACTCAGTTATATTAGTGATTTGTTGGTTAATCACTTAGGTGGGCTTACGTTGTTCACTTGAGGATGTCAAACTCTCGTTCTGATGATGGATTTAGCTTTGCAATGTATACTCAAATTGTATCACTTTCTTCCTTTTATATCACTTCCAACTTTGCTCTTCAAACTTCAACTACTAAACTACTTCTTGCTTTACTACTACTCCTATGGAATGGAAAGATTGGCAAATGGATGGGGATCAACCTAATGAAAGCTTGCCAGCGGCACTACCTCCATAGATGCAATGATTCAAGGGGAATAAGACTTCCTTAACAAGCCGCTGAGATGCTAGTGGCCTAGTATATAGATCCCTATCAAACATTTACCAATATCACCATACAACTAGCCATCTACTTCTATTCTTACTTTAACAATTTCTTGAAATGAAATCTACTTTAATAACTCAATGAAATCTAACCTTAACAATTGGAAGTAGAAACCATGCAATAACACCAAGTGTTCTTAATCACCATGCAAGACACAACAATGACAAGAGAAGCAATTTTGGTATTATATTAGCAACAATTTTCTTAACCCTTTACAAATGAGAGCAAATGGCCTTATATAGAGGCTCAAAATTACGAGTGGCCAAGATTAAGAGGCAAAATAAATGATCAAGATTAAATCCTAGAAACCCTAATTAGGGTTACCACCTCATCGGCCAATGAGAAGATGCCACCTCACCAATGGACCAATGAGAAAAAAGAAAAGTGGCAACCAATGAGAAGGCACCAAAATGGTAGCCAATTAGAATCAGACACCTATCCTACCCAAGAAGAAAGGAGAATTTGCCACTTGGGCTTACATCAAATGATCTTCTAATACAATTCTACCCTTTTCTTTCATCTTCTTAGCATAAGCAATGAACTTAGCTAACATGTTGTTGACTTCCTCCATGGGAGGGCAAGGTGTATGCTTCATCCTACACTCAGCTATGTTCATCATGTTCTCTGTTGCTTGTAGTGTCTTCTCACTCTCCTCATCATCTCTTGCAAACTCGATAAGGGCCCCGAGAGAGGCAAGGATGTCCAACTGTTTCTCTCTGACGACGACCTTCCCCAACTCATCCAATCTCGATCCAAACTCTGTCTCATTAAAATCTTCCTCTTTGATTCCTTCAAAATCAAGTGCAATGCCTGCATCACTCAACATGCTCGAAATGAAGGTGTCGATGCTTGGACTGTGCTGTGCAATTTCATTCTGTATTTCTTCAAGTGTCCTTGATCTGATAGTCATGGCAACATACCAAGACTCAACAATACTCTTTCCTCCTTCACTGATCAACTTGGCCTTCACCAAAGATCCCTCTGATAACTCTAGGGCTGCATGTAGCCTGGGAATGGCTAAGTCACGGATTGGAAGGAAATCCTTCCACATCCCTTCAAATGTTCTGAATTTGTCCCTAAGAGACACAAATGACTTGAATGTCGAGATAAAGGCAGGCAAGAACCTTCGCCCTTCTTGAATTATACGACTGATCCAATTTTTAGTTCCTTGCTCTCGAGTTGATATCTCTTCCATGTTGCTCCCACTATCTTGTGGAAGGGCTGCCTGATGCAACTGTTGGATAGGCTAGCTATCTCTCCAATACTTGTTTTCATTCTCCAATTCCGCAACCCTTTCGTTTGCCTTTCTCAACCTTTCTCTAATTGAAGCTATGCCTTCCTGAACCTCCACACACTCCATGTCATCTGTGACCTTTCCCATGTTATGCTCTACTACCTCATAGTTTTGGGCTACAATTTCACCCACTGCCTTGTTAACCTTTGGCACAGCAATTTGAACCTTTCGGTGACCATCATCACCATCCCTGATTACCTTTGCCACTGTTCCTGCAATTTGTTTCTCTCCAACATCACCTTCCTTTTCCACTAACCCTCGAATATCCTCAACTGTCCAAATGGCCACAACCTCTTTCCTTGGCATAAGCATCTGTCTCAACCACGGTGGTGCAATGCATCTCCCCATATCCAGATTTGGTTCGACTAGCATAGCATCATCAACATCCTTAGGCGCTTAGCTTCCTTCCTCAGCTGATAGAGCCTCAATGTCAACTGGCCTATCTCCTTCATTACTAACTGCCATATCCTCCTCAACTTGGTTCTCCGAGAGAGGAGAGTACTCTGTACTATTACTATAACCACTTGATTCTGAACCAGAGCTCACCTCTACCGCTGCCCTTTGCTCACTTGTACCAACCTCTTGGCTTCTAGCCTCAATTATGCTCTCTCTTGATTGCACTGTACTTTGTTTCTTCATTGGAGGCTTTTGATGTTCTTTATTCTTCCCAACCTCCAAACTCTTCTTTTTATTCTTAACTGCTTGCTGCTACTACTGACTATTACCCCCACCTTGGGGTCCAACTGACTCCGCTGGAGTCTCCCCCTCTGGTTTCATCTTCTCATAATAAGGTGTACCTTCCGACTTTGCAATTGCTTAAACTTCCTATTATACCACCACTCAGTGTGTAGCTCAACTGTTCTTGTTATTGCATCCAAGGATGGATCCCGATGATCATCCCACTCAATTGGATTCAACTCCGTTCCTTGTACTGTATTGTAATCTTCCCTTAGCACATCCTCATCCTCTTCCAGCTAATCTGGAATATTAAAATTTCTCCACCTGATGGCCCTCATCATGTCCACTGATAACCTTGAGAAAGCTAACTTCCTCACATGAAAGTCATCCTGTGCATTGGCCCAAAAATCCTCCAAAGTGAGAATGTGTTTGAATGGAGCCCCATGAGATGCCTTGATTAAACCATTAGGATCAAATCCTTGCCTTGCCTTATACCATGCTAGATGATATTGTTCTAACTCCTTCTCCGTAGCTGCAAAGGCGACAGGATTGGGACAACTATCATTGCCTATCATGAGTGAGAAGGTAACCCCTGTCTCACCTCTGAGCTTCATCATTTTATCATATTGCTCAAGTTGCCTAGCCAACTCCATCAAAAGCATCCTATCGGGTGGGTACCTTGGAAGCCTCTTGGGACAAGTCGTGCATCCAACCACTCTGATATAAGTGAATTGTGGAAATTGGATGAACCAACTCCCAAACTTCTTGACCTTCATCTCCGCCTCCGGCGAGAGCCTCCTCACAGGTGTCCCTTGCAGTATCCTTACCGTCTTCATGGCAAAGGCATCATAAAATGTCTTGTAGTCCTTGTTGTGCAAATGAAGTTGTGAATAGCACTCATGCACCAAGCATTATCCGGGCCCATTGCCAATTACCCCTCTAGCCTTAAGTCCAAGATGTTCATACAATCTTGCAACTAAATAGAAAAGGTAGGACCCCATATAGAATTGTTTCTGATTTTGTATTGTCCTAAGTTGCAACTCTAAATTTTCACTTATAATTCTAGCCCAATCAAACTTTCTTTTTCCATTTTCAATTCCTTCAATAAAATAGTACATCCAAGTTTCAAACTGCATACCTTGAGCGGAGCCCATGACTCGATTGAGAAGCACAACAAGATCACCATACTCTGATTTGAAATCTGACCTAGTGAGCTTTGAAGTCTTGGTGACTCCCTTCTTGCCTTCATGCAACCAATTCTGCTTTAGTAGAGCAAAGTAGGCATCCTGACTGTCTTGAAAGTACCTGGCTGCTTGATCCAACAACGTCACTATCATTCCTTTTTGCTGGGGTATATTGAGCACTTCTTCTATCACCTGCCCGCTGATGTTAGCCATCACCCTCTCTCCATCAAAGATTATAGACTTGGTCACAATATCAAGCCCAGATGCACACTCCATGATCAATTCCGGACAAGGCAAGGTAGGAGGGAAGGCGGCAGCCTGCACAATTCCACACTTACTGATCTTCTTTGCCATAGAGGACTGGCCTCCTTTCAACCTATCTCTCAACTGTATCATATCTATGGTACCGATGTTGGTGTCTCCGACTCGCTTCAATTTCGAGAAGAAGGTGGTCTTTGGCATCATGTCTTCCTTGTCTTTCTTGGTATTAATTCCCTTCGGGTTCTTGCTTGCACTAGCATCCGCCATCCTAAACACTTATTTCTACCCCTTCTTTCTATAGTGAGGTGGTACTACACTTATCTCTGCCTCTTCGCCTAGGGGTGATCAAACATATTTCTGTCTCGCCAATTCCTATCACACTACACTTATCTCTGCCCCTTCGCTTAGTGAGATGGACTACCACTTATTTCTACCTCTTCGTTACCTATGAATGGACTACACTTATATTTCCCAACTTCTTTCCTAAGGGTGGGACTACACTTATATCTCCTTGCTCCAAATCCTAAACGGAAACTACACTTATATCTCCCAACTTCAAGCCCTAATGAGATGATGAGGTGATGGAATGGATGATGCAAGAAGAAAATAGGGAAATGTACCAAAAAAGAACAAGGAGAAAATCCGCCTTGTAGACCAACCTTCACCCTCAATCCTGAAACTTATCTTCTACACCAAACAAACAACACCAAAGAAAAGATAACAACTAAGAAATAAGTTAAGTCACTCACCAAATTTCGCCAATTTGTCCTCTTCACAAAAATCACAAATCTTTATCAAATGGCGGGGCTTGGGCAAAAATCAGTAGTCTTCCCTCCTATGCTCTTTCACCTCTTGCTATCAATAATTGCCCCTAGAGATCAGATCTGGGCACAAACACACATCAGATCTGGTCAATCCTAGAACCTTGAATCTGTTCTTTGCTCTGTGTTAGATCTGCTCCCTATCATCAAATTCGCTCCTCTTTATGATTTCGGATCTGCACTTTATAAAACTCGGACTGTTGCTTGCACTTGGATCTGCCCTATGCTAAATTCAAGCTTGCACATAAATTCGCACCCTGCCTATTAGATTTGAATCTGCCCTTTGTGTTACTTGCCTTCCCAAATGCCAAATTCGGACTGCTGCCCTGCACTTGTATTTTCGACCTGCTCCTATGCCAAAGTCGCACCTGCTCTTAGGTTTCGGATCTGCACTTGAGTGCTGGAGGAAAAGATGAGGGAATGAGAGAGGAAGCCCTCTTTCTTATACAAGGCGCCCACTCCTCCAATACTAGGGCCGACCTAGCATAAAGAGACAAATTTCGCAAGTTAAACACCAAAAGGGGACGACTTGTATATAATAATTAAATTTTCATTGAAATTTGTATCAAAAGCATTGGATTTCGAGATTAACAAGGGGGAATAGGCCACGCCACCAATAAGGGGCCCTAATTTCGATTTTGATACCAAAATTGTGAAACACAAAGCAGATTTAAATGTATTAGCCCAGATTTTTACAATTTATTGCTCCATTTTTTTTGAATTTCAATGCCCAAATTTGTAAGTTTCAAAGCAAACATTATGATTTCAAAGCAAAACTTGAAAGTACTTGCCCAGATTTCAAAGTTAAAAGGCCAGATTTTAACTTTCCATGTTCAAAATTCGAGTTTAGGGACCTAGAATCTTCAACTTTTAAAGGTGTTAAGCTCAGATTTAAATTGCCAAAGCCAGATTTATGGAAATAAAGGCCAAATTTCGAATCCAAACATATTAATCAAGCTTTCATAGCCCAAATTTGAAATTCAATGCCCAAACTTCAATCTCATTGAAGGAGATAAAATTTCAATTTCGCTTTATAATTCATTTGGCAAATCAAAAACATTTTGGCCCAAACTCATTCATTCCAATCCATGCTCCAATCATCCAAAACTTGCAAAATTCTAAGAATACGGTCAAACTCACAATTAAACTCGAAGGCACAAGCCTCCAAATTCACTTTACATTGCTCATCTAAGTCCAAAAGGCTCGCCAAGGCATCGGGATACTGGGATCTAGAGGAAAAAAAAAAAAAACAAGGTTAGCTCGAAAAATGGGGGTCCCCAAATTGTTTGGGGCGATGCTGTGAAAACCTCACAACACCTCCACCGTATGGTCCTATGTACTGTACGGCCTCAGGAAAATACTATGCGGGCCCCTCCAATCCGTACGGCTTGTCTACTGTACGGTGTGCGTAGCCATCCCCCCGTACGGTCATCTCTTGTTCTGTACGCCACTGCTCCCAGGAAACGTCATTACTGCACCTTGCACAGTATACCTTTGGAATAAGAGTCGCAAGGATTTGGGAACTTTACAACGTCCTTAAGGGAAGTAAGAGAATAGGAGGCTGCAGAGATGAATCCTCCCTTGGAAAACAATAAAAGTCATCAGCTAGAGTATCAGGGGCCTAGGGGCCCCTAACTAGTGGTGCTTGATCAGGCGACACTTTTAGATAACATCTAACGATCTATACTTCCTTCAAGTGACATAGCTAGTTGTTGATGAAGGCAAGATATTTGCACAGTGTGGCATATGGTGGAATGGGTACATTCACCCGGCTATTGGATCGGTGGGTGGGTTTTGGCTTTTAGGGAAGGATTGGGAGCTTTCTATGAGCGGTTTGATGCTAAGAAAAATTGGATTGCAGCTAACCCTGCCACATGGTCGGTCATTATGAATTTGAATCATTCGTAATTGATGGGGTCTTCTATACTGTTATTAGTCCAGAGGTGTTGTTAGGTAGAAACAGCAATCTGGTTATGACTAATCTGTCAGAATTTAGTTGCATTTTTTGTTTTGTTGATGTCCTTACCTTCAACGGAAGATCCTCCTGGCACAATTGACTGTGAATGCTAACCGTTTGGATTGGTTTCTGATCAAACCAGATTGATTGGATAATGTATGTATGGGTTTGGCTTGGTTTTTGATCTCACGGGATAGGATAGATAATGTATGTTTGATTTGATGTAACTCGTAAGAATTCGAGCTTTTGTGGTTCTGGGCTATATCGGAGGTTTTCTTTACTCAATTCTTTCCTCCCGATGCCCATTCTGAAATGAGTTGTATGATTTTATAAATTTTACTGAAATTTATTGGCTACGGCCTATTACCTATCAAATATATATATATATGAAATAATGATATAATATAATATATTATTAATGCAACAATTATAAAATTATGAATGAATAAATAATAATATTAATAATTACTAATAATTGACAAATATTAATGATAATAATATTATTATTAATAATAATAAACACTTAAAAGTATAAAAGGCACATCAAAAGAAAAAAAGCATTCATTCACTCAATTTGACAATTGAAGACTTTGAAGTTTGTGCTTGTGCTCTTCTCATGGAAAAGTAGAAACCAGGGTTTGTTGGTATTTGCATTGGAGAACGAAGATTCTTCATCATTTTAGCATCCAGAGGTTGTGAAAGACCAACTGAAGTTTGCCTGTGAGATTGGCCTCATCCAGAAGTCAACATTGTGTTTCATTGGAGATTATATCAAGGGTTTTGAAGAATATTTAATTGTTGATCAGATGTTTAAGGATTAATTTTTGGAGAATACTTGTTGCTGGCTGTATGCCATTCTTTAGCACGTGCGGTTTATGTGCATACTGGGAGCAATTATCAATAGAATATAAAAATGGTTTTAAGAAAAATTTTGGTAGAAATCAATGAATCCCTTGTTGCTAGTCAATATTGAACAATCTATCATTGTTGGGCCGTACAATCTTCTATGAACAATCATCCCTGTTCTAAATGCAATGAAATTCTGGTTTAACATGCACAAATATGAGATAATTTTGAATTTTACAAGGCTTGATTCATTTTCAGAATCATGCCCACCTGATTGAGTCAGGTTCCATTGGGAATTCTGAGTTTTCACAATCAAATGGATTATAATTTCAGTGCTCGTTCAAATCTGATTTCAACTTTAATTTTTAATGCTGTTCACAAATTCACTGTGCTGGTTGCCATCAGGTGTCCTGTAGATTCGATCTGCTCTACTTGAGATTAAATAGTATTGTTTTGTGGCTGAAAATGGATTGCTATGCCTCCTTCATATATGCATTGGGTGAAAGGTCATGTCTTCAAGCAAGGCTAACACTGGCTTATTAAAATTAATTCATTTATACCCCAAAGTCGCAGCCTTTCATGGGCACGATCAGGCCGACTTAGCTCATTGAATTAAATCATTTGATTAAAAAAACCTCACCTCTTCCAATTTTATGATTAATTCAAATTAGTTGGCAATCATTTTTTGTTTGAATTAAATCACCTCATTTTCATAGTCGGCTGGGTTTCTTGATCTAGTGTGCGCTCATAACTGAGTGACACGCACCCAACATTGAGCCCGAGAGAGGGCGGAATTCCACCCTCTCTTGGGCTCGACCCAAGATGAGTTCGCTATATACCCAACATTTGTTGATTCCCTTCATGTTTTCATGTTTTGGCCTCAATTTTCCAGATTTGGACTTAAGAAGTTAAGACACACGATTTTGAAGACCAATTTCTCCATTTTGTTTCACGACCATGTTCAAGTTTTCCAATTTTTTTCAATTTTCAAACTCAAAATCCCTTCATACAAGCTACTTTAGATGCAAATTTCAATTTTCATGTCCTCAACGTTGGTCAAAATACATACTTAACATGCCATTTGGTAGGGGAAACATGGAGGTAGAGCCCAAAGAAAGGTGGAATCCCGCCCTCTCTTGGGCTCAAGAGCCCCACGGAGGGTGGAATTCTGCCCTCCCTTGGGCTCTCTCCAAGCTGAGCACTTAAGTATAAAAATCATAAAATATGTCACTTCGCCACATTTTCTCACAAATTCTCATATCTTTCTTCTCCTCTCTAAATGAGCCTTAGATCATTTGAGTTCAATCATTGCACAAGTGTTGAACATGGAGCCCAACACAAGGTGGAAATCCGACCTTAGTTGGGCTCAAGAGCCCCATGGGAGGTGGAATTCCACCCTTGGGCTCTGCCCAAATTCATTGTCTTCTAAAAAACATGTTAAAATGGTCTAAACGTCCAATTTTATCACTGATTTCCTCTCCATTTTCACTCAACTTTAACAGAAAATCAACTTATTCTTCCAGAATTTCACCATCAACATGAGATTTACTTCTGATTTTCTTCACTTTCAGCAGCCTGTATAATCCTCAAGTCTCAAAATTCACCTTTCAAGTGCCAAAAATTCACTTACAACACTCCCCATCATGTTCTGATTTTGGCTTAGGTGTCAAGTGAATTTGGGAGTTAGCTGGGTATGGAGCCCAACAAAGGGTAGAAATCTGACCTTGCTTGGGCTCCGGAGCCCCACAGAGGGTGGAATTTTGCCCTACCTTGGACTCCACCCAAGTAAGTCATCCTTCAACACACTAAGTGTTAACTCCATTTCTATATCTGCACTTGCCTTTAAATATGACTTGAATATCATTCCCACATCAGAGCCATTTGAATTTATCTTTCATCAAAACTTTCATGCTCATTGCCCTTTGATGGTGATTCTCACTTTCAACTCCTCAACTTGACTAGCTCTTGACTCTTAGATGGTCAAAGTTACTCAAACTCATCTCTTAGACTTGGAGACTTGGAAAATTGCTACTAAGCTAGGACTACCTAAGACCACTACTCCTACTGCCAAAGCAAAAAGAGGGGGTCCTCATTTGCAATGGGGCGATGGTGTGAAAACCTCACAACACTTACCATGCTTCATTATGGTTTTATCACTCTTAAGTCTTTTATTGCTTCATTTTTTGTTGCATTATCTACATTATACTTCGTTGTTATACCTAGATGATCTCGTTTGGTGTTTGAGTAGTGGAGTGGAGTGGCTCTCTAAGGTGGGCTGGGACAAAAAGGGGTCGCAAGGTTAATCCTTGGAGAGTTCTTAATAAAGTGATAACTAAATAAATGAATGGAGTAAAAACTTATAACAAGATTAAAATAAGGACTATTTGGCCGCCTTGAAGACGTTGATTGAAGGTATGTCTTTGCCTAGCCGTCTTGAGGATATTGATTGAAGGTATGTCTTTGCCTGGTCATCTGAGGATGTTGATCTAGCATAGTGTCTAGCCATCTGAGGACATTGATCGAAGACACAGTATCTAGTCGTCTATGGATGTTGATTGAAGATACAAAGTAGCTTGGCCATCCGCAAACATTGATCGAAAGCTTAGTAGAGCCTCCTTGTTTGAGAAGAATTGCTTGAATTTGTATAGGCCACCTCATGCCATATGATGGCACTCCCACTTTTGAGTCTCTGCATCAAACCATTGTTTAGGTCTGAGTAACAACCTCGGATATATTGACTTGGTATCTTTAGTCTGAGAGTTGTATTAGATTATGCCATGCCTTCCTAATTGTATGCACTTGAATGGCATGTGTGTAAGCCTACTTCCATTGTGTGCATTATGTTTGCTTGGACCGTGTGACTATCTCTATTAGCATGATGGGGTGGACTTGAGGGTACCACATGGTTAGGTGGTGTGACACATCACTATTGGGGATCAAAGTACAGGTGGTGGAACGAATTCAATGGCACAGTGTCGAGCATGATGTGCTCATCTCTATCCTTATGCATTTATTTTCAATGCTAGTACTTGTTTACCCTCGTGGGGTAATAGACATTAATTGCATACAGACAAATAAGTACTGAGCATAGAATATAAAAGAGCATTGTATTCATGTATTCCCAAGAGTTTTTTGTACATAATCGTCGTGTCCCTACCAAAGGAGCAAGTACATATATATAACGTCCGAAGGGGTGCGAGGCGAACCATCGCACCTGTGTAACTCCTCTGGACAGACCAACTGTCTAACTACCCAAATTACCCGACAACATCATCCCCCCAAAAAGAAAGTTGTCTCCGGACGACCACAACAAAACAGGAAGGACAACAATAGATAATAATAATATCAAAACTAAAAGCTCAGAGGGGGCTGAGAATGTGTCCCTGAAAGCTGACCCCATCAATCGTGCCAGCTGCTCGCGAAGGGCATCCACCTGTTCCGTCCTGGCCTTCAACTGGCTTGTAAGTCGCAACTCATTTTCCAAGGATGACCTCACCATAACGGCTACTCGCTGGATTTCCCATTGTGTGGCCTCAGCCGAAGCCTATGCCAAATCCCTTCCCTGAATAAGGGCAGCCCACTCTGTCGCAACCTACGCCTCCTGATCTGCCTTTTCCTGCCGCTGAGTCTCCAAAAACTCATCCATAGCAACTCGCTCCCTATCCCAAGCAGACATTTGAGTGACCCAGTCCTTACGTTGCTCCTCCAAAGACTGCTCCAAACTGACAAGGCAAGTCTTCAACACCCGCTGAGCTTCAGATGCCACCCGATGCTCTTCCTCGTAAGAGTGCTCCATCCAGCAGATAGCATAGTACTGATGGCGGAAGGCTCTCTCCAATTCAGTCACCAAGGCTTCCACCCTATTGGCTACCACAGGTTACGTCACCTGCCAAGCCTCCAACATAGCCGGTGTCTCGTCACTAGGCCAATCCCCACGAAAACATGAAGCAAATTGGAGAGGACACTCTGTCCTTACAAAAGTGAGAAGGCGCTGCAAATCGGTGGCCACATCCTCTAGTGCCTGTCCCTGCGCGCTCGCTACCATCTCCTGTCCTCAGGTCACTACTTCTGTCTAGAAAGCCTCCATGTCATCTCCCCGCTGTGGCTGACTAACCACTGCCTCGAGCCTACCCACGCTATCTCCAATCTCCTCTCCCTCCTATACCTCAGAAGACAGTATGATAGGTGCCTCCCTTCCTACTACGTCTACTGCCAAGACCTCCTTCGCTGGTGGAGGGGAGAACCTCTCAGGTTCCTCTGCCTCTGCCGGTGGTATCTCAACCATGGTAAGCCACTCCTTCATTGAAGCCAACCGGATGACTACATCAGTCTCCAGAAACTTGTTGTCCATACCCTGTCTCGTTGGCTGGTGCTCTGCTAACTGCCTGGCCAGAGGCACAACTAGACTGAACACCACTGGTGCCCTCGGTTGCCCGAACACTGGAAGAGAAACCGTAGCAGGTAAGGCAGTGGTCGGGGCAAACTGAATATCCCCGAGCTGTGGTGGAGTGAACAACACTGGTGTCAACTCCATTGCCAACTGCATACAACCGCTAATCTGGGAGGAACTGCTACCACCAAATGTGTGGGCTCCCGGCCACTGTCGACCTCTTCCAACTCCTCGGGCTGGCGTTTTCTCTTTGATGCTGACGTGACCTCTCCAATATCCAAGTAGCGCCAAAGGAAAATCAGTGGTTCATCTGGAGCTATGACACTCCTTGGTTTCAATACCAATTGCTCCTCTGGGATCTGCAGTCGTGTAGCCTCTAAAAATAGCCCAATGGCATAGTGTGGCATATAGAAGGTACGGTGTTGCAAGGTCATGAAATCATACATCTAGTGTGCAAGCAGTGTCGCCCAATCGTACGGTGTACCATTCAAGATACCACACACCAATGGGATTTGGGTGATGGTGATGCCCAAAGCTCGGCTGACACCCATGAGCCGACTTTTGATGACGTCCATGATACACTGCCAATGCCCTTTGGCTATGTCAGCTCTCTTCAGGCCCTTTCCTTCTTTTGTCCTTGCCAATGCAGTTACGCGCTCAGCCGAAATGTTTCTTGAAACCCTTTGTATCCACATTTCCTTAGCCTCTTGTGTCAACTTCCAAGGCTTAGTGTCAATCTTTTGCCCTTTCTTCCTTGGAATGCCAAAAACTTTAGTGAAATCCCCCACATGAAATGAGACTGTAACGTGGTATCCCAGGTAACAAACTGTGCTCGTACAGGAAAATGTGTGAAAGTTTTCTATCATTTGGCGCAGTTGGGGCTCAAAATCTTTGATGCAAAAAAGGGGCATCTGGATGGCCCAATGGACCCCTGCGTGTCTCAAACTATCCTTCAACACTTCATCCTCTAGTGTCTCATGCCACCATTTTCCGCATTCCACCCAATTCAACCCTTCAAATGTGATATTTTGTGCAGTCACAACCTCCTTCGAATCTGCTGCCTTCTTTTTTGAACTTCCATCGTCCATGGCTCTTTGGTCCCCCTGCTGCAACTATTTCCGCCAACTCCTTTTGCCAGCCGAATTCATAACGGTTTCTTTAGATCCCTCTTTTGCAAACCAAAATATTTAAATATTGCACTGCTAGCTGTCGTATGATGCTTGGGTTTGGAAACCCTTAACTAAAAATAACTTCCTCTTACCGTAGGCAACCGTACCATTTTTGTTCTTTCCACCTTGGTGCTACGGTTGGAAATGGCCTTCGTAATGTTCCTTTGCTGCTACGGTGGCCTTGTCTTTGGCAAAATTATTCTCTTCCGTGTTGGATGTGTTCTTTTCTTTTTCTCCTGCCCGTGGCGTACACTGCTCCTCTTTTTTTTTCCCTTCCCCGTAAATGTCCCCTTCGGTGGGCTCGCGTGGGGTTTTATGTCCTGCGGTGGACATGTCCCACCGTTCGGTGACATGTTCCACCGTTCGATCACATGTCCCTTCAATGACATGTTCCACCGTTCGGTGGCATGCCACTGTTCGATATTTTTTTTTTTTAATTGCGCAGTTGCTGCCGGCTCGGGCTCTTTGGCCTCTAGTGGTAAATTTTCAGCTTGGAGCCACTGACAACATCTGGGATTTCTCGTCCATCGAGGGACCACAACTTAACAGACCCGCTTTCTGCAACCTCCCGAATCTTATAGGGGCCTAGCCACTTAACTCTGAATTTCCCAGGATTTATTTCGTTTCGCCCATTGAACTTTAGTACTAACTATCCTGGTGTGAATTGAATCTGTCGGAGGTTCTTGTCGTGCCACAGTTTCCTCCACTGTTGTGCTACTTCGGTGGCCCATTGTGCCAGTGCTCTTTTCTCCTCCAATTTATTCAAGACATAAAGTCTTTCTCTCAAACTCTCCACATCGCCGTGCTTGTTTTCTAGGGCGATCCGTGGACTTGGAACCATGAATTCAGCTAGTACCACTGCCTCCTGTCCGTACATTAGCTGGATTGGTGTCTGCCGGGTGGTAACCTTGTACGAAGTACAATAGGCCCATAACACTGAGGGCAACTTCTCTACCCAATCTTCACCTTCGACACCACATGACTTATAGATGACTCCCACCAAGATTTTATTCGTCGCCTCGGCTTGGCCGTTCGCCAAAGGATAGTAGGGACTTGAAGGCGTATGGAAAATCTTAAATTCTGTGGTTAGGAGTTTAATCACGCGATTGACAAAATGACCGCCCTTGTCGCTTGTCAACTGAATGGGAATGCCATATCTTATTATTTGTTCGTAAATGAACTTTGCAGTGCTTATGGTGGAGTTATCAGTTAATGCACGTGCTTCGACCCATTTGGTCAAATATTCCATGGCCACCACAATGTATCGGCAGTGCCGGGCACAACTGGCCTTCAGAGGCCCAACAAACTCCAATCCCCATCTTCCGAATAGTTCTTGCGTGTGGGAGGGATTGAGTGGCATAAAGTCTCGTTTGAGGGGTTTGCTGGCGCACTGACAAGTGTCGCATCCAACTACCCATTATCTAGCGTCATTGTATAATGTTGGCCACCACAAGCCAGCCAACAACACCTTCCTGGCCGTGGTATCTGTACCCATGTGTCCTCCGGCAGGTCCTTCGTGAGCTTCCCTCAGCACTCTTGATACCTCTTCTTCCATCACACATCGCCTCAACACCTGGTCTGGACCCATTTTATACAGCAATCCATTGATTAGCTGAAAGGTCCTACTTCTCAGGACCAACTTCCTTCGTTCTCCTGAAGGCATGTCCTTGGGGAATCGAGTCGTGGACAAATATTCACCGATACTCATGTACCACTTCGGGAGTACAACAATATGGAACAAGTGTGCGTCTGGGAAGTCATCATTTATTCCCACAGGTGGCTCGCCTGACTTGATTCGTGATAACTGGTCGGCAATCACATGGCTGCGCCCTGGCCATACTACAATTTTGAACCTGAATTCCTGAAGGAGCCACCGGCTCACCCTTCCTTGGATAATAGGTTTATTGACGAGGTACATAAGGGCCTGGTGGTCCACATAGAAGGTGAACGGCGTCGGTAGTAGATAATGTCTGAATTTCTAGACAAAGTAAATCATTCCGAGGGCCTCCCTTTCCATGGTACTGTAATTCTTCTCCATGTTCGACAGCAACCGACTTGCAAAATAGATGGGATGATCGAGTCTGTGCCCTCCCTCCTGAGCCAGAGTGGCTCTGATGGCATAATTTGATGCATCCACGTGTATGTGGAATTCCCTGTCCCAGTTCGGAAATGCCAAAATAGGAGCCGCCAACAGCCTTGTCCTTAGATCCTCAAAGGCTTCCCCTTGCTCCTTTGCCCAAACGTATGGCTCCCCCTTCCTCATGAGCTTATCCATTGAGTATGAAACTTGGGCAAAGTTCTTTATAAATCGGCAGTAGTATTCAATATGGCCGAGAAAGGATTTGATGCCAGTTACGTCGGTAGGGGCCACCATTTCGACTATTACCCGGACCTTGTTGGGGTCCATTTTTAATCCTTCTTTGCAAACTATGTGCCCGAGCAGCTTCCCTTGCGGCACCATAAATCGACATTTCTTTGGGTTGAGTGCCAAACGGGCTCGCCGACACCGCTCCATGCATTCCTCCAAGGCTGCAATATGTTTTTCCTATCCACTAGATATGGACTAGTCGTCCAAGAATGCTTTAAAGTTCTCCTTGGACATCTTGTCAAAAATATGGAGGATAATCCTCTGGAAGGTTGTTGGTGCATTGCACAGGCCGAAGGGCATCGGATTGTACACTTACACACCATCCTCCACTACAAAGGTTGTTTTCAACTTATCTTCCTCTGCAATGGATATCTAGTTATATCTCGAGAACCCATCCATAAAAGAATAGATATCATGGCCAGCCACCTCTTCCAATATGCTATCCGTGAAGGGGATCGGGAATGGGTCCTTGATTGTTACTACATTGAGGCACCTGAAATCCACACAGATGCGGATCTGGTTGGCTTCCTTCTTCTGGGAGATCACCATTGGTGAAACCCACTCACTTGTGTGAACTCGGAAGATGATCCCAGCTTCTAACATCCACTCGATTTCGGTCTCCACCCTTGCAGCATAATTCTTATTCATTATGTACGGCCTCTTCCACACAGGTTAGGCTCCAGGAACCAGGGGAATGCGGTGCATGCATAATTCCAGAGGTACGCCCTTCAGATCCTTGTAGGTCCAAGCGAACACATCCTTGTATTCTGTAAAAATCTTGAAGGCTGCCGTTTTCAATACAGGACTCCAGTCATCTCCCATCAGGATGGTTTTCAGATTTTTCTCATCCCCGAGGTTTATTTCTTTCAACTTTTCTTCTTTGTACCTAATTGGTTCCTCGGGAAATTCATGGGTAGGGCTCTCTCTCATCTGAGCTTCTCCTTTGTATTCTATATATTCCAGAGGGAACTTGTTCCGGTCTTCCTCGATCTCTAGTATATTACAGGATGGCGGAAATAATTCATAATCGCCCATTTGCCAATGGAATAGGCCATCCATGGAGTATGTATCATCCTCCAGTTTCAGCACCCCTTCCGCGTTGGGCTCCATACTTCCTTCCCCTTCGTCTATTTCGCCATCCGATTTCGAATCCGAAGAGGATGCCATTTCTTCTCCAACCATCTGCGTTGTGAGGTCTATCACAAACTTCCTTCCCCCTTTCTCAAATGACAGAATGTTCCTTTTCTAGTTATGGTTGGCTCTGGCAATCACCAACCACCCCCTCCCTAGGATGGCGTTGTACCCCTTCTGCTTCAGGGGAATTACTACAAAACCCAAGATGAACGGTTGGGTCCCGATGGTTACCTGTTGCGCCATCAAGGTTTCGAGGGGCTTGATGCCATGTTGGTCGGCCCCCAATAGGTTGAAGGTTGGCGGCCACAGTGTTGGTTTCCCCAGGCTCTTCCAAGTTTCCTTCGGTAGGACGTTCACCCTAGATCCACCGTCAACAATCGTGTTAGTGAGGATGGTACCCAAGATACCCATCTCCACTACTGCAGGGTTCTGCCCACTATTTATTGACAACATCATGGGGTCGACTGTGAAGCCGCCAGGAACCTCCGTCTGTTCAAATGCACTTGTTGGAACGTTTTGTCCTAAGAATAGGGTCGTTTTCAGATGCAGCATTGTTTCCAGTAGGTCCTTGACCTTTACCGGTATCTCCAGTTGCATCATTTTCCTCAAGATATATTGCTCTGCCATGGCTCGAGTAGAAGTGCCAGTATCTGTGGAGTCCCTTCGGTCCTACATTACCTTCTCGATCTCGGCCTTTGCCTCGAGCACCCTTTGTTTCTCCGTCCGAGGGTCAGGATATGTGGCCTTGTGATGCAACCAAGGATGGTGGATCCAATGAAGGACAGTCCAACCTTCCAACCAACTAACACCACAGCGAAATAACACAACAAGAAACCAGATCTAAAAGAAACCTGATATCTTTATTCATCAACTAACTGATTACATGCAACGTGTCGGGCTGTAAGGCCTTCCCGGTTACGGCCAATTACAAAGCAAGAAACAGTTCTACAAGATCACGCAAGATCCAACACACTTTTCAGCTAGTCTAGGTCTGTAACACAACAGGACACTGGTAGGCACTCCAAGAAAGATCTAAACTTGTGCTCGTAAGCCACCAAGCAATCCTCTTGTTCCTAAGCTCACAAGCTACTATCTCTGCTACACTTCTACTCTGTCTAGATATCTACCTCTACAAAACAACTACCCAACATCTACGTAAATACTAGTCATCAGCCACAAGTAGATTGGATGAAACAATTAACTCTTACAAACAAATATTAAATGCAACCACAATCGGCTCACAAATAGCCTTACAAATATTTAATTCATCAAGTCAGCCTCCAGATCCACATAGGAGAATGCAACACACCAGATCTAGGTCCCCACACGTCCAACGGTCAATCCATAACTCGAGGAGCGCGACCCAAATTAAATGCACCAGTTGACCAAGCCGATTCATCCAAACAACCAAGTCGGTCAGCAAGAACACCGAGCGCCAGTAAGCAACACCGAGACCCCGTCGGTAACCAAACACCAAGCACCAAAACCACTGAGTCCCCGTCGGTAACCAGGCACCGAGCACCAGGAAAAACCAAGTGACCATCATCCACCGAGCTCCGTCAGTACTTCCAACTGAGAATCACCACCACGATCACCGAGCTCCATCGGTGAAGCAAAACACACTTCGACTAAGAACTGTCACCCAAATAACCGAGTAAAAGCATGTCTTTACCGAGCTCATCCACCTCCTTGACCGAGTGCTAGAAAATCACAAGGAACTGGATAAGAAGCCAGGTTGCCACTACATCACCTTGGTTTGTATGTGCATGATTGCCAAGATCTTCTTAGTGCCCCCTCGTTCCATGTCAAGGATGTTGCAGCTGGGCTTCGGGCAGTTAGCGTCCTCATGGTCCCCCGGTCCACACCACCGACACAAGTTTTGTGGAGTGGGAGCCTCTTTCTGGCAATCCCGGGCAAAATGTCCCCATTGATTACAGTTTCTACACTGTATCACCCCTTCACATCATACTAGATCCACGGCCAGTTATTATTGTTCTCATTATTTCCTCTCCCTCCGCGTCGGTTATTTTTGTACCCGTTGGATGATGCAGCATTTTGTTGACCACCAGTCCCAAACGTGGAGGGTTGCTCTTGGGTGAAGAGCCCTTGTTGATTCCTGGCCCTCAGATTGTAGGGACATTCTTTGGTGGAATGTCCCGCAATCTAGCAGATGTCGCAAAAGGCTTTCTTGGCAAAAGAACCTTTAGTGTGTCCCGCTTCTTTGCAGTCTGTGCACCACACGGCGTCTTCCTCAGTTTTGCTTCAGCTTCCCTTGGTGGCCTTAAGTTCTTTCATCATTCTCTCGAGATCTTTCTGTAGGGCAAACACTTTCTTATTGGATTCTCCCTCGCTACTTTGCCCCTCGGATTCACCATCCGAAGACTTAGTTTTCTCGGAGGTCTTGCATTCACTCTCCAAGTCCATGGCATGGTTGTACGCATTGCTATACGACGTGGGTGGTATGATTTTCATTTTCTTCTGGAGGGAAGTTTTTAGTCCCTCCACAAACCACTGTTTTTTGAGTTCGTCTGCCGGGGCTGATTCCATCTTCCCGATGAGTTCCTTCAGTCCCCGTCCGTAGGTGCGGACCGACTCACTCTTCATTTGCTGTGTTATAAATTTCAGCCAGAATCTCATTGTCGTCCCTGAGCAACTGAAATTCAATCTGGAAAGCCTTTTTCACGTTGTCCCATGATGTCAAGCCTGCTTTATCTACATCTGAATACCAATCAATGGCTCCTTCCCTTAATGTAGCAGGGAACTGTCTGATCCATTCATCCTCATCCGTAACCCCATTGGCGGTCCATATAGTTTCGAAAGTTCGGCAATGCCGAACAGGATCCTCCTTCGCTTGGCCCGTGAACTTGGGCAATTTCTGTTTACTCGTGGCCATGGTTGCTTGTTGTTGTCTCCGCGGTGGGTTCGGTGCTCCGGCACCACCTGTGCCAACACTCGTACCTGCACTTCCTTGATTATTGTGTGCAGTATTAACCAGTGGCACTTGCGTAACTGGTAGGACCGTACTATGTGGAGTCATTGGCTCCAACAGAGGGTTATGTGCGTCAATAGCACCTTCGGCCGTACCATCCCCTCCTTGGGCTTGGTTCTCCGAACCTGGTGTACGGGTCAGACCCTTGAACCGATCTCTCTCTTCCTACAGCAAGGCCTTCCTCGGCCATGTTTCCGGAAGTAGTTCCTCCCTACTCCGCACTCTCCGGTCCGGCGAAGTGAACTGTTCCTCGTTGGCCTGTGCACCTTCTGTACCACTTCCGAGGTCCCCTTCGGGCAACCCTCCAGCAAGCTAGTCCTGGAAAAGTTGCCTCAGCCTATGTCGGCATTCACGTTGCTATGTGGAAATCAAAGCCTTCTATGTGGCCTCGCCTTCATCATCTCGTGCTTTCCTATTTCTATCTTTGTTTAAAAGATTGGGCATCAAAATTGAAGACAAAACATTGCTTTTTAAACAAACAGGACACTTATTTTACTTATTCATGACAGTTTACAACATTGTCAATTGCATTACAATTGTTTCTGTGTTCCTTTCTCCCTTTGGTTCGACTTCATATTTCAAAGTCCCCTACGATTGCCATCGCCTTCTTCTTGACGGCGGAGGTGTTCCCGTGCGTGGTATGTGCAGAGGATTTCTTGACGGCGTTCCTCGCGGGCAATCTCCTCCAGGCGAGCACGTTGTGTGAGCGATGCCTATGCTAGCAAGCAAGGGAGGTGGTTTAGCAGTCGGTTGGCTACAGGGTTAGGCTCGATCGCGGCCCACACGGCACCTGCTGGAACTTCCTCGCTGGTGGCTTCTCGACGGACGTAGGTTTCTATTGTCACTTGAAACAGGATTCTGAATTCCCTCGTCTGGTTGTCTTCTCCTTCGTACAGTTCTGTACATGCGTCGTCTGCTTTGCCCATTGTGTCCACACGCCATCCGAGTGTGTCTAGGCAACGGCACCAGATGTTTACCCTCGTGGGGTAACAAACATTAATTGCACACAGACAAATAAGTACTCAGCATAGAATATAAAAGAGCATTGTATTCATGTATTCCCAAGAGTTTTCCGTACATAATCGTCATGTCCCTACCAAAGAAACAAGTACATATATATAACATCCAAAGGGGTGCGAGGCAAAACATCGCACCCGTGTAACTCCTCCGGACAAATCAACCGTCTAACTACCCAAATTACCCGACAACAGTACTCCTATACTGTCATGATCAGTTGCTTATTGTATTATCATTTATATTGATTGTATCGAGTTTGACCTCAATTATGTGTATCTAGTACTCCCATTGTGGAGGTTATCTTTATTTGGTCGTACGTTGGTGTCGGTGTCGACGTTAAGTTTTAATCAATTTTCTATGCTTTGTGTGTCCCTACGCATTCATATGTGGTTTTTGTGTCTTTGCCCCTTATTTTTGTGCATATGTCCTCAATTTCTACGCATATGTGCACTATTACTGTGCATCCATAACAGCTTTGTGTTACCTTGGGTTTGGGTAGAAGGCAGTTAGGATTTTGGATACCCTTTATTCTCTTGATGTTTTTGAAGTATTCATAGTCCTTATTTGATCTTATTAGGTTCACATTTTGTTTGGTGCTTAAATTGAACCTCTGTGTAGTTGATTTCGAGGATTGACCTAGTCTCCTCTTCTATTAACTGTGAGCTATTGTCTAGCTTGGTCTTGTGTAGCTTGTTGGATGTCATTTGAGCTCACATGAAGCATCATGTTGAGTGTGTGTATTTTGTTTCCATGGCGTGCTTTGGGTTGTCATGGAACCCTTGGGAATGTGTAAAGACTTTAGCTTATGTGTGATCGTGTAACAATCAGTGTATTGTTTTATTCTTGCTTACATAATGTATCTTATGTTTATGCACTTATGCAATTGATGCTTAGGTTGTTTAAAAAAATATCAATGCACGCTTTACCCTATGTTTTGAGGGTTCCTTGGCGAGGCATTACACAAAATTACTTATAAGGCGAATTGTTGATTATCTTCTTAGAGTTGATGAGATTGTTAATGCGATTAAAGGCCTTAGAGAAGACAAAAGATCCTATTGTTGTTCAGAAGGTGTTAAGATCATTTCCTTCAAGATGTGATTCTAAAATTTCTACATATGCGAGTTTACAAACACTTCCCATAAGTACACCAAGTCTTGATTTAGCTCATCTTCTAACGTGTATCCTCTTCTTCAGTTTCAATTACTTTTGGTTCTTCCACAGGTCGGCCCATTACATCACCATCTTGCCTGTTTGACTTGTATTTGCAAGCTTCATATCAGTAATGGCGCCAAATGTTTACTCTAATAAGTTTATGTTGTTTAATATAGAAAGTAAACGATAATATATCTTATAGAAAATAGAACATCAAGTACAAATGTAGTTTTTCCAAACAGAAAGAGCATGCATTCCATTCCGATGATATACAATAAGTACAACTAACGGAGAGATAACTCCCTTGATTACAACCAACAACAAATAAATAAAGTACTAGGTTGGTTAAGACTACCATCTATAATTGCCAACTACCAATCACATGTAGTCGGAAACTAATATCTTCAATTACAAAATATAACCATATTTATTTAGCCGACTATAACTACACTTTTGCCGACTACAAATGCTATCATGATTTATAGCATTTTTATGTAATGAAATTATAAAAATGATGTTATACCCCATTGGGTGATCCTTTGATGCTTCAGCTTTAGATATATATTAAGCAAGTACACTTGAAGCATGCGTTAAGTGGTTACAAGTACAGGGTATTTTTCCACCAAACTCCACAAGTCTGAGTTATACCCCGACAATAGTTATTCGGAGATGTCACTATGGGCTTGTGTATTTGGTAGCCATTATTATCCTCAAGTGAGTGTAAGATGAGTCTATTATCCCCTACGGTTTTAGATATGAAACAATGGTGATTCAAGTATTTGTGTCTTGTGGAAAACCAGTAAATGTGTTCAATATTGGGATTATTCTCTCTGTTTTTTATAGACTGCAGGAATTGGGTATAGCACCCTCTATAAACTGCAGTGCACCAAGTAAACTGTTTAACATGACTGGTGAGATTGGTGCGACACCTTCAGTACCACATGGGTTGGGGAAGACTAGATCTCGTGATCTCGTGCTTTACCACAGGAAGTTCTTGCCAATCAAGCTAGGCCCCCAACCCAATATTGTGATTATTCATTTCCCATTAGCAAACATTAATAATTCTTCAAATATTAAATCTTACCTATAAATAGTGTAGAATATTCATTGAGAATTGGGAAAATTGGAAAACAAAAGAAAAGGAACGATTGCAATGTAGTATACATTCATAACAATATTTAATTTTTGTAATCAATTAGAATTACAAAATTATTTTGTTGGCTTTAGAAACTTAATTAGAAACGTTTTAATTGTGTAAAAGGATTAAATAGTGTTATTTTATTTTCCTTTGCAATCAAAACAATATTTGGTTTTTGCAATCAATTAGAAGTTCTTTTTGAAATTATTTTATTGCCATTAGAAAATTATTTAGAAATGATTTAATTATTTGGAAAAGTTTTAAATAGTATTATATTATTTTCCTTCGAAAAGGAAATAATTTAGCCAATTTCGATTTAATGAAAATGACACTTTTGAAAAGAAAGAAAGTAAAGATAGAGGAAAGAGAAAATAAAGAAATGAAAAACAAAAGTGAAAATGATATTAGAAAAGGAAAAATGCATAAAAGAAAAGACTCAATCTTTTTCTTCATTCTTAGTTTTCTTTGAAAATGATCTCTCAAACCCTATCATCTCAAAAACAAGAAGTTGCATAAAAATGAATGGAATTTCGTGGGAATGGATTTGTTGGATTAGGAATTGGGTTTGTATGGGAAGGATTGAATTTTTGCTTGGATTGCATTTGGTTGTGCACCTCAAATTGGAGGAAACTGATAACTTTTGTGCGTACACGATTGAGGTAATTCTACCCATTTAATCTTATTTTGATTTCTTTTAATGAATGTTTTCCATGCTTACCCTTATGGAGGCATCATGCATTTATTTAAAACCAATTCCTCACATTAAATTGAGTAACCTAATTGTTTTTAAAAAATTTTAAAATGTCCATATAGTGCTTACTATGGCAAAAATTTCCAAAATCAAGAAAATGTGAATTTTGTGTGAAAAGTGTGTTGTTGGGCATATTTTATAACCAAAGGATATTTTTAGAAAATAGAAATTTGAATTTTCAAACTTTTGAAGCTTTCTTAAATGGTGGATTTGAAAATTTTATGATTTTAAAGTGCGAAAAATGTCAGGATGGAACGACATCCCCAAAATGGCATAGGGCATGCCTAGGCATCCCTTGACCATTCCAAGGACATTTGTGCTTCCCTTGTCAACAGGCCATCAAAAAGTGCAATTTGAAAAAAAAATCATGTTTTAAAGTTGTTTTGGGTTCCATTCGAACCCTAATTGATAGTGGGTCATGTTGAGACATTTTCACACCATCGCCTCATTACAAATGGGGCCCCCTCTTTTCACTCATAGTTGTTAGGTTTTGGCACTTGAGGTGACACTTCAAGAGCTCAAAGGATTAAGAAGTGGTCCAGTGATCAAGTTGTCAAGTTGCAAGTGCAGGTCAAAGTGTCAACATTAAGGTTTCACTGAGGCAAGTTGTAGCTGATTGAGTTAAAATTCCTGAGTGCATTAATATTTTGGCTAGTCAAATAGTCCAAAATATTATATAATTATATATTTTATGCATAAGGGCTTCAAAATCCCTATAAAAATTGATTTTCCATACTTTAAATATATAAAAACCTTATGACAATCACTTTTTCCTTATAAAAATGCACTTTGTCTCAATGGAAATAGAGTTTCCACTCCAAAAATGCACTTTGTCCTGATGGAAATAGAATTTCCACTCCAAAAATGCACTTTGTTGTAAAGAGCCTACATGGCTCTATGTATTTAATTAAACTTTTCCCAAGTAAATTCAACAGGCGCCAAAAGATTTCAACTTTTATTTGTCTTTAATTTTACAAATTCTCCACAAGGAATAATTTCAAATAACAATATTCTTTCACCAAATTGTATCAAAAGAAATTTCTATCATTATCAACTTTTAAAATAATCATCTCCAAGAAAACAAACATCACCTCTTATATGAAAGAAATGCAGCCACCAAAATTACTTTACAAGCTGAAAAGATCACGTTCCATTTCTAAAAATGTATGCAGCCAGCAAAACAACACTTAGCTCCAAACGGCTAAGCAAAGCGACACACAGCAGCTGCCACAAATGTCCAGCGCCCAACAATCTCGTCACCTTCCCAACATGACGCAGCAGCCTAAGATATTACTCTAGGCATGTGAATAAATAAATGGCACTCTCCTTGTATTGACGTGAGTCCAGAAAGGAAGCACGTGCCAGCATAGGGCCCAAAACGTAACCAGAATTGACTTGCGTGGCCTCTCAAACCCAAACGCAGCAACAAATTAATACACCTGCCGCCTAAGGGAGCAATTTCGCATCATCTAGTAGCAGCTCTTCTACTCAAAGAGATAATTCAGCCTCTATGAGAATTTCGATGCAACAAGAAATTCAGTGCAATCAGTATCAAACCTTTGAGCTTGAAAATTAATCATTCCATTCCAATTGGCATACCTCAACGCCAAATTTATGTCTTCAGAATCAGAATTAAATTTATCAGAAATCCAGAAGCAAAATTCATCATCAATCAGTGATGATTCAAATTGCAGGAAGAAGAATCAGTCCTCAAAACCCTAGCCATTTCTCACAGCCAAGAAGCTTCATAAATTTTATCAAATCAATAATGAATGCCCAAAGTGCTTTTTCGAATTGAATATATAGCTTTTTTGGAAAGAGCTTCAATTTCACTTTTTTCACTTAAAAGGCTTTTTAATCACAACTTCACTTTATAACATTAAAGTTATAAAGTAATAAAGTCATTAAATTAAAATAATTTAATTTAATAATGATAACTTTAAAATAAAAAGCCACTGAAGCCCACTGACTGCAACAAATACATTTCTGACATCAAAGCCTCAAACTTCAACTACCCTGCCAGAAATAACCAACTGCCAAAAATAGACTTACTATACATAGTAAGTCCCTCAAATTGGAGATTCCCTAAAACTTGGTCCTGAAACATCTGACACCCTGTGCAGATGCCCTGCTAAATTTGGCCATACCCAAAAATAACACTTACTAAAAATAGTAAGTTGACCAAATTGACTCGAACGAAAAGCAAACCTGATAATCTGAACCTCCAGAATGGTATCCCAACACTGGCTCCGCCAACTGACCCCCTCTGATCACCTGATTCACCTACGAGGGTCGCCAAACCAAGCTAATCCCAAAAGTCTAAAAAACGGGGACATTACATTTGTCCTGATGGAAATAGAATTTCCACTCCAAAAATGCACTTTGACCTGATGGAAATAGAATTTCCACTCCAAAATTTCACACTGTCCTGATGGAAATAGAATTTCCACTTCAAAAATGGTAAAAATCCTTATGAGAGGTGGGTTTCCGCTCTAAAAAAAGCACAAAATCCCGATGGAAATAGAATTTCCACATGAAAAATCATGAAATTCCCTATAGGGGTCATTTTTCCACTCATGAGAGTAGATTTGCAATAAAAAAACTAAGTGTTGGGACAATTTGTCCCTATGAGGATTATTTTTCCCCTCCTACATATCAAGAATAAGCACAGTGTAAGAATCCCTATACATATAGATTTTCCACTAGACTTTATACTTAGAATATTTTTGAGTTTGGAAGTCAAGAAAGTCCTTATGAATGAAGAATCTCCACTTGTCCTCATACATATAGAATTTTCCCTAGTCCCTATGAGGGTTGTTTTTCCCTTGGGGGTCATTTTGGTCGAATGAAAATGTTAACTGTTGGGATTATAGTTGTCCTTACGAGGGTCGATTTTCCCCTATGGGCAAGGAAGAAGAGTAGAATGGAGTCCATGTGCAAATCAATTTTCCCTTTCAGAAAATAATGAGAATTAATAAAAAGGTGAGGGAGAAAGTGGGAACAGTCCCCTTGCCAATCGATTTTCCTTCATGGATACTTAGACAAATTCAAGAAGGGAAATTTTAAGGATTTGACTTGTCCTCGTGAAGGTCATTTTTCCACCAGCCCCGTGAAGTTGAATATCCGAAAACAAAAATCCATGAAAATGCAAGCAATTCTCCTCCAAATCAAAAACCCACCTCTAGAATCGGATGAACAAGAATAAATCTGAAGCAAATCAAAAAATTGAAGGATTGGAGGTGGAAATTGAATAATCAATGGATTCAATAAAATTATCAATTTTGCATGAATCCAAGGGGCTGCATTCAACTTTGCACAAGTATCAAAATGAATTCTTAAAATGCAATTTTAATCCCATATTGCCTTTGTGAGGGAGATGCAAACCAAAAACACCTTTAAAAGACCACCTACAGCAGCAAATAAAATACAATAAGGACGTTGACTTAACTAAGAAGTTGCTAAGTCTGAAGGAAATGAAGCTACAGCCATCTCAAAATCGACCAGCACTAGGATTGGAGATCTGAAGTCCCAAAATTTATCCATAGGAATTGCTGCCAACAAGATAAGTCCAAATACAACCAAAAGGACATAGGAAATGGTGTAAAAGGGGGTTTGCATTCTAAGAATCTGAAAATTACCCAGGTGCTGCAATTTTACAAGGAGAAAATCAGGAACCATAAATCCAAGTGATAGAGATACTTGGAGGATTAAAGCTGATTGGCACAAGGTCTGAGACAATATCCAAGTGTTAGAAGGTGTTGCAAGTTGTGATTTTCAGACATAAGTTCGAATATTTCAAAAGAGGTTCAATTTTTTTAGAAAATCATAGCGAAATCCCAAGTCACTAATCCATATTAGCATCGCAGGCTTTTAGAGAGATCAAAACCAGGATTCCAAGACCAAATCTGAGCAACCAAGGGGCTGAAAGAAAATCAATTTTCAGACTTAGGTCTGAAATTCTCCCAAAAAGGTTTCCCATAAAGTTCGATTTTCTCTAAAAAATCAGAGAAAATTCCCCAAGTCATTTAATCAGGTCAGACTTCATTGTTGAGTATTAAGGAATCATTCTTGCACAAAGTCGTTGGGTTTTGAGGATAAAAGTATCAAGGAAAGATGTGTTTCAGACATGGTCCTCAAAAAACCAGAATTATGTCTTATGGCAAAAAGGGTTTCATTCTCACATTTGAATCGCAAGATGCCCTCATACTTTTGTTAAATCGCATGGTCATTGATTGGATTACACTTGTCATAGAGATTGGACTGATTTTAAGGACATCTTCAGACATGTTTTCAAACCTGTCCTCAGATTTTCAGACTTGTGTCTTCATTTTAAAACTTCAGTTACAAACTTAAAGCCTTGATTCTCTAAGTCATAAAGCCTCAAATCAGTAACAAAATCAAGGACAAGGTAAAGGCATTTTATATAGGGACTTCAAGTTGTCCGTATCCAGATTGATTTTCCACTAGCTGGGAAAGGTGTGCAAAATAAGGACATTTTATAGGGACTTCATTTTATCCTTGTCCCTATCAGTTTTCCACCAAGAGGATGAGCAAGAATCAATGCAAGGATTGAAGTTTATATATATATATATATATATATGATGGAATCACATATTTATTTTATGTTAATATATCAAAAATATATACTATATCTATATTATAATTATTTACCATCTACATATACATGTATATACAATTTCTTGATATATTAAACCAATTCATGAAATCATGTGAGTCCTTAGTAATCATATGCTTTTTATATTAATGTTGTCATCTGAATTTACTTTGCGCACTTTTGGGTTATATATTACGATGACAATACTAATCAAACCACCTTAGTCGAGGGTCATCACAAAGGCCAAACTAGTTCTATGGCTAGTGTACCAACTCCTACAGATTGCCCCTCTAAGCTTTTGGCAAAGTTTGCTAGGGGTACTTATGATCCCAATCTCGTCTTAAACAGGTTGCTACAAGAATAACAGCCCCAACGTCTACAAGGGGTGGCACAAGGAAATGGAGATGCAACATTTGTAGTGTGGAATGGTTTGGGAGAATTTCCAGAGTTAATGCACACTTCCTCTTTATTCGAGGAAATGGTGTGGATCCATGTAAATTTTTGGAAGAGCCTAAAAATATCAAGTACAGAATTGAGTTCAACAAGCTTTGGGATGTTCCAAAAGACAATGCAATTGCAATGCCTACTACTTTGTCTGGTAGCATGCAGGTTCAAACAATTCAGAAAATGCAAGGGCAGCCACATGTTTCTACTCGTAAATTGCATAAGAGAGCAGGAACGATGTTAGGGTCATCCTCGGGACCTTCATCCACTTATAGTGTTGCGCTTGAACCATAAGAGGGCAAGGAGAAACACAAGATGTAAAGTAACCCCATAGCTGATGCGTTCAATGAGTATTTGAGCGATTAGAAAGATAATGCCATTGGCAAGTTCTTTGCCAATGGCATCCCAATTCATTGTCTACAGATTTGCTCGATTATGTCTTCAACCTGTTTGACTAGCTTGCATGAATGCAATCTTCTCATGCGCATTCCAGAATTCAATCTGAATCTCTTGTCTCCTTTTATAGACTTCATAAACCGTTTTATTTCCAGCCATAGATTTTGCCTCTTAATCTTCACTGTTGATTTTGCCGCTTTAACCTTCCTCGACAGTTGTGTCAGTAACATGTTTCATTCTCCTTCATCCGATCATCATTAAATTTTGTCAGTCATTTGATCATCATAACAAACATTATCTTTTACCTCAGAATCATCAACAATTGTCCAACTCATCATCTTTAATCGGCAGTCATTAACTCCATTTATTTCTTTTACTTAGTCAATACCACAGTGCGTCGGTGATAACTAACTCGGTTAACACTATACTCGGTATACAATACACTTGTTCGGTGTATGTTGTCCCAACTCGGTGTATATTGAATTCTTCATTTACCGACCACTTAAACTTGTACGTTTTTTAATCTTCACACCATAATAGAATTGTGTAATACAATCAAATCACTAACATAATGTCATAGACTCATCAATAAGTTATCCAATTAATACCATATCTTTCTCATCCATCTCATCTTTATGTAGATATCTCATTCTTTCATTATTATTTCTTTCTTCAGATGTTTGTAACCATCATGATAAGTACAGTCAAAACTAGTTGACATCAATGACAATACACTAACTGATTTAATGTACCACATATACCTTTGTAGCTCGGTGATTATCAATCACTATCTTTCAAATATCCAATCAGTTGTCAAACTCTCCCTCGAGATATTCAATCAATTGTAGTCTATCAATCTCTCCCTTTGGCATTGATGGCAACACAATATGAAATATGTCATGGAATACCAAACATCTGTTCTACAACTCTGTAAGAAAATGTTGTAACTCGATAAGCTCTCCCTAGCTTAGGCATTTAATATGTTTAATCACTACACAGCATCAGTCTCTCCCTTTCGGTAATCTCTGATATCTCTTTGTTATTCTCTCTCCCTAGATATATCATGTACATTTTTCCATGTGTGTGTTTCATAAGATATTCTCTCTCCCTTTGAAAACAATGCCAAAAAGAAATCAGCTCTTCAGTAGCCATATCAATCTCTAGTGTTCGGTTCAGATTCAAGTACTGTGTACGTACTGATATGCAGTTTCAGTTTGTCTTGTAGCTTTCACAACCTTAGGAAACCCAAAGTATGAACATCATGCATCAATATCATTTGATATTCTGATAAAGTGTAGGTTGAGGCAACCTCCTAATCACCTTAGTGACAGATAGACAGGGGATGGACCCCTAGTCTACTTCTCAAGTACTCAAATGTGTCCTTCGGTTGCTCTTGTGATTTCACATACTCCAATCTCACTTGCTTTTCTTGTACTTGTTCCCTCAAGTAGTGATACTTAATAGATATATGCTTTGTTTTTGCATGCATCATTGGATTCTTAGAAATATTAATTGCACTAGTGTTATCACAATATATTATCATTGGGTCAATGATCTCCTCATTCATACCTTCCAAAAGTTGTTTTATCCATGCATGTTCGAACAATTAGCAGTAGCAACAACATATTCTGCTTCTACAGTGGACTGAGAAATGCATCCTTGTTTCTTACTTATCCAAGTAATCAATCTTTCTCCCAAAATGAACACTCCACCAGTAGTGTTTTTTCTATCATCAATGTTTCTAGCCCAATCAACATAAGTATAAACTTTCAGTTCAAAATTGTCTTCTTTCTTATACCACAAGCCATAGTTTTCAGTGCTTTTCAAATATCTCAAAATTATTTTCACAGTAGTCAAGTGTGATTATTTAGGATTAGCAGAAAATCTTGCCACTATTCCAACCGCATGAGCACTATCTGGTCTACTATGCACAAAATACATCAAGTTGCCAATCATAGATCTATACTAGGTCTGATTTACCTCAGTTGACTTGTCATCCTTTGTCAATTTGCATCTGGTGACCATAGGTGTACCGACTGGTTTTTAGTCCTCCATACCGAATGTCTTCAATACTTCCTTGATGTACTTTGATTGTGTAATGTATATGCCTTCATTGTGTTGTAATATTTGCAAGCCAAGAAAAAAATTAGTCTCTCCAAACATTGACATTTCAAATTCTTTTCTCATTTCATTAGCAAATGATTTGCATAAGTTATCATATCCTCAAAATATGATATCATCAACAAAAATTTCAACAATAAGAATCTTGTCATCAGTTTCACCTTTCAAATACAAGTTGTTGTCACTGATTCTAACAAATTCAATACTAATGAGATAGGAATGCAGTCTTTCATACCATGGTCTCGGTGCTTGTTTCAGTCCATATAGTGTTTTGTGCAACTTACATACCATATTCCTCTGATTAGGATCAACAAAACCTTCAGGTTGTTCAATATATACCTCTTCTTCAAGTATCTAATTCAGAAATGCAGATTTAACATCCATCTGATAAACTTTAAATCCTTTGGAAGCATTATATGCAAGCAATATTCTTACTCCTTCAAGTCTAGCAACGGGTGCAAAAGTCTCTCCATAGTCAATTCCCTCTTCTTGTACATAACCTTTGCATACTAGTCTTGCTTTGTTCCTTGTAACATCTTCATTCTCATCCAATTTGTTTCTGAATATCCATTTGCTTCCAATCACATATTTGTCTCCCGGTCTCAATACCAATGTCCATGTTTGGTTTTTTTGTATCTGCTCAATCTCTTGATTCATAGCCTTAACCCATTCATCATTTTCAAGTGCATCTCTAACAGTTTTAGGTTCAAATTCACAAACTAAACATGTATTGTTTCTCAACTTACTTTGTGCCATCATGTCAGCTCTCTTATCTCCAATTATCTGATCTTGTGGATGATGTCTTCTTACATATCTGGCAAGTACAGGTTCAGTTCTTTGTTCTTCAATATGTTCTCCACTCGGTGCATGATCAGGATCTTCATCGGTAACAGTTTGTTGATTCTCAGTCTATAAAGACTGTTGCTTGGTAGCATTAACTTGTTGCTTGATAACGCCAGGTAGTTGCTTAGGTAGAGTGTCTGGTTCCTCAATGTAAACAAATCTACCATAATCTTTTGGTTCCTTTTTACTTTCTTTATCATTCTTCTCAACAAATTCATCAACTCTCACATTTGCACTTTCAATCATTTTGTTAGTAGCCTTATTCAAACATTTGTAAGCTTTTCTTTTAGTAGAATATCCTAAGAATATTCTTTCATCACCTTTTGAATCAAATTTCTCATTTCTACCATCTTTCAGAATGTAACATCTACTTCCAAATATTTTGAAATAACTCACGTTAGGTGTGCAGCCATACCATAATTCATAAGGTGTCTTGTTTGATTCTTTCTTCAGTTGAACTCGGTTCAATGTATATACAGCAATACTAATAGCTTCTCTCCAGTACATTTGTGCAACATCTTTTTCAATCATCAGTGTTCTAGCACAATCCAAAATAAATCTATTTCTCCTTTCGGCAATTCTATTCTGCTGGGGTGTCCTCGGTGCAGAAACCTGTCTCTTCATTCCATGCTCATTACAAAAATTAGTGAACTCAGCAGAAATAAATTCACCACCCCTATCTGATCTCAAGCATTTCAATTCTTTACCACTTTCTTTTTCCACCTTTTCTTTATACCATTTAAACATCTTAAAAGCTTCAGATTTTTCTTTCAAGAACATAACAGTCATCATTCTAGAGAAGTCATCAACAAATAAGATAAAATATCTGTCTCCATAATAACTCTGAGTTCTCATAGGACCACATAAGTCAGTGTGAACTAACTCCAAAATAGCATTAGATGAAAAGTGTTTGCTCTTAAAACTAGATTTTGACATCTTTCCCATTTGACATTGTTTGCCCATAACATGGTCAGGTTTAGAATGCTCGACAAACCTCAAACTCTTCTTTTCTTACTGATCTTCATCATGTTGTCAAAATTCACATGACATAACCTCTTGTTCCCTAACCATACATCTTCATTTTTAGCCAACAAACAAGAAGTTTCAGCATTGTCAAGATAGAACAAATTAACATTAGATTGTTCACCAATACCGATCAACTTTCTAGCTTCATCAAAGATCTTCACCTTTCTATTTTCAAATGCAACTCGGTGACCTGTATTATTCAATTGAGCTACTGTAATGACCCTTGCTAATAGGTCACTGAAACACCCCAAATCTGAATTGTGGCAATTCGTCAAACAGTTGGCATGCACTGGAATGTTTTGCTTGCAATGATGTGTTTCAATATGTTTATTGTTTTTGGCATCCAATTGCAATTGAGATAACAATAACAATATAGGAAAGTAATACAATAGAGTAATAATGAAATACACACTACTCGAATGGTCATTGATTATGACAACCAATGTAATTGCATCTATATCAACCCAGCTAACATTATGTGATTCCAAATGACTGTTCTCAGACCGTGACAATAAATTTCAGATTACAATGCAATGACCCTTACAATATCATGACAATATGATCAATGCCTTGCTTGCATACTAACCCAATACAACATTATATAGCAATGTATGAGATCAATCGACTGATTATATAACTGTTGTAACTACTGTCATATGGTAACAATGACATAAACAGTCACACCTAACAGTGACTCCCAATGGTAATAACAGATGTTAACAATATTGTATGAGACTAGTTCATATATGACTGATTACACTAACCAGCTAATGCAAGAACAGTACTTTTCAGACCTGACTGCTACATACGATTCTTATGCATAATTTTGACATTCAATACATCACACATTAACATGAAGTGCACCTGGAAACGCTGCCTCAGTTGTTGACCAAAATGCAGAGACCAATAGCCAATGACGTGGTGACAAGCTGCTTCCCAAAATCGCCCCCAATCTGCAGTTATATGTAGCACTGTACTGGGCCGTACCCGACCGTACAGGTACGGCTGCTGTAGAAAAAACAATGCCAAGTATTCCCTGCCGAAAATGTTGGGAAAAGGGGCGCCTAGGGTGTAGAAACCCTGCCACAAATGCATAAAAAATTATCCCAAGTAGATATGTAGTTATGAGCAAAACTTTGATTCCAGGGCCTGAGACTGAAAGTCTGAAAATGCACAAAATGATCTCCAACACTTATCAAACTGATTCACCAATTAAGTGATGAATTCCAAACCCTTATTCAACCAATTACAAACCCTCAATATCAATTTTTTCAAGTCTGCTTTTTCGGACTGCTTTTTCAGATTTGCTTTTTCGAAACCTGCAAAAAACGGCCGCCTATAATTTCGGCCCTACTAAAAATGCCTCCTGAAATGCTGTTTCAATCACAAACAAACCCTTACATCAAATTCTCAATGAAGTACCAATGAGATGGCTGAGTACCAACTCCAAATTTGCAACCCTTCAGTAGATATTTCACTACCTCAGTTATGCCAATCTAGGGGAGTGATTCGTTCCCAAAGATCGAATAGTATTTGCAAACCACAAGGCTACAAATTGCTTCACAATGAAGAAGTAGAAGAAATCTCAAATCCAAGCATGTAGAAATGAAGCCCCAAGCCCTCTATTTATTCTTTTCCTTGAGAAGTTGCTAGAACTTCTAGAAACATCCAATTATAATGTACTTTATAATAAAATAACATTATAATAATAAAGTACATTTCTCAACTCAAAATTATAACAATGTAGGCCCAAATGTCTCATAGCTGAATGTAGGCCCAACTACGACTGAACGTAGGCTCAAGACTAAACGTAGGCTCTACTACAACTGGATGTAGGCTCACTCTAGATGTAGGCTCCACTACAACTGCATGTAGGCCCAAACTGGATGTAGGCTCTGTCAGCAATATGCAATCAAATGATCAACATAATGACCCTCTCTCCAAACCATTTGCCTACGAGAGTCGATGATAGGCAAATCCGTCATGCCAAACGATGTCAGCCAAAATGGGGACATGACAGCTACACTCAACAGATTGTAATTAAGTCCTTTCACCCAATATGCATTCTCACATCTGATCTTATTATTCAACAATATAGACCCTTTTCCTTTTACTAGACAAGGTGTATCATTTCTCATTTTTACAGATCCTCTATTATAATGTTCAAGGTATTCAAATTTCTCTTCATCACCAATCATATGATGTGTACAGCCACTATCAATAATCCACGTATCATTCTTGCTAACTTTAGAAATAAGTGTTGTTTATGTTATCCCTAACCGGTTACTGAGAGGGGGGGTGAATCAGTAAATTCAATCTCTATTTCTCTTTTAAGTAAACAGATATTCTTGCTAATACAAAAATTAAAAGAATACTATAACAATCATAAACAAAAATTAAATGCACAGGTCAACACAACATTTATACATGGAAAGCCTTGGTTAGAAAAAAAAAACCACGGTGGGACAGAACCCACAAACACCACTACTGCAGTAACAAAGATACCCTGTTAGAGGCTTACAAAGCACTTGTGAGAATGCTACCCGGTTAAGGGATTTGATAGAAGACCTGTTAGGAGTCACCTTGTCAAAGGACTTAAAACACCAATAAAGATGTTACCCAATAAAGGAATTTATACAAAGAACCTATAAGGGTTCATCCTGATTGAGGGATTTAAATATGCTCCACAACTTAAAGCAAAGATCTTATGATGACACTATCTCTGTCGATTCAAATCATACACGTTTACTCTTTCCTCTGCTGGGTTGTTGAATCTTTCTCTCCCTTTCACCTTTCATGACTATGTTTCTCTCAGAAGATTCTGATATTCAACAACACATCTTTCATGTCCTTTGACCTGTATTTATAAGAAATTATCTTATTAAAAATACATCTGAGTTTCGTCGACCTGTAAACTCTCCCATAAATCATGCATGCAAAAAGCTTGCAAACTGATCTTGAGTTTACCTCGAAATGCTCGCAGAAAAAACAAAGCTAACTTCAGTTCCACTAAAAAAGCTAACTCCAGTTTAACTGAAAAATGCTCCACATAATCCGGTTCGGATTATCATGCACTTAACCAATGTAGAACTTGTATCTGGTTAGTCAGCTATTCCTTGTGCGTGTGTCAAGACCGGTTGGAAAAAGCTGGACCGGTATAAGCATGACCGGTTAAAGTACACAACTTTCTTGCTTAGTCTACCGGTTCACAATTATGAGTACCGGTGTGGTGTACTGGTGTTCTGGTGAGATTGATGTTTGCCAATAACTTTACCAATGACAACTAAGTTTATGTCAACAATCCTCCCCTTTGGCATTGGTGGCAAAAACATATCAATACATCACCTGTAGACTTCCCCTGCTGTAGATCTACTTGTCTACCTGTAGCATATATTTGACACACTATCTTTGTACTTCCTTGTACTTCCTTCTTTATTCTCTGCATTTCCATCTTACTCATCTTTCCCTTTTTGCCTCTAAGGGACAAAGGGTTGTTACTCTTTTCATTCTTACATTTTACAACTGTAACTTATTGAAAATGTCTTTATAGATCTTCCTTGCAGATTCTAGGAAAGGTTTCCAGATACCTGTTATATGATCCAAAGTTTTCTTTGCAAATTGCAGTGAGACAATGAGATTTTCCATGTCTTCCACTATTTTATAATCAGGTTCCTTCAGAAGTTTGTCTGTGTTAGTTGTTGTTGTCTGCATTATATCAAAAGTTGGTGCAATGAACAACTGAAATCCAACAAGATCTTGGATTCTTTTTGTATTTTCTTCTGATGTCTTCCTCAAAGTGAGAGCAAGACTTGTCAGCTCCCATCTGTACTCAGTTGCAGAAGAGCTTTTAGCAAATTTTGATGTTAAAACCTTTATCTCTTTTGTTGTCTTGTTTGTTCTCTCAGTTATATCCTTCACAAAGTCTTCAAAGTTAGAAGTCCTTGTAATCAACCTTCTAGCTTCCTGTATCTATTGTTGTAGCTCTCCAGTTCTTGTAGATACAGTAGCTTTGAGTTCTTCAACCTGTTTGTGAAGAATATCTATTCTTTTCTTCTCATAGTGATCAATTGCAATTGTTTCTGGGTTAGTGACATCCTCCCCAATTGCTTGTGCCAGTATCTCCAATTGATCAATCACCGATTCGTCTTCATCTATATCTATATCAGGTACAAAATTGTACAAGATATTCCTTACAGTAGAGAGAACCATATCTTGTTTTCTCTTAGTGAGCTCCTTTAGCTGCATTGTTGACATTTTGTTTAAGTCAACAACTGTTTCACTAACTCTGCTTCTCTTTGATTCAAAATCTGTTGCAAAGGTTAGCTTTCTCTTTGATGAAGATGTACTTGGAACATCTACTCATTCCTTCTGCCTTATTTCCTATGCCGGTTCTTCTTCTGCAAGTTTCTCTTGTTCTTCTGTAATAGGCAACTCTTGTTGTTGAGGTATTTCTTGTTGTAGAGTCTCCTCTTGTCGTACCTTTTCTTCTAGATGTACTTCTTCTTGATGGACTTTCTCTTTCGGAAGTTGCTCCGTTTGTTGTTGCTCTTCCGCAACCTATTGATCATTTGAAACAGCTTCTAGTTTATCTGTTTCTTTTTCTGCAGTCATCTTAGCTGACGACTCTCCCTGCTCTTGTTCCTCTGTTTGAACTTGTTCTCCCAGATTAACCTGTTCACTGGTTGTGAACTGTTCAGATGTAACTTCCTTCTCACCGGTTGTTTCTTGTTCACTTGTGGATGCTTGTTCACCAGTTGTGAACTGTACCGGTGGTACCAACTCCTTTTCCGGTTCATCTTGTGAGATGTCTTGTGGCCTTGTAGACTTAAGAGTGTTGAAGTCATATTTTTGCCAAAAATCTAGAGAATCTTCATACACATCTTTTTCCTGTCCATTAACGATCTTGGCAACCCTTTCCCTCGTGTCCAAATTGAGTGACACTACTTCCATCAGAATTTTTATTGTCTCATCATTAAGATTTGGTTTAACTTTCTCCAAAGTTTCCCTTATCATCTTATTGTTTAGGGCTAGATTGGTTCTCCATTTGGCCATTAGCCTTTTATTCAATTCTGGCGGAAAGTGAGGCCTATAGTCCCTAGGACTTCTGTTGAAATCTAAAAAGGTTTCTAAGAGAGCAATCTCAATTTTCTCCTTATCCTCCTCTACCAAAACACTGAACCATTTTGCGGCATTTGACATTTCACCGAAATCCATTATTTCATCAACTATATTATCTACAGTTAAAGTTCGAGCTTTACCTTTAATTGGGGAAGCAAGTAGGGTTGGTGGAGTGAGATCACCTGTGTCTCCAGTGATATCCACGATGACCGGTTCATCTGCAAACTTTGTTGTGACCAGAGTCTCAACTCCCAGTGTGCCCTTTCCTTTTCCATTGTCTATTACTAGTGGCTCTGTTGTCTTTTGGCATTCAACTTCAGCTTGATGTTGTTTCTTCAGAACATTCGTCCATGTTCCAACTCCTTCATCATGTACTTTATCCACTTCTCCAATCAGTACCTGACTAATTTTTTTTTGATCTTGAAACTCTGTTTGTACAAGTCAACTTGATTGGTTGCCTCTTCCAGAGTAAGATGATTCTAAACTTCAAGTAGAGCCCTTATCCTCAGCTCTCTTTCTTTGTCTATCGAAGATTTCCATCTACCTTTTATTATCTCCTGTAGATCATCAGGTATTGTTTTGTGAAGTTCAATGGGTGTTATATTGAACTTGTGAAGACAAAAAAGTATCGCTTCTTTTAGCTTTCTCCTATCTTCTTCATTTGCAAGTTCATATCTTCTTCCGACTCCACCCATTCCACCTGTTTTCTTCAAACCTTCAACCATTTCATCTATGGTTGGTTTCCTTCCTCTAGGTGCATCCTATTTTACTGGTTTCTTGGTCTTTCTCTTTCTATGAAGAGTAGTGGTTTATTCAATTTCTATTTTTTCCACTTCCTCACCTTGTGATGGTTCGGTGGACGCTGGTTGTGTCTTCTTTCTTTGAACCTTTGGTTCATCAGCCACTGGCTTCTTTTTCCTAGGAGTGGGAGTTCTTTTAACATAAACCTTCTTCGGTTCCTTTGAAGATGCCTTCTTCCTCAGATTAGCCAAAATCTCCTCATAGGTCCCAAACCGATTTGCTGAGAGATCTAAGTTGCTTTCCTAAAGTGCATCAGCATATGCCTTTGCAACCTTAGAAGTAACCTCATAACCGAGCTCCGGTGCATACTCGGACCTTGGCTCCACAGCCTAGATAATACAATGATCGGTGCTCACCAGAAAACATATTTCTTCATTATATGCCTCTATAATGGCTAAGGGAATCATTTCTTTGTTGTGCATTCTTAATTGAAAGGCTTCAAAATAATCTGTCATAACCTTATTACACCGGTTCCCCAAGTTATTTGCTAACTCACCTATTTGAACCATTACCGATTTACCTTCTAGCCATGTTACCTTGCCTATGCCTAGAAAGAAGCTTTGGTAATAGAACAAGCATACCAGCAATAGCCCATACTTTGAAAACTTCTTCTTGACCAAGCCGAGCTTCTTTAGATTTTCAAAGATTTGGCTCCTCAGCATAGCACATATGTCATATCTCGCATTGTCGTGCATAATCTTGTGGGCAGCATGTATCGCACCTGATGCAAGAGCATCCTGGGTGTAAGAGGAATCTTGCATCACCCAAAAATATTTCTGGTTTCTTTTCAATAAGGGCTATCTTGTGCAGAGCTTCTATTTTTGGAAATTTACTATTTTTAGTAAGTTTTCCGTTTGTGCTCAGAATGGTCTATTTTCTTCCCTGGAGGTTCATTTTGGTTATATCAGCCTACCAATAAAGTTTCATTGCCAGATCAAGTCTAGTTTTGAAGATATTGAAAATTTTCGGTATTGGCAGCAGGGTACAGAAACTTCGAACTCAATTTTGAAGGCTTTAGAGGCCCCGAATGAGGTCAAAACTTCGACTAAATGAAGCTTGCTTGATTCAAATATTGTAGAGCACTTCACACCCTTTCTGAAATGGGGTCATAATAATCAATCGGGTCAACGGGTGATGACTTATGGTCTCGGGAAGTTGGGTCACCTGAAATGACGAAAAATGACTTTCCTTCAAAATTTCTGTTTGGGTTTCAAAAGTTGTTTTGAGCTGACTCTGATGTAATAAATTGTAAAATAAAATAATTCTAAGTTTGGTCGGCCTTATTGGCTAAAATTCTAGAACCTTCCCAGGCAGTGGAAAATTGCCTATATTAGGAAGGTTGTAGTGTTGTCTTAGGCAATTCGGAGCAGTTCATAGTAGTTCTGGGTAACAATTCGAGGCTTTGTGCCCATGTGGCTTTGCATATTGTAATTCTGAAATTTGTAATTCCACATTTGTGGAGATAATAAGAAGCCCATTTTCTATTCTTGCAAATCGTTGTTGTTTCTCTGTTTCTTTTATGTGTTTGTGGTATTAAGGGGAGTACCCTTCATCAGCACCTCCCGGTATGCTATTCACTTTACTCAATTGATATACTTTGTAGCCGATAACCGCAGCAACAAACCGAACGCCATCGTCTTCAATGTTGTTCACAATCATCAACCGACTGTCGTATTTGAACTTCGTCAACCGTGTGACTTTTGCATTAGCTATTGTTCTTAGGGTTAGAGCTTCCCCTACAACATTATAAACAGTTACCCTGCGTAGGTCTTCTTTCGTGATTGGTGTAACCGCACCTTTCCCAAGCCACATCCCTGGGTCATGAACCCTGCTAAGCACCAGTCTGATCCAATCCGATCGAAACACGATTGGATATCTTACTCCATTGATTAACCCTGAAGATTCTAGCTTAGCGTATCTTTCATGAAGCTTCTCATCTTCACACAGTGAGAGGTATTCGCTCTGAATGAATGTTTCACCTAGTTCCTCTTGTTTGTTGTGGATGAATGTCGTTACATCCTCGGTCAGCAACACGCCTTCAAGGATGGAAGATAGAGCTCCCGCCATATCATTCACTCAGTTTTGAACCACCATGATGTCGTGAACTGGTCTATCCAATTGATTTGCACGTATGAGGCTCACCACAGAAGATGAAGATGCCATTTTACTTGACCGGTATGTGCAGAAAGTTCTTGATGAAATTTATAGAATTCGCTAGGCAAAGATCACAAATTACAACAAGAAAAGATTACTCAAGCTTTGAAAACAATAATCACAAATCGCAATGTAAAGTGAAATGAGTAATCGTCTTTCCCTTTTATAGAGTTAGGTCGTAACGGTAATTAGCAAACGGTAACATTAGTTAACGGTTACTATATTAATTGCCCTTACCTAACCTTACTTTAGACAACCGGTTCACAGACTCGTTACCTGTTTACATGTCCTTGGTTACAATAACCACCTTGCTACGTCAACAACACTTACCTATCTGGTTCACATGTTAGACCGATGACTCCTTCCCGATTCAACTTCTTGACTGAGTGAGATCACAACTCACTAGTTCCTCCGGAAACAGTAGCCTTGCTACCTGTTCCTCTTAAGCCCTTAGGCTTAGTTTGCTGAAGAGATATCACCATTAGTAGATGATCTTAGCTCGGATTTCTCCTCAGTAGAACTCTTTGTCTCCTTTATAGACCAAGTCTTCTTGACTTTCCTGTTGGTCTCTTTACTCACGTTATCTTTCTGGTCGGGAGACAACTTCTTGACCTGTTTAGCCGGTCCTTTACCTTTGTTCATTGATTGGTTTCTACAGTCCTTGGCCAGATGCCCAATTTTGTTACAATTGTAACAAGTCATTCTGGTTCCTCTCCATGGATTGACCCTTCTTTCCCTGTCCATGGGTGAGTGACAATAAGAGTTCCTATGCCCTGATGGTCCACGGGTAGCACAATTGGATGTGCTCCAGTTTACATTCCTATTATGGAATACCAGTCTTAGTGGGGATTTGAATGCCATGGTTTTGGACCTGCATTCTTCAGCTTTGTGTCCAAACTTATTGCATGCATAGCAATGACCCTTGAAGCTTCCCTTGCTTCCACTAGACACACTATTGGAGCGAGACCTGCATTCAAAGCTCCTATGACCATACTTGTAACAGTTGCTGCAGTAGCTGTTAGAAGTAAATGGTTTTACCGATGCATTTCTGCAGTCATTAGTTTTATGACCCGGTTTGCCACAATGTTTGCAAGAGGGTTTGAAGGTCTTTTTACCTTTGTCTTCTGTCGGTTTCTTCTTTTCCTTCTTGCCTTGCTTGTCTCCAGAGGACTCACCAATTTCATTTTTTCTTTGACCGATGTACCCAAGTCTTGTGGGATCCTTGTGCTTTCTTTGAGCCCTCAGTTGCTCATTAGCCTTCTCAGAACTTTCATTATAGCTTCTGAGTTTTTCATTCCTCTCTTCAAGAGTTTTCAGTTGTTCCTTTATTTGATCCAATTCAGCAGCCATCTTTTTGCATGCTTCATCTTTGTCATGCAAATGCTCATGCATGATTGCATTCTCCTAATTTATGCCTTGCATGTCTGCATGCAGTTGCAATATGAGAGCATCACTCTCTCTTAGTGCATCTTCAACCAAATTTCTTGCTCGTTCAGCAGTTAACTATGCTTCTATGGCACTGGTTTTCTCATCCTCAGTTTTTCTTTTGGCTTCGACGAGTTCAGTCATCCTCAAAGCATGACCTTCCTGTTCCCTTTTCAGATTTGAGATTTGATCAGTCATATTCTGATTTTTCTCCATGAGATCAAAGACCGCCTCTTCTGCTTCATCAGATCCACTCTACCCAGACAGTTCCTCAATGGTTTCATGAATCTCACCTAGTTGAAGAGCTAGCTCTTTCCTCTTAGCAAGGGACCTCCTCAGTCTATTCTCAAGAGAGGCTATTGTTTAATTGGCTTCCTCAAGCTGTTTTTGATACCTGTAACCCTCCATGATCTTTTCTCAAGCAGTTAAGCTTTCTATCACTGAGAACCTAAGCTCTGATACCAATTGTTATTCCTAACCAGTTACTGAGAGGGGGGGTGAATCAGTAAATTCAATCTCTATTTCTCGTTTAAGAAAACAGATATTCTTATTAATACAGAAATTAAAGGAATACTATAACAATCATAAACAAAAATTAAATGCACAGGTCAACACAACATTTATATGTGGAAACCCTCGGTTAGAAGGAAAAAACCACGGTGGGACAGAACCCACAAACTCCACTACTGTAGTATTAAAGCTACCCTATTAGCAGCTTACAAAGAACTGGTGAGCGTGCTACCCGGTTAAAGGATTTGATAGAAGACCTATTAGGATCTTATCCCTGTTAGGAGTCACCTTGTCAGAGGACTTAAAACACCAATAAAGATGTTACCTATAAGGGTTCACCCTAATTGAGGGATTTAAATATGCTTCACAACTTAAAGCAATGATCTTATGATGACACTATCTTTGTCGATTCAGATCATACATGTTTACCCTTTCCTCTGTTTGGGTGTTGAATCTTTCTCTCCTTTTCACCTTTCGTGACTGTAATTCCTCTCAAAAGATTCTGCTCTCCTTCGCTCTATGCTCTTGATATTCAACAACACATCTTTCATGTCCTTTGACCTGTATTTATAAGAAATTATCTTATTAAAAATACATCTCATAGTTTCGCCGAGCTATAAACTCTCCCATAAATCATGCATGCAAAAAGCTTGCAAACTGATCCTGAGTTTACCTCAAAACGCTCACAAAAAAAACAAAGCTAACTTCCGTTCCACTGAAAAAGCCAACTCTAGTTTACCTAAAAAACGCTCCGCATAATCCAGTTCAAATTATCATGCACTTAACCGGTGTAGAACTTGTATCCGGTTAGTCATCTGTTCCCTGTGCGTGTGTCAAGGCCGGTTGGAAAAACCTGGACCGGTATAAGCATGACCAGTTAAAGTACACAGCTTTCTTGCTTAGTCTACCAGTTCACAATTATGAGTACCAGTGTGATGTACCAGTGTTCCGGTGGGATTGATGTTTGCCAATAACTTTACCAATGACAACTAAGTTTATGTCAACAGTTTCAACATACCTTTCTTCTTCTTCAAAATCTTCCTTCAAAGCCACAAATACCACTTCAATGTCTTCATCAGTCTCGGTGTCAGTATCTTCATCTTCATCTTCAACAAGGTAACATGTCTTCTTGTCTTTATCTTTGTAGTCTCAGTTACTTCTTCTGTCATATGTCGGTTACCTCTATGATCTTGGTAATCTCTTTTGTCATGCTTCCTTTCATTAGATTTTTCATTTGTTTTCTCATCTTCCTTCTTGTCAGGACATCTAGCAGCAATATGACCGATCTCTTTACATCTACAGCATACCAAAGGTAGTTTACCTCTATATCTTCCTTTACCTTTTTGTAATCTCTTAGCCATTAATGCTTCAAGTTCATCAAGTTCATCCTCTTAACTTTCACTGTCACTTTCATTTCTTATCTTGTGTTTGCTGCTTGATTTACAAATTTTCAAAGATGACATAAATGCAGATTCAACAGTAGGAACAATACTATTGTCAAAGTTGTTCAACTCAAAAGCAGTCAATCTACCGATTAGACTATCAAGTGTAACATTATTACCAAGAGCTGCTCTCATTTCATGTATTGCAGAGACTCTAATAGCATAGGTAGGTAACAAGGTTCTGAGAATTTTACTTACAACAGTGTCTTCATCAATAATACCTCCTGCTCCTCATATAGCATTCACAACCTCCTTGACTCGGTTACTGTACTCAAATATGTTCTCACCTTCTTTCATTTTCATGTCGTCAAACTTTCCTCTAAGACTCTCAGCTTTAGCCCTTAACACATTCACATCTCCTCCATGAACTAGTGTAAACTTGCCCCACATCTGTTTAGCAATTGTACATGTCTTAACATCTTCAAATTCAGCATCTGATAAGGAAGAAGCAATCTCAATCATCATAGCATTGTGTTCATGTCTTTCTCTCATCTGATCAATAGTCAAAGGTCCAGTGGGTAAGATAAACTCATTTTCCAAGTAGTATGTAGCAAACTCACCAATCCCTGATAGATACAGTTTCATTCTGCTTTTCCATGTTGAGAAGTTGTCTTTGTTCAGCTTTGGCACCTCTCTTATACATCTTATGATCTTTAGCTTAAGTCATTCAAACTTTTATTTCAAGCACTCTATGCTCTGATACCAATTGTTAGATAAATGAGAGAGGGGTTGAATCAGTTAAGTCCAGTTATCCTACAATCCCAAATACTCCCAGATGTATATAACCAAACTTTCAAATCAATTAATCAACTCGGTAATATATCAACTATGCCTTTCTGTTCATCTACCAAATAGCAGTAAATTAAATACTGTGTTTACCGATCAATCCAGTTATAGTAATGTGTAAAGTAAAATAACAATTCAACACATCCATAAACATTACACTTTGATTTTTAATGTGGAAACCCTTTTAGGGGAAAAACCACTTGGGACCGGTAACCCAAAATAATTCACTCTTCTGAAGTGAGCTTGGTTAAGAACCAACCCTGTTAAAGGTTACAAAACACACTATGAGGTGTGACCTGGTTAGAGGATTTATCACTAACAGTTTTCCCTTGACCAAACATTCACTATGGGGTTAACAAGAAAACAATTAACATTCATTGAATGTCATATTGAAATATAAAGACTGTTAAGTCCACTCGGTTAAGAGATTTATCTATAGCAATGGTTAAATTGTTACAATAATGATCTGATTCAAATACAACTTATTTTGCAGATTTTCAGATCTATGCTAAGCTCAAAATACCTCTGGCCAATAATCTCAGTTCAATCTCTTTGTATCCTCTAACGCTGATCTGCTCGGCAATTCCTTTTCTCTGTCGCTTGGTGTTGTCTGCATATTTGCTCGGTTCTGTCTTCAACCTGTTTGACTAGCTCGCATGAATGCAATCTTCTCACGTGCATTCCAGAATTCAATCTGAATCTCTTGTCTCCTTTTATAGACTTCATAAACCATTTTCTTTCCAGCCATAGATTTTGCCTCTTAATCTTCACCGTTGATTTTGCCGCTTTAACCTTCCTCGACAGTTGTGTCAGTAACACATTTCATTCTCCTTCCTCCGATCATCGTTGAATTTTGTCAACCGTTTGATCATCATAACAAACATTATCTTTTACCTCAGAATCATCAACAATCGTCCAACTCATCATCTTTAGTCGGCAGTCATTAACTTCATTTATTACTTTTAATCGGTCAATACCACAGTGCGTCAGTGATAACTAACTCGATTAACACTGTACTCGGTATACAATACACTTGCTCGGTATATTTTGTTCCAACTCTGTGTATACTGAATTCTTCATTTACCGACCACATAGACTTTTACGTTTTTTATCTTCAAACCATAATAGAATTGTGTAATACAATCAAATCACTAACATGTCATAGACTCATCAATGAGTTATCCAATTAATACCATATCCATAGCTTTCTCATCCATCTCATCTTTATGTAGATATCTCATTCCTTCTCCAGATGTTTGTAACCATCATGATAAGTACAGTCAAAACTAGTTGACATCAATGACAATACATTAACTAATTTAATGCACCACATATACCTTTGTAGCTCGGTGATCATCAATCACTATCTTTCAAATATCCAATCAGTTGTCAAACTCTCCCTCAAGATATTCAATCAGTTGTAGTCTATCACCCCCACACCGCGCCGCACCCCCGTTGTCCCCAAATTGAGGCCCTTTGTCCCCTTGTCGTAGAAACCTGTCTGACCATCTCCTTGTCCCCAACAGGTGGTGGAACACTAGAAAAATGTTAGGAAATTTGAATTCTAAAAGTGAAACTGGATGAATTTTAATGTGGTAAAAGAAGTCTCTTTAATTTTTTTGAATTAGAACTCAAAATTTAGCGCTTTCAAGCTTTTTCAATTGAGTTTTTGAAGAATTATATATGGGTTTTGCCATAAAAAATATTTAGAAAATTTGAATACTTAAAATTAAAATTTATGAATTGGAAAAGAACTTCACTTTCCTTAATAAAATTTCAATGTGAATGTTATGAAATCATGTTCATTATGTTATGTTATTGTTGTGCATAGTTTTGCATGCAAAACCCAATTGGTTAAATTGGAGCATGAAGAACCTAGGATTGAGATGTAGGGTTAGGGAGGATGTAATGTCCCCAACCAGGACCTTACTTAATTTGCCCAATAATTCCCAATTAGGGTTTGGGACTAGACTTAGGAATGGCTACTTATAATGTTCCCTATTAGGAGAATGCCAATTCCTAATGATTAACATTTATCATTATGCATTTGAATTACATTAAGGAATAATTGTTGATGCATTATACATACTCAATCCCCCAATTCCTCACTTCACTTTTAATCACTAACCTTAAGAAAGACGGGGAATTACTTGTCCGTGGGCATTTGGAAACCATTTGCGAGTAAGCTCCCTCAAAGGATTTGGGCACATATATGCATTGCCTATTTTGGAGCTACATCCTCAAGAATTTGTGATATATATATTTATCCATATCTTGGAAGTTTCCTCCAACAAGGTATTACTGATGAACATATTGTCATTGATGTCAAATTAGGAACCGATGACATTAATGAAGAAGTTAATGCAATGAATACTATAAGGTTGAGAGACATGATATTAGACAAGTCAGAAGATACATGTCATATGTATTAACAAAGACGGTGAGAGCATTGTATGAAACATTAAGCCTCATGTGAATCATTATGTAGTCATCAGAATGTGCGATACAGCATACATGTTTTAGAAGAACAACATTGAGCATTGGTGATACCATCAGTGATACAGCAAATAGCATTTCATATTGAACAACATATATAAAAGATGTTTTTATTTATATATAACAGAGCTGCAGAGGATACGATTACATGAAGAGACTAAAGAATGAAAGGATACGATGAATAACAACAATTCATATGACTGGACGATTTCCAAATTAGTAGCAGCAACTATGGAGAACAAATATGGAAGTAGACACCTTGGAAAAGCATTTGGACATATTATATAAATAAAGAAGAGAGTAATAAAGAAAGTTGTTATGTTTTAAACATAGTGAATTGTCTACTCTACAAAAGACAACAATTTCATTATGAGAAGAAATGTATGATATTAAACCATCGAAGGCAAAGGATGAACAGAACACGGTCATACTCAGAGATAAAATTATCAAAGACAAAAGTATATTTGAAGCCATCGTGGAGATGACTCAAGGGTGAGAGACATATTGATGATTGAGATTGACAACAAAGACAAGATATTAACGAAGGTTAATATATATGTGGCGTTAACAAAAATATTATTTGCAGCAGTCAAAGACATCATCAAAGGTTCAACAGAGAACAGAGAACATACAGTTATTAGTGTACATATTCATGCGAACAGGTATCAGCATACAGCATGAAGAGGACGGCAGGATATATGCTACATCTATATTGAATAGTATATGTTTTATCAAAGGTCAATTGCGGCAAGAGCAGAGATGGGAACACATACAAAGAACATACGTATATGAATGCAGCACATAATAATTATATGCAGACACGTATATAATATTATGCAGTGTTAAACAAATATATACATCGATACATATGTATATATCAAAATAAATATCGAACCTATTTTTGATAATAGCAGAGACAAGTATCAAGAAGATATGAAGATACATCTATCAAGACAGGAATTATTCATACATACGTATATACATGATACGATGTATAAAGAATATACAGCGATGGACAATATACATACAGCGATGGATACATAACGGCAGAGAAGTATATACGATGTATAAAGAACATACTGCAATGGAAAGTATGCAGCGTATGCAGCGATAAGACATATATATACAGCGTATAATGACCAAATATATATTGATGTATACGAACAGTTGATATTATTATCAAAGATTAAATATTAATCAGAAAACAGATATTACTAAACCGTCAACGACAAACATTAAAAAGAACGGCGGATATTATCGGAGGTTGAAGATATTAATGGAAGATAATATTATATGCAGCGATATAAAGAATATATATTATATTTCGAATACAGCGATAATGAATAAAGTTTTGGATGCCATCGATATATGTAAGCAAAGATGCAAAGATTTTGATGTGCGACAAGAACCTTACATGCAGCGGTTAAAGTTAACGTGAAAGGTTGATTGTTTAAATTAAAGTTTGCTAAAAAGTTTTATGCCGTCAAATATTTAATATACAATAAAATCGGTATAAAGACAGCGGCTGGATATATACAGCGGCTAGCCGATAAAAGCTTCACATCGAAGTTTTTAAAGATTAAAGTTTGCTATCAAAGATTTAGCAGAGACGTATAATACACAGGATGAAGATTAAAACATATTATATCAGAGTTTAAAGAAAAGTTTTCCAGCGGATGCATATTTTATATATTTATATATATATCATAAAGTTCATTCTCGAATTTATAATATGAAGTTGGTATTAAAGTTTTAAAAAAGGTTTGATACGAAAAGTATTATCAAAGGAGATAATATAATTAAAAAAGGGGATTAACTTAATTAAAAATAATGATATTTTATAAAAAGACACCTTTTCATATGTGAAAAGGCATAATGTTAAGAGACACATTGTTTCATTTGAAGAAATGAATATATAAATATTGAATCTATTATTTTGAAAAAAAATAAGTCAACATGTGGATATAAGGAGAGCAGCAGTAATAAAGAAGAGATAAAATTTTAAGATTATGTATTCAGATTCTGAATATAATATTGTGAGAATATACATACATATATATATTTGAAATTAGAAGAAAATATTGGCTGACTTAAAGAGTAGATTGTGTCCATCATCAGTTGAATTAGCAACAGCATTCAGGTGGAAGAAATTTTGCAAGCAGTGAGTTGGTGCTCAGAATCTGGATAGGAGTTGGTGCTCAGAATCTGGACAGGAGTTGGTGCTCAGAATCCGGACAGGGGAGTTGGTGCTTCCAGTAGGTCGGTGCCTGCGAAGTGTGGGAGTTGGTGCTTCCAGTGAGTCGGTGCTCATAAATTTAGAGGTTGGAGCCTCTAGTAGGTTGGTGCCTACAAAACATTGTAAAAGAACAATATTATATAAAAGCAAATTATTTTGTGGTTTTCTCCCATATTGGGTTTCCACGTAAATATTGTGTTCATGTGCATAATTGTTTATTTGAGTAATTGAAGTTATCTTTGAATAAAAATATTTAAATTCAAAAAAAGGTTATTATACTGATTCACCCCCCCTCTCAGTATAATCGTGTGCTCTTCAATTGGTATCAGAGCGGGTTCCTTCTATATAGCCTAACCGCTTGAAGGTAGATCTAAAGAGCACAAATGGCTGAAAGTTTTCAAAATAAGGCACCAAATTTTGATGGGACAAATTATGCATTTTGGTGTATAAAGATGGAAGCTTATTTAAATGCTATTGGATTCGATGTTTGGCAATTAGTACTAGATGGTTATACAATACCAGCAAACCCACCTACAGATACAGCCGGAAAGAAGAGAAGTGAGAATAATGCCAAAGCAAAACATGCTATTTTATGTAATCTAGCCGACTCGGAGTTTACAAAAGTTATGCATTGTAAATCTGCAAAGGATATATGGGATAAGTTTTAAAATATATATGAAGGGACCGACAATGTAAAGAAAGCCAAACTTCAAACTCACCGAAGCACATTCGAAAGCCTAAAAATGAAGGAAGATGAAGACATAGCCTCATTTCTCTCTCGTGTTGATGAAGTAGTCAATGCAATAAAAGCCCTTCGTGAAGAAGTAGAAGAACAGCTTGTGGTTGAAAAAATCTTGAGATCCCTACCCATTACATTCGATTCTAAAGTGTCAGCAATCGAAGAGAGAAAAGATCTGGATAGTCTTACTAAAGATGAGTTACATGGAATTCTTACTGCTTATGAAATGAGGATTGGAGACAAGGAACCTAAGAACGAAATATCCTTTAAAGTTTCTAAAAATAGTAAGAGCAAGAAACAAATCTCAAGTGATAGTTCAAGCAGTGACACTGATGAAGCTAAAGCTCATTTCTTCACAAAGCTGAAAAGGGGAAGTGGAAAATATAAAGGGAAATTCCCTTTCAAATGCTTTAATTGTGGAAAGATAGGACACTATGCCTCAAAATGTCCTCAAAATGATGATGACTCAAGTGAAGATGAAAAGCGAACACACACAAAAGAAAAATGGAAGAATAACAATAAGTTTAATAAAAAGAAAAAATATCAAAACAAAAATAAAAGAAGTTTTTATTCCAGAAAGGACAGCTCTTCGGATGAAAGTAGCGAGGAATGCCCAAGTGATGAGGAGGATGAAATTCTATTTATGGTTGAAGCAGACACAAGTGATAGTTATGAGGAAGAGGAAGATGAATCATGTAATGAGGAGGAAGATGAATCATGTAATGAGGAAGAGGATGTTGATCTTAAAGAAGAACTTCATTATGCATACAAACAAAATGAAAAATTGAAAAGAAAATTAGTGACACTTAAAGAAGAAGCTATGGAGAATCTAGAAGCAGTAAAGAAATCAAAACAAACAATTGAAGATCTAAAGATCCAATTAGAAGAAGCTAAACAAGCTGAAACTGATTTAAAATTAGAAATTGAGAAATTAAAAGGAGAGTTAGAGGAAAGCACTATCAAACTGCGCAATAGTCTCAAGTTTGAAAAGAGTTCAGAAATCCTAACTGTTATCATTGATAGTCAAAAGCCCTCTTTCAGCAAAACAGGGGTTGGTTTTGAAAGAAACTCAAATAGTAACAATACATTCAAAGGCTTTATAAAAGAAGGAAACAAGACAGTCATAAATGAACCATCAAAAGAAGACAAGCTTAAAGAGAAGAACTACAAGAAGAATGAAAAAAATGATGTTCATAAACCTAGTCATAAATTTCATGGATATTGCTACTCTTGCAATTGTTTTGGTCATAAAACACTTGAATGTAGAATACCTAGACAAAATATGAATGAATGGAAAAGGCCATATTATAGACAACATTTTTCTTACCTATTCAATGGTTATTGCTACTCTTGTAACAAATTTGATCATAAAGCTCCAAATTGCAGAAGCAAAGTGAAGAATATCCAAAATTTTAGAACTCAAAATCCTTTTACCCCATTGGTTAATTTTGATATTCTATGTTCAAAGTGTAACAATTTTGGACATGCAGCTCACAAATGTAGAACAATCTTTCCTACGAAACAAGCAAAGAAAGAAGATCTTCCTAAAAAGATGGTTTGGAGAAAGAAAGAAAAGTCGCTATAGCTTTACATGCTCAAAAACAATAGATGTGTGGAGTGGACTAAGAGAAAACTTACTTAGTCAGCATTGTGATCAGGGGCATAATATATCACTTCTAAAGGTTGTAAGATTAATAGCTAATGCTTTGTATGTTTACAAATGAAGAAAAATGTTTTCTTGTACAAGAAGATGAAAATCAGCTATGACACAAAAGATTGAGGTACTTACATTGTCAAAATCAGAGTGGCGCAGCGGAAGCATGTGTTCAGGGGGAGCTAGTCTCTAGCCTTGGAGACCCTTTGCCATTGATGTCAAAGGGGGAGAGATTGAAGATGAAGGGACCATCGAACTAAGGGGGAGCCTTGCACAATCATATATTTGAGAGGTTGCCATCAATGACAAAGGGGGAGATTGATGAACATATTGTCATTGATGTCAAATGTCATTGATGTCAAATCAGGAACCGATGACATTAATGAAGAAGTTAATGCAATGAATACTATAAGGTTGAGAGACATGATATTAGACAAGTCAGAAGATACATGTCATATGTATTAACAAAGACGGTGAGAGCATTGTATGAAACATTAAGCCTCATGTGAATCATTATGTAGTCATCAGAATGTGCGATACAGCATACATGTTTTAGAAGAACAACATTGAGCATTGGTGATACCATCAGTGATACAGCAAATAGCATTTCATATTGAACAACATATATAAAAGATGTTTTTATTTATATATAACAGAGCTGCAGAGGATACAATTACATGAAGAGACTAAAGAATGAAAGGATACGATGAATAACAACAATTCATATGACTGGACGATTTCCAAATTAGTAGCAGCGACTATGGAGAACAAATATGGAAGTAGACACCTTGGAAAAGCATTTGGACATATTATATAAATAAAGAAGAGAGTAATAAAGAAAGTTGTTATGTTTTAAACATAGTGAATTGTCTACTCTACAAAAGACAACAATTTCATTATGAGAAGAAATGTATGATATTAAACCATCTAAGGCAAAGGATGAACAGAACACGGTCATACTCAGAGATAAAATTATCAAAGACAAAAGTATATTTGAAGCCATCGTGGAGATGACTCAAGGGTGAGAGACATATTGATGATTGAGATTGACAGCAAAGACAAGATATTAACGAAGGTTAATATATATGTGGCGTTAACAAAAATATTATTTGCAGCAGTCAAATACATCATCAAAGGTTCAACAGAGAACAGAGAACATACAGTTATTAGTGTACATATTCATGCGACCAGGTATCAGCATACAGCATGAAGAGGACGGCAGGATATATGCTACATCTATATTGAATAGTATATGTTTTATCAAAGGTCAATTGCGGCAAGAGCAGAAATGGGAACACATACAAAGAACATACGTATATGAATGCAGCACATAATAATTATATGCAGACACGTATATAATATTATGCTTAAACAAATATATACATCGATACATATGTATATATCAGAATAAATATCGAACCTATTTTTGATAATAGCAGAGACAAGTATCAAGAAGATATGAAGATACATCTATCAAGAAAGGAATTATTCATACATACGTATATACATGATACGATGTATAAAGAATATACAGCAATGGACAATATACATACAGCGATGGATACATAACGGCAGAGAAGTATATACGATGTATAAAGAACATACTGCAATGGAAAGTATGCAGCGTATGCAGCGATAAGACATATATATATATACAGCGTATAATGACCAAATATATATTGATGTATACGAACAGTTGATATTATTATCAAAGATTAAATATTAATCAGAAAACAGATATTACTAAACCGTCAACGACAAACATTAAAAAGAACGGCGGATATTATCGGAGGTTGAAGATATTAATGGAAGATAATATTATATGCAGCGATATAAAGAATATATATTATATTTCAAATACAGCGATAATGAATAAAGTTTTGGATGCCGTCGATATATGTAAGCAAAGATGCAAAGATTTTGATGTGCGACAAGAACCTTACATGCAGCGGTTAAAGTTAACGTGAAAGGTTGATTGTTTAAATTAAAGTTTGCTAAAAAGTTTTATGTCGTCAAATATTTAATATACAATAAAATCGGTATAAAGACAGCGGCTGGATATATACAGCGGCTAGCCGATAAAAGCTTCACATCGAAGTTTTTAAAGATTAAAGTTTGCTATCAAAGATTTCGCAGAGACGTATAATACACAGGATGAAGATTAAAACATATTATATCAGAGTTTTAAAGAAAAGTTTTCAAGCGGATGCATATTTTATATATTTATATATATATATCATAAAGTTCATTGTCGAATTTATAATATGAAGTTGGTATTAAAGTTTTAAAAAAGGTTTGATACGAAAAGTATTATCAAAGGAGATAATATAATTAAAAAAGGGGATTAACTTAATTAAAAATAATGATATTTTATAAAGAGACACCTTTTCATATGTGAAAAGGCATAATGTTAAGAGACACATTGTTTCATTTGAAGAAATGAATATATAAATATTGAATATATTATTTTGAAAAAAAATAAGTCAGTATGTGGATATAAGAAGGAGAGCAGCAGTAATAAAGAAGAGATAAAATTTTAAGATTATGTATTCAGATTCTGAATATAATATTGTGAGAATATACATACATATATATATTTGAAATTAGAAGAAAATATTGGCTGACTTAAAGAGCAGATTATGTCCATCATCAGTTGAATTAGCAACAGCATTCAAGTGGAAGAAATTTTGCAATCAGTGAGTTGGTGCTCAGAATCTGGATAGGAGTTGGTGCTCAGAATCCGGATAGGGGAGTTGGTGCTTCCAGTAGGTCGGTGCCTGCGAAGTGTGGGAGTTGGTGCTTCCAGTGAATTGGTGCTCATAAATTTAGAGGTTGGAGCCTCTAGTAGGTTGGTGCTTACAAAACATTGTAAAAGAACAATATTATATAAAAGCAAATTATTTTGTGGTTTTCTCCCATACTGGGTTTCCACGTAAATATTGTGTTCATGTGCATAATTGTTTATTTGAGTAATTGAAGTTATCTTTGAATAAAAGCATTTAAATTCAAAAAAAAGTTATTATACTGATTCACCCCCCCCTCTCAGTATAATCGTGTGCTCTTCAATTACTCCATCCCTAACAAGCCCGTGGAAGCTAAGAAATCCTTTGAGTAGACTCCCTCAAGGGGTTTGTGGTGCATATATGCATTACCTATTTTGGGGCTACGTCCTCAAGGATTCATGATATATGTCCTTACCCCTATCTTGGAAGGTTCCTCACATCTTGAGGTATTACTCAATCCTTGACAAAGCCAACCTATTCTCTTAAAGGTATTAGTGAGAATTTAAGAAATTGGTTGAGCATATATAATTGTTTTATAAATTAATAATGTATACATATATAATATATCATAAATACAATTCTAATTCTTTTTATTATTATCAAATAGATATATATGCTGTATAATATGACTATATATAATTCTGATTTCATTAGTATTAATAAATATAATATTAATATATTTATTTACACATTTACAATCTTACTATCATAACTAATATTCATACTATAACATATATACATATATATATATATGACCACATATATACTGGCTGTTTATTCCTAATAGCATTCTGATATAATATTATCAGTATCAACTTATTGACTGCTGCCAGCAATACATATGATTCGTTTCTTTCTTCTTTTATTCCATTTGAACAGTATCAAATATATTTCATGTGTTCTTATTCTTCCATGTGTCCCTGCCAAATGTATATTCTAATATCCTTCATATACAATAGTCTATAGATTAGAATGTACTCATATGTTAAATTACAAAGTGCCTTGCTGTTATATGATGCTTGCCAGCATTGTGATTTATTTCCACATATGATGTATTCTTATCTGAGCTCTTCCTAAGATTATTATATTATCCTTTCCTTCATCCCTGATCCCAATCAATTAGTACTAATATATATAGTTAATATTATGATCTTTCCCTCTTGTAATCAGTCCTGTTTTATACTATGATTCGATGCCAACTTAGAAATCATATCATTGTTTGTATGTCCACTTAGGACCATATTGTTGTTTACAAGATCCCACTTTTGTAAAGTGGTATTGTTTCCTCTGTGAATCCCATTTTATCCTAAGCTCTGGAACGACAAGTCACCTAACAGTCCCAACCGGTGCTGAGAGGGGAGGGGTGAATCAGCACCTATAAAACTTTAAAACAAATCTGATGTAGTATACTACAACTGTAAGCAAAACAAATTATAGTATGAAAATAGCATCAAGCAATCAACCAATAAGCAACACCAGATTTATCATGTGGAAACCCAAATCGGGTGAAAACTACGGTGTGAGGAAACCTCACAAATTCTGCACTCTTTTGAAGTGCGCCCTGTTAGAAGCCTTCCCTATTAAAGGATTACAAATGCACTGTTAGATGCGACCCGGTTAAGGGATTTGATACAATAAGGTCTGTTAGTGCCTGCTTGGTTAAAGGACTTAGAACACTTGAATAGATGTCACCCGGTTAAAGGATTTAGTACAAGGGACATGTTAATGTCCACCCAAAATACTGGAATTTAGCTATTGTAATTGTTAGAAAACAATAGAGTACTTCACCTTTTTGAAATGGCTTTGCTTAGCTTAATAAGATCTCTATTATGCTCAACTGAAAAACATCACCAATAGCTGCAGGTATGTTCTCCTTTCCTGTTGTACTTCTCTGCACACTCTTCTCTCTTCTCTTTTCTATTCACCTTAGCTTCTTCAGCGTACAGGTTCACTCTTTACTTTGGCAGAATGATGGCAAAATATATTCTTGTCAGGCAGAAGAATATATAGACTTTTTCCCCTAATTGCTTTTCTCATGCACGACCTGTATAAAGATCACTTTCAGATCCATCACCCAATGGAGTATTAGTTCACTGAGGAAACAATTGATGCATGCTATGCTTTATCTACTTAATGAAAGAAAACAATAGATGCATATCAAAAAGTTTTCCTTCACAAGAGATAACTCTATAATTTAATGCCACAAACTCCGACATTAAAACCTTCAAACGTGCCTCGTACCGATCATCTTGATAACTCAAAGTCTACCGGATTTAGTGCAGTAAATCCCGGTCAAAGAGTTAGACAATTGATTGTTGACTATGACTTCCCCAGTTCATCTTATCATGACGAAGTCTTCACTTGATTGATAGAGACCCTTAAGTTGTGCACAGGTAAGAACCTTGACCTGTCACCTTTCCTTTCTCTCTCTACCGGTTGCATCCTTTCCTCGGTCTCTGTAACTGGTCATCGGTTGCCTCTTCCTTGGTGACCAGTAGCTTCTGATGAACAGAAATAGTCTCTTTTTCTTTGCACAATGTCACTGGTTGTCAAACTAGTCTCTCCACACATGGGATGTCACCAACTATATTTGTAACTTGTTTGTTACATAGATCCAACACCGGTGTCCTTAGATTCAGATGTCAACACCTCTTTTGCCAATCAATGACAACACCTCTATTGCCATGTACCGATTGCAATCTTACCAGTTACCATCCCTTAATGCCAACAATCTCCCCCTTTGGCATTGATAGCAAAAACCATAACAAATAATAACACTACTGGTGTACACACACTAGCGTCCGGTGTCCGGTCTTAATCTCCCCCTTTGACAATAATGCCAAAGGCTAGTCAGAAAGACTACCTTAAAGGAATCTGCTCACCCTTCGAGCAGCAGTTTTATTCATCAATCCAGGTAAGATGAGGTAGATTCCTCCGTTGAAGCATAATGAATTGATGAACACCTTTGCAAGTTTATAGAATATCAGGAAGGGGTATCCTCCGTAATTTACCTCTGAGATACTCAAAAGTACTCTTTGGTAATGGCTTTGTAAAGATGTCAGCAATCTGTTCTTTTGTGGGTACATACTCCAATCTTACTTCTTTATTTTGTACTTGCTCTCTCAAGTAGTGATACTTGATGGCAATATGTTTTGTTTTGGAGTGCATGACAGGATTCTTGGATATGTTTATTGCACTTGTACTGTCAAAGTAAATTGCAATCGGTTCAGGTATCTGTTCTTGGATTCCTTCAAGTAGTTGTTTGATCCAGATTACCTGTATGCAATTGATTGCTGCAGCAACATATTCAGCTTCCGTTGTGGATTGTGAAATGTAGTTCTGTTTCTTGCTTGTCCAGGACACAATTCTCTCTCCAAGAAAGAATGCACCACCACTTGTGCTCTTCCTATCATCAATATTTCCAACCCAATCCGCATCAATGTAAACCTTTACTTGGAAGCCTCCCTTGTGAGGAAACCATAAGCCATATTCCTCGGTCCCCTTCAAGTATCAGAAACTTCTCTTCACCGCTATTAGATGTGTCTCTTTAGGATTTGCAGAGAATCTTGCTACAATGTCTACTGCATGTGCAATGTCCGGTCTACTGTAATTTGCCTATCATAGACCGATACAGTGTCTCATTCACTTCTTTTGCATCATCTTCCTTTGATAACTTGAGGTTGTTATCATAATTGTATCAACCGATTTGGATTCTTCTAGCCCAAAAGTTTTAAGAATTTCTTTTACATACTTGGACTAAGAGATAAAGATACTTTCCTTTAGCTGATGGGCTTGTAGTCCAATGAAAATTTTTATGGCTCCTATCATAGACATTTCAAATTCTTTCTTTATCTCTTCAGCAAAGGCTTTGCTCATCCTGTCATCTCCTCCAAAGATGATGTCATCCACAAAGATTTCAGCAATCAGGTTCCCTTCTTTTTCAGTCTTGAGATACATGTTATTGTTGTCCCCGACTCTTGTGAATCCTATTGTCAGGAGGTATGAATGCAGTCTTTCATACCACGCCCTTGGGCCTTGCTTTAGCCCATAAAGAGCCTTTTTGAGTTTATAGACCATACCACCCTTTTGTGTGGATGTGAAGCCTTCCAGTTGTTCAATGTAAACTTCCTCCTCCAGTATTCTATTCAGAAATGCGAACTTTACACCATCTGGTATACTTTGAACTTCTTGTAAGCAACATAAGCAAGAAGAATTCTTATTCCTAATCTGGCCACAGGTGCAAAGGTTTCCCCATAATCCAGCCCAACCTCCTGAGCATATCCTTTGCAGACCAGTCTTGCTTTGTTTCTTATTACTTTTCCTTCTTCATTTAGCTTGTTTTTGTAGACCCACTTTGTCCCAATGACATTCTTGTCCTGTGGTCTGGGCACAAACATCCATGTATCATTCTTCTCTATTTGCTCAATCTCTTCTTCCGTGGCCTTGACCCAATTATCATCTTCCAGAACCTCCCTGGTGGTTTTGGGCTCTATACAGGAAAATAAATAGATATTTTCTCTAGCCTTTTTCCTGGTCAAGACATTTGCATGTTTGTCACCAATAATATTATCAGTTGAGTGATATGTGACATACCTTGGGAGAACCGGTCTATGTTCTTGGTCAAGTTCTTCCGGTTGAGCAATTTCTTCAGCATGGTCATGAACAACTTCTTGTTCATCAGCCTGAGTTGGTCTATCAACTTCAGGTACAGCCTCTTGCTCCAGAGGTCTACTTTCATGATCTTCTCTTTCATCTTCAGTAGATATTTCATTGAATTCCAAAATATTTACAACATTATGATCCTGCAGACCGTCATTTTCATTATGACTGATCTTCTTTCTTGGTTAAGAATATTCATCAACCTTTACATTGATACTTTCAATTATTTTTCCTATCCTCTTATTTAGACACCAGTAGGCTTTACTCTTGGTAGAATAATCCAAAAATATGCCTTCATCACTCTTGGGCTCAAACTTGTCAGAGTACATATCTCTTTTAATGTAACAATTGCTACCAGAGATTCTAAACTAACCTACACTAGGAGTGTGACCGAACCATAGTTCATAGGGAGTCTTAATGGTTCCTTTCTTGACTTGAATTCGGTTCAATGTGTAAACGGCAGTGCTGATAGCTTCTCTCCAGAAGTGATGAGGGAGATCCTTCTAAATCATTAGGGTTCTCGTACAATCAATCAACGTCCTATTTCTTCTTTCTGCTACTCCATTTTGTTGAGGAGTCCTTGATGCAGATAACTGCCTTTTTTTCCCCTGTTCCTCGCAGTAGTGAGTGAACTCGTGAGAAGTGTATTCACCTCCTCTGTTTGATCTCAGACACTTCGAGCTTTTACTAGTCTGCTCCACTCAAGCCTTGTAGATTTTAAACATGTGAAGGCCTCTGATTTTTCTCTGAGAAAGAGTGTCCACTTCATTCTTGAGAAATCATCTACAAAAAGCATGAAGAACTTGTCTCGATAGTAGCTCTTTGTTCTCATAGGTCCACACAAATCTGTGTGCACAAGATCTAGAACATTTTCAGCAGAAAAGGATTTTCTACTGAAACTTGTTCCCGTCAGCTTTCCCAAATGACAATCCTTACAAATACCTTTGTCATGTTTTGTGATCTCAGGAAGTCCTCTTACAGATTTCTTCTTGCTCACCTTGACAATACTGTCAAAGTTTATGTGGCAGAGCCTTGTATGCCACAACCAGCTATTGTCCTCTTTGGTTACAAGGCAGATCTTGTTTGTTTCTCATTTGACTGATGCTATGAGGCATGCTCCTTCCATTGAGTCCAGATAGAACAGGTTCCCTTTACTCTGTCTACCGATAGCAACATGAGCTCCTGATTGGTTCTTGACAACACAAGAACCTTGCCCGAATTCTAACAAGAATCCCTTGTTGTTTAGTTGAGCAACGCTCATTAAGTTGTACTTGAGTCCTTCTACCCAGTACACATATTCACATACAGCATCATTGCTAAGTGCAATAGAACCTTTACCTTTGATGGCACAGGGGGCATTATTACCAAATGTTACTGATCCACCGTCATTGAGCTTTAAGCTGATGAACTTGTTCTTATCTCCAGTCATGTGGTGAGTGCAACCACTGTCAATGATCCAGTCATCATGCTGATGAGATCTTGTTATAAGTGTCATTTCACTTATCACCGGCCTTTCTTCTGTTACTGCAACAAATGCAATTTCTGGATCTTTAGAGTCTTCAAATTCATTGTCTGTAACTCTTTCTGCAAGGTAGCACTCATTTGCTTTGTTCTTGAATCGGTTGCTCGTCTTTATTTTCATTGTCTGAACATCTTGCAGCAATATGTCCTATCTTATTACAAGAGAAACATTTTAGTGAGAGCTTTCCTTTGTATTTCCTTTTTTCTCTGGGAAATCTCCTAGCGATGAGTGCTTCAAACTCATCTTGCTCCATCTCTTCTAAGAGAAAATTCTCAACAAGACTACCAATCTTACCGGTAGAGCTATTACCTGTTTCTCTTCCTTTCTTGGTGGAAGAGGAATTTATAGAAGACTTAAAAGCAGCTTCCTACATGGGTAAGCTATTATCAAAATTGTTCAATTCAAATGCAATCAACTTACTGATTAGTGAGTCTAGAGTGACTTGATCTGTGGTCACTGATCTAAGCTCCTGAATGGCTGAGATCTCGATGGCATACTGAGGCCTTAGCGTTCTCAATATTTTACTTACCACCTCCTCCTCCCTTAGTTTTCCTCCAGCACTTTTGATGGAGTTAATCACTTCTTTGATTCTATTGATGTATTGCTCAATGTCTTCTCCTTCATTCATCCTCATGTCATCATACTTTCCTCTGAAGCTTTCTACCTTGGCTATTTGTACGTGTGGGTCACCACCATACACTAATTGCAGTTTGGCCCACATCTTGTGAGCAATATCTAGATTTTCAATCTCTGCATAGATGTAGTCGGGTAGCGTGCTTGCTATCATATCCATAGCAGCTATATGTTTTGTCTTGATCTTCAATTCATCAAGAGTTAGGGTACAAATGGGTTCAGTGTAATCAGTGATTATATGAGTCCAATAGTGATCTCCGGTGGTCTTCATATACAGCTTCATTCTACTGCACCACAGAGTAAAGTTTTCCTTGGAGAACTTTGGTCCTTCCTTTCTCATCATCTTGACTTCTTCTTTTTGTGGTTAAGCAACAAAGAAAAAGAAACTTGGCTCTAATACCAATTAACAGTCCCAACCGATGCTGAGAGGGGAGGGATGAATTAGCACCTATAAAACTTTAAAACAAATCTTATTAGTATACTACAACTGTAAGAAAAATAGATTCTAGTATGAAAATAGCATCAAGCAATCAACCAATAAGCAACACTAGATTTATCACGTGGAAACCCAAATCGGGTGAAAACTACAGTGTGAGGAAACCTCACAAATTCTGCATTTTTCTGAAGTGTGCCCTGTTAAGAGTCTTCCCTGTTAAAGGATTACAAATGCACTGTTAGATGCGACCCGGTTAAGGGATTTGATACAATAAGGCCTGTTAGTGCCTGCCTGGTTAAAAGACTTAGAACACCTGAATAGATGTCACCCAGTTAAGGGATTTAGTACAAGGGACCTATTAATGTCCACACAAAATACTGGGATTTAGCTATTGTAATTGTTAGAGAACAATAGAGTACTTGACATTTTAGAAATGGCTTTGCTTAGCCTAATAAGATCTCTGTTATGCTCAACTGAGAAACATCACCGATAGCTGCAGGTATGTTCTCCTTTCCTATTGTGCTTCTCTACACACTCTTCTCTCTTCTCCTTTCTATTCACCTTAGCTTCTTCAGGGTACAAGTTCACTCTTTACTTTGGCAAAATGAGGGCAAAATATATTCTTGTCAGGCAGAGGAATATATAGACTTCTTTCCCTAATTGCTTTTTTAATGCACGACTTGTATAAAGATCACCTTCGGATCCATCACCCAGTGGAGTATTAGTTCACTAAGGAAACAGTCGATGTATGCTATGCTTTATTTGCTTAATGAAAGAAAACAATAGATGCGTATCAAAAAGCTTTCTTTCACAATAGATAACTCCATGATTTAATGCCACAAACTCCGACATTAAAATCTTCAAATGCGCCTCGTACCGATCATCTTGATAACTCAAAGTCTACTAGATTTAGTGCAGTAAATCCCAGTCAAAGAATTAGACAACTGATTGTTGACTATGACTTCCCCGATTCATCTTATCATGACAAAGTCTTCACTTGATCAGTAAAGACCCTTAAGTTGTGCATAGGAAAGATTCTTGACCTATCACCTTTCCTTCCTCTGTCTACCGGTTGCATCCTTTCCTCGATCTCTATAACTTGTTACCGGTTGCCTCTTCCTTGGCGATCGGTTGCTTCTGAGCAATAGAAATAGTCTCTTGTTCTTTGCACAGTGTCACTGGTTGCCAAACCAATCTCTCCACACACAGGATGTCATCAGCTATATCTGTAACTATTTTGCTACACGGATCCAACACCGGTGTCCTTAGATTCAGATGTCAACACCTCTTTTGCCAATCAATGACAACACCTCTATTGCCATGTACCGGTTGCAATCTTACAGGTTATCATCCCTTAATGCCAACATCACCATACTCACGTCTACTCTGTAATGGCACCGGTTGATAACTTCTAGATAAATCTTAATCTATTTGTATCGTCTTAAAATGGAAGCACTTCCATCTTGATAGGTTTAGCACCCTCTTTTAGTGCATTTATCATGATAGACTTGTATTTAGGATGCATTTTGCACTTGATTCCTTCATTCTCAATGAAATTAGGGTTAGAATCCTGAGGATTCTCCTTAATTTCCCTTCTTTGTGGCTCTATTTTCTAGGTAAGATCTAGGCATAGGTCCTCCTAGCCTTCATCATGTTCATCATAGGACTCTGTGCCTCTTTTTGGCACTCTGCCTTGTTCTGTCATCATTTCTAGGTCTCCGGGCATCCTTGGGACCTCCTGTTTCCAACACAAACTGGATCTTGACCCTTAGGTCAAAGTCGAGCTCGACTCTGACCTAGGTCAAAGTTGAGGTCGTCCTTGACCTCTATCGGGATTTGACCCCCCTTTTCAAATTTTGGTCCCGAAGGACCTCGAAATTAGTGTCGGGCTTCCAGATCCGAATGCAGAAGGGTTTTAACTTGAAATTTATTTTCCCTCCTTAGTTGGTTATTGTGATTGGATCCTAATTCGAGGTGAAATTTGAATTATGGGTCCTCACATTGCTCTAGGAGCTTCTTTTTGAAATCTCTATATAAAGACTCTCATTTGCCCTCATTTTCACCTAAGACACAAGCGAAGAACTAAGCAAGAGCAAGCAAGCAATTGATGGTGAAATGAAGATGCAAGATTGCAAGAGGATGATATAGAAGATTAAGCCATTGTTGATATCAAGCATTTTTGGAGCACACCATTGTGAACATCTATTTGGAGCACGAGAGATCTCTTCTTCCTTGATCCACCATTATCAATATTCAAGCATTCAAAGATACAATAATGGGGTAGTAATTACGGATTGTGAGTTTGGTAAGAGTACTTTAGCCTTGGGGGCTTGGTATGCTTTCTTATCTTATTCAAATCTATGCATTGCTTTCTCATAACCATTCATGCTAGGGTTTCAATCTAGAGGATTAGATCTTAACATTACACATTCAATACACACACCTTCTATTATATCCGGCTATTCGTGGAGGTGGAGAGCACCAAAACGGGGTTTGACTAAGGCAAAACCCTATATAGCCACCCCAAAACACCATTTTCAGATATTTGCAGTCGTTGTTTCAATAATTGCTGAGTGGATCTGAATACCCTCATCAAACTTTCGGGATCTGCAAACAAATTTTTTGTCGGAGCTATTTTGGGTCAAAGTCGACCTTCAGTAGGGGTAAGATTGTGCCTCGGTATCTCGGTCAAAGTCAACCTCCCTCAGAAAAGATAAAAGTTTTCTAAGTTTTCTCTATTGCTCTTTTCTGGTCAACAATCTGGATGCAGAATTTCCCAAAACTGTACGCAGGCATCAGAAAACAGGTATTTCCAGATTATTTCATTATGAAGTATGTATCTTATCTTATTTAATTTCAAGTATTTCCAGATTTACATTATTTGTCAATTCAATTCAAATTATACATGAATAGGGGAATGTTAGATGTATTGCTAAGATCCATATATTTTACCACTATTCACTATTATTATTTGCTTTTTCTTATATTTTGAGTGCTTATCTTTGACAGTCCCAACCGGTGCTAAGAGAGGAGGGGTGAATCGGCACTTGAAAAATTTTTTACTTTTCCTTTTAATCCAGTGAAGTAAACATACAGCACCAAAGCAAACAGTTCTAAGCAAACAAAACAGTAAGTGAACAAACACAAAGTGACACCAGATTTATCACGTGGAAACCCGGTTAGGGTAAAAACCACGGTGTGAGGAGACCTCACAATATTTGTACTCTTCTGAAGTATGCCCTGTTAAGAGCTTGTCCGATCAAGGGATAAAACGCACTTGCTAGGTGCGACCCGGTCAAGGGATTTGTTACAGTAAGATCTATTAAGACCTGCCCGGTTAAAAGACTTCAGACACCTTGAAAGATGTCACCTGGTTAAGGGATTTTGATACAAGGGACCTGTTAGAGTCCACCCAAATACTGGGATTTGTCTATTGTAGTTTGCTAGAAAACAATAGAATTAAGATCTTTACAAAAGGCTCTGCTTAGCCAGATGTGATCTTTATTTGTGCTCTACTGAGAATTATCACCGGTTGACACAGGTGTACTCTCAACTATTGCTGTGCTGTCTTGCACAACTTTTACTCTGTCGATTTTCTCTAACCCTTGATACTTTTCTAACCTTTTCTTTTGTAGCATATAGGCTCACTCTTTTTCTCAGCAGAATGAAGGCGAATCTTCTTCTCAACAAACATAAGAATATATTCAGTTTTATTGCCCTGACTGTGCCTCAAATGCATGACCTAATCCTGAGATCTAACGAATGCATCACTTGGTGAAGTGTTTGTTCTCTTGAGCAAGCATTCGATGCAAGTTTTGTCTTCATCTACTACATGAAGAAAACAACAGTTGTGTGTCAGGCAACCTTTCTCCATAAGAGATAACACTTCGATTTAAAGCCACTAAATCCAGTTTTAAATCCTTCAGTCGCGCCCCAAGTAACCATTGATTCCGGCTTTAAATCCTTTACCTGCACCTCAAACCGATCACCAAGACAACTCAAGATCACTCGGATTTATTGCAATAAATCTTGGTAAAGAAGAGTTGGTTGGAACAGACAATTGACTATGACTTCCTCGGTTCATACCGGGGTCTTATAATATATCGGTTGAGTTCTTTATGCTATATATCGAGTAGACGCCCTTGGTCGGGCAGATTACCAGTTGCACTATTCTTATCGGTTGTGTTATAGACAATTGTTGGATATGCGTTTATTTGTACTTGTCTATACTGGTTGAAGGCGGTCCTTGGTTGATACTAGGATACACTCTTCTCTACTGAGTGCATTATCCGGTTGTTGATGCTTAGTGTAGTGACCGGTTTCTCAGCCTTTCCTGATGAAGAGTCCCTTTTATAATAGAGAACAAATCTCTATCCTCTTTTGCCAAATTCTCTATCCTCTTTTGCCAAACAATGACAACATTTAGACCAGTAGATAACTTACCGGTTAGTGATGCCAACAATCTCCCCCTTTGGCATTGATGGCAAAAATATGATAGATAATCATATTTTATTCTCCCCCTTTTTGCCAATAGAATGCCAAAAGGCTAATCAAGAAGATTCGCATACTCTACTCCCCCTGCGAGCGAGCAGTAGTCATTTTCATCAGTTCATAAAAGATAAGATGTAACCTTTTGAATCATAATGAACTGATGACTTCTTGTTGATAATTACTGATAATTTGAGAAGGGTACAACTCCCAGTCTACCTCTGAGATATTCAAAGGTACTCTTTGGTAATGGCTTTGTGAATATATCAGCAATCTGTTCTTTTGTGGACACATACTCCAATCTTACTTCTTTGTTCTGTACAAGTTCTCTCAAGTAGTGATACTTGATGGCAATGTGCTTGGTCTTGGAGTGCATAACAAGATTTTTGGATATGTTTATGGCGCTGGTACTGTCACAGTAAATTGCGATCGGTTCAGGTACCTGTTCCTGAATACCTTGCAACAATTGTTTGATCTAGATCACCTGTGTGCAGTTTATTGCAGCAGCAACATATTCAGCTTCAGTAGTGGATTGTGAAATGCAATTATGCTTCTTGCTTGTCCACAATACTATTCTTGCACCTAGAAAGAATGCACCACCACTTGTGCTCTTTTTATCATCCACGTTGTCAACCTAGTCTGCATCTGTGTAGACTTTGATTTGGAATCCACCATTGTGTGGAAACCATAAGCCATATTCCTCGGTTCCTTTTAGATATCTGAAGATTCTCTTTACTGCAATTAGATGTGTTTCTTTGGGATTAGCAGAGAATCTTGCTACTATGCCAACTGCATGAGCGATGTCTAGTCTGCTGTGAACAGCATATTGCAATTTTCCTATCATGGACCGATACATTCTTTCATTGACTTCTTTGGCATCATCCTCTTTTGATAACTTAACATTAGTTATCATTGGAGTTCCAACCGGTTTGGATTCTTCTAGTCCAATGGTCTTGAAAATTTCTTTTATATACTTGGACTGAGAGATGAAGATACCTTCTGTTAGCTGATGGACCTGCATTCCAATAAAGAATTTTATGGGCCCTATCATAAACATCTCAAATTCTTTCTTCATTTCTTCAGCAAATGCTTTGCTCATTTTGTCATCTCCTCCAAAGATGATGTCATCAACAAAGATTTTAGCAATTAGATTTCCATCTTTTCCGGTTTTAAGATACATATTGCTGTTATCACCGGTTCTGATGAATCCAATTGTCAGAAGATATGAATGCAACCTTTCATACCAAGCCCTTGGGGCCTGCTTGAGCCCATAGAGTCTTTTTTAGTTTGCAAACCATATCAGTCTTTTGAGCAGATGTAAACCCTTCCAGTTGCTCAATATAGACTTTTTCTAGTATTCCATTGAGGAAGGAAGACTTCACATCCATCTGGTACACTTTAAAGCCTTTGTGAGCTGCATAGGCAAGAAGAATTCTCACCCCTTCTAGTCTGGCTACTGGTGCAAAAGTTTCTCCGTAGTCTAGTCCAGCTTCCTGAGCATAGCCTTTGCAAACAAGTCTTGCTTTATTTCTGATGACTTTACCATCCTCATTCAGTTTGTTTCTGTAAACTCATTTAGTCCCAATTACATTTTTGTCATGAGGTCTTGGCACAAGTTCCCATATGTCATTCTTTTCTATTTGCTCAATTTCTTCATCCATGGCCTTGACCCAATTTTCATCTTCAAGGGCTTCTCTGGTGGTTTTGGGCTCAACACACGAAAGAAGATAGATGTTCTCTTTGGCCTTTTTTCTTGTCAGGATGTTCCCATGTCTGTCACCAATTATATTGTCAGTAGAGTGATATGTGACATACCTTGGAAGAGCCGACCTCTGTTCCTGGTCCGGTTCATCTTGTTGAGCAATATCTTCATCATGGTTCTGAACATCTACTTGTTCACCATCCTGGGGTGTCCTGTTAGCTTCAGGCACAATCTCTCGCTCTTGATTTCTGTCAGTGGGAGTTTTCTCCTCTTCTTCAGTTGCTTCATGAAACTCAAAGACATCTCCTCCATTAGTAAGTTTAAAATTTTCATGATTGACATGTCCGGTCCTCTTGTTTGGTTTAGATGATTCATCAATTTTTACATTGATGCTTTCAATTATCTTGCATGTTCTTTTTTTCAGACACCGATAAGCTTTGCTTTTGGTAGAGTAACCCAAAAATGTTCCTTCATCACTCTTGGGATCAAACTTCCCAGACAACATTTCTCTTTTGATATAACATTTACTACCAAAGATTTTGAAGTAGCCTACACTAGGAGTATGCTTAAGCCATAGTTCGTAAGGCGTCTTACCGGTTCCCTTTTTGACTTGAACTCAGTTGATTGTATAAACAGCGGTGCTGACAGCCTCTCTCTAGAAGTGATGAGGGAGATTCTTTTGGATCAACAGGGTTCTGGCACAGTCGATCAGCGTTCTGTTTCTTCTTTCTCCTACTCCATTCTACTGAGGAGTCCTAGGTGCAGAGAACTGTCTCTGTATGCCATGTTCCTCATAGTAATGAGTAAACTCCTGAGAGGTGTACTCACCTCCTCTATCCGACCTCAACCATTTCAAGCTTCTACTAGTTTCCTTTTCCACTCTAGCCTTGTAAATTTTGAACATGTGAAAGGTTTCCGATTTCTCACGGAGAAAGAGTGTCCACATCATTCTTGAGAAATCATCTACGAACAACATGAAATACCGGTCTCCATGATAGCTCTTTGTCCTCATTGGTCCACACAGGTCTGTGTGTACAAGATCTAGAATATTTTCAGCAGATAAGGACTTGCTACCGAAACTTGTTCCTGTCAGTTTTCCTAACTGACAATCCTTACAAATACCTCCCATGGGTTTTGCAATTTCTGAGAGTCTTCTGACCGATTTCTTCCTGCTCACTTTGACAATGTTGTCAAAGTTTATATGGCAGAGTCTCTTGTGCCATAGCCAGCTATTGTCTTCTTTGGAGATAAGACCAATCTTGCTTGATTCTCCTTTGACGGAAGCAATTAAACAAACTCCTTCTGTTGAGTCTAGTTAGAACAGATTGCCTTTGCTCTATCTACCGGTTGCAACATGGGATCCAGATTGATTTTTGACTACGCAGGAGCCTTGACCGAATTCCAACTGGAAACCTTTGTTGTTTAGCTGTGCAACACTCATCAGGTTATACCTGAGTCCTTCGACCCAGTACACGTCTTCACAGACAACATTATTGCAGAGAACAATAGATCCCTTACCATTGATGGCACAAGGGGCATTGTTTCCAAATGTGACTGACCCACTGTCGTTGAGCTCCAAGTTGATGAACTTGCTCTTGTCACCGGTCATACGGTGAGTGCATCCGCTATCAATGATCCAATCATCATATTGATGTGATCTGGATATGAGTGCAACTTCGTTAAGAACTAGGCTCTCTTCCTTTATTGCTACAAATGCAATTTTTGGATCTTATAAGTCTTCAAACTCATTGTCTATGACTCCTTCCTCAGCAAGATAGCAATCCTGCTTTGCTTTGTTCTTGAACAGGTCTCTTTTGTCTCTATTTTCATTATTTGGACATCAGGCAGCAATGTGTCCTATTTTGTTACAGGAGAAGCATTTTAAAAGGAGTTTCCCTTTGTACTTCCCTTTCCCTCTAGGAAATCTCTTAGCAATCAGAGCTTCAAACTCATCTTGCTCCGTCTCCTCTGAGAGCAGATTCTCAATGAAGTTGCCGATCTTACCGGTAGAGGAGTTACTGGTTTCTTTTCCCTTTTTGGTGGAAGAGGCATTGACCGATGATTTAAATGCTGCTTCCTGAACAGATAGGCTATTATCAAAGTTGCTTAATTCAAAAGCAGCTAGCTTACCGATTAGAGAGTCTAGGGTGACTTGATCGTTGCTCACGGATCTGAGCTCTTGAATGGCAGAGATCTTTATGGCATACTGAGGTCTGAGAGTTCTTAGTATTTTGCTCAGCACCTCTTCTTCAATCAGCTTGCCTCCAGCGCTTCTGATGGAGTTGATCACTTCCTTGATTCGGTTGCTATATTGCTCGATATCTTCTCCATCATTCATCCTCATGTCGTCATACTTTCCCCTGAGGCTTTCGACCTTGGCTCTCTGAACATTGGGATCTCCTCCATAGACTATTTGTAACTTTTTCCACATTTTGCAGGCGAAGTCAAGATGTTCAATTTCAGCATACACGTGATCGGGTAAGGTGCTAGCTATCATGTCCATGGCAGCTGTGTGCTCAGTCTTAATTTTCTCTTCATCAAGTGTCAAGGTACCAGCGGGCTCACTGTAGTCATTGGTAACATGCTTCTAGTACTAGTCACCGTTGGTCTTCATATATAGCTTCATTCTGCTGCACCATAAGGTGAAGTTTTCTTTTGAAAACTTTGGCCCTTCCTTTCTCATCATCATAGCTTTTTCTCTGTGTGATTAAGCAACAAGGAAAAACAGAACAAGACTCTGATACCAATTGACAGTCCCAACCGGTGCTAAGAGGGGAGGGGTGAATCAGCACCTGAAAAATTCTTTACTTTTCCTTTTAATCTAGTGAAGTAAACTTACAGCACCAAAGCAAACAAAACAGTAAGTGAACAAACACAAAGTAACACCAGATTTATCATGTGGAAACCCAGTTAGGGTAAAAACCACGGTGTGAGGAGACCTCACAATATTTGTACTCTTCTGAAGTATGCCCTATTCAGAGCTTGCCCGGTCAAGGGATAAAACGCACTTGCTAAGTGTGACTCGATCGAGGGATTTGTTATAGTAAAATCTGTTAAGACCTGCCCGGTTAAGGGACTTCAGACACCTTGAAAGATATCACCCGGTTAAGGGATTTTGATACAACGGACCTGTTAGAGTCCACCCAAATATTGGAATTTGTCTATTGTAGTTTGCTAGAAAACAATAGAATTAAGATCTTTACAGAAGGCTCTACTTAGCCATATGTGATCTTTATTTGTGCTCTACTAAGAATTATCACCAGTTGACACAGGTGTACTTGTTAGGAATGAATGCTAAAGTGTTTGGCAGTCATTCTGTAGCAGTTGTTGCATTCATGACTATGATTGTCATTGATGTCAACACAATGATTTACCGAAGACTTGCAGAAAAGCAGACAGAGTTTGGATTAGCACACGTGGGTTATTGCAGTTGGAGCTATGCGACGTTGAGGTTATACTCTTTGATATGTCATATGTCTATGGTTAAGAGCGCAGACAGTAATTCATTGATTCATGGAAGTTATGATCATTTTAGTGGAAGCAGTGTTCAGGCAGTGTTCCTGAGTAGCGGTTTGTGGAAATCGGATGATATCTCTTAATCGGGATGGAATCTAGTTTTGCGTAGTTAAAAGGAAGTTGAAGACACATTGATAGTGATGTGGATGACAACACAGACTTCGAGGTCACACGACTGAAGATTTATTGTATTTGGAAGCCGACAGTTTTATGTAATTTTGGTGTAGCGTGTGGAAACTTTTATTTTGTAATTGTATGCCGACTCATTTGTAATTATTTGAGTGTGGTATAAAGGAAGGAATGTATTTCCTTGTTGATGTGATAGTGTAATTGTAATGTAGTAGCATGATGTTGTGATGCGAAAGTGAGTAATGGTAGCAGCAGTTGTGATGCTGTAAGCATGAAGTGAAGAAAAGAGCTAATGTGTGAACGAAGACATGCAAAGTACAGAGATCTGAAATTGAGATTTGATGTAACAGTGAGTGAGGTTCGGCACAGTCAGAGAAGAGGTAACATATTATTCTGTTGAGTAATGCAAAGATTATTTGGACAGTGTGTTCAGTGATCTTACCCTGAAGCTATTTGGGCAGTGGGTCCTTCTATCTTCGATAACTCTTAACCGGATTAGAATCTTTTAACAGGGATTCATATGTACTGAATGTATTTCATAAGACTCCTAACAAAGTCCATCCTCTTACAAGGAATATTCATATTAGTGCATCTTTTGTGGGCATCATTCCCACAAGGGTTTACTCTTTGATCAAGAGGTTCCCTAGTCAACATATCTTGTGTCATTGTGTTATTGTGTATGAATATCTTTCTATGGTTAGTAATTATATTGCTTATATGGTTTAATGTTGTTGAAGATGATAAAAGTTATAATTATCTAATAACTGATTCACACCCCCCCCTCTTAGTTATCTTGGTGGACTTTACTTTCTAACAATTGGTATCAGAGCGGCAGCTCCTTGAAAGAGAAGTTTAACAACTTAAGGAGATCCATGGCGAATTTCAAGAAAGAAAGCCCTAAGTTTGATGGAGTAAATTTTGACAGCTGGAAAGAAAAGATGAAGACACACCTATTATGTTTAGGACCAAGTTATTGGTTGATTACAAAGAATAATAAGACTATCATTGAAGAGGACAATTTTGAAACATGTACTGCGGAAGAGAGATCTATTCATGTGTAACATACTTGCAAGAGAAGCACTTTGGACAACACTACCGGAGAATGAGTACAGTCAAGTAAAATATTTGAAAAAATCTCATGAAATTTGGAATGCTTTACACTCTACTTCAGAAGGTGATGAACATGCAAAAAGAGTTAGATTACATAATTGGATATGTGCATTTGAAGATATAAGAATGTTGGAAGATAAATCTGTTAGAAGTTATTTTGGTATAATGTCAGAGATCATTTCAGGTATAAAATCTTGTGGAGGAACAAAGACAGAATGAAGTGATATGGAAAATACTGAGGACATTGACTCCTATATTTAAGCAAACAACACAGATAATTGAACAAGTGATATCTTGTACAACAAACTTTACAAGAGAGACTCTTCTTGGAAGATTGGAAGCAGCAGAAATGAACCTAAGATTATCAGGAGACTTACCTAGAATGGAGATAGCATTCAGTGCTCTTAGTGTTCGCCCTACTTTGTCAAGAAGCATCAGTGTGAGCGGAGATTATGCTAGCAGCAGCAGATCTAGAAATGAAGAAGACAAGAAGATTGAAGAAGGTATTGCCTTGCTTATGAAAAGAGAACCAGACGATAAGAAAATTTTTAAATGTTGGACTTGTTAAAAATATGGTCATTTTGCATCTAAATGTCGTAAGAGAGTTAAAAAATACAGAAGCAATTTCAAACCTAGAAGATCTAAGGAATGTTATTATGCTAATGATGAAGATCTTGAAGCTAGTATAGAAAGAACTTTAAGTGAAAGTGATACTGAGAATAATGATGACATAGGATTTGTAGCAAATAAAGAAGAAAATCATGAATCTGATGTTAAAGAAGAAAAAGTCTTAGTTTCTCAAGTTGAAAAGAAAGTTGATTGGATTATAGACAGTGGTTGTTCACATCATATGACTGGAGACATGAAAAAGTTCATAAAGTTGAATGAATATGATGGTGGAGTAGTTAGAATTGGAAACAATGCACCTTGTTTGATTAAAGGTATAGGATCTATTACTCTTGATGGAAAGACTAATACTGATGATGTTTATTTTGTGGATGGATTGAAACATAATCTTTTGAGTGTTGGACAGTTAGTTGATAAGGGATATCAAGTTTGGTTTACTGAGAAAACTTGTGTGATAAAAGATAAAGATGGAAATTTGATTGGAACTGGATCTAGAACCAGAGGTAATGTATTTCAGTTGAATCCTACTGAGATGACATGTTTGATTACTAAAATTGATGACAGTTGGTTATGGCATAGAAGGTTTTGTCATATAAACTTTGATAACATTGTGAAAGTACTACACTTGCACTAAGAGATTAACCTAGAATTATGAAGCCTACTAACATGATTTGCAAAGAATGTGTAATGGCTAAACAGAAGAGAAGTTCTTTTCCTAGTAAGAAGTTTACATCTACAGAAAAGCTAGAGATTGTTCATACAGATTTGAGCAGTCCTACCAGGACTAGAGGATTCTATGGAGAAAGGTATTTTATGATTCTTGTTGATGACTTTACAAGAATGATGTGGATTGCATTTCTTAAAGAAAAATCTGAAGCATTTGATAAGTTTAAGATTGTTAAGAATAAAGTTGAGAATGAATCTGGAATGAAGATTAAATGTTTAAGATCTGATAGAGGTGGAGAATTTACTTCTAGAGAGTTTAACAACTTTTGTGAAGAAAATGACAATTAAAAGACAGTATTCAGCCCCTAGAACACCTGAACAAAATGGTATTGCAGAAAGAAGGAACAGATCAGTGACTGAAGCAGCAAGAGCTATGTTGTTTGAAAATAATTTGGCAAAGATATTCTGGAGAGAAGCAATGAACACAGCAGTATACACAATGAATAGAGTACAAATCAGAGCAGACACAGACAAGACACCTTATGAATTATGGTTTGGACATGCACCCTCAGTTAAGTATTTTTGAATTTTTGGAAGCAAATGTTATATAAAAAGAGATGATGATATAAGAAAGTTTGATCCTAGAAGTGATGAAGGTATATTTCTTGGATATTTTTTGAAAAGCAAAGCATATAGATGTTTTAATAAAAGAACTAAGACTATTATTGAGAGCGCAAATGTTAAAGTTGATCAAAAGTTCAAAATTCAGGAAAGAATGCTTGATTATGAATCTGATGAAACTCATCCTAAGCCTAATACTGGAACTACTGAATTGTTTTATGAAACTGACAGTGATTTGTTGAATGAAAGCCACAGTGAAGTTATTGAAGAACCTACATCTGAAAAGAGATCTGAGACAGTGACACCTAGCAAGAGTTTGTTAAAGAATCATCCTTTTGAATAGATTATTGGGAGCATCAAAAGAGGAGTTCTTACTCGAAATAAGGCACAAGAACAGTTATGTTTGATTTCTCAAATTGAACCTAAGACTACTAATGAAGCTTGTGAAGATGAAAGTTGGACTAATGCTATGAAAGAAGAACTAGATCAGATTGAAAAGAACAAAACATGGGAATTGGTCCCTAGACCTAAAGACAAGAATGTTATTGGAACTAAATGGGTATTCAGAAACAAGATGAATGAACAAGGAGAAATAGTAAGAAACAAAGCAAAATTGGTATGTAAGGGTTACTCACAACAAGAAAGAATTGACTATGAAGAGACTTTTGCACCTGTTGCAAGAATTGAAGCATTAAGAATGTTTTTGGTATATGCAGCTTACAATAAATTCAAAGTGTATCAGATGGATGTGAAGTCAGCATTTATGAATGGAGAATTGGAAGAAGTCTACATTGAGCAGCCTGAAGGTTTTCCTTTAACTCAAGAAGGAGACATGGTATGTAAATTGAAGAAAGCTTTATATGGACTTAAACAAGCACCTAGAACTTGGTATGCAAGACTGGATAAGTATTTGTTAAAGTTGAGATTTATAAAAGGTACAGTTGATAGCAATCTTTACACAAAAGAAATTGAAAATGGTTTGTTAGTTATAGTTATTTTTGTTGATGACATTATCTTTGGAGGAGAAGATGAAGCTAGTGACAAATTTGTTGATGAAATAAAGACTGAATTTGAAATGAGTATGATTGGTGAAATGAAATACTTTTTGGGATTACAGATAACACAAAACAATGATGGTATCTTTGTAAGTCAAACAAAGTACCTGAATGACTTGTTGAAAAGATTTGGAATGGAGGATTGTAAACCAGTTGGAACACCTATGGTGACCGGACATAAATTATCTAGCACAGATGAGACTCCTGCAGTAGAACAAAAGAAATACAGATCTATGATTGGAGGATTGTAGTATTTGACTCATACAAGACCTGATATAGCACATTCAGTTGGAATTGTAGCAAAATTTCAAGCTAAACCTAGAGAATCACATTATGCAGCAGTAAAGAGGATACTGAGATATTTAAGAGGCACAATGGACTATGGATTATGGTATGAAAATTCTGATGATTTTACCCTATGTGCATATACAGATGCTGATTGGGGAAGCAGTGTTGATGATAAGAAAAGCACTAGTGGAGGAGCATTTTTCCTTGGAGGAAGATTAGTTTCTTGGCTAAACAAGAAGGAGAATTGTATCTCACAAAACATAGCAGAAGCAGAATATGTAGCAACAGCAAACAATTGTAACTAGATAATTTGGATGAAGCAGATGCTGAAGGATATTGGAATAAAATTTGTTGAACCTGTTGTTATACATTGTGATAACACCAGTACAGTATGTCTAAGAATCCTGTATTACATTCTAAGACAAAGCATATAGAGATTAAGTATCATGTTGTAAGAGAGAAAGTTGCTGAAAAAGAAGTCAGACTTGAGTACATATGTACAAAGGAGCAGATAACAGATATATTCACAAAACCTTTGCCTAAGGATACATTTGAGTATCTGAGAGGTATGCTTGGGGTTATGCCCCAGCCTACTTTTGAGAAGTGATGGAGTTGGTTGCATCCGTCCAGTGGTATATGAGCCTTATCTTTCTTCTGGATTGGATGTTGGTACTTCCTCTATGGGGGAGTATGTGTATCTGAGCTGAGTCATGAGGACTCTAGTAAATGTATTTTCTAAAAAGTGTCTTTTGACATTGAGTTGTTGTTGACTTAGTGATGGAATTTCTGTCATTGATGTCAATGCGGGAGAAGTATGCATGAAAAACAATATGAGACATTTGTTGGAGAGAACTGAATAGGATAACGAAGCAAGATTTGATTGATGAAGAGGATTTGAAGAAGCAGTGTTGCAGTATTGGATTTTTGGAACATTGGATGTTTTTCATCTATGTTGTCATCAATGCCAATGGGGGAGATTGTTAGGAATGAATGCTAAAGTGTTTGGTAGTCATTCTGTAGCAGTTGTTGTTGCATTCATGACTATGATTGTTATTGATGTCAACACAGTGATTTATCAAAGACTTGCAGACAAGCAGACAGAGTTTGGATTAGCGCACGTGGGTTATTGCAGTTGGAGCTATGCGACGTTGAGGTTATACTCTTTGATATGTCATATGTCTATGGTTAAGAGCGCAGACAGTAATTCATTGATTCATGGAAGTTATAATCATTTTAGTGGAAGCAATGTTCCTGAGTAGCGGTTTGTGGAAATCGGATGATATCTCTTAATCGGGATGGAATCTGGTTTTGCGCAGTTAAAGGGAAGTTGAAGACACATTGATAGTGACGTGGATGACAGCACAGACTTCGAGGTCACACGACTGAAGATTTATTGTATTTGGAAGCTGACAGTTTTATGTAATTTTGGTGTAGCGTGTGGAAACTTTTATTTTGTAATTGTATGCCGACTCATTTGTAATTATTTGAGTGTGGTATAAAGGAAGGAATGTATTTCTTTGTTGATGTGAAAGTGTAATTGTAATGTAGTAGCATGATGTTGTGATGCGAAAGTGAGTAATGGTAGCAGCAGTTGTGATGTTGTAAGCATGAAGTGAAGAAAAGAGCTAATGTGTGAAGGAAGACATGCAAAGTACAGAGATTTGAAATTGAGATCTGATGTAACAATGAGTACGGTTTGGCACAGTCAAAGAAGAGGTAACATATCATTCTGTTGAGTAATGCAAAGATTATTTGGACAGTGTATTCAGTGATCTTACCCTGAAGCTGTTTGGGCAGTGGGTCCTTCTGTCTTCTATAACTATTAATCGGGTTAGAATCTTTTAACAGAGATTCAAAATCTCCTAACAGGGATTCATATGTACTGAATGTATTTCATAAGACTCCTAACAGAGTCCATCCTCTCACAAGGAATATTCATATTAGTGCATCTTTTGTGGGCATCATTCCCACCGGGGTTTACTCTTTGATCAAGAGGTTCCCTAGTCAACATATCTTGTGTCATTGTGTTATTGTGTATGAATATCTTTCTATGGTTAGTAATTATATTGCTTATATGGTTTAATGTTGTTGAAGATGATAAAAGTTATAATTATCTGATAACTGATTCACCCCCCCCTCTCAGTTATCTTGGTGGACTTTACTTTCTAACAGTACTCTCAACTATTGTTGTGCTGTCTTGCACAACTGTTACTCTGTCGATTTTCTCTAACCCTTGATACTTTTCTAACCTTTGCTTCTGTAGCATATAAGCTCACTCTTTTTCTCGGCAGAATGAAGGCGAATCTTCTTCTCAACAGACATAAGAATATATTCAGTTTTATTTCCCTGACTGTGCCTCAAATGCATGACCTAATCCTGAGATCTAACAAATGCATCACTCAGTGAAGTGTTTGTTCTCTTGAGCAAGCATTCAATGCAAGTTCTGTCTTCATCTACTACATGAAGAAAACAACAGTTGCGTGTCAGGCAACCTTTCTCCATAAGAGATAACACTTTGATTTAAAGCCACTGAATCCGGCTTTAAATCCTTTAGTCGCGCCTCAAGTAACCATTGATTCCGGGCTTAAATCCTTTACCTGCACCTCAAACTAATCACCAAGACAACTCAAGATCACTCGGATTTACTGCAATAAATCTCGGTAAAGAAGAGTTGGTTGGAACAAACAGTTGACTATGACTTCCTCGGTTCATACCGGGGTCTTATAATATATCGGTTGAGTTCTTTATGCTATATACCAGGTAGACACCCTTGGTCGGGCAGATTACCGGTTGCACTATTCTTACCGGTTGTGTTATAGACAATTGTTGGATATGCATTTATTTGTACTTGTCTATACCGGTTGAGGGCAGTCCTTGGTTGATACTAGGATACACTCTTCTCTATTGAGTGCATTATCTGGTTGTTGATGCTTAGTGTAGTGACCGGTTTCTCAACCTTTCCTGATGAAGAGACCCTCTATAATAGAGAACAAATCTCTATCCTCTTTTGCCAAACAATGACAACATTTAGACTGGTAGATAACTTACCGGTTATTGATACCAACAATCTTATCGCACATATTAACATAGCAAATATTAACGTGGCACTCATATTACTGGCTGCCCTTGGTTAAACATTTCTTTACACCTTATCACTGTTTTGTCACCTTTAATGAGGTCATATTTAATTATTTAGTATCTTAAATAATGTTTGTACTAATCTTCCTTTGGCCTGTGAGTATATATGTAGATCGGAGGGTGTTGAATACAGTAGGTAGATTGCATGGTATGGAATACATGATCATTATATTATTATTAATTCATATTATTATTATATTTATGTATTAATATATTATATTAATGAATATATTATATTCATTCATAGTTTCATTGTTATATACTTAATAATATAAATGATATTATAATTTATTATTAATATTCATTCATTAATTTTATTTTATTTTATTTATTATTAAATGCCATTATAGGAAGGGGACGTCACAAAGGATTGCCTCTACATGGTGTTCAAAGTCCAATTATGACCTTGTGGCCAAATTGATTGTAAGGTTGTAAATCATACAAGGTAAAAAAATGTATTTAATTGAGTTGATAATATTTGTTCGGTGACATTGTTGGAGTGTTTACATAGACTCGGTATGATCAGCCAAGGGCATGCCACACCCGGTAGGGTAGTGGATGTCACTTGCATACTCCCTTTTTTTCATTGTGATGGGTATATGTACTCTACTTTGCAAGCTATCTCTTTGAGCTTTGTGATGACACTACTTCCCTCTCACTACTTTCCCTCATCCATGTGATCATTGCCTATTATACCTAGAGAAAGCCTATTTTATGTTGTTCATGCCTATTTTGCATGCACTGTGGTTGGCATGAGTGGAAGCCTACTTCCTCTTGTTTGATGTGAGCATGTTTGTAGTCCGTGTGACTATCTCCTAGCACAAGGGAGTGGACCTTTTTTGTTTCAAGTGGTTGGGTGGCGTGGTAACAACCATTGGAGATCAAAGGACTAGACGATCAAGGATTAAGATTTGAGAAATGTGATCAAGTATTGGTTCACGCTCTTCAAAGATTTGTTTATGCACTTAGTTTTCTTTCATATGTAAAATTTGTAATTTAGGGACATTTGAATACCATTGCAATGTAATTGTAATATGATTTATCAGACCTCTCTTTGAGATGGATTATAATTGGAAATGAAAAAAGGGACGGTGATCTAAACTTGGATTACATTAGACTCAATGTGGGAGCCAAGCGATGCATTATGATGTTCTTTCATGCTTAAATGTTGTTAAGGTAAAATGAATGTAGGAACATTTCCTTTGGGGTTAAAATGAGCTTAATTGTGTCTTGGTTGAGTCTGGATGGGATTGTGAACCAGTCATGTCTTCATCTCACCATGTTGGGTTGTTTTGGGCCATTTTGATCCTCTTGTAAAGACTTGCAAGATTCATTTAAGTGTTGCATCTTCTTTCCCTTTAGCAAGAGTTAGATCCTATCCTTGAACCTCGTTGAGCTGTTTAAATTTTGCAGAAATTCGTAAGTGTTATGGGCTTCGCTTGTCGAGCCTTCGCCTCCATGGGTTCTCTGGCCTTGTGAAAGAGGTAAGCCTTATTACTAAACCCCAATCAACAATGAGCTCTTAGTGGAATGCTTTTTCCTTAAAGAAATCTTGCTTCAGCCCTTGGACTTTTTCCTTGGAGGTTAAGCCTCCTCTTGGTATGAGGAAGGGCTTATCATTGATCCCCACTTCCCAAAGTGTGCCTTATAGGCCTTTGTGTTTTAATTTTATTGAGCCTTAGGCATTGGGCTTTCACCTTATTAACTTCAGTAAATTTGTGAATGGGTAAGTTGAAACCCCAAAACACAATTCCCCAAAAAGTTCTCTTCTAGGCATCGAATCCTTGAGTTCGTCAAGCCTCAACCCTCAGGTTTTGACCTTAATGGTTACACCCTTGGGGTAACAAGCTAACTTGAAACCCTGAAATCTGATACCCATGTCATCTCAAGGGAAGGCCAAAGGTACACCCAATACCCCACAACATCGGGGATAAGGTAGAAGGCCTACCCCTGACAATCATCAGTAGCACATTGAAAGTCAGAAGTCAAGCCATTGGCCTGACTCTTGCCATCTTTAGAGAAAGAGCTATGTTGAGCCCCTAACCAACGAGGTTGGGAAGGAGTAAGACCTCCTAGTTAGGCAACCTCTTGTGTAGATTAGACTTTGTGTTTAAGAGTTGTCTTTGGTCTTGTTAAGTGGATTGGAGGAGAATGTGCCCTTGTCCTAATCCTTGTCTCAAAAATGCCAGAGTCATCGTCTAGTCGAGCGGTGTTGGCTCCTAGTCAAACAATGTTGGCTCTATACTTATTGGTGTTGCCTCCATGTTGTCATGTTCCACATGACGCTTGTGTGCACATTGTAGTGCAAGTGCGACATGTCATGTCATGTCTTTGGGGTTTTGGTTATGTTTCAAAAATAGCGTTGTTCTATCAGGTTTTGTCTTGGTCCTTTGAACAGGGCATTACATACTATATTTTGTGAGTGATTGAACAACCAACCTCAAGAAAAGCTCCAACCGCAAGATTTATAAGTATTCTATAGCAAAGGTGTAATTTATCATTATTAAATATATTTTGAAAATTAATTGGCATTTGTAGTATTTTCTATTAATATTTCTAGGTTTTAAGATCTTTGCCATTAACAAAATATATTTGATAATTATGGAAGTACAAAAGCAGCTGTCCTATATTTTCTATTTATTGCAGCATTGCATGGTTAAAAAATACAAAAATAAATTGCATGTTCTATGAAAATATCAAAAAGGCTTCATTACACTAAGTTAAAACAATCAAGAATTCAAAGAGAAAACTGAAAATGATGCATCATGTGACATTTTTTAAGTACAAGTAAAATTGTTGCTCTAATCAAAAAGACATTTTACAACTATGGCTCGAACTTGCAAAACTTACACTTCTGACGTTTTTTTATCTCCAATCTTCTAGAAACCATAGATTTTGCATACAGGCTCAAAACAAGGTGTACATTTTTTGAACTTGCATAATTTATCAAGAGGATTCCAACTATGCAAAATATTCAAAGTTCGATGCCATCAAAGACCTGTTTTGGAGCTACAAAAAACAATGTACTCAGTTTGCTATGAAATCCAAAACAAAATTGAATCCTTTTATGGATCACATTACCTCTGAAAACAGTATTAGCTTATTGTGGCCAATAATTTGTTGTGAATAAAAAGTGAACTAACATGATATGAGTGATCCAAGAAGGCAGGAAGCATAGAAAACAGTCTTATTAAATATATTGGTGATAATAGAAGATATAAGCCATGGATAAAAAAAAATTCAAATAATTAAGGCTACAATGGGGTAGATAGAAATATGCAATTCAATATTTAAGCACAAATAGATGCAATTTACCTTGGCACCTTGAGCAATGTACATAAGAGATGTAAAAAGTGAACTGGTCCAAGTATGAGCTCATGAAATAGTCATCTATTTTACAATCTTGTTAAGTTCTAAACATGACACTAATGTCCCATATTAACATTAACAAGCAACAACAACAACTCAACAACTAAACAAAATTTTCAAAAAGAAAAGTAGAAACATATGACATGGTGAAACAAGAACAAAAACCTACCACCCAAAGAAGTAAACGAGGGTTCCGAGTGGTGATATTATCTGTCACCAACTTAAATCCTTGGTGTGCATCAATTATCTCAACTATTGTCATTGCACCAAGCAAGAAGAATACTATCTCACTAACTTCTGCAGATGTTGTGGTCAATTCCTGGACAGCTATATCAGGTGATGGAGCCTGGCATACAAAATCAATGATTAATAACTCATTATAAAATATAAATATATAAGTATATACACAAAAAGAAGAAGGCCTATGACTTTTGTTGAACTGCACTGAAAAAAGTTAAGGTTCACCTATGTTCTTGTATGAATCTAAGGCTGAAAGGAAGAATTGGGGACAATAAAGTAGAATAAAAAAAAAGATATAATGAATTGCTAGTTCCAAATCTCTGAAAAATAGATTAATAATGAACTATGAATAGCACAAGAGGAAATCAAGTATACAGAATAAATCATTATTTAAGTCCTAAAACATATTGAAAATAGAAGACTTACCCCAATACTCCTAATCACCCATAAACTAACAGCCATCAAAAGTCCAACACCACTCTTATTAAAAGCAAGGGCCTCCTCAAAGATAATACCAGTATATCCCAATGCAAAAACCAATACCATTGCAAGATTCTGCATTAAACAAAAAAATATATTTCTATTAAGCATAGACAGATTCATATATAAAAGGTTTTAACTGGATTTTCAGTAACACCTCATGATAGACTGAAATAATCATTGCCAAATCTTTGAGCTCATTCAGTAATGAAGTGGCTAACATGCATTTCAAAAGCACCTGATTATCAGTTACCCAAGAATGATTAATAGCTGCTGCTCCAACAGCGACAGAGCCAAAAATAGTAAGAGCCTTCAGTAAATCAGTCTTTGGCTTGTAATTAGCTTCATAATCAAGTGAATCCATTTCATCCACTGAACATAAAGGATCACATGTTCCATATCCTGAGTCCAGGCCCTGCAATGGAAGTTTCAGTAATTTTAGCATCTACAACATGCAACAAATTTAGATTAATGAAATCTTTCCCAGACACAGAACAAAAAATTGATATAGCGATTAACAACTTTCAGCCAAATTTTCATGTTCTGTTTGCAAGTTTTCAAGACTTCTAGCAAGAACCTGCAAGTTACAGACAAATGCAAGGAGATTAAATTATACTAATACATAATTACCAGAAAAAGGGGCAAGTTATTGATAGGGAGACAAAAACAGGTACTTGTAGATAGTATGATTTGTATTAGTTATATTTTGAATATCATCAATGGATATGATAATATGGTTCTAGTTACTTGGAAACCATGAAGGAGTTTATATAAAACCTTTGCACTTAAGGAAAGGAACAGCATGTTGGACTTATTCCCTTATTCCAGTTTCTGTATAAGAGATTCTATGAATAAATGAATCAGTTATGACATATTATTGCAACTTTGTTTAATTACTCAACAACTCTCATATAAGTATATATAATCAGTTTATAATAAATAGTTGTTTATTCAACTAGTAGTAAACAAATTGCAAATTTGACGAAAGGTTTTACCTTACACATTGCGTTGGTCCATGTTGCACTAATAGGTGCAAGTTAAAATGCTTACAAAATTTTGGATTAAGTGTATATTGCCAACAAGTGATCTATAAATAAATGGTCACTCATTGCATCCTCAACATAAAGTATGTTGCCTAGCTTCTTCGAGCATCGTCATCCTTGTTTTCCATCTCCATAGGAAAACTTGTCTCTGGCCAAGAATTATATTCATATTTAGCCATTTGTTCCTCAAAATCATCACTTCTTTGAGTCGATGTGGCTGTAAATGATGTCGTGTAATGTCCCCTATTTTTTAGCAATTGGCACATAGTCAATGAGGCCAGTCCATCATTGTCATCCTCATGGTCTGGCAAGTTGTTTAGAGGGTCCATGGAGATCAACTTGCTATTTATAGTAAGTCAGTGATGGCAGTTTCCATTTCTGGCAGGCACCAAGGCGCTATATTCAGTTCGGTGATGGTATTGAGTATTGACACTTTCAGTGGTATAAATTAAATTAAGTTTATAAATTGTTTTTGGGCACCTAGTGTGAGTGTTAATCATTAATTCACATGGAATATAATCCTAAGTCTTAAAAGAAATGCTTTTAAGCGAAAGGTGTGTTGAAGAAGCCTTTTAAGTGAAAAGTGTCTTCATGAAGCTTTTAGCTTGGGAGTTATTCATTATAAATTCAAAGTTATTAAATAAAGGCTTCTAATTGAAAAGTGCGTTGATGAAGGCTTTTAAGTGAAAAGTGTGTGAGAGAAGCTATTTTCTTTAGGTGTCTTGAAGAAGATATCTTTTATTATAAAAGAAATGTTTTGCGCAAAAGCAATTCCTTCTTGGATATTGATATTTGCTTTTGATGAAAGAAAATGTGAGGGTTTGTAATTTCTTCAAGCTGAGAAGAAATGTCTCTGCTTTTTGTTTGCACTTTGAGCTGGTTAAATGCCAGGTGAATTGTGTTGGTGGTGGTCTTATCCAGAGACCATAAATGTGCTTGAATTGATGGCTTCATGCAAAGGCCATAGTTGGAATTAATGATGCAGTTTAGAGCAGATAATCAACATAATGTTTCTGCAATCCTTGCAAGTTTTGGAGACTCCTATTTAGCAGATCACAGCAATAAACTACAGGCTGCGATGGGAATTGTATTGGCTGTTGTGGCTTTCTTGGACGGCATTTCCTGTAGCAGCAGCGTTAGTATTTGGAGGGCTGCATTCGGTATATATCAGGCACATTTTTAGTTTTGAAGTGCCTTCCTCTACAATATTTAAGCCTCAACATCAACTTGAGTTGTTTTTCAAAAGCAGTGTCGTATGATCTAGGCCCACGTCAAGGAAAATCTTCAATTCCAAGGGGCTGCGATCACATACAAAGATATTCAGCGTCGTTGCATCAGTTCTAGGTTCTCAATAGTTAGTTTCAAATATATATAATTTGTATTGTATACATATTTGTAAACATTTCTTTGGTGAAAGAAATTGAAAGGATGTATGCCAAGTGTTTGTAGAAATGTCTATTGGCTGTAGATGCACTTTTTACTTGTAGAAATCATATGTATGCATTCAAATGGTCAAAATGGATTGCATTTGTATTTCAGTTCTTTGCCTGAATTTCTTAATAATCATTTGCTAGAATTTAAACTTCATTTGAAACCATTTCAAGCAAGCAAATACAATCTGAAAATAAAAAAAATAAAAGACAGCGAGATAGGGGTTTCAAGTAAAGTGTTTCACAAATTGTTAAACATCCAAATTCGAAACAATTTACTGTTTGTTAGAGTTAGAACCAGAGAGGGTTCTTACAAGGGTATCAGAGCGGTTTTCTGTCAACCTGCAGGGTTCGAAATTTTGAGTTCCCATGCTTGATTTGTGAGTGATCAGCACTCTCACGGGTTATTTTAATGTAATATCCCCGCTCTACTAATGAAATGTAATATTAAGTTATAATAGAATTAAATATAAATAAATAAGCAGAGACATGTCTCTTCAACTAAAGGATGCGTCTACTTGGTTGTAAGCTATATAATGAGAATTGGTTTCATTTTCAAAAGGGGGAGATACAAGGAAAAAAAGAATAAATAGTTAGTCGCTGTAGTAAGACAGCCATCTCTGCATCCAATTAAGGATCAATTATTAATAACAGAGAAAATACACATTCATATTCACTCACCGAAGATGGGAAAGGAGACAGTAATCTTTGTTGTAATAAGTCAGTGACAGCAAGGATTCCTTACATTCTGAAATATATACTCAAGGCAACAATCAACCCATCATACTCTCAGTGCTTGTAAATAAGCAATCGGGTCCTCTTGAAGTACAGTATGTACTGAGTAAAATACAACAATATTTTAATATTGATAGTAGTTTATACTAAAGACAGACATATATATATATATATAGATGAATACGTTGACTGTTATTTTTAGTTACAGTTTCTCATGAATATCTATATAGTATATCAATACTCATACAATATATATGACTCGTATATATTAGTTATAATGAATTAGAAATGTACTTAGAACTATACATATACATTTTATATTAATATCAGCAATAATGATAGTATATATTGAATTATATAATATATATATATATATAGATGATCTAATATATCTTATAAGAATGATCTAATATTTATATAAGTAAATTATACCTATTTATTAGTAAACAATGGAATCAGAATTATATCTGAATATTTGAGTATATATATCTGGATGATATTAGACATAAGGAACCAATAAATGGGCCAGTGTATATATATGTATGATCATGAGATCATAATTTTATGTATATAATGAAATCAGAAATCATTTATATATATGATAAATTCCATATATATATATATATATATATATATATACTCCGATTTGTCACCTGCAGAACTGGAAGGAAGGAATATAAGGATGTCTTCAAGGAGAGCTTGTGTAAATCCAGCCAATAGCTTCTGTCCCAAAATAGGGTGGGGGTCAGCGTCCCAATAGTTTGGGCTTGGACCTGTAAACCTTGAGGGAGCCTATTGGGAATGGTCTCTAAGCGCCTCGGTCACAACCTAAAGTTTTCCTATCCAATTCGATAGGGTAATAAGTTGGACATGGGACTATCAATATATTAATAAGAGGAAATATAAATTCTATTTAAATTATCATTTCATTTAATTAAGTTGAAATACTAAATAGATCTATATGAATTACAAGCATGATGAGTATACTAGTGAGATCCAAGGTTACAAACTAACAAGGGACATTACATTTAATCATGGATAAATACAGGAAATCCAGTAGATATGGAAACCAGTTGAGCAGGGTGTCTAAGTTCAGGAAGAAAACAGTTGCCTTGGCAAATGAAATGGATAAACTGAGGCAAACTCAGGAAAGGCTAAATGCAAGGCTTTCTAATTCGGCAACTATTGACAGGGCAGCTAGGTTTATGGTTTCTTTCTTCAAAAAGTTTTCGTCACGGAGAATGCAGGAAGAGGAACTAGAGATTTTCACAGGTGAGACATCCAAGAGCCTTCACAATGAGTTTTCAGCAACTAGTGATCGTGGTGAAGATAATCATGTGCTTAGTGGGGCAGCCACTAGTCCTATCTTAGGTGGCTCAAAGAAGGAGGCTCAACTAGTGATCATGGTGAAGATAACCATGTGCTTAGGTGGCTCAACGGAGGAGGAAATTTTGGCACGATAAACACCTCTGGAGAATGGACTTCCGACCAGGCCAGTTAGTTCTAAAGTATAACGGTTGCAACGAAATCAAGCCTAGTATGTTCAAAATCCATTGTCTCGAACCCTATAAAGTGAGAAGTGGGAAATAATGGGGTTGTAAAACTTGCAACTCTCAAGGGCAGACCTATTAAGGAACCAATAAACAGGTCCAAACTGAAATTTTACCAGGAGAGGAAGGTACACACTCGAGAGATCAACATGTTGGAGTATGCAACAAAGGTGACTGGACTATTGGCCAAAAGGAGATTGAAGAGGATCTGATAATCAAGGAAGAGCCATACAGGCGAGACCTGGATTGGGCCAAACCCATGATGGCCCTAAAGGAGCGTCTGGCAAGAAAGCATGTGGAGAGTATTACAGTACCCAAAGTACACAAGCATCTTACTAATGCATTATTCAAACCCCGGGCTCTGTGGGTAAGAATAAATGGGTACTAGAGATGCAAGGCTCCCTACAAAGGGAGAAGAGAAGGGTTTGTCACCTATGATATTGATAAGGAGGTTGAAGAGCAAAAGGAGCAAGCAGCCAAAGGGGAGGAGGTGGAAGAAAACTTGGAAGAAGAAAGCAATCTGGAAGAATACGGTGCCACCCTGGGATCATGTCTGAAAATGGTAATAAAGACAGAAGATTTATTTATTATGGAAGGTGATGGATATGTGGACCACCTTATTGCTAAGTGCCCAGCCAAAGGACAAGAAGCACCATACAGACCAAGGACAAGTGCCCTATGGAAAGTGATACCTAATCTTGCGGGACCCCCACTGTGAATGGGGAAGAGGTGGTACGGTACCAAAAGTATGGAGGTAGATACATCGATGGCAACTATAAAGGAGTAGGGTCGGCGCCTCTAGTGGACAAGATATTCAACTTAGAATATCTAGGAACGTGTTGCAAGAACGAATGTTATAAGACACCACCAAGAACATGCGTGTGGCAATATGCATCAAAAGTCAAATCGAGGTCGCAAAGGAACAAAGTGGAAGAGTAGGTGGGAGGATGATAAGGAAAACAAGAAACAAAGGAAGAATAATTCAAAGGTGAGTAGGCAACCAAAAAAATTAAACTCTTCTTTACAAAGTATGCATGCTAAGAAAATGATATTTAAAAAATGGAAAAAAGCTACAATTGGAAGAAATAACAGAGGATATGGAAAAATAAAGGAAAAAGAAAAAGATTATGAAATAAGAAAAGGGGAAGAATTAAAAAGGAAAAAAAGAAAAGGAAGAATAATGAATATTAATGCTATAAAGAGAAGTACAACCCTCATTGAAGGCACAGACTAGACCTAAGAAAGTAGCAACAAGGGAAGCGAAGAGCTGGAAGGAAGTCTATCTACCACCGTACGAGCTCAAAGAATAGGGTTTCTACCATTGTAGGGTGGCGAACATTGGTTTCCCCTGCACGGTGTCAGTATCTCGGAGCAATCATAGGGCATCGAACATCTTCCCCTACCATCGAATGGCGTCAAGCATATCCCAGAGAAATCATAGTGGTTTTTCCTATCGCACAGCGTGGAAGAGATTTCACTACCTTCGTACGGCATCGAGCATTCCTGTCTGTTGACTAGTATAGTAGAACGTCGTCGTCGGCCAACAGCTACCAACCGGAGGTCAAGCAATTGGAGGTCTGAGATATTGTGTCTACCAATCCTATCTACCGCAGCACGAGGATTCTATCTACCAAATGTATCTACGCGGGGTTTGATCTACCAATTGTATCTACCAAGTTTGTAACAAGGCTACACGGGATTCTGTCTACCAATTCTATCTACCCCCGCATGGTACAACCTGTTGCTACCTACCACCGTACGAAGGTGGTGGAAGAACTTGGCTGGCATGGGAAGTCCTTGTCCCGTGCTGTCAAAAATATCTACCATCGTACGGTGGTTGTGGGAAGAATTGTTATGCGCTGCCTACTTGCCGCTGGGTGACGTTATCCATTCTTAGACATCCACACATCTACTAGCGTACAGCACCAAGCAGTCCCTACTATCGTACAGTGCAACTAGTTTGGAAATTTTTTTGCAACTTTGCCGACACAGACTTTCACCAGCCATTGTACGTAGGAGTTATAATGGTCACAAGATTCAATTAAAAGAGGATAACAACAACGTTGTGTAACTAAAGAAACAAATGGTGATTGTAAGCTTCGGAGACCCAAGATACACAGGAAATCATCATATTTCCAAACCAGAGAAAAAGAAGAAAATGGCGACTGGCAGTAGTTCAAATGTGAAGATATCTAGATTCTAAACCAAGGAGCAGCCTAAATGAAGCAGTTACAGTAGACAGCTTGACACAGAAAGGCTTGAGTGGGATAGAATGTTGCACTTGGTGGCAAGAAACAGATGTTGAAGATGAGATGAAATAGATATTCAGGCATGCAAAGGTTGACAAAGCCATGCAAATGCCCATATTCAATATCAGAGAATTTGAGCAGGTCTTGAGAACAATGGTGACTTGTTATGACCAACACTCTTACCAGAGCATCATTTTGTATCAGGGACAGAGGACGATTACCATATCCTTCCAGGCAGCCTAGTTTAGTAGGGTATTCGGCATACCAAACGAGGGGGCCATAGTACCAAGGAAACCACCAAAGAAGATACCAATAGAGCAGAAGCACCTCCTCGACTTAGTGTGTAGAAATAATTTATTTGAGAAAAAATGGAACAGTCTATGGAGAAACATTGGCAGTCGTGGGGTGAAGAAGACATTCTTGGCCACTGCCACTTGGAAGTGCATTCTTGATGTTATCAAAAGTTGTCTCATTGGTGCCAATCAGGCGTCGGACATAGTGGTGTGGCAAATTAATCTAATGGAAGGAGTACGTAGAGGAAAAGTGTATAACTAGGCAATGGTACTTTTAGATAGAATAAGAGAGTTTTTGAATCTGGAACACAAGGCCTTTTACATGTCACATCATGCTATTGCCCTCTACCTAGACGCCATACTGACACAAGTACCAGCATAGGAATGGGGCAATTGGAGACCACTCAGCCGCTTGGAACCAATGATGCCACCAATTTTTTATTGGACCCACATCGATGTAATGACAGGAGGTGACCCACCAGGTAGGAAAAGACCACGTGAGGAGATGGCAGGCTAGGCGGAAGAGTCATCTAACAGCAGTAAGGAAGAGGAGGAAATGGATGTCATCGAGGTGGTATCCTCAGCAAGTGATGGCTCAATAGAAGTTACTCTGGCAGCTCCAGGTGGCAGGGAGGATGACTTAGACGAAGAGATAGATGTGTGTAACACAACTCCTACCCCACAAGTGGTACTATTTCAGCCTGCAAGGTTGTCGGGATAGACACTCACAGGAGGAAGACCAATAGCTCCAGCCTCAAGGAAGGGGGGCTGCTTCCTACACTACCAGTCAAGGGTGATCAGGCACCCCCAGTGAACGAAGAAGGGGACATACATGCCTCCATAGATAACTGGTTGCAGTTACTTGGAGTAACCGTGGATGCATCTGTAGAGTCTCCTGAGTGCACACTTGCACTACTAGAGCAAGCACAAGAGGTTGGCATGATGACAGACACTTCCAACATCAAGAGACAAGAGGGTTTGGAAGAGTCTCAGCTGGGGGCGATAAATGCTCAGGTCAGAAATACTGAGACACCCCACCCAGCACAACCAGAGAAGGAAGGAATGAGAGTAGAGGAAAATGATGTTGTTTCACAACTTGACACGCCAGATCCTGAGGATCTTATGGGTACCCTCTAGAAATACGGACGACAGATGGAAGCGATGGCTCACTTTATGGCTCAGATGGGAGCAGCTACGAAGGGCATAAAGATTGGCCAAAATAGAGTGATGGTAGAGGCAACAAAAAGGCTTTTAAAATTCATGAAGGAAGAATGCCATCAAGAATTTTCAAAATGTTTTACAGCTAAAGGTTGGCCGCAAGTAGAAAAAGAGGAAATGTTGGCAACTTGGCAACCTCCACCACCGCCAATAGGCAGTCACCATGGAGCTCTCCAGACACTCTATGGCATAGAAAGTTGTTTCTGGGAGTTACTACTTCGCCATAATCAAGTCATTGTTGCATTGGAGGAGGCTAACACAGCCAAAGGGAAGGCCATACAACAGGTGGAACAACACAAGAAGGCTTATATTGAGCTAGCATTGAAAAGCCGCACACAATTAACATAGGTTCATTCCAGAGTAACCGCCTTATAGGAGGTAGTTGGCCAACTTCAGGTGCAAATAAGTCAGAAGAATCCACAACTGGCGGGGCAGGCAACAGAGTTGAAGAATACAAAGAAGGGAATGGCCGAGAAGGACAAAGAATTGGAGAAGGTTAGGAAGCAGCTCATGGAAGCAGCTAACATGGTTCATGCAACGAGGCAGCAAGAGATGGCAGCCAACCAACGCTTCTACCGCCTGCAACAGGAATCAACCCCAGCAACCTCTCCAGTTCCAGGGACGTCCTCTCGTCCCTCTCATTAAATTTTTTCTAGTTCATATCTTTTTGGTTTGTGTTGTCTGGAAGACGACAAATTTTGTGGGGGGAATGATGTAGACACTAACTAGGCTATAATACTATTGTTAGCGATTGGGTAGTATAATAAATAGTTGTTCTGAAATGTTGTCAGTTATCGATGGTTGGTAGGCTTAACCAATCATCGGGTCTATATGTATTCATACTCGAACAAAGTAAGGATTATTAAGGTTACAGACTATTATGCAATGAATAGACATATCATTCTATCATTTACGTGTTATATGATTCTGTGCTATTTTTGTTTATGAATGTTATGCCATTGGTAGCAGATAATGCAATATTGTTGTATGGTCAATTCTGAGTATACTGTACAAACCAATTCGAGTTAGGCATCTAACAACCACCACCCTCACCCACGTTGATGATGGGACACCATGTTCAGGAAGTAGGGAGCTACCATCAGTTACCCAACCAGAAGTTGTGGAGGAAGGAGGAAGCCAGCATATGGGAGAACCAGGGGCTAGTGCCATAGAAGGTGACGGAGCAGAGGGTTTCACCCCAGGATTTGGAAACTCGACACAATGATTCTAATAGAATTGGAGACCATGGCAGCAGCAACAAGAGACATAGTGGACCGGGCGAGAGAGTTAGACATGGGGCGAGTCACCATGGGAGCAGAGGCACTTCTGAGATTGATGACAGAGGAATGTAACAGGGAATTCATTGAATGCCTCACAAGACAGGGATAGCCGGAGATGGAGACACCGGAGAGGGTGCAAGCATGGAGTATACCACATATTTTGGCAATACATAGAGGACACACAACGATGATGAGCACCCTTTCCAGGATGGAGACTTTTAGAGCAACATTCTTACAGTTGCAGCAGGTTACATGGATGGCTCGCAGGGCAAAGGAAGAGCATACTCTTACTTTGGAGAGAGAAGCTGCCCCCACAGATGAGAGTGCAGGAACTCAAAAATGAGCTCGCACAGGAGAAGTTAGTATAGGTGGGGAAAGATCAGCATCTCGAAAATGAGCTTGCACAAGAGAAGTTAGCACGGGTGGGGAAAGAGCAGCAGCTGGCAACTGCCTAGAAGGACCTCATGGATGCCTTAAGATTGCTGAAGGCGGCATGTGAGAAGCAATTGATCACAAACAGAAAGGCTAGAGCCCAGATTTCTGCCCAGCTAGCCAAGTAAATCCTCTAGCATGCCCAAAATCCGCCTTACATTGTGAGGCCTAATTAACAACCCTTGATCACCAAAGAGTATGGAAATTAAAGGGGGATGATGGAAATAATGCAATGGGTGGAAAGAAAATGAACTAGCATGAAGGTATGAATTCGCAAGAGAGAAAATCCTCCTGCCACCTCAATTTCCGCCTTGACTTTATAGTGCTGGAAACACCAATTTAGACCTCCAAGTACGTGAAGCGATGAACAAAACACATGAGCATGACAAAAGAAATCGAGCATTGATTTTTTTCAGTGAGGAAAAATCCTCAAAGGGTGGTGGATTCCGCCACCCCTAGAGGATTCCTTCCTCTCATAGGGGTGATTTCCGCCCTTGTGTGAAAGCAATGAAGACTGATTTGGGGCAAGACATGACAAGTTAGAAGGAGCAAAGTGAAATAAGAAGATAGGCATGAATGTAGAAGACAAACTCAACCAATGATCAAGGAAAAATCCTTGAAGGGTGACGGATTCCACCACCCTCCAAGGAATAAAATCTTCCCCAACCTCTAATTTCTGCCTCATTCTTGTAAAGGCTAAAACATGCATTCTTCCCCCTTCAAATGGCATAGTGAAGAACAACTAAAATAGGGATGAGATTGATAAGTTGACTGGACCAACTTCAGCGAGGTGATGAATCGGAATTTTATGAAATGAAAGGCTGGAGATTGAGCTTGAACGAAGAATATGGAATCTTCAAGCAGGCATAAATCCCGCCCAGCAAGGAGGAGAATACTTGAAAGTTGAAACCTTCAGATTTCCGCCATAGGTTGATAATGTTTTGTTGGCATGAGATCATGAAGAGGGAATTATAGGCTTTTGGGAAACAAAGTTAAAAGTTTGATAAGAAAAGATTCCTCAAGGATGGCCGAATTCCGCCATCCCCGAGGATAAAATGCTCAACCATATCAAATTTCCACCACCCTAGTAAGGCTCACCCAAACTTGGGATGACAGCGATTTTATGAAGGGAGAATTAAACATTAGAAAATTCATCACTCTCTTTGATATGGTCAGCCTTGAGAGGGCTAAATTATATTTAGTAAAATGATTTCATTGGATGAGAATAGCTAAGTCGGCCTACCTAGGAAGAGGTGCCCTTTCATGCCTCAAACACCTACATAAGGAGGAACATTTCAAAATCAGTTAATCACCAAAACATAACAAAGATATCTCTGCAATTTGCAGTGAACTACTTCCTAAGACAGCGGACTTCTTCTCAAGGCAGCGAATTTGTCTTCGTAGGGCAGTGAACTGCTTCATAAGGTGCTGGAGTGATACAAAAGAGGGCAGCAGCTTATTTTCAAACTAGTGAGGAGGAGTAAATCATCATAATCTTGGGCAGATTTTCTCAAAATCAGACATGAAGGTGGTAGAGTGGTGAAATCTGGGTATCCTATCCATTAAAAAGCTTATTTATTTCCTAGATTCCAAGTGAATTCATGTCAAGTTGTAGGATCAAGATTGTTTTGAATTGCAAGAAGATAGAAAACTTGGTTTTGAACTTGAGAAATTCCTTTTTGCTGGATAATTAATGTGATTTAATGCAGCCTCTCTCTTGTTTTGCAAGGAAAATTGTTGGAGGAAGCTAGGAGGACAAAGAGATTCACGCGAGATCAAGCTCAAGAACTTCAAACTCAAGCTCGAGGACTCCAAATAAGGAGAGATTCAAGTCAAGACTATCAAAGGACAAATTCAAGGCAAGATGAAGATCAAGTTCACGAAAATGCAAGCAAGTTCAAGTCATAGCAATGAGTAAATTTTCAGGGACAAAGATGAAGTATATTTGAGAAGATGAATCAATTTGGGAATATGCCATCACTATCGAAGGCTTGATAGTGTTGAGTATCAAGAGATATTTTTCCATCACCAAAGGAATTATCAATTCTACAAGATGAGGATGCTGATGTAATGTCCCTGATTTAGCAGGTCTCTGCAGTTGAGCATAGTCAGTTCATCAATGCAACCCTCGTGAGCTAACAATGTGTTTTGAGGGTCTCTGGGAGTTTCTGGGACGGACTTACTATTTCGGGTAAGTCTATTTTTAGCAGTGGCTATTTCTGGCAGGGCAGTGCCTATTCCTGGTTGGGCAGTTGGTCCTGGTACTTTGTCAGAAGTTTCGTTGATTGCAGTTAGACAGTTCAATGGCTATTATTTTAAATGTGTTATTAAATTAAATTATTTTGATTTAATTTAATAACTTATAACTTTATAACTTTATGTTATAAAGTGGGGTTATTTTTAAAAACCAATTAAGTGAAAATATTAAAAAAGTGCTTTTTCCAAAAAGCCTATATATTCTACTCGAAAAAGCACTTTTGTTATCTATTATGCAATCATTATTATTTTCTTGGAATTTGGGAAGAAGACAAACCTGGCTAGGGTTTCGAGGACGGATTCCTCATCTCGTAATTTGAGCCATCTTCTGTCGGTGGTGAATTTTACTTCTAATTAATTTTGCTATCTCAATTCAATGTTGTGGTATATTGGATTGATGAAAGTTTCAATTCTGGAATTTGAGTGCTGATAAAATTGTGTGGAGAATTCAGTCAAATCGTAATTCTGATATAGATTTTTTGGCGGCTAGTTAAATATTTCCTGAGCATTGAAAGTCTGGTGCAAGAAGAGGATTAACGGATTGTACTGAGATTTGGATTTTTTTTCCATGTGCTGCGATTTCAATTAATTCCGAGAGATATAATCTTGGGACGGATTCTGTCCTATTGCTGGCGTTAATTATTTTCTGGTCACGTGCTGTTCATCTGAACCATTCATGCATTTCCCTTGGACCTGCGTCTAAGGCTGGACTCACACGAGTTGATTACTAAGGTGGCCACATCATTTCCTGGGCATGGCGTCCAGCTTGGATACTAGTGACAGGTGGCCGCAGCATTCCTGGACACGGCATTCATCAGAGGATATTCACGTACTGTTAATGTACAGTCACGTGCATTTCAATTCAAAGTGGTGACTTCTTTTGCATAGCAAACATACTTGTTGGAAAAGTCTTATCGATACAGGTGCCTATTTGATTTATTGAAAATAAGATGTTATGTAATTTGTTTTTACAAAGAGAATTATAGTTATGATATGTCAAGAGGAGATTATTTAATTGTAATTCGATATTTCCAGTCTGAGAATATATATATTCATAATTGCTCTTGCTTGACCAATTTGTGACAAAATTTGCAACTATTTCAAAATTAATATTAAATATACAAGAAGAGCCAATTACGGTTCCCCACAGTGGTATCAAAGCCAAATTCTTGCCAGCCTGCAGGGTTAATTGGGTTCAGCATGGCACAGAGGTTTAGACCTGGCATATACTACTCCCGCAGAGGTCCTAATTCTCCTCCTAGTGAGGGAGAACCTTAGATATAGTTTGGCAATATGGGAGACAGGGGTGCAGGTGGTTCAGGTAATGCAGATGGTTCAGAATATAGGGATGCTGCTACTGCTTCGGAACTTGATAGAGAAGTCCGTGATACTTTCCGGGGTATTGTAGACAGTCAACATCATGTGGCTACTATACTACAGCAGTTATCTGATACATTATAGCGGATGACAATCCTTGTTGATCGTGGCCGAGACAGAGGTGCTCAGAGTGCTTCAGCTAGTTCTCATCAATCTAGACAAGATGACAGGTCACGTGTGCATGACAAGATGAGAGTTGAGGATCGTCCTAGGCAGGAGGACAGACATGACAGAGCAGGGCATGCTGGTGTTTATGATAGACCACAGCGTCCTGTATTTTTGAGACCTGAGGTGGATGCGGTTAGCACTGAATCTGAGGCCGCTTCGTTTATAGATGATATTGTTGCACATTATGCTGAGTGGGATGCCCTACCACATGCGATAAAACAAAATCTGAATTTTGACAGGTTTCTTTCACAAAAACATGAGCACACTAGGGGTAGACCGGTACCTGACAGACAGAGGCCTAGGGATATAGATTTACGCCAGGCAACCAACAAGATGATTCTGGATCATTATGATGGCAGTGGAAAGGTGACAGCATGAGTTTGGGTTCACAAGCTGGACACTTATTTGTCTTTACATCCTATGTCTGAGGAGGACGCCATTCGCTTTGTTGTGCTACATTTGGATGGTATAGCCCATGATTGGTGGTACCTTGGGTTGGTGTCACTTCGACACGACCAGATCTTTTATTATCAGAAGTTCGTGGATAGATTGATAGAAAGGTTTGATAAGGACCCTGAAACATATTTCAGAGAGTTGGCTCAATTGCGACAGACAGGTAACCTGGAGACTTTTATCAGTGAGTTTCACCAGTTGTCTATTATGGTTTGTGACATTTCAGAGAGGAGGAGAGTTATGCTCTTTGTGGAGGGGCTAATGGAGCCTACCAGAGGATGGGTTAAATCCTTGGACCCACCCACCTTGCAAGAAGCTATGAAAAAAGAAAGGAATTTGGAAGCATCTACTCCACGGAACAAATTTGCTGCAAGACCTCCCAATACTTCCTATGACAGGACAGCACCAAAAAGGGATGATAGAGCTGATTCTAGTCATCCTACAATAGGTCCTTTGGATCAAGAGACTTTAAATGATCTAAGGAGAAGGAAATTATGTTTTCATTGTAGAGGGCCCTATGATTTGAATCATGATTGTCCCTTGAAACCAAAGGGAAAGAATAAGATGATGGAGTGGTTTTATGATGATGAAGATGATTCTGATTTTTCGGGATAGCGAGTTGATGATGAGCATGATTCACATGAGGTTCCAGTAAATGATGATGTACAGGTGGGTAATTCTGATTTCAAGGTTGTGTACCTCACGAGCATGAAAAAAGAAGATTCCTTTAGGATGCATGGTCTCTTGGCAGGGCAGCGAATCATTGCTCTCTTTGACACAGGAGCTACTCATAATTTTATTGACTCTCATTTGGTGGCCAAGAGGGGATTTGAAACTAAAGATTTTGAAGGACTTAAAGTACAAGTAGCTGATGGTTACTCTTTCAAGTGTAATAAAAAGATTCCTAAGCTTCCTGTAAAGCTGAATAATTATTCCTTCAAGGCAGATTTTTATGTGGTTGACATGGGCAGCACAGATATAGTTCTCGGCATGAGCTGGTTGCATTCACTTAAAGATATCTACATGAATATGAAAAGGATGGAATTGAGGTTCATTGAGGATGGCAAGACACACATTCTTAAGGCCATTCAGGGTGGTGATTTGAAGACTATTTCCCACAACCGTATGTAGCATTTGGTGAGGCATGATGATGTTATTGATTGGGCAGCAGAGTGTAGGGTGTTGTCTACATTAGAGAACACAGATGGGCCAACTTATCATCCGAATATTCAGCAGCTCAGAATTAAACACTCCGAAGTGTTTAATGATTTACCTTATGGCAGACCACCTGACAAAGGAATTGAACACATTATTGAGTTAGAGGAGGGCACTAAGCCCATCATGATTACTCCTTACCAGCACCCTAAGCGATTGAAGGATGAAATTGAAAAGACCATTCAGGAGCTGCTCGCTATGGGACATATTAGGCCGAGTAAGTCTCCTTTTGCTTCATCTGTTGTTTTGGTGAAGAAAAAGGATGGGACACTCAGAATGTGTATAGATTACCGGATGTTGAACAAGAAAACTATTAAAAACTGGTACCCGATTCCTCGTATTGATGATTTACATGGGGCCAAATACTTCTCCAAGATTGACTTGAGATCCGGATACCATCAGATCAGAGTTAGAGAGCAAGATGTTGAGAAGACGGCATTCAGGTGTCATTGTGGCCATTTTCAGTTTCTAGTCATGCCTTTCGGTTTGACTAATGCTCCCGCTACATTTCAGTCTACTATGAGCAGAGTCTTCCATGGTCAGTTGCGGAGATTTGTTCTTGTTTTCTTTGACGACATACTAGTCTATAGTAAGACTTGGGATGAGCATGTCGCACATTTGGATACAGTACTCGGCATTCTTGATGAGGCCTCCTTGTTTGCCAAGGAGTCCAAGTGTGCTTTAGGCATGACAGAGTTACTGTATTTGGGACATGTCATCAGCGCAGAGGGAGTTCGCATGGATCCGGACAAGGTTCGTGCTATTTTGGAGTGGCCTACACTAGGAAACTTGACACAGCTGAGGGGATTCATTGGTTTATGTGCTTTCTATCGGAGATTTGTGTCAGGTTTTTCTAGACATGCAGCGCCGCTTACTGATTTAACCCGTAAGGGTGCTTTTTTTTGGACTGATCAGGCACAGGAGTGTTTTGAGAAGTTCAAGGTCATCATGACTACATGCCCGGTTTTGGCACTACCGGATTTCATGAGACCCTTTGAGTTGCATTGTGATGCCTTGGGGGAAGGTATTGGCACGGTGCTATCACAGGATCGCCACCCTATTGTCTTTGAGAGTCGTAAGCTCAAGGGACCTGAGAGGCTGTTTAGTATTTATGACAAGGAAATGTTGGTCATTATGCATACCTTGGCCAAATTCAGGCAGTACTTGGTGGGGAGAAAATTTTGTATTAAAACTGATCATAACAGCTTGAAGCATTTCCTTGGACAACGTGATCTTAATGAGAGATAGCAGAAGTGTGTTAGTAAGTTGCAGTCCTATGACTTCGATATTTCTTATATCAAAGGTACTCAAAATGTGGTAGCTGATGCCCTTTCACAGAGACCCCACTTGTGCGTGATTTCAGAGATAACTGAGGATTGGAGACATCTGATTGTTGCAGAGTATGCTCGGGTTCAGTGGGCTTCTGGTATTGTTGAGGGCAGTATACAGGACAGCGATTATACTCTTGTGAATGAGCTGATCATTTACAAGGAGAGGATATATTTAGTCTCAGGGTCTAGTGTCAGACAGATCATTTTTCGGGCTTTCCATGATTCACCCTTGGCGGGACATCCGAGTTTCTTTAAGACTTATAGGCAAATTCGTGAGAGTTTCACTTGGAAGGGGCTGAAGATAGATGTTTAGCAGTATGTCTGTGAGTGCTCTGTTTGTCAGCAGAACAAACAGGAGCATACTTATTCGGCCGGGTTGTTACAGCCACTTCCCATTCCTAAGCGGAAGTGGGCTTGTTTATCTATGGATTTTATTGTGGGTTTGCCGAAAGGCCAAGGTAAAAACTGTATTTTCATGGTGGTAGATCATCTTACCAAGTACGCTCATTTCTTTCCAATTACCACCACTTTCTCAGCTGTCCAATTAGCTGAGTTATTTTTCCGAGAGGTATTCAGATTACATGGTTTGCCCCGGACTATTGTGAGCGATCGTGATAGCCACTTTATGAGTCATTTCTGGCAGGAGCTTTTCCGGTTATGTGGGACGGAATTGACCCCCAACACTAGCTACCACCCTCAAACTGATGGTCAGACTAAGATAGTGAATAAATGGGTGGAGGGCTATCTGCGGAATTATGTTTCTTCTCAGCAGCGGGCTTGGGTGAAGTGGATACATTTGTGTGAGTTTTGTTATAATTCCACTCATCACATGACTATTCAGATGTCACCATTCCGGGCTTTGTATGGGTATGATCCACCTAGTTTCATGGATTTATTATGCAGTGACAGTCGAGTGCCCAGTGCTGGGGATATGTTACAGGATGGTCAGGACATCATGAGGACATTAAAAGACAATAATCAGAGGGCTCAAAATCAGCAGAAGCAGTATGCTGATCAGACGACTGCTCGTTCTTTTCAGGTAGATGATATGGTTTATTTGATGTTACAGCCCTACAGGCAGTCTTCTATCAAGAAGAGCGGAGCTGAGAAGCTCAAGCCCCGTTACTATGGACCTTTCCGTGTAGTTCGCCGGGTGGGAGAGGTTGCGTATGAGCTGGATTTACCTCCTGACAACAAGGTTCATAATGTTTTCCACGTCTCACGCCTCAAGAAGGCATTGTCAGCATGTTGTACCATCTTCTACGTTACCTCCCTTGGATGATGAGGGCAGATTGGAGTTGGTCCCTAAGGCTATTTTGGAGACCAGGGAGAGGAATTTATGGCGTAGAGTTGTTAGAGAGTTTTTGGTGAAGTGGCACGGACTTCCTGATGAGGATGCCACTTGAGAGCCTGAGGATATTCTGTAGCACCCGGGATTGCGATTGCTTGGGGACAAGCAATCTTGGGGAGGGAGGACTGTAATGTCCCCGATTTAGCAGGTCTCTGCAGTTGAGCATAGTCAGTTCATCAATGCGACCCTCGTGAGCTAACAGTGTGTTTTGAGGGTCTCTGGGAGTTTCTGGGACGGACTTACTATTTCGGGTAAGTCTATTTTTAGCAGTGGCTATTTCTGGCAAGGTAGTGCCTATTCCTGGTTGGGCAATTGGTCCTCGTGCTTTGTCAGAAGTTTCGTTGATTGCAGTCTGTCATGTCCCCTCTTTAGTGACATGTCATTTTTCAGTGGATTTGCCTATCATGGACTCTCGTAGGCAAATGGTTTTGGTGAGAGAGTCATTTTGATGATTATTTGGGGATTGGATGGTCTTATTTGCTCTTGGAGTGATGGTGTTTATCATATTTTTTATTATAATGTGTTATGTGGGGCCAAAATGTTATAATTTTGAGTTGAGTTGCACTTTTTATTTTATAAAGTTACTTTTTATATAAAAGTGCATTATAAAAGAATTTTATAAGAATATTTTATGGATACTTCTAGAAGTTCTAGTGGCTTCTTAGAAAAGTGAATAAATAGAGTGCTTGGCCTCTCATTTGGACATCCCATGACTTGAGTTTACACTACTTTTCTCTGTAAAGTGCCTTGACAAATTTGATATTTTGCCCCCGTTTTCTGCCTTAGGAATTTTGTCAAACACTTTTCCTGCAACCTGAGTTTGCTGTTGTTTCCTTGTTTTGATTCGGTTTTTGGGTGCCAATGATGTTTTGATAATTACAATTGATTGCAAAGTAACTAATAAAAAGACTAAATGCTATGCAACTACTTTTTATTCTTTTTCAAATGCAAATACATGAAATGCTGATGTAAAATGCACAGCTACAACCAAGAGGCATTTTCACAAACACTTGGCATGCATCCTATAATGAGACATTTTACAAGCAATTGGCATACAAACTGTATAGTTGAATCTAGTTGATTTCCATTCATTACTTCTTGCAACATTCATATGACTGATTACAAGGAACAGTGACTGAATTTTTATGAAATTAGTGTCACATAACAGACTGAACTTATAACCCTATATCTGAATATCACATGTGCAATTTTATGACCAAGTACAGTCGAAAATGGAACCTGGGTAATGCAAAATGTTGTGACCAGAGTGCTGATAAGAAAATGCCAAAACTGCTCCTCACAAACTGTACCTTGATCAGCTGTTGTACGGTCTGCAGGTACAGGCCGTACCTGTACGGACTATACGACACTAGTATAAAATTGAAGCTGGGGTTTGTGCAGCCGAAAATGCCAAGGAAAGTGACGCCCAGAGTTGTAGAATGACCTCCCAAGGTCATAAAATCAGACTCCCAGCTATGTGCAAGATGTGAGCAAAAATGTATGTCTCAGTTGTATGTTAAGCCCTGTCATAAATTTCACCCAATTGTATTGATTTGCTTCCAAACCCTCACCCAATTGAGTAGATTCCTGGTCCAAAAATTTCGAACTCAGCTCTGCCCTTCACTTTGCAAAATGATGTCAAATCTTTGATGCCCAAGCTGAGACAAACCCTGCAAAAATTAACTCCGAATGAAGCTCAAATGAATTGGCTGAATACCAATTCCACTCCAACTAGGGTTGATATCTCACAACCGAAATTGGCACCTTAGAGTCTTCAAACCCTCAGGCAAACCTGCAAGCACTAAGGCTCTCAGCACAATAGATGAATAAGCAATTCAAGATGTGTCAAATGACCCCCCAAAGGCTCCTTATAAAGATTTCACAAACAACTCCAAGAAGCTTCTAGAAGAATCCAACACTTTATTCTTTTTAAGTGACTTTTTGATATTTTATTATTTTAGTCACTTTAATATTAAATCAATTAAATATAAAGTTACTTTTTAATATTTCATTGTTTAGTAACCTTATAAGTAATTAATTTAATATATCTTTTCCCCTTATTTCTTCCTTTTTAGCCTTCGGGGAAAATAAAGGCTAAAATAAAATAAGTAACTGGTGCCAGTCAAAAAGGGGACATTACATTCTCTTTGAGCATTTGTGGCGCCATCTTGGTCTACAGATTGTCATTTGATCTTTAGGAACGGAGTTTCTTATGGATTTGCATAACTGAGGAGGTGAAATATCCTTTGAAGGGTTGCACTTTGGAAGTGGTATTCAGCCATTTCAAGTTGAGCTTATTTGGAGTCCTCAGACTTACCTGAGGGTTTGAGTTTTGGTCGCAAGAGGAAAAAAAAGCAGTCCGAAAAAGCAGATCTGAAAAACTAAAGCGAAAAAGCTGTCCGAAAAAGAAGATCCCAAAAAGCAAAGCGAAAAAGCAGATCCGAAAAAGCAAAGCGAAAAAGCAGATCCGAAAAAGCAGAGCGAAAAAAGCAATCCGAAAAAGTTTTAGCTACAAGTCTAATTCAGTTTTCAGAATTTCAGGATAGGGTTTTGGAACCACATTTTTGCTCATATCTTCCTCATTACTCAGCATATCATTCTGGGTATTTTTGCATTGGATTTCTATCGTCGAGGAGATAAAGATAGGTGCATTCTGGAGTCCCAAAATGTCATGATTTATTTTTAAGGAATTTTCAAAATTCCTAGACATTTTCGAAAATCTGCAAGAAAGTACATTTTCAGATTTGGGGTGACTTTGGCTTGGGTGTTGGCATCTTCAGCACTGGCAAAAATTATCGCAGCCATCTACAATCAGGTTCCTCACTTCTCATTTGGCATTTGGCATATTTTCTGAGAAATGTATGTTTTCAGCTGAGTACAAAATATAGCTTCAGCACTTTACTATTTTACATTGTACTTGTCTTTGTTGCCATTTGGCATTATTGGTATCAAAGGAAGGTTAGGATTTTGCAAGTGAAAGGGCATTGTAATTTTCAGTCTATCTATATTGCAAACCTAGGGTTTGATGATCATATTATTGGCTGAAATATGTATGGCATTGTTGCAAATTGTTGATATATGAATGGCATATGGTTTTGAGCAATTTTCTACATCATTGATAGTGTTTTAGATGGTATTTGGTTGCTATCTATTATTCGAAAATTTTGGGACAGCAAACTCATATACTCAAAAATAATTTTCTATCTACATCCTGAGTTGCATTTTTGAGGGTTTATTTAGTGGCCTATTGGTAAGGGTCATTACACAGTCAGACAGTTCAGTGGCTATTATTTTAAATATGTTATTAAATTAAATTATTTTGATTTAATTTAATAACTTATAACTTTATGTTATAAAGTGTGGTTATTTTTAAAAGTCAATTAAGTGAAAATATTAAAAAAGTGTTTTTTCCAAAAAGCCTATATATTCTACTTGAAAAAGCACTTTTGTTATTTATTATGCAATCATTATTATTTTCTTGGAATTTGGGAAGAAGACAAACTTGGCTAGGGTTTCGAGGACGGATTCCTCATCTCGTAATTTGAGCCATCTTCTGTCGGTGGTGAATTTTACTTCTAATTAATTTTGCTATCTCAATTCAATGTTGTGGTATATTGGATTGATGAAAGTTTCAATTCTGGAATTTGAGTGCTGATAAAATTGTGTGGAGAATTCAGTCAAATCGTAATTCTGATATAGATTTTTTGGCGGCTAGTTAAATATTTCCTGAGCATTGAAAGTCTAGTGCAAGAAGAGGATTAACGGATTGTACTGAGATTTGGATTTTTTTTCCATGTGCTATGATTTCAATTAATTCCGAGAGATATAATCCTGGGATGGATTTTGTCCTGTTGCTGGTGTTAATTATTTTCTGGTCACGTGTTGGTCGTCTGAACCGTTCATGCATTTCCCTTGGACCTGCATCTAAGGCTGGACTCATGCGAGTTGATTACTGAGGTGGCCGCATCATTTCATGGGCACGGCATCCAGCTTGGATACTAGTGACAAGTGGCCGCAGCATTCCTGGGCACGACATTCATCAGAGGATATTCACGTACTGTTAATGTACAGTCACGTGCATTTCAATTCAAGGTGGTGACTTCTTTTGCGTAGCAGACATACTTGTTGGAAAAGTCTTATCGGTACAGGTGCCTATTTGATTTATTGAAAATAAGATGTTATGTAATTTGTTTTTACAAAGAGAATTATAGTTATGATATGTCAAGAGGAGATTATTTAATTGTAATTCGATATTTCCAGTCTGAGAATATATATATTCATAATTGCTCTTGCTTGACCAATTTGTGACAAAATTTGCAACTATTTCAAAATTAATATTAAATATACAAGAAGAGCCAATTACGGTTCCTCACAACAGAGGTGGTGCCCACTTATCTTCTACCAATTAGAAAATTTCAGTTACACATGTCCAATTAATTCAATCATAATATGCCAAGTGTAGAATTTTCTCATTGGCTCTCAAAAGCATTGTATTTTTCTTATTGGCCCACAAGGTGGTGCCTTCATGTAACTGGTTGATAATGTAGCAACTCTAATTAGGGTTTGTAGGGATAAATCTTGGCCCTTGATCTTGAATCGATCTTGGCCCTTCATTTGTAATTGAACTATAAAAGGCCAAGGCCTTCTCATTTGTAAGGGGTTAGAAAGGTAGAAGCATTAGATTAGAGAGCTAGAAGTAGAGGTAGGAAAGCTAATGGAGAGACTTGTTGAAATTGTTGCCATAAGCTATCAAAGTGATTGATAATTCATTATTGGTCTTCATGGTGAATTATTTAATGTTTCTTTTAAGTGTTGCATGGTTTCCTTGATCCTCACTTGGAGTAGATTTCATTTCATGTTGTTTAGAAGTAACTTAGTTGAATTAAAGAAATTGTGCATGTTTACTTGCTTGACTCGAACAAAACTAGGCTACTAGCCTCTTGCTGATGGTAGGAGTGTCTTGTGTGGTGAGCTAGTGAAAGTACTTAACTTCAATTGATATCTAATCTTTAGTTTGCATCCATTGATGGGATTGAAGAGGAGATATTGATTTGAAAACTATTTGAGTATACCTTAGAAGCTTGTGTTAGGTGGGTGGAGTCACTGATAAGATTGCATCCAGTAGAGTCCAAGTCATCCATACTTCCTTCCATTCATAGTTAGAAACAAGAGTAGAAGAAGTTAAGTTTAAGTTCAAGTTGAGAGTTCAAGAATTAGAAATTCAAAAACTATATTTTCGTTGCACATTGTGAAGCCAAATCTTTAGAAAGTAAGTTGTCAAATCTTGAGAAACAGCGTAAGTCCCCTTAGTGATTACTAGCAAACTCACATTATTTCATTGAGCAAGTATCCACAATTGAAGGGAACCTTGAAGTCATTTTATTATCTTACTTTGCAAGCTTAGCATGAGAAGTGACATTATTCAAGAGATGATTGAGTACTTAGTGTTTCACCTCGAAACATTGAGTGTTCAATTTTGTATGTTGTAGTGGAACAAAACTCACATCAACACTGCACAGCCACTCTCAAAGAAAATTGCAATTGGATAGTGAACAAACAACTATTAAATCAAAAATTGCATAATTTTATAATTTTCAAGCCCTGTGCTTTTCCAACTTAAACATATACAAAGATGCAGAACCTTCATCCAACATATTAACATATATCAAAATGTCAAGCAAAGAAAACAACTACTATGTGCAGCTATGCCTTAATTTGAAATTAGAAGACTGTCCAAGTCTTTTAATTCTAAGCAAATAAAGAAGACTTCATTCAATCACCTAATGGTTAGTGAACAAAATAGACGGCCAAATCTAAGTTATGAGTGACAAATGAAATTAAAAGATACCTCAGAAGAATCTTCGTTGTCTACTGAAGTAGCTCTGATAGCTGTTCTGTAGGTTTTACCTCCCAATCTGAGAGAAATTCTGTGAACTAAGTTTACAGGACTTACAGAACAATTAAACTCAGGCTTCTGACTACGAAACAAATTTTTGCATGCTACTAAATTTAGGGGTTTAACCATAGAATAAGTTTTGCACTTCGTGTTCATTCTGTTTGCCAGGCACAGTCCTCCCATCGCCATTTCTTGTAGGTCAAAACAACAGGACTATAAAAACCCTAGCAAAACCTACTTATGTGACAACAACGATCATATAGCCAGAACCCCAAGTAAACTTCAATATTTTATGATGGGTTATCTACATCCATGCTCAAATACAAGAAACAGTGATTCTGTTTAATTTACTCTCTTATTAAAAAAATCCGGGTGCTCGCAATGTACGTCATTAATCATGACGATGGTTGCAGTTATATCAGGAATAACGAGACCCAAAGTTGTTGTCTTTTAGTCCTTGTAATTCCATGGTCATACAAAATCCACGACTATTGGTTTAACCACTGCGTGTGTTTACTCCCCTGGTTGCCAACAGTAAAAACGTTTATGCACAAATTAGTTTAAAATTTAGACCGAAACATTGAAAAGTAGGAATGGGAAGGGGGAATCTGTATCTATAGTAGGGATGAATTTTTCCCAAATTTATGTAGTTACTAAAATTTTATTTTATTTTATTATTGATTATTAGATGTGATATGAAATTCCTATGTAAAATATGAATAATTTTGTTCATCAAATATGTTTATTTTGTTTTCTATATCTTAATTTTAGTTTTTTTTTTAAGTTTTCAACTACAATTCAATGTGATATGAAATTTTGATGTAAAAATATGAAAAATTTAGTTCAAAATATGTTTCTTTTGTTTTGTATACCTTAATCTTAATTTTTTTTAAGTTCTCCATTATAATTCAATGATATTCTCTTTGTCAAATTTAACCTTAGATTTTTTTCCATGAAACAATAATACCCACTCAACATGACTCTTTTCATTTCCCTCCTATTCAAATTACCCTTAACACCTCAACTTTTAGACACTTCTTGGCTCCACTTCAGCTCACAACTCAAATAATTAGACCAGTAAATGTAGGACTTGGAGGTCAACCCTTAACCCAAAGAGTTAAAGGGGATGAAGGGACAATTAAATTGATAGAGGGAGCTTCATCTTAAAGTCATTTTCTACACAGTCCTCTACCAAAACCCCTATTGAAAGGACTACTTGTTTAGCCAAGTCTAGTGAAGAAACTAGTGATATTCCTAGTGTTATCCGAAAATAAAAATTAGTATCAAGAACATTCACTGGAGTTAGAGGAGTGTTGAAAAGGAAATCAATAGAAATGGAAATAGAAATTACTAAAAAAAAGGGTAAGGCTAGAGCTTATGAGCCTAAAAGCCCTAAGGTTCAAAAGAGGAAGGCTACAGACACAAAGCAGCCTATAGCCACTAAAAAGGCAAAAATAGTTGTGAACCTAACAACAAAGGTCATAAAAATAGTTAAGAGAAACCTTCATCCCCTTCACTGGATGAGGTACCTTTAGTTTTAGTGGAAATTGGAATACAAGTTACCTTGGTTTCTTTCCTTCCCATAGGCTTCCTAGGCTTTCCTCCAAGCATGTGGCTTCTTCTAATAGCCTTTACAGGGGTTCTCTTAACTATTTTTATGACCTTTTTTTTACTGGATTTACAACTATTTTTTGCTTTTTAGTGGCTACAGGTTGTCTTGTTTCTATAGCCCTCCTCTTTTGAACCTTAGGGCTTTTAGGATCAGAAGCTGTAGCCTTAACCTTATTTTTAAAACTATTTATTTCCTTTTCAACTAATTTCCTTTTCAACACTCCTCTAACCCCAGTGAATGTTCTTGATACTAGTTTTTCTTTTGGGATAGCACTAGGAATATCACTAGTTTCTTCACTAGACTTGGCTAAATGAGTACCCCTTTCAGTAGAGGTTTTGCTAGAGGACTGTGTAGAAAATGGCTTTAAGATGAAGCTCTCTCTATCAATTTAATTGTCCCTTCATCTCCTTTAACACTTTGGGTTAAGAGCTGGCCTCTAGGTCCTACAAAGGTTATAAAAATAGTTAAGAGAACCCTTGTAAAGGCTATTACAATAAGCCATAGGCTTAGAGGAAATCCTAGGAAGCCTATGGGAAGAAAAGAAATCAAGGAAACTTGTATTCCAATTTCCACTAAAACTGAAGATACGTCATCCAGTGAAGGGGATAACAAAATAGAAGAAGTACAAATGATAAGCCAACACTCCCCAATATTAAGAACTCATTAAGCATCAAAAAATGAAACTGACAATAATAAAGCTAAGGAGGTGAGTTCATCAAAGGAGACTGATGAAATTTAGTTCATCAAAGGAGACTAGTAAATGTAGGACCTAGAGGCTAGCCCTTAACCCAAAGAGTTAAAGGGGATGAAGGGACAATTAAATTAATAAAGGGAGCTTCAATTTAAATCCATTTTCTACACAATCCTCTACAAAAGCCCCTACTAAAAGGGCTACTCAATTAGCCAAGTTTAGTGAAGAAACTATTTATATTCCTAGTGATATCCCAAAAGAAAAATAGTATCAAGAGCATTCATTGGGGTTAGAGGAGTGTTGAAAAGGAAATAGAAAGTGCCAAAAATAAGGGTAAGGCTAGAGCTTCTAATCCTAAAAGCTCTAAGGTTCAAAAGAGGAAGGCTACAAAAATAAAGCAGTATGTAGCCACTAAAAAGGCAAAAATAGTGTTAGATATTGGTTGGAATTCTTGTTGTTGTTGTTATTTTGGTTTTGTTGTTGATGTCAATATATGATATATACTTCAGTTTTGAGTTGGTTATATCAGACAGATTGTGTTTCTAGTTGCTATAGGCAAATGGATAGAAATGTAAGAACATTGTATGGTAGTTCAGAGTATGTGAGATTTGTTTTATCATTCTGAAGATGTATAGACCTTATGTCTAAGGTCACATGGCTTAATATGATGATTTGAGTGAGTTACAGTTACTATATCATTTTTTGGATATGATTGTGTAGAAATTTTTGTCATCAACATTTCGGATCATATTACATGATCCATCATCAGGATGCAAGAGAGCAAAAGGAACATGTTCCTTTTGCTCTCTTGCATCCTGATGATGGATCATGTAGTATGATCTGAAATGTTGATGACAAAAAATTCTACACAATTGAATCTAGAAATTGATATAGCATATGTATGGATTGTGGAAATCTAATAGATTTGAGTTACAGTTATTTTGGTGAAGACTAGTTATAGGACAGAGATAGGGAATTTGACAGAGTTAGTTGCTAAGTTTTGAAGATAAGTTGGTTGAGAGCTAGAATCATGTTATGTGAGCTTTAAGCATGGAATAAAATACGTGATGGAGTACACTCTAGGATTTGTGGCTTGATTGGATCATGTTAATGACAGGGCTAGTGTATGAACTTGGATAGCTGACTAGGTGGTGTATGCAATGAAAACCCCTGCAGTTGCACTACAAATCAAAGCATGCAAGCACAAGGAATATGAAGAATTTAAGTTAGACTAAACATACTAAATAACTTGTAATGCAACCAAATTTCCACTACAACCTCCGATGAACTAAAACAAGGGCACCTAAAACCTTGTTTGATTTGCTCTTAGAGATTTTGTAGGTGTGCTCTCCCAACACAATACAATAAATCTCACTATGATTGATGAGTGAATGATTGAGAACAAGTATGAGAAATTTGGCCCAAGCTTCACAAAAATGAATGCAAAATGCAAGATCTATTGCTAGTATGCAAATGCAAGAGATTAATAAACTAGACTCAAATGAAAGATAAACTAAGAATGGAAATGCAAGATTCAAACTAAGCTATGAAATCAAATCTAAGCTACCATGCAAGAAATAAAATCTAAGCTATGATGAAAATACAACTATAAAAATGCTAAGTGCTTAGGTACTTAAGAAAGGCTAAGTCTCAAAGATGTCTAAGTCTTCAAAATCTCTAAGTCTTCAAATGAGGAGTAAGGCCTCCTTTTTTATAGAATGACTTAAAGAATGGGTGGCCAAGATTAAGAGGCAAAAGAATGGATGGTCAAGATTAAGAGGCAAAAGGGAATTTGTTAAGATGAAGAGGCAAAATAAATGAGTGGCTAGAATTAAGGGGCAAAACATGAAAAAGTCAAACTTCACTTTTAGAGGGAAAGAAGAATTTGAAATGATTGAAGGAGAAAAAAGATGGATAGGTGGCTACCTTGGAAAAGGTGATTGTGCACATTATTAGAAGTAAACCACCTTTTAATCAAGATTAGAGGAATAATAAAATAAAAAAAGATTAGGAAAAAGGGAAAAGGGAAAAGAGATTAAGTTAAAATAAATTTAATTTAATCAAAGTTTAGAAGAACTTTAGGCTAGTGGAGAAATAAAATAAATAAAATTTATTTTATATTAAGAGATGGAGGGATAATATAGTAAAATAAATTTAATATATTATAGTATTTAAATAAAATTTAAATACCAAGGGAAAATGAATTTATTTAATTAAAGTAAATTTAATTAAATAAATAGAAGAATATAACGATTATAGTCAATTAATAAAATCAACTATAATGTTAAGGACAAATATTAATAAAAATTGATATTAGAGTGCAAAGGAAAATTTTAGGTGTCTACATTTTGCCCATCTTTGATGCGGTGTCGAAATCGGCATCATGTCAAAGAAAAAGAAAAGGAGGATGCCCCAATCATGGAAGGATGAGGAAGGATGACGAGGAGGTAGAGGTATGCCCCTCGAGAGGACATGCAGGTGCGAAGAACATGAGTGTTCACTTGAAATGAATAGGAGGAGAACAAATATGGTAGGGATAGGGAATAAATAGGTGATGCAAGGGCATCCTCGGTTCTTGAAGATTCTAGCAGTCTTGGTAACTGTCTGGTGGAGTTCGGTTAATTGGCTAGTGATCTCGATAGAAGGCTGGAGTTTCTCCATCTCTGGTGATAGTTCTCGGTTGAAGTTTGTTTGGCTTCATTGATGGAGCTCGGTGGTCATGATAAAGGTTCTCGGTTGGAATTATTGGTGGAGCTTGGTGGATGTAGGTCACTCAGTGAATCAATGTTTTTGGTGCTCAATGTTTGGTTACCGACGGGGTCTCGGTGTTTATTACTAGCGCTCGGTGTTCTTGTTGACCGACATGTGTGTTTGGACGAATCAGCTTAGCCGACTGGTGCATTTAATTTGGGTCGTGCTCCTCGAGTTATGGATTGACCGTTGGATGTGTGGGGACCTAGATCTAGCATGTTGCATTCTCCTATGTGGATTTGGATGCCGACGTGATGAATTAAATAATTGTAAGGCTATTTGAGAGCTGACTGTCATTGTATTTAATATTTATTTATTTCTTCAAGCCGACTTGTGGCTGAAGATTAGTATTTAAGAGGGTGCTTGGGTAGTTGTTTAGAGAAGATTAGAGAGATCTAAACAGAGTAGATTGGAGGAGGTAGAAGAAGTGTAGCAAAGTTAGCAGCTTGCGAGCTTAGGAATAAGAAGTTTGCTTGGTGGCTTGCGAGCACAAGTTTAGATCTTTTCTTGGATTGCCTACCAGTGTCTTGTTGTGTTACAGACCTGGGCTAGCTGAGAGATGTGTTGGATCCTGTGTGATCTTGTAGAACTACTTCTTGCTTTGTATTTGGTCGTAACCAGGAAGGCCTTACAGCTTGGCACATTGCATGTAATCAGTTGTTGATGAATAAAGATATTTGTTTTCTTTTAGATTTGGTTTTGGTGTTATGTTATTCCATTGTGTTGGTGTTTGGCTGCAAGTTTGGACAATCCTTAATTGGATCCTTTATCCTTGACTATGTCAGGTGGTATAAGAGCTGAGTTGATCTTGTTTGGAGAAAGGTTGGCAAAGAGATTGTGTGCAATTTGAGTTGTAGATCCATGTTATTGAACTTGTGAAATCGTGGCCTAGTTGTTCATGCAAGGTGGCAGGTTGCAATCTGACTTGCATACAACTCAGAGGTTGTCACAAGGTGGTCGGTGTTCAATTTGTTGCAGAGGGTTTTCAAAGATCTTTAGAGATGTCTCCGAGAGGATTGAACCCTGGTGCGATTGCTTCTCTTTGTGATGTGGTGGAAGTGAAGATTTTTGAAAGTTTTGCTCGGTGGGAAATAAATTTGTTGAGTCATGTGGAGAACTGGGTTGATAACCTTGTGAATTAAAGTGTGGTTGAGCTTTGTAAAGCTTACCAGAGTTGGGACATGCCAGTCTGAAAGAAAGTTATTTGGCCTGTTAGAAGACTAGTCAAAGAGAGAAGACATCTTACTTGTGACAGTACGGAGGTTGAAGAGCTATGTGAAATTGGTTTTGAAGGTCAGTTGGTGGATTCTACCACAAAACCTATAGAGCAACTTGTGGTTGTTGTTGAGTTACTTGTGCTTACCGACGATGTTGTTGACCTTGTTAAAATTGGTGAAAAGATTGATTTTCATGTTCAGTCGGTTGTACCTGACATGGAGATTGCAGAGCATCTAGTTGTGCATGGTCTGGTTGTTGTTGATGAGGAGTTACCTGCTGTTGAACACCTTTGTGATGATGGTGTTACTGAATTGTTTTTGTTCGGTGTTGAGGTGGAGATGTTATTTGCTGGTTGCAGACTTGAGTCACTAGTTGACAGTGATGAGTCTTGTGATGAGATTTTGAGATGAGATTCTAACTTGATACTTGGTGATGGGTTGAAGGCTCAATTTGTTCAGGATGTTGAACATGTTGACTAGTTGGTGGTAGATCGGTTAAGGAGGACTTGGCTGATGAACTTGTGCATTTTCCTGGCTTTGTGGATTGACAAGCCTTGTGTGAAGATGAAGTAGATGGAGGATTTTCTTGAAGGAGAAAAGTGTCAGACACACTTTCTTATTTACCCCGGGTGTCTAATGTAGGGACATCCTCGGTTCTTGAAGATTCTGGAAGTCTCGGTAATTGTCTGGTGGAGTTCGGTTAATTGGATGGTCATCTCGGTAGAAGACTATAGTTTCTATGTCTTTGGTGATGGTTCTCGATCAAAGTTTGTTTGGCTTCACCGATGGAGCTTGGTGGTCGTGGTAAAGGTTCTTGGTTGGAAGTACCGGCGGAGCTCGGTGGATGAAGGTCACGCGGTGACTTGGTGTTTCTAGTGCTTGGTGTTTGGTTACCAATGGGGTCTCAGTGTTTATTACTGGCGCTTGGTATTCTTGTTGACCGACGTGTGTGTTTGGACGAATCAGCTTGGCCGGCTAGTGCATTTAATTTGGTTAGTGCTCCTCGAGTTATGGATTGACCGTTGGATGTGTGGGGACCTAGATCTAGCATGTTGCATTCTCCTATGTGGATTTGGATGTTGACTTGATGAATTAAATAATTGTAAGGCTATTTGAGAGCCAACTATCATTGCATTTAATATTTATTTATTTCTTCAAGCCGACTTGTGGCTGAAGATTAGTATTTAAGAGGGTGCTTGGGTAGTTGTTTAGAGCAGATTAGAGAGATCTAGATAGACTAGATTGGAGGAGGTGAAAGAAGTGTAGTAGAGTTAGCAGCTTGCGAGCTTACGAACAAGAAGATTGCTTGGTGGCTTGCGAGCACAAGTTTAGATCTTTTCTTGGATTGCCTACCAGTGTCTTGTTGTGTTACAGACCTAGGCTAGCTGAGAGATGTGTTGGATCCTACGTGATCTTGTAGAGATATTTCTTGCTTTATATTTGGCCATAACTAGGAAGGCCTTACAGCCCGGTACATTTCATGTAATCAGTTTTTGATGAATAAAGATATTTGTTTTCTTTCAGATTTGGTTTTGGTGTTGTGGTATTCCGTTGTTTTGGTGTTTGGTTACAATTTTGGACAATCCTTAATTGGATCCTCCATCCTTGACTGCGTCAATAGGAGCCTCGATGTAAAATATAAAATGAAACTAACTAATTGCAAAAGGATTCTTTGGGATTGTATTGTGTTAAAAGAGAGAGAGAGAGAACTTCCTAGTTTTGATATTGTACTTGACGTATGCACCAAGGTATGAAGAACCAAGATGACCATGTGCGAAGTATGTGATCAAAAAGGGCAAATACAATATCTCTTATGATGCCATGATATGGAAGACCATGATGTCCTTGTGACAATAGGAAGAAAAATACCATAATAGATGCAAAAAATACTAATACATACTAGCAACAAGAAATAATGCACAAAAAATTGAAAGAAAACCAACATGTTGCCCCTATCCAAGCTGTAAACCAATTGAATGATTGATTGACTGATTGTTACGTAGTCAAGGATGGTGGATCCAATTAAGGACAATCCAACCTTGCAACCAATCAAGAACATAGCAGAATAACACAACACAAGAAAATGTTTCAACTCAATTTCCATTAATATGTCCGACTATAAGGCCTTCCGGGTTAGGGCCAATTACAAACTATAATAATTCTGCAAGATCAGCAAGATCCAATCCAACACCAACTAGTCTAGTTTTGAGACAAATCAAAAACTGATGGAAACCCTAAGGTAAATCTGAACTTGTGTTCACAAGCCACCAAGAAATCTCCTTGTCTCCAAGCATGCAAACCACTAGCTCTGTTATTACAACTATAAAAAATCAATCTGATTTGCTAGATCTCGCAGGATCCAAGATCTTTTCCACAACTTCACTTATCTGATTCTCTAGATCTGCTCTCCTAAATAACTACCCAAACCCTCCTTAAATACTAATCTTCAGCCACAAGTCGACTGGATGTCACAATTAACTCCTACCAAACAAATATTAAATGAAATACAAGTCAGCTCTCAAATAGCCTTACAATCATTAAATTCTCCATGTCGGCCTCAAGATCTACATAGGAGAATGCAACAAAAGCTACCAACAATAAATGCACCAAGTCGGCCAACCAAACCACCAAGAACTCCAGTTGGTAAACTAGAACTACCGAGCACTAGAGAAATAACCAAGCACCAGTGAAACAACTGACCAAACCAAGCAACACCAAGCAACAAAGGCATCACCGAGAACCAGTTCCACCAAGCACCAGAAGCTTCACTGAGTTCCTTCAGTGACTAAGCTTTCTTCAATAACTAAGACCATCAGTTAAAGCTGCAACTGAGTAACACCGGCCAAGTAACACACCACCATGCAGATTCACTGAAGACCCAAGAATGCCCTTGCATCAGACACCCTAGGTTTGAAAAGATGTTCATATGTGAGAAGAACATCTTTCGAGATTCAACACATAAACCCCGAACTGGTTCTTCACATACAAGTCCTCCAACTTTTCAACTTGCATACTCTTCCACTTCAGCTTCCTCTATCTTTTCAAGTCTTTCCTTGATAACACCCAGGTTTGTTCTCCAAAATGATCATCCATCCTCTCAAGATCTACCAACTCAACTCGGGTACCAATACTCAGACTTCTCCTACTGAGTGTTGTATCAAGAAAGGTATCAGGGAAAACTTCATGTCATCCTTCTCAATAGTAAACACATTCTTCACACAATCATACATAGCTCTATAATCATATTGCCAAGGTCTACTAAGCAATATATTACAACTATTCATCTCCACAATATCACATAACACAAGATCCTTATACTGGCCAATCTGAACATCAACAAAGCATTGTTCTCTTACTTCTAGAGCATGATCATCTTGCAACCAGCCAATCCTATAAGGATGTGGATGTCTCATTCTACTCAAACCAAGTTTTAGAACCATGTCCTCAGCAACAAGGTTATCAGTACTACCACTGTCAACAATAACATTACAAAGTTTACCTCCAGACTTGCACCGAGTCCTAAACAAGTTACTCCTCTGACAAGGTTCCTCCTTTGTATTGAGCAATGTTTGTCAAACTAGTAAGTTCTCAGATTCAGGTTCATCCTCAACATTTCCATTCACCACAGCAATCCGTCGGTCACCAAGCTTCTTCTGTGTACACTCAAAAGAATGGTGTCCTTCTTCACCATAGTTATAACTATTGGAAAGTTGACTATACTATTGTATATGACTATATATGGTGTTGTCATTATGGCAACAAAGTCAGATAGTTTTTTGGAGTCAGCGCACCTCATCAGAAGATTAGAAAGTGGCTAAGTACAGAAGACTAGACAGTTAACAGAGCACCAGTAGTTCAAAGCATTAGCACATGTGCATATTACCAAGTTATGGTATGCACCCTAGAAGATAAGTTGGTAAGAGTGTATTCATGCTTAGTCTATGATCAGCGCATAATCAGATATGCAAGTATGACGAAGTTACAAACAGTTGAAGTTACACAGCCAGTAAATGCAAGAACAGAACAGAGTATGCAATCGACTGATGATAATTTGATTAGCGACTATGTTATTGTTTTGTAAAGGCTATGCACCTATTGTAATTAGGTTATAGAAATGTAATTAACTTTGTTTGTAAACATGCTTGAGCCAATTCACTTGGAAGTGTTATATGTAATCGATTAAAGGGCCAACCTAGTTAATTATTTTGTATGTGCATATAAATATTAGATGTGCCCTTGTAATTAGTCATGTAAGTTATTATTGAGTAGTATGTGAAGATTTTTTGAGATGTATTATAGCTTTGAAAGAGGTCAAAGCATCAGCGCATCAAAGGAACTGATCAGACAAGCATTGTCACAGTGCCAGTTCATCCAACAGATATAGTGTGTATTTGAGATCAAAAGGTTGTAGCCTTCACTACTTGAGCAATGAGCTCTAGGATAGTGTGTCCGCACCCCTAACAGGGTTATTGTAAAAGACTCCTAACAAGGTCTGACCCTTGACCAGGTCACTGTACTAAATGTAATGTAAAGACAACTCCTAACAGGGTTAAGGATCTTCTAACAAGGATCATAAAACACTAGTACATAATATTAGTGGGTGTCAATTCCCACCAGGGTATTTACCTATTTGGGTTTCCCCGTAATCATATTGGTGTTATGTGTTGAGTTCATGTTTTTTGTTTATGTTAATATTTATTTCAGTACTTAAGCATTCAAGATTGATTAAAGAGTAAAACAAAAAGATTGAATATAGTGAACACTAATTCACCCCCCCCTCTTAGTGATCCCATTCCTAAAAATTGGTATTAGAGCTCTGGTCCTCAGCAAAGAAGTTTAACGACTTGAGGAGATCATGGACAAGACAAAAATGAAACATCTGAGAAGAAATCTTGAAGCTTCTCTTGAAGACCTAGACAAATCAGAAAAGGAAATTAAAGAATTAAAAGAAAAAGTCAATGATGCTCAAACAGTCATCAAAAGACTCAGAAAAGATTCAAAAGAATGTTCTACCAATGATTTAGGGATCATGGTCAAAAAGCTAAATGAAGAGAACACATCTCTGAAAGATCAGATTGAAGAATTGGATGATAAGCTAACTAACAATTAGGAAGTCTACGATGAATAGATCAAAGAGAACCTTCAACTGAATGAAGAATTGAGGCAAGCAATCATGGAAATCTTGGAGCTAAGAAACAACAAAGAAAGCTTGGAATCTGAATTGAAAGAGGCTAAGAATCACATTGATAAATTATACACAAGAAAGGATCTGATTGAATCTCAATTATATGCTTGAAAGATTAAAGGAAATACTAGCGGCATTGGATTCAATGAAGCACAAAATTAGATTGACAACATGTGAGCAAGAATGAAAGCACCAAAAGACACCATAAATGCTAAGGAGACTAGAAGTCAGACTAAAGATCATGTTGAACCATCCAAGAATGAGTGCAAGCCAGTAGATCGAACTTGTTATGCATGTAACAAGTATGAACATATAACAAGGAACTATATAGAGGTAAGACCTTTCAATGGTTACTATTATTCATGAAATGAATTTGGTCATAGAGCTATGAATTGTAAGACAACTTAGAAGAACAAGACTTAGCATAATGAAAGAAATCAGAATCAACCAAATGTAAGAAGTTCTTAGAATGTTACATGTCAGATGTGTAACTATAATGGTCACTTAGCTAGACAGTATAAAATGGTAACCCATGTCAATGCACTAAGGAATATAAGGCCTCCAGTTATTTGTCACTCATGTAACAAGGCTGGACACTTCTCAAAGTTTTGTAGATCAAGAACGCAAAGTCGGGAAAGCCCTAAAAAGCCAGAAGAATCAATACTGGATACTGAAGGAGAAGTCAAGTTTGTGAAAGCTTCAGAAGATGCGAGCTTGATTTAGTCAGAGGAAAAGAAGGATAAGGTTGATGAGAATGTATTGGATGCATCCACAGTGGACGCACCCTCTACATCTGGATGAATGGCCCTCAGGGTCATAGGGGGAGCTAATTTAGCTCTAAACCCCTGCATGGCCGGTATACTCACCCTCAAAGTATGCACCTTTAGACTTAACCTTTTGGAGACTAGCAGAACCTATGTGCAAGAGCACACTAGCTGATTGATAACAGAATGAAAGTTGGAGATTTTCAATGAAAGTCTAGTTTATGTGGCAAGCATTAATGGCAGAATTTTCACTTTAAAGTACATAGAAGTTTGTAGATCACTCATTGCATTCAATTTCAAAGTGATTGAAGAGCACAAAAGCCCTAGCAGTTGATTGTGAAGGATTGCAGATTGATCACCAGTGAAGTAGTGTGTTTGATCAGTTGCAGAAGCCCTAATCTATCGTGTTGATTCAAAAGTTCTTGGAAACCATTAAGAAAGTGATATACAAGTAAGTGATGGCTACTCCTATTGTATTTGATGTTGCAGAGAAGAAAAGATATGTATTTAAGAGGCACCCATTCAAATCCACATTGGATGACCTGGAAGGGGCATTCTCCCGCACGCCTATGGGTATTATGCATGTCGAAGACATCCGTGCATACATATATTGTAAGAAGGAGCTAGTAGGACTTGACAGGATAAGAGCACATTTAGAAACCATGATGAAACTAGATAAAACCTTCTTGGATGAGTATGCATAGTTTGAAAACCACCAGATAATTGAATATGCGACTGTTAGGAATAGTCCCAAGAGATAATTGAGAGGGGGGGGGGGGGGGCGTGAATCAGTTATCTACAAGATTCAATTCTTTATCCAATTAAGTATACTTAAACATAAAGCATAAACACAATGAAAGAACACTTGAATACAACACCAATATTTTGGTTACGGGGAAACCCAAATAGGTAAAAACCTCGGTGGGACTTGATACCCACTAATATTCTATACTAGTGTATACTGATCCTTGCTAGAAGATTCGTTACCCTGTTAGGAGTAGCTTTACAATATATTAAGTACAGTAGACCTAGTTAAGGGTCAGAACTTGTTAGGAATCTTTTACAATTGTCCCTGTTAGGGGAGAGGATGCACTATCCAAGAGCTCACTGCTCAAATGGGCAAAGGCTACAACCTTCTGAATAATAGATATACACTATATCTGGATTTTGGTGAGCTGCGCTTTGACCTATTGTCTGGATCAGTTCCAATGAGTAGCACAAGTACTCTACTTGGTCACATAGACCTTCTTCTGATGATTCCACCACTCACACACTTTGCTCTGCTTGACTTAATCAACCATGAACCATACTTCAACAATCACAAATGACTGCCTATAAATATCTTTCCTCCAAATGATATAATCAAGTAGGCATGTTAGAACCACCTTGAAACCATATTAGAGAAACCATAATAAACTCCAACAAACATTCTGTCAGCTCTATTATGCACGCAACTCATTCTGGGACCTATCTAATAAAATAAATGTAGACGCGTGCTACACACTGTTGGCTCTACCAAAACAATTGGAACTTTCTTTGTAAGCTAAATTAACTTATGCAATCTTAACCGAATATCAATAATACTTCTCTAAGCTTAAATCCAAGGGCGCAACTCAAGAACCAATAAAATCTTTGTTGGCTCTTCTGAACAAACACAAGAAACTACTACTGGCGAATAGTGACTGCATAACTTCTCTTGCGTTCATCACCAGACTATGCATCCATGAAATTAACATCACTAACATGTCTTCAACATAAATCCAAGGGCGCATGCCCATAGGATAACTGTACGGACAACCATACACAGAACATTGTTTGTTACTCTGTCAGGAACACTGCTGACACCAATTGCAATATAACTGTCTGTGCTAACAGTTAACCTCTGCGCCCATGATATCCTATTGATATCATGTCCATGCTATATATATTGAAAGCTTACTGCATAAGACTTCCAGGCATGCTACTTTGCATATGTTGTCATCAATGACAAACATACAGTCAGTACTGTCCTGCTGGCAAATCTCCAACAATCTCCCCCTTTGGCATTGATGGCAACATGTGGAAGGAAAAACCACCACTAACCCAAATGAATATTTCTTTTATAACATTCTCCATTTCCTCTTCAAAACTCCCCCAAAGATGAATCCTTCATTTGCTGTAATATTTTCTAATATTCTCCATTTCCTCAACTGTACTGCTGTCATAACTGAATGTTGCTCCCCCTTAGTATATTACCCCTCTTCTATTTTTCATGACTCTATATATACTCCCCCTTTGACATCAATGGCAAAGGGTGCCATTCATTGTAAGCACTGGTACTACTCCTGAGGTAGAGTAGTCAACCTTCCATCAAATCCTGAGGATTGATGCTATTCCTACTTCCTTCTAAGCAGAATCAAGGAAGGGAATTACTCCCAACTTCCCCTTGAGATACTCAAAAGTATCCTTAGGCAAGGGCTTTGTGAATATATCTTCCAAATGTTCTTTAGTACTCACATAGTCCAACTTGACTTCTTTCTCTGCCACTTTCTCTCTTAGGAAGTGATACTTGATCTCAATGTGCTTTGTCTTTGCATGCATCACAGGGTTCTTTGACATATTGATAGTGCTAGTGTTATCATAGTGAATAACAATAGGATAATCAATCTGAATTTCAAAATCTTTTATCACTTGCTTGATCCAAACAATTGTAGAACAATTCAAGGCTACTGCAACATACTCTGATTCTACTGTTGATTGAGAAATACAATTTTGTTTCTTTCTTGTCCAAGTGACAAGTCTATCACCAAGAAACACTGCTCCACCTAAAGTACTCTTTCTGTCATCAACACATCCTGCCCAATCTGCATCAGTGTACACATGAAGCTCAACATTTTCTGAATTAGGATACCATAGACCATAATCTATAGTGCCCTGCAAGTATCTGAATATTCTTTTTACTGCCATGAGGTGACTTTGCTTAGGCTCTGTTTCAAATCTTCCAACTATGCCAACTGCATTGGAAATATCAGGTCTAGTCTGAGTAAGATATAAGAGTTTACCAATCATAGACTTATACAATGTTATATCTACTACTGGTGAGTCATCTTCCTTTGTAAGCTTGCATCTAGTGATCATAGGAGTTCCTACTGGCTTGCAATCATCCTTCTTGAATTTCTTCAGTATCTCTTTCACATACTTTAATTGATTAATGAAAATTCCTTTTTCTGTCTACTGCACATTTAGTCCCAAAAAGTACTTGATAGGACCAATCATACTCATCTCAAACTCATTCTACATTTCTTTGGCAAATTTAGCACTGAGTTTGTCATTACCTCCAAATATAATGTCATCAACAAATATAGCTACAAGTAATAAACCTTCTGATGTCTCTCTAATGAATAGATTACAATTTTCTGCTCCTTTCTTGAATCCAATCTTTGTTAAGTATCCATCTAGTCTCTCATACCATGCTCTAGGGGCTTGCTTAAGTCCATAGAGGGCTTTCTTCAATCTGCATACCATACCAGGTCTATCTGATAAGGTGAATCCTTTAGGCTGCTCAATGTATACTTCTTTCAAGTCTCCATTCAAGAATGCTGATTTGACATCCATCTAATAAACTTTGAAGTTTTTAACTATAGCATAAGCTAAAAACAACTTAATAGCTTCTAATCTACTCACAGGTGCAAAAGTGTCTAAATAATCAATGCATTCTCTTTGCGCATATCCTTTACATACTAATATTGCTTTGTTTCTTACTACTATACCATCCTCATTCATCTTATTTCTAAATATCCACTTTGTTCCAATCACATTTTTATCACTAGGTCTAGGGACCAGTTCCTAGGTGTCATTCTTAACAATCTAATCAAGTTCTTCTTTCATAGCCTCATGCCAATCTGAATTATTACATGCATCTTCAACACTTAAAGGTTCAATCTAAGATAGTAAACATACCACTTCATTATTAACTGAGTTGTTTGCTTGTGATCTTGTTAAGACTTTGCCACTCTGATCTCCAATGATGTCTGCCTTGGAATGATTTCTTGATGTAAACTTTGGAACTTTGGGTGATGTTGACTCATCAACCTTAGGAGTATTTTCTTCACTAGTCTCAGGGTCATTGAATAACACATCAATACTATCAAACATTTCTTCAATAACTATCTCACTTGTAGAGGGTCTAGGTTCTTCTTCAATCATGGGTGAGTAATCATGATATCTTTCTTGAATCATAAAATTTTCATCAATCTTTACATTATTGATGTAGCACTTGCTTCCAAAGATTCTGAAGTATTTTACTGTGGGAACATTACCAAACCATAGCTCATAAGGTGTTTTGTTTGTGCCTAGCCTTAATTGAATTCTATTGATGGTATAGACTGTTGTATTGATCACATCTCTCCAATAGGTGTGTGCAACTTTTCCTTCTATCATAATGGTGCGCTTTGTATCAAGGATGATCCTATTCCTTCTCTTTGCAATTCCATTCTGCTGAGGTGTTCTAGGTGCACTTAATTGTCTCTTTATGCCATGTTCTTTGCAGTACTCATAAAATCTATCAGAGGTGAATTCTCCTCCTCTATCCGATTTCAAATATTTTATCTTTAATCTTGATTCATTCTCAACCTTAGCTTTGAATATTTTGAACTTATCAAGTGCTTCTGACTTATCTCTTAAGAATGCAACCCACATCATCCTAGTACAATCATCAACAAACAAAATGAAATGCCTTTCACCATAGTATGGTCTTGTTTGAGTGGGACCACATAGATCTGTATGGATCAAATCCAACTTCTTCTCTGTTGAATTCTGCTTGCTCCTGAATGAATTTCTCACATGCTTCCCCATCATACATTCTCTGCATATAGTATCAACTGGTTTTTCTATGCTAGGTAGATCTCTTACTACCTTTACATTGCTTATCTTTACTATGTTATCAAAATTGATATGACATAGTCTTCTATGCCACAACCAATTGTCATCAAATTTAGCAACAAAACAACTTGCTTCTGAATTGAGCTGAAAAACATTACCTCTTGTCTTTGTGCCTGATGCTATCATAACACCATCTTTTTTGTTAATGATGCATTTGTCATCTTTGAACTCCAACCGATAGCCTTTACCAAGTAACTGTCCAACACTAAGAAGGTTGTGTTTCAAACCCTCAACATAAAGAACATCATCAGTATTGTTCTTTCCATCCAAAGTGATGGCTCCTCTACCAACTATAGGTTTAGGAGTGTTGTCTCCAAATATGACGATACCTCCATTATATTTGTCCAAATGAACAAATCTGCCTTTATCACCTATCATGTGATGTGAACAACCATTGTCTATAATCCAGTATGTCCTTATGTCAGCTTGTGAAATCAATGCTAGCTCTTGATTTACTTTCTCATCTTTAGGAACTGACTTACTATTCATCTTATCTACAATAGCAATGAATCCAATTTCTTCTTCACCTGATTCTTCATCTAAAACTCCATCTCCAGCATAGTAGTATTCCTTAGAATACTTAGTTTTATAATCATTTTTGAAGTTTTTAGCTCTAGTGGGACACTTAGATGCAAAGTGACCAATCTTATTACATGAAAAGCACTTAAATGGTAACTGACCTTCATATTTTACTTTTCCTTTCTTTTCTCTTTTGGAAACCATAGCAATAAAATCATCTAGTGTTTTATCTTCATCATCATCCTCAAAATTACCAGAGGTGTTTGTAGATTTCTTAGTATGAACTATTGCTTTGAAAGTTGTTTCATTCTTTGGTTCTGTCTTAAATCTTGAAATCTCAAAAGCTAAGATCTTGTTGATCAAGGTTTCTCTCTTGAAATTTGATGTAAGCTGCATGGTCTCATCAAAGATTTTGATCTTGCTTTCATATTTTGGAGTAAGAGTAGTCATTACTTTATCCATAATGTCCTCTTCTGATATCTCTCAGCCATTGTTCCTGATTCCAGCAACCACTTCATTAATCCTCTGATTGTAAGCTCTAATGTTTTCTTCAGGTAGCATCTCTACTACGTGCAGCCTTTGCTTGTTTGTGTCCTTCAAATGTGTCTTCTAGGTGCTTCCAAATTTTATGGGCTGTATCTACCTTCTTTACTTCTGAAAATTCACCATCAGATAGAGCGTTGATAAGGGCTTCTTTAGAAATAGCATTATAATGAAACAATTTCTTTTGTGCATTAGTAGCATCATCTTTTCCAAGGTCTTCTAAGGTAGGAATATTGGCTGCTTTGACAGTTACATTAAAAACTTCAAAAGTAATGCACTGCAAATGGGTTACCATCTTGTTCTTCTAATCAAGATAATTCTCTCCGTCAAACTTAGGAATTTCTTTCCTGAAGTACGTCATCTGATCAACATCAAGCTGTTAAACTTTCTCTCTGAGGCACTTGGCTCTGATACCAATAGTTAGGAATAGTCCCAAGAGATAACTGAGAGGGGGGGGGGGTGAATCAATTATCTACAAGATTCAATTCTTTATCCAATTAAGTATACTTAAACATAAAGCATAAACATAATGAAAGAACACTTGAACACAACACCAATATTTTGGTTATGAGGCAAATAGGTAAAAACCCCGGTGGGACTTGATACCCATTAATATTCTGTACTAGTGTATAATGATCCTTCCTAGAAGATTCTTTACCCTGTTAGGAGTAGCTTTACAATATATTAAGTACAGTAGACCTGGTTAAGGGTTGGACCTTGTTAGGAGTCTTTTACAATTTTCCCTATTAGGGGAGAGGATGCACTATCCGAGAGCTCACTGCTCAAATGGGTGAAGGCTACAACCTTTTGAATAACAGATATACACTATATCTGGATTTTGGTGAAATGCGCTTTGACCTACTATCTAGATCAGTTCCAATGAGTAGCACAAGTACTCTACTTGGTCACATAGACCTTCTTTTGATGGTTCCACCACTCACACACTCTGCTCTACTCTACTTAATCAACCATGAACCATACTTCAACAATCACAAATGACTGACTATAAATATCTTTCCTCCAAATGATATAATCAAGTCAGCCTATTAGAACCACCTTGAAATCATATTAGAAAAACCATAACAAAATCCAACAAACATTCTATCGGCTCTATTATGCACACAACTCATTCTGGGACCTGTCTAATAAAATAAATGTAGACGCACACTACATACTGTCGGCTCTACCAAAACAACTAGAACTTTCTCTATAAGCTGAATTAACTTATGCGCTCTTAACTGAACATCAATAATACTTCTCTAAGCTTAACTCCAAGGGAACATACCCTCAAGATAGGTGCAACTCAAGAACCAATAAAATCTCTGTTGGCTCTTCTGAACAAACACAGGAAACTGCTACTGGTGAATAGTGACTGTATAACTTCTCTTGCATTCATCACTAGACTATGCGCCCATGAATTTAACATCACTAACATGTCTTCAACATAAATCCAAGGGTGCATGCCCATAGGATAACTGTACGAACAACCATACACAAAACATTGTCTATTACTCTGTCAGGAACACTGCTGACACCAACTGCAATATAACTGTCTGTGCTATCAGTTGACCTCTGCGACCATGATATCCTACTGATATCATGTCCATGCTATATAAACTGAAATCTTACTACATAAGACTTCCACACATGCAACTTTCCATATGTTGTCATTACTGAAAAACATACAGTCAGTACTGGCCTGTTGGCAAATCTCCAACAATGACTGCATATGAGTTCTATGAGTCCGAATGGATAAAGATTCTACTTAGCAAGATTCATGATGACCTATTCTGGATAGGTGAAGTTCCAGTAAGGATCACAGGAGACCTAATTCATGAGATGACAAGTCTCTCTAAGAAAGGCATCATTCTTCCAGGAGGAAAGGACGTGAGAAAACTTGTTGAGAAAACATGCAAATTAAGAAGTGATAGCTGCGGAATGACTATAGAGCCTATAGAGGAAAATGACATCAAATTGATGTCTATGATACTAGGGTATAGTTTTCAACACACCGGCATAGTGAACAGTGTATCAGTGGCCACAATTCTTACAACAATAAGACTTGTGAGAGAAAATGGAGAGTTTAATTTGTGCAAGATCATACGTGCACAACTAATAGACAACATCAAGGCCATTAAATATGACAAGACCAAAATATTTAGATTTGGGTCTTTGATCATATACATGTACTTCCACATAGTTGGAAAGGTCTCAGACTTGTATTTGGACAAAATTTTACCCACAATGCCATAGATATTCTTCAAGGACTCTACTGAGAGCACACTAAAGGACTACATGACACTGGAATTGAAAACATTTAGGGCCAAAATGTAGATGAGATACAAGATTCTAGAAAGCATTGTTGAAAAGTACAAAGATAGCATTTGCTTTGTGGTAGAGACTGATACAACATGTATGAAAGCAGTTGAACCAAGGACAAAGTAGATTCATCCACTTGGATATGAGGTTGAAGAGCCAATCCTAGAGGCATATGCTCAAGTATTGTTATCAGCACCTAAGGACCCTAATGAGCCAAGATGGGGGACTTATGAAGAGAAAACTAGAGAAGTTGATGTTGTTCTAAACAATGCATCAACCAAAAGAAAAGTAGCTAAGGTTACTTCTGAGATATTGAAATTTCATGGAGTAACTCAAGAAGACTTGGACAAAGCAAGACAAGAAAAGATTGCTTTGGGAATTGAGAGCGCATTAGTAGCAGAAGAAAAGGAAGATGATCCTAAATTGAAGAAGGTAAAAGTGGAGAAGTCTGATGATCCGAAGGGTAAAATAGATGTTGCCCCTTCTGCACCCACATAAAAAATTGACCTTACTACTCCTCTAGAGTATAAGACAATGGCAAAGAGGAAGAAAGAGATAGGAACTAGTCATCCATCCTTGCGCACTACAAGAAGCCAAAGAAAGGGTACTCAAGCACCACCACAAGTAAGTTTTAGACCTAGTCTAAAAGTGCTAAGTTCAAGGATAATTGATGAAGGAAGGATTGATCAAATAGGAAAATTTAATGATAAGTATAGTGAAATAGATAAGTTAGAGATTCATGGCATGATTATCAAGCACATGCTTAAGTTTAAGAAGACAGTGCTAGAATTGAAGACTGCAATTCCAGACAACGTTTGGAACATTTTAGACTTCTTGAAGAGACAAGCAATGGAGGAAGATCTAAGAATAAGAGAGAAGATCTTAGATGAGAGTTTACCAGTATGTTCTCTAGAGGAGAAGACCTTACTATTAGATTTGGTAAAGCCACATCTTAGAACCAAGTCAAGAACTTTGCATATAATGGACAAGAATTATGAACTAGTTGCAAAGGAAACAAAAAAAGCCTTTGAGATAGTTTTCATGAACAGATACATGTATCCAGCTACTGTGCCCATAGCTCAAGTACCCACAAAGGTAGCTAAGGAGTCAGATACCATCAATGTACAAAATACAGGTCCTTAGGATTCAACGCCCACAGTTGTAGCACCCACAAAGGTAGAGAAGCCTGCGCCTATGGTAGAAACACATAAGGATGATACAATTTTTATTAACAATGTTGAGATTGCAATGGTAACCTCAGATCTTGATTTGGATAAGTTTGAAGAAGCATTTGTAAGCACTCAAGAGGCTGAGAATCTATGTGGTAACACTCCTAATCAACAAGAAGTACTGATTGAGGATATGACACAAGTTGAAAGAGAAAAAGAAACATAAAAAGAGATCAAAATAGAAGAAGAAAAAGAAAAGGAAGCAGAAAAAGAGAAAGGAAAAGTAGAGATGAAAGAAAATGAACCAATAGATAAGTCATATGTTGAAATGACAATAAGAGTCAAACAAGAAGCAATGAATAGCACTCCTATCACTCCTTTTGTATCATTGTTGTCAAGATTGACACCAGACACCACTAGTCTGGATTCTTGGGGAGAAGAAGACCTAATCAAGATAAGTGTCTTAGCTATGGAGAAGGCAAAAGAGAAATAGGGAATGAGGAACCCATTGTTTGTTGAATCAGTCAACATATTGAATAGTCTACTGCCTTTAGACAAGAAAATATCTAAGGTGCATTCAGTTGATGATGTTAGCAACATCCTCATAGCCTTCAAAACCAAATTTTCTACCTTGGAAGAGTCTACATCTCAAGTTGCAGAAGAAAAATATAGGAAGAAGAGACTAAGTGAATTGGTCAGTAACTTTGCACTTGACCTAAGTTCCCTAAAAATTGGTCAAGCATATTTGAAGGAGTTTGCAGAAAATGGCAGGAAGATCATTGCAGATTGTATGGACCAAGATAAGCTAACTGATGATCATTTCAAGAAGATACAAGAGGTAGAAACAATGATAGAACAAGGAAATCATTAGAAGACCCCTCCACTAATGTAAATATGTGTAATAGTGTATATCAAGGGCAGATTGACAAGATAGAAAGAGCAGAGAAGGAGATGTCCAAGATAAGGGCAAGGCAAACACAGCTTAGGAATGCTCTTGCGCCCTCCCTAGATGTGCTCAATCAGAATATCAAGGAGATCGATGCCGCCATGGTGACATATGATCAAGGTCCTACCTCAGATTTGGAGAAGATGGAGAAGCTAAATTATGCATTATGCGTCCATCTCCAAACAGTCAATGCACTGATTCTATTCTGGAAGCAAGAGATCCACAAGTTATAGATAGCATATCTGGATGTACTTTCCCTGTAAGTACTTGTAGAGATTCAATTTTTAGCACCTTTGTCATTAATGTCAAAGGGGGAGTATGTATAGAATATGGAGTTATATATATGTAAAGAAGATGTATAGTAAAGAATATAAGAGAAACATAAAATAGAGTATGTAAAAAGTTTTTTGTATAAGAGAACAATTAGTAACTGTGTCATATTCCTTTGTTGCCATCAATGACAAAGGGGGAGATTGTTGGCAAGTTGACTATACTGTTGTATATGACTAGATATAGTGTTTTCATTATGGCAACAAAGTCATATAGTATTTTGGAGTCAGCGCACCTCATCAGAAGATCAGAAAGTGGCTAAGTATAGAAGATTGGACAGTTAATAGAGCACTAGTAGTTCAGAGCATCAGCGCACATGCATATTACCGAGTTATGGTATGCGCCCTAGAAGATAAGTTAGTAAGAGTGTATTCATGCTTAGTCTATGAGCACATAATCAGATATGCAAGTATGACGAAGTTACAGACAGTTGAAGTTTGTAATGTCCCCAACAGGAACCTTGCTAAATTTGCCTCAAAAATTTTCAATTTGGACTTCGATTTGTAAAATTCTTTATGAAATTTCTTATTCTTATGTTTGTCCTTCTCCTTAATGATTGATATTGTAACGAGTTTTATCTTATTTCTGTTCTCTCAAAAGGTTATATATATACATATACACTCTGGCTCTTAGACTATAGTATCTCTATCCCTATTTCTAAGGCTGATCCTCATCTCTAGATATATCTATATACTTCAATCCTTGAAAAGAAATTATCTCCATTCTTATCATTATATAAGATAGTCTCAACTCTTTCTATATATGTGTACTTCATCTCTCAAACAGATATAAGAAGTGCTCCAGGATTTCAAACCCAAAACATTGTATCTACTATCAATTATTAATTTTCCCATGTAAGTCACAATAGTATTTTACTATTAACTTGTACACACTCCAGATATAAGTTCTTAATCAGATTGATGGGTCTAGGTATTATATTACTTATCTATTTGAATGGGTTTGACAAATGGGGAATGCCACTATGAACTGGCTATACTGTAACCCACACTTATTTGTAGATAAGTGGACTCAATTACTATTGTCTTCAAATACCAAGATCGAAAGTGTCAGCCTATCGATCAGCCTATCAAACACAAGTCTTAGTTCCATAATAATCAGCAACCTGGCGCAACCCATAGAAGTGCTATCATCCTTGGCTTATACCGTTTGCAATTAAACCATTTTCATCCCTGTTCTGATCTATTTTCCCACGCTGAGTATCTGTCCTTAATAACTGTTCACCCCCATTTTCGTTTGCTGAAACATGTTGATATCCTCTCTATTTTGTTAACTGTGTGTATTAATATAGATCCCAAATGTTGAAGTGATGCATTTAAAGGACACAACTGTTGTTTCTTATAACAACCTTATTCATCACTACGCAACCCCTCAAAATTAAAACAATTTTATGCGAATAACATACTCAAATGAACAATACTAATTACACGCTGGTGTCCATACTTTATAGACTTCGAAACTATACCATTGGTTACTTAATCGATGATTTGCCACTATGGGGACAGATGTAACTAGAGACACTCAAGCCGCGTTGGTTTATTCAATTCTCTTCTATATACATGTGTATGTTGCACTTATTGTGCCAATGCTGGGTATTGTTGGCACATAGATCAAACTTCAATTATAACTACGTTTTGTCTTCTAAAGGCTTATTTCTTATTGCTGACTTTTTCCTTGCGTATATTTGTTCTTCACAGGATATTAATTATTAATTTGATACCAATCAGTTTGTGTTTGTGTGAACGACATCAACTTATGTAATGCGTAATTTTGATACTAATCCTCACTTCTCGATCGCTGACTCAAAGACATAACGCTGACTGTGTTGTATTTACCTGTGGATCATTGGATAACCATTCTCGTCCTTTTTTGTCTATTCATCCTCCCTTTCGCTGCTGATCATATGCTTTATCATTAACAAGTGTCACGTAGTGGCTAAGTATTTGTCTTTAGTAATTAATTTTAAGTTTAATTTTTAATATAAAATAAAATAATTAAGTATTATATTTTAAATATAATTTATATAAAATATGTCAAGAGTTGTCATTTTTTATGGGTTTATTTAATTTTTCTTCTCTTCTACTTAAATAATATACATCATTTTAGGGTAAAGGGAATTATTTTTAATTTAATATAAATTGAAATTTGAAGTAATGGATAAGATTTACACATAAGTTAGATACACAAATGTGCCATCAAATCAATAGTCTCAGTGGTCTAATATAATAGACAAATTTCTTAATACCTCAATACTAAAATTCATAGATGATTAGAAAATAAGAAATTTAATGTTGTTAAAATTTTCTATTTCAGCATTCTCATAGTCAAATATTCCTTAAGAACATATTTCTTTAAAAATAATAATTTATCATTTATAGTTTAATATTTTAATATTTTAGAATGTATAATAATTATAAATATAATATTATTTTTTTAATTTATATTATAATCTATATTATAATAATTAATTTTAAATTTCATAATTGTATTAATCTTAATTTTAATAAATGTATTAATCTTAAATTTAATTAATCTTAATTTTAAATTTAATAAATGTATTAATCTTAATTTTAATAAATGTATTAATCTTAAATTTAATTAATCTTAATATAGGCAATAAATTTTCTTAGAAACTCTTGTACATGAAAGATTCTTAATATTATTTATGATAAAATAAGGAAACTTTCCTAATATATTACAAATTTTTAATAGTTTAGAATATTATCTAATTCTCTCCAATAGATTTTTAATAGAAATATGGGCAACAAATTTTCATAAATTTTTTTAAAAAGTGAGATAAAACTTTAGAGTTTTTTGTGATTAAATTAATTTTTTAAATATTATTAATCTTTTATAAAGAAATGAATAAACATAAATATTATTAATTTCTTCTACACTGATTTATGAGGATTGTACAGTTAGATTAACACAATATCCTGCCCTAAACATCTTTTACTTTGCTCCTAGTTAATTTACAAATCTGATAAGCACAAAAATTCTGGAAAACTCCAAGAAATCCAAATTTAAACATTTTTCCACCAAATTCAACAAAAGATTCATTCCCCTAAGTATTCATTCCTCATTTTCTTCATCAGTATTTGTGAACAATGGAGCATATGCTCATTAAAAAAATAATGGTTCGTTGGATATTTTATTAGTTTGTTGGTTTCAGATTCGAAAGATTATTAAAAAAAAACTTACAGAATGAATAATGAAAAATAAAATCTTTCATGTGATTTTATTTTTGTAAAAATGATGTGGAAATTAAAAACCCCAACCTTTGTGAAACTGCGTGGCTATCCATGGGCTTGGCCATTACTTTGGTTTGTTCAGAAGATGCCTATGCACTGGGCATAATGTGTGCATTCACGGTACTGTTGTTATTGTTCATTCACGGTGCATTTCCCGTACAGATCAAACTTAGGTAGAACAAAAGTATGTATATAACAATAAAATTTACGTAGAACAAAAGATCAAAGCAGCGAACTGTTCTCCAGATATAGAAAAAAACAAAGCAGCATAAAAAAACCACATTGAGATCGGGTGTTGGATCTTCTGTATCATCTCTTCCCGTGCTAGATCTTTCGTATCCTACTACTCGCAAGACCATAATCAATCTGTAGAGAGGGCTACCAATTTAATAGAAACATCTATTAAATCGACATGCTAGAAAACTTATATGTCGGTTATATTAGCTAGAGATATAGAGTATGTATTAGTTCTTGATATAGTTCCGCATCAAATTATAGGGTGTATCAAATTATATAGTTCTAGCTAAAAAGATATGCGCTAGATCAAGATAATCATAATCAAGAAGTTCTAGAATTAATTCTATTTACTTTACGATACTCATATAAAATCTTAGCAACCTCAATGTGTACAATAGTAGAACTGAGTGGTTATAGTTGTTTGTGTTGTTTGCAGGCCTAAAAAAATTAATTTTCATTGAAGGGGTATGCAAAAAATTGGATAGGATCGGGGAGCATCACATTAAAGAGAGTGGTGGGTAAGAGCTTGTTAATTCCAGCTTGAAAATAATTTATAAAAGTGAAAAAGGATTTGCATCTAATAAGACAAATTTTATTAAGTAATCTACATAGAATATTTCAAGAAAGAAAAGTTATTGACCTCGAAAATCCACAACAACCAAATCGATACTTACAGAAAGCTTTAGAACTCAAACCTCTCTTTGGAAACCCAATTAAAAAGTCACCTGCAGATAATACATACAAACCTTACGAAATGATCAATTAGTAAAAAGAATCCTAAAAAGAAGAGCCATATCAAACATTTTTAATAAGAAAAACACAAAACCATCAACCATCACATAATCAAAGAGGCTTTTAATTCAGTTCTCCGGGTAGCAACTTGAAAAACAAAAAGACCAAATGGCTGAATTTTATGTCCAGTTACATTTTCATTTCTTGAACCAGTGTAAAGATCAAAAGTTCAAACCTCGTCAATGGCGAAAAGAAAAATTAAAAGGACGAGAAGGTATCAAAATCTAAAGGAACAGATTTCAAAATCAACAGCAAAAATTCAAGACGGGCCAAAGAAACCATTTGGCGTACCTGATTAATCAAGATGTGATGAGGACCACAAGCCATCAAAAAGAAACATTGGATTAAATAAAGAAAATACCGATAAAATGGTAGCAATAGTAGAATATGGGAAAATGGCTGAGCAAGTGTGCAACAAAGCAAGTAGCAGTTGTAAAAAAAAATGATTTGGTTGTCGATAAAAATGAATTGGTTGCTGTGTGTTATAATTGTGTCACACTTCTATGAATCATTTCATTCAAGAACACTCAAGAATGAGGTCTCAAAAATCAATCCATAGCTCCCTAGGCATGGACTGCAAGGGTTTTTAAGAATGCTCTCAGCTAGAACTATTAAGCCAATAACCTTGCTAGTAAACCATGCAATGGGAGATTCAATGAAGAAAAGGGCAAGAATGCCAATATCCCCAAGAATCAAATGAATGCAATGCAATGCAAGCTAATCTATGAGAATAAAAGATGCAAGCTAGTCTATGGAAATGAAAGTACAAGCTATGCTATGAAAAGGAAAGAGAAAGTATTACCAAGCCTTCCAAATTAAGCTAGATGAATTAATCTAAAGCATAAAGGAAACTAAGCTAAGTATGAAGCTATGAATGCCATGACAATGAAGCTACTATGCAAGAAATGAAACTAGAGTAGTATGTAGATGCAAAAGCCAAGAATGCTCCAAATCTTCAAAAAGCTCCAAATGTACCTAGAAAACCTGCAGCATAACATTAGCATAAAAAGTTGGGATCTAGAATGAAGAAGAGAGCTCTTCTTTTATAGAAATTTCAAAGGAATGGACCATGGAGATTAAGAGGCAAAATATTTAATCAATGGTAGGGCTTGAAAGAGGAGCAATCCATGTGCACAAGTATTCTCCAATAGGAAAATAGGAGTTGACTTTGGTGTCCATATGAGACAAAAAATACTTTTTCCTTTTTTATAAAATAAGAATAGTGTTTTATTTGTGCAACTTAGGATAAGAGGAAAAGTGGGGGCTTTTCATTTAATAAAAGGGGAGGAAATATTCTTTTTTAATTAAATAAAGACTTAGGATAAGATGGTTAGCCCATAGAAAATAATCGAATAAATGATAGAACTAGGATTTGATCAAGAACAAACAATTGATGATTTAGTAAAAGGGGCTAATAGTCTAGATGACCATTTTTAGGTGTATACATTTGCCCCTCTTTGACTAATGTGTGATCGATCTGGGAACACATGTAGTCAAAGAATGAAGTTGAAATGTGAGATTGATTTGGGATCACAAAGCAACTCATATCAGTCAAGAAAGCAAGAGATAGCCAACAAGGCAAGCAAATAGCGATCTGACTCCAAAGAATGAAGTGCAAAGAGATAGAAAATCCTGCATGGTCAGCCTAGTAGCGACAGTACTGAACACTTAGGAAAGAGATAGCCAATAAGATATGATGTGTCTACCCCCTCGGGATCGAAAGCGAAATCCAGGTAGAGGGAAAGTAGAAGCAAGAGAGACATGATCAAATCACTATAAATCATAATCAAAGAGAGAGAATAGAATAACCATCAAGCAGTGAAGATATGCCCCACACATGGGACACAGGGCACGAACCTATCGGTCCCTCAACCTGTAAACACCACGGAGAGGGGATTTGAACTTGGTATTTGAAAGTGAATGAAAGACTAGAAGTTGAGAGAGATGGGGATGAAGAGGTGAAGAATGCCCTAGTGAAGATCGAAGGATCAGGCCTCAAAAGGTCAGCCAATTGTAGGAAAGAAGAAGAAAGGTGAACATGGATTTTGGTTTTGATCCTAAAATGAAGAGAAAATGATGGGATATGAAAGACAAGAAGCGAAAGACATGATCAGGAAGAAGCGAAAGAGGAGCACAGTTGATTAACAAGTCCACGTAAGATGAAAAGGAGAGCTCTCTCCATATGCAAGATGCAAAAATAACTAACATGAACTCAAGAATGCAAGCTACATGAAAAGTGGTTTACTTGCAAGGTTACGAAGCCAATAGACATCTAATTATCATCATCGAGCGTTATTGGTAGCATCGCAAGATCATACAATACACACTAGCATAACTATGTGAATCTGAATATGATCTCTATCAGATAAAAATGTGGAAATCTCACCTAGGCATCAGAGACATGTAGGTCAAGATGACTAGTGCAGTGAGATTACCTAAGTTTGATATAGCAAGATTATGCTCGCATCGAGACACAAGAAAGTCAAGATGACTATAAGCATGCACTTGCGAAATAGTCGAGGATAATACCTTGTAGATCCTAATGTCAAGTGGAACAAGCATAAATGCTAATGACAAGTAGGACCAACAAAATATATCCACAAGCAGAAAAAGCAATAAAATATGTTCTCATTCCCTCAGTCTTCTAGCTATGCATCATCGAAAATGATCATAGGGGGAGAACACTCAGCAAAGAAATCATCATAGGAAGCACACCAAGAAATAAAGTCAAGCAAATCTTAGCAAGTGTTTAAGGGTGTGTTTGTTGGTCATAGAGTCAAACTTTGAGTATCGCATCTGCCAGTGAGAAATATTGCATCATCCAAGACGACGGGTAGGATATTTGATAAGTGTTAAGAAACACTTGACGCTAGGGTAGTGTTGACAAATATAGTTTGAACCAAGTTGCCCAAGAAACCCGGATGCACAAAGAGACCCAAGATAAGCTCAAAATAACAGATGCCCCCTAGACTAAGACAAGAATCAATTCCAGGCTAGGAGAGGCAAAGCGAGAAGTGGAGTGAAGGAGCGCCATGCAAGACTGATAGACATAGATGTATAGGGTCTCAAGCAGCGCCTATTTCCAGGTTTTCACCACTTGATAGATTTATTGCAATTTTTTTTAGGACTTTTTATAATAATTTTTTTTTTTTTTTTTTCGGTGAGACATCAAAGCACCTATTGCTAGGTTTTCACTAGGATGCTCATTTTTTCAGTACTTTTTATGCTTTTTAGGATTTTTTCAGCATCATATATGAATTTTTTTTTTGAATTTTTTCAGGATAAATAAATATGTACAAAGAATGCCCCAGATAGAAACGGGCATTAAGAATCTGCTTCCTCCGATGTATAGAGCTGATAGGCCCCAGGCCCAAATGTTGCAGCTATGATGATAGGAGGTCTCAACCAGTTTGACCAATAATAACCAGCCCTAAGCAATGTCTAAGCTAGCGGAGGATCATTAGAATAGGATCCACATATGCCATCGTGGATGTCAGCTAGCACTTTTTCTGACTCCTCTATTTCTAGACACTTAAGGAGAGTTCCGTCTAGACCCTTCCTATACAAGTCACCAGAGACAAAGACAAAGTGTAAGGGATGGCGGGAAGAATGGCATGGTGGATTGTCAGGAGGAATATGAGGTGGAAGATATGAAAATATGGTAGGATTGTAAGATTTGTGAGAAGGATAGCGTAATTCATCCACCAGGAACTTGAAGTGAAATTTATGCTTTTTCATTTGTAAGATGGATGTCAAAGTAACCAAGGCATTACCAACTTTGTTCTCAGCTTTAGGAATGGGCTGAAGTATAACAGATATGAGATCATGCTTGAAGTAGTGCACCATTTTTTTGTAGAGAATTAGCTTGTCATCTTGTATTTGATAATCATTATGTTTGAGCAGATTTTTATTTTTACTTTTCTTAGGTTCAGACATAATGTGATTTTCACCATCCAACCATTTCTCTTTTCTTTTGACGTGATGACTATGATACTTGATTGTTGATTCAATCTTTTTTGTTGCTAGTTTGCTGGTGGAAGAAGTAACATGTGTTGATGCGAGATGAAATGAAGTGATTGGTTCAACAACATTTATGTGAGAGGTGTCATCTCTGGTGACAAGAGAAGTTGAGCCTATAGGGTAAGCTCCAAAAGTAGCTAGATCTAGATTCGTCAGAGAAGGACCAACGTAGTCAACTAAGGCAATACGGGGAACAAACTCATTAGGCCCTTCACGAGACTCATCAACTACATCAGGTGGGTTACGAGAGGTATGAACTACATCAACATCCATAGTTGTCATGGAAGAATCTTCTAGAAGAGGCTTAAGATGTCAAGAAGTAGAGATACTCATGTCATTATGTGTGAGATCACCTCTTTGTAGCAGTCGCGCAATGTTGTGATGTTGTCTATCATAGTTCAATGATTCTTTAGGCACGTAGGTTCTATACATAGAGGACTCAACCATATCATTAGTAGATATACATTCTTCTCCCCAAAGAAGTGAAGTAGAAGGAAGATCATCTCCCACTTGAGCCATATTGTGTAGTGGTGACTCATCTATATCTGTGTCTGAATTACTGAGCATGGGAGTATTTCTGGAATAATCAAGGAGGGCATTTACCATACTACCCTCATCTTCTCTATAGATCCACTCTTGGATAGCTTGTTCTTCTCTTTCTACTTCTAAAGGAATGGATGAAGGAACAAAAGTATCAAAGATCATCATAACAGAAGTGAAAGGCTTCATTTGATCATAAGATTTCCCATATGACCTAGGAGAAACAAGTATAGAAGCAAAGGAATCCAACGTATATTCACCCATACCAAGGCTCATCATCTTAAGTGTTTTCTCAGTAGCAACTAGAGACGTACTAGGATCAACAGTAGGTTCATTACGAGGAACAAACTTTTCAATAGTAGCAAGAGCATTAATAGTAATAGTATGGTCTCCAGGAATCACAACTTCAATGCCGTTGTATGGAAATTTGACGCACTAATGATAAGTGGAAGGAACAGCCTGCATGTCATGGATCCAAGGACAACCCAAAAGAATGTTATATGTGAGTGGGATGTCCAATACTTGGAAGTTAATATCTTTCGTGACAGGGCCCACTCGGACAGGCAATGTGACAAGACCTTTGGAAGATCTTTCCACTTCATCGTAAGATTTTATAGTAATCTTCTTCTTAGAATCCACATCAAATTCTGACAAACCCAACTGCTGTATGACATTGAAAGAAATAATATTTAACCCTGCACCGATGTCTATCAGGACTCGGCGGATGTGGGTGTGGTAGACTAGAACTTTGATGTGTAAAGCTAGATTAAGAGGGTGAGCAATAGATATGTCATCTTCTGTAGAAAAGGAGAGAGATAGCGGAGATGAAATATGGTTGACCATAGCCTGAAATCAATCTGGATCAATGTCGTTGGGAACACGTGTTGTACATAGAGCCTCATCAAGAATTTCTCTACGCGAAGGGGATAACTGAAGCCAATCAAGGATAGATATCTGTGCTGGTGTCTTTTGAAAATGTTGGACAAGATCATAGCTAGGGGTGGCTGAAGGAGCCACTTGTTTGGAAGGCAAAGCTTGCTTGGGATCTTGCGTAGTTTTAAGGACAATCTTGGTTTTCCCCCTAGTAACAGCATTCAGTGTCTCACTTCGGGAAGATGAACTACCACGTGTTTGCAAGACCAACTTTGGCTTACCATGATTGGCTTTATTATCATCTTGAGACCTCAGCATTAGGACATTCTCAATGGGCTCTATCATGTTGATCACAGGCATATCAGAAGTATATGTATAGTTTATCTTAGCATCATGATTCTTCTTATGTGCTTGAGAGGCTTCACCCTTATCATGCTTAGGTAGAGGATCTTTGAAAGTTGTGTGATCAGAATTTTTGGTTAAGCCATCAGTGGAGATTGTGTTGTTATCAATGAGGTCCTGAATATCATCTTTAAGCTTAAAACAATTGTTTGTCAGATGTCCCTTGTTTCTGTGATAATGGTAGTAATGATCCTCTCTCCACCAATCAGGCCTATTTAACAGATCCCAGTTACCAGGTTTATCAGGAAGTGTCAGTTATCCATTGTCAACCAAAGTCTTAAGGATCACATCATAAGGTTCTACCAACTTGGTATAGACTCACTTTCGAAATGACTTCTTAGGCTTATCTGCATATTGAGGTTTAGGAGCACTATGAGCATTAGTAGCTTCTTGTTGTTTTGCTACATAGATAGCATTGGAGAGATTGAAAGCAAACTCTTTAGCTTTAGGAGCATCAACAACCCCATCATTAACAACATACTTGTTTTTATTCCAAGGTTTGTTCTTGTCTTTGCCATTGCCTTTAGCATCTTTATTAATAACAATATCCCCTTTTCTTATAGCTACATCCTCAATTCGATATGCACTTTCAACCATGTCATGGAAGGAGGAGAACAATTGCTTCCTTAGATCATAAAATAGCTCTGGCACAAGTGTGTTGACGAAAATGTCAATCTTTTCTCTTTCGGGTAGCAGATGAGGATATCTAGAATACAATGACCTCCAACATTGTAAGTAAGTTGTAAATGGCTCACCTTGATGTTGTCTTAGATTACTGAGATCTATCATGGTGACAAGTTGTTGGATGTTGTAAGAATAATGCTGGGTAAATCGCTAAGCACTCATCAAAAGTCTTAAGAGGTGGTGTCAATTTCGCAAACCATTCCAAAGTTTGGCCTCTTAAGCTTCGAGGGAATAATCATAGAAGAAATGTGTCTTCATGAAGGAAGTCCATGCTAAGAGTGTAAAAGTGATGCACATGGTCATGGGGATCACCATTTCCATTATACTTATTGTATTTGGGAACCTCAATATCCCTAGGAAACGGGACCATGTATAGACTTTTATCAAATGGAAGAACACAAATTGATTCTACAAAAGAGACCTTTGGAGGCTCTCTTTCTATTGCCATTTGGGTAAGGTGTTGATTTGTCTGACACAGTTCTTCCTAAAGGACTTCCAATTCAGTTGGTACTCTTTGTTGGACAATTTGTCTGACATCATAGCCGAGAGGAAGCTTGTATCCTCTAGAAGTCATATATTGAAAATATTGATCGCCATTATGCTCTAAAAGCTTATGCATCATTCGTTGGGAGACCACATCTTGTTCAAATCTCATAAGATCCTCACTAGAAATCTCATCATCAGCCTCTGCCTCATGTTGAGAGGGAGGAGGCCTAGGAGGTGAAGAAGGCATACCAAAAGTGGGTCTTGGAGGAGATCTTGGTGGCGTGTTGTTGCCATTGTTGCCGTTAAAAAGAGGTCTATGCTCATAGTTACCAGTCTCAAGTTGCTCATAAGACATTCCTCTATAAGCCATGCACCTAGCAACATCCATCCTTTGTTGATTGTGTTCTTTGTCTAAGCGCGCTTGGTTATCCTTATGCTCAAAGTGTTCTTGCAAGCGTTGAAATTTTTCTTGTTCAGTCAAAGTGAGTGAGACACTGTCTGTGTTTTTGGGGGTCTTGAATGCGGAAAAGAGGAAACCTCCTTTGTACCATGGGGTAGCCTTAGAATGCTCAGATTGGTTACAACTAGAATTGTTGTTGCTAATGGGTGCTCATGAGCATCTAGTTGGAGAAGGTAACTATGTATAATTGAACGGAGGATGACTCTCCTGCTCAAATTGAGACCGAGTGTAACTGGCATGAAAAGAGATGTTGGTCGACTAATAGAATGAGACAAAGTTTCTTAGATTTGAGATAAGAAAAGCTAATAAAGATCACTTGTCAAAGTAGAACAATAGAGAGATGGCTCATCAAAGGTGCTCAAGCACTTACAATAATCAATTGACTAAAGCTGAGCAGCGAGCAAGAAGCTCAAGTAGCAAGTAGCTAGAGAAGTAACCAAGGTGTGACAAGTGATCAAGAGTAGCATTCATTAAACTCAAATCCAATAGTTTTAGCTCATTTGTTTCAGTCTAGAACAAATCTAAGCATGTAGATAATAGACCAGTTTCAGGTAAGAATAGAAAAAGACACTCTACAACAGGTTAAAGTGCAAGTTTAGCAACTCTAAATTGCAGTAATGACAGGACAACAAAAATGACCCAGGCGATAGTTCTCAGGAAAACATGGTGATACTCCTAAGATAGAGTGATACTTCACCTTATACTAGGAAACATACCTTAATATACCAAAGCGATAGACTTCAGGCAAAGCAAGTGATAGACAGCAGGTGCAAACTATCACACAATATTTCTCAGTAAGGCGCATGATAATGTTGCAGATTTGGGTGATTCTTTGACCAGTGAACATAAAAAACTTAGTTTTAAAGTGTTTTGATCAAGTTTGTAGGTTGGAAAGTGCAATTTTTCAGTTTGACAAGTAGTAACAGTAGATAAAAGACAAGTTTGCAAATAGTATGGGATCAAACATGTCATAGAACACTTGAAACAAGGGCAAAAGCAACCTTGCCAAGACAAGCACTTGTGATATCAAAATATAAAACCTTATGAATGCTACTATTTTATTTGAATGTCAAGAACATTTACACTGGTATAGCACAATTGAAGACAATTCAAGCAATTACTACCTAGAAGGACAAGGCTCATTACTTAGTAACGTGGCCCACAACTTGATGTTCCCTTGCCTCACACCAAGTGGTTGCCCATAAGAGATATTGGCATTGTCATGGAGGTGTCAAAAAAAAAACCAAAGGAACACATATGGTGAGTGTCTTGGGGTGATCTGGGTAAGTCCACTTGGATCAATCCTTGCACTAAGAAGCTAAGCGGAAATAATAATGTGGCTTCTATCTAATGGTTCATAGTAAGGGCTTCCATTCATAGCATCCAATGCTCCTCATAAAGGACTAGGACCTTGCAGCATCAAGAGTACCTTAAGCATTCTTGCTCAATGCTTTCCTCATGGTCACAATCCCACAAGTTACTCACATCAAGCGAAGATAAGTACTATGTCTACCAAGGTTTTGTGTCCTCGATAGCCTTGAGATTATAGTGGGTTGGAATAGCTCGATATTAGCTTGTCCCCACTTGGGTCATTCCTCTTGATTTCTCAAGAGCATACCCGCTAAAGGATTCTAAATCTAAACAAAGAGTAGATCAATTCTTGAGGTTCAAGGTTTTTGGTTCACCACAAGGGTGAAGAGCATACTCCCCTATCTCAAAAACTTCTCCCAAACACACCAAGCAAAGATTCAATTACCCCCTTGCTTTCAAAATCCCAAGATGGGTCAAGATTTCTATTTCACCACAAGGGTGAAGAGCATACTCTCCTACCACCTCAAAATTCCTACAACAAGGTATTAAGTGCCTATGAAATGAAACAACCAGTATATGCCGCACTTAATAAATAAAGCAATTAAACAAGCACTTGATTTGGTTTTTATGCTTAGGGTAGCCCTGCAAAAACTATTAGTAGCCCTCTTTGACATGCATTCTTTTGGCAAAATATCTCAAGAAAGTGTAGCTACAACCACAACTTGTTAGGTCCACAAGGTTAGCAAAATCAAAAATCAGATAATCTGTAAGTAAACTAGCTAATCAAATGGTAAAATCTAAGAATGAAACTAGCATGGTTGGATTAGGCATAAGAGATATTTAAGAGATATGGGTATCCATGCCTCACACTTCAATTTTCAATACCATTTGCAAAAATTTCTCAAAAATGGACACCCATTTCTAGAGGCATGGATTTGAAAACGCTGAAATTTTTTTAAAATTTTCAAAAAGATAGCAGAGAACCTGAAACTTGCAAGATAAACAAATTAGCTCAAAAATAGCTCACTGTCAGGTATAGACACCAGAATCGCATGATACTTCACAGTATACTGGGTGATACTTTCTATCTGTACGATATTTCACTCGACACCAGACGATACTTCACCCGAGACCAGGCGATAATTCTTACAACAAATAGGTGATACTTAAATCAGGTGAAGTATCACATGATATGGAGTGAACTATCACATGATATACTTGGATTGTATCACACGATACACTGAGAAAGAAAAATAGATATTGAAAATTAAGCCGAAATTAATCTGAAAAATTGACGAAAATGCAAAAATGAAAGGACAAAGTTAAACTACTTTGCCCCACGGTGGGTGCCAAAAAATGTGTGTTATAATTGTGTCACACTTGTATGAATCATTGCATTCAAGAACACTCAAGAATGAGGTCTAAAAAATTGATCCATAGCTCCCTAGGCATGGAGTGCAAGGGTTTTTAAAAATGTTCTCAGCTAGAGTTATTAAGCCAATAAGCTTGCTAGTAAACCATGCAATGGGAGATTCAATGAAGACAAGGGAAAGAATGCCAATATCTTCAAGAATCAAATGAATGCAATGCAATGCAAGTTAATCTATGAGAATGAAAGATGCAAGCTAGTCTATGGAAATGAAAGTACAAGCTATGCTATGAAAAGGAAAGAACAAGTATTACCAAGCCTTCCTAATTAAGCTAGATGAATTAATCTAAAGCATAAAAGAAACTAAGCTAAGTATGAAGCTATGAATGCCATGACAATGAAGCTACTATGCAAGAAATGAAATTAGAGTAGTATGTAGATGCAAAAGCCAAGAATGCTCCAAATCTTCAAAAAGCTCCAAATGTACCTAGAAAACCTGCAACATAACATTAGCATAAAAAGTTGGGATCTAGAATGAAGAAGAGAGCTCTTCTTTTATAGAAATTTCAAAGAAATGGACCATGGAGATTAAGAGGCAAAAGATTTAATCAACGGTAGGGCTTGAAAGAGGAGCAATCCATGTGCACAAGTATCCTCCAATAGGAAAATAGGAGTTGACTTTTGTGTCCATATGAGACAAAAAATGCTTTTTCCCTTTTTATAAAATAAGAATAGTGTTTTATTTGTGCAACTTAGGATAAGAGGAAAAGTGGGGGCTTTTTATTTAATAAAAGGGGAGGAAATATTCCTTTTTAATTAAATAAAGACTTAGGATAAGATGGTTAGCCCATAGAAAATAATCGAATAAATGATAGAACTAGGATTTGATCAAGAACAAACAATTGATGATTTAGCAAAAGGGGCTAATAGTCTAGATGACCATTTTTAGGTGTATACAGTTGCCGATAAAAATGAATTGGTTGCGTATAAGAGCTCAAATGCAATCACCCAATGAAATGCTAAATGAATAATTTACAGATATTATAAAGCTAAAATTTTTGCATCTATATAAACATAAATATAAAATTCATAATGAAATGTAAAATAGAGTTTATTTTCATTGGTCTAGCAGAGTTCATTTAATCACTCATTAACTTAAAAACTCAAAAAGTGATACAATAGTACTTAGCCTACCGACAAGTACTAATAAGTTCGATTCACCTTTGGTCGCTAGCCAAAATATATGATTTTTCATTTCAATAATATAATTGTATAATGTTTATTATTGTTCATTTATATCATTAATAATATTATATTCGATTATTAATAATTATAATTATATATGTATATATGTATATATGTATATATATATATATATATATATATATATATATATAAATAGATATATCTATATATCTATATATGTATATATCTATATATGTATATATATATATATATATATATATAGTATTTTAATTATATACAATAATATTATTAATATATTCTTTAATGTATTATTATTTATTTAATTTAATCAATGTAATCATAATTATAATTATAATTATATATTTAATATATTTTTTCATAATGATTAATGGATTATTATTTATTTAATTTAATTCAGTGTAATCATAATTATAACTATGATTATATATTATATTATTATTTTTAATTATTTAATTATTTAATCTTATGTTTTAATTCTTATTATCATTAAATTCCGCTCTAGAAAGGGGACATTACAAAGTTACATAGCCAGTAAATGCCAGAACAGAATAGAGTATGCAGCTGATTGATGATAATTTGATTAGCAACTATGTTATTGTTTTGTAAAGACTATGCGCCTATTGTAATTAGGTTATAGACATGTAATTAAATTTTTTTTGTAAACACGCTTGAGCCAATTCACTTGGAAGCGTTATATGTAATCGGTTAAAGGGTTGACCTAGTTAATTATTTTGTATGTGCATATAAATATTAGATGTGCCCTTGTAATTAGTCATGGAAGTTATTATTGAGTTGAAATAAGAAGAGAAGAAGTATATGAAGAGTTGTTGAGATGTATTAGAGCTTTGCAAGAGGTCAAAGTATCAGCGCATCAAAGGAATTGATCAGACAAGCAGTGTCACAGTGCCAGTTCATCCAGCAGATATAGTGTGTATCTGAGATCAGAAGGTTGTAGCCTTCACCACTTGAGTAGTGAGCTCTAGGATAGTGTGTCCACACCCCTAACAGGGTTATTGTAAAAGACTCCTAACATGGTCCAACCCTTGACCAGGTCATTGTACTAAATGTAATGTAAAGACAACTCCTAACAGGGTTAAGGATCTTCTAACAAGGATCATAAAACACTAGTACAAAATATTAGTGGGTGTCAATTCCCACTGGGGTTTTTACCTATTTGGGTTTCCCCATAATCATATTGGTGTTATGTGTTGATTTCATGTTTTCTGTTTATGTTAATATTTATTCAGTACTTAAGCATTCAATATTGATTAAAGAGTAAAACTAAAAGATTGAATATAGTGAACACTAATTCACCCCCCCTCTCAATGTTCCCATTCCTAACAATAACAAGTACCCTTAAAGATAACTCTACCTATCAACTTCTTTGGTTCTACAAGTTTCTATTCATCTTCTGTAGTCGGTTTATCCTTCACCGAGTGATCAATCTTTTCCTTCCCTTGGGGATTACTATGTTGTTTCCTCTTCAATTTATCTTCTACCTTCAGAGCATATTGATAAGCATCTTCAACCGAATCAATCTTCAACATACCAAGCACATCTTGGATATTGAATCTCAAACCATTCACTTACCAAGTTCTTTGTGTCCAGACCGAATAGTAAGCTTGTAGAACTCCTTGGTATAATATTCAATAGTTAGATCCTTCTGCTTTAGATTCTGCAACTTCTTAAACAAGTCAAGATCATAGTCAGCAAGTATGAACTTAGCTTTCAACTTAGTCACCATCAACCTCCACTAATTGATCTTCATTTCACCTTCATCTTCTCTATCTCTTTGTAATTCTTTCCACCAAAGAGCAACATGTCCTTTCAATTTTGTCTGTGCTAACCTCACCCAAAGAGGATCTTCAATTTCTTCTAGCTCAAAGAAATCTTCTAATTCACCAATCTAGTCAATCAAGTTCTTGGGTTTCAAAGTACCAGAGAAAGTAGAAACTTCCATTCGGTAGCTATTACTTAACCGAACTCCAGATCTATGCAACCGAGCAGTTCTGTCTTGACTAGATCTATCCCTCCGATCATCACCACTAGATCCAACAACTTCAAAGTCTTTAGCAGCTTCCTCATAACCATCTTCAGTACCAACATTCTGAGGTACACCAACAACAACTCTCATGATCTCAGTGACCATGTCATTCTTCATCAACTCCATCTCAGATCTGAAATTAGATTGCACCTTCTTTATAATCTTAGATTCCATAGTATCACAAAGATTTGCAATCACTAGATGGTCCAATCTTCTCAGAGGCATCCTTAAAGATAAGAAAACCCTCTGCAACAAAACCCTACACCGACCACCTTGTGACAACCTCCAAGTTGTATGCAAGTCAGATCGCAACCTGCCACCTCACACAAACAACTAGGCCAAGATTCCACAAGTTTAGTGCCATGGATCCGCAACCCAGATCATACAATTTCTTCTCCCACAAGATCAACTCAACTCAAGATCAACCTTCTCTTTGATACCACCTAACGCAGTCAAGGATGGTGGATCCAATTAAGGATAGTCCAACCTTGCAACCAATCAAGAACACAATAGAATAACACAACATAAGAAAATGTTTCAACTCAATTTCCATTAACATGCCTGGCTATAAGGCCTTCTAGGTTAGGGCCAATTACAAACAATAGTAATTCTACAAGATCAACAAGATCCAATCGAACACCAGCTAGTCCAGTTCTGAGAAAAATCAGCAACTGATGGAAACCCTAAGGCAAATATGAACTTGTGCTTGCAAGCCACCAAATAATCTCCTTGTCTCCAAGCATGCAAACCACTAGCTCTGCTATTAAAACTATCATAACTTAATCTGATCTGCTAGATCTCGCAGGATCCAAGATCTTTTCCACAACTTCACTTATCTGATTCTCTAGATCTACTCTCCTAAACAACTACCCAAACCCTCCTTAAATACTAATCTTCAGCTACAAGTCAGCTGGATGTCATAATTAATTCCTATCAAATAAATATTAAATGCAATACAAGTCGGCTCTCAAATAGCCTTACAATCATTAATTTCTCTATGTCAGCCTCAAGATCTACATAGGAGAATGCAAAAAAAGCTACCAATAATAAATGCACCAAGTCGGCCAACCAAACCACCAAGAACTCCAATCGGTAAACTAGAACTATTGAGTGCTAGAGAAACAATCAAGCACCAGTGAAACAACCAACCAAGCCAAGCAACACTGAACAACAAAAGCATCACCAAGTACCAGTTCCACTAAGCACCATAAGCTTCACCAAGTTCTTTCAGTGACCGAGCTTTCTTCAATAACTAAGACCATTGGTTAAAGCTGCAATCGAGGAACACTGCACAAGTAACACACCACCATGCAGATTCATCAAAGACCCAAGAATGCCCCCACATCAGATTGAGTGATTGGGAGGGCAAGGCCTCAAGGATTGGGAAGAATACAACCCATGACGATGATTGGATTTAAAATTTTATTAAATCAGCATCGAACTTATTTGGTTTAAGATGATGGCTTGCTTAAAGATTAACGTGCTAGATTGCAAGATTGAAGTGCATGGATTAGTATTGATTGCACTTGATTGGATTGACTTGGGAACTTTTGGATTATAGGGATTTTTTATTTTTTTAATTTATTTGGATGAGTGGATTGGATAGAATAGGATTGGAATATAAGATGTTTAGATAAGATGAGATTGAAAACCATGTAAGGGGAATAAATGGATTGGACTATAAGATAAATAGATTTGATAGACAATATGGTTTGAATAAAATGAAAGGATGATTAAGGGATTGGATAGGATGGGATAGGAAAAAGGATAAGTGGATTTAGACCAATGACAAAGGATAACCAAGCAATGATATAGGATAAAAGGATGGAGAGATGTTTGGTTAAAAAATGAATGGATGGAAGGGAGGGATTGGATAGGAGATAGATGGAATGAATGGATAGGTACAACTAGGATATGGACGACTATAGGAAGGAATATATAGGGATGGAGATCCAAGAACTATGTGAAAAATGAGTTAAATTCCCCACACTAGAAGGAGGAGAATTAAAAGATGGAAATATGGTGGATAAGGATGTAAAAAATGGAAAGATGGTGTGTAAGGGACACATAAAGGAGATGAAGGCTTGTTCATTTTCCAAAGCATGCAGGGATATTTTATTTGTATTTTAGTATCTCTATATTTTTATGAAGGGAAAAGGTATGAAAGTGGAAGGTGGATGGATAAGGGATATGTGATAGAGGGTATAAAGAGGATAGGGGATAATGATATGGAGGATATAGATGGAATTGGATAATAGATAATGGATGGAGGAAATGTATAGGATAATCAAGATCAAGGACATGGGAGGGTGCATGGACTTAAAGAGTATTATGAATGATGGATTAAGGGAATGAATATGGGGTGAACCCACAATAGTGGGTTACACTTTTTTGCCTAAACGGACACTGAACTCTACATTTTGAAAAACACTTTCAAATTCAGATGCATATTGTCGTTAAACCATTTGAAATAGGAAGATGAAGTAAATTAGAGTCTTTTAGAAATTTATGTCTAGATTCTAAATATATTTTTTATTTTATTTTTTGAATTGATTTGAATGGTTTCTTCTTTCTCCCACAAAAACTGGTATGTGGCTGAAAATGTCATTTTCAAAGAGTTATGTTGTTTTCATAGAGCATAACTTTTTTTCTAAAATAGATATCAATGTGATTATTTTAAATTTAGTTTTGTAACATCCATAAAAAGGGTATGTAATTGGTTTGATGAAATTATAACTATTATCGAACATTTTATTAATGTTTGAAGTTGACTAAACTGTAATTTTGACATACCTTGACTACATAGATTGTAACTTATTGTGTATTTGTCCAATTTCATTTTTTATTTTTTTTATAGAAAGAGAACTTCAATACCTAGGGCGTAAATATTTTTTAGAATTTTTTTTCTCTTATTTACTATTTTTCCATAAGCGTCAAACATAGAGGTAGACATACAGTGAAATATTTATGTTTAGTAAAACTAAAAATACAAAGTCATAATAAACTTAATATATATTAACATTATAATAATTGGAAATAGTTTTCTTAGTAGTACCTTACTACATAGATAGGTTTGTCAAATGGATTGGTTTGATCTACCAAAAGTTAAAGTTGAAGTGATTTTTTGTCAGCATTTTAATAGGTGCAAAGGAGATTCCATTGTAGGTATGAATGAGGAGTATAGATGTTATATCAATGTTTTTATTATCTAAGAGGCTTTGAGCTAACCATTTGTAATTAATTCCTTCAAATGGAACCTCTCAAGTCTTAAATCATCATATTTTATTAAAAATGTGTTATTTCAGCAAAAATCAACATGTCTAGAAAAGTGTAACCCACTATTGTGGGGTCACCCTATGATGAGGACTACGAGATGAAGGATAGGGATGTCAAGATCAAATATGTGAAAATAGATAGAATTTTGTAGGAAAATGGATGGATAAGGAGTAAGGGTTATCAAAGGTACATATGGATAGAGGGAATGCATAGGATAGTCAAGATCAAAGATGGGAAAGGAAATGATAATGAAGTTAGATAGGACAATGGATCTATGAAAGATAGGGATGTCAAGATCAAATATGTGAAAATGGATAGAATTTTGCAGGAAAATGGATGGATAAGGAGTAAGGGTTATCAAAGGTACATATGGATAGAGGGGATGCATAAGATAGTCAAGATCAAAGATGGGAAAGGAAATGATAATGAACTTAGATAGGACAATGGATGGTGGATAGGGAATATGGAAGATATTTATGGTAGCATAGTATGGATGGAGCTTGCCCCTAAGTATAGAGTGCAAGGGGATGTGGATAAATTGATGAAAAAAAATGATATGTATGTGAAGTAGATGATAGGGAATATATTATGGATGGATAGAGAGAAGAAATCGCCCCCAAGTATGAAGAAAAATTGGAGATAGGGATTATACATGATGTCTATTTTCCAAGTTTTCATCATGGTACTTGTCCAAGGCACCTGATTACCAAGTTTTCACCATTGCACAATTTTTTTTTCTTTTAAAAATAAATAAATTTTGACCTCTCTTTTTTTAACTTTTTAGGAGGATGTTTATGGAGGGAATGATAATGTAGAAATGGAAGGAGGACTTGAGAATTTAGTTACATGGATGGTATCCCTTTGCTAAGGTACTTTAGATAAATGCTCATAGATATTGGTATGATGGTGGGGAGGGGGATGGAATGGATTGGGTGATGAAGGATAAGAGTTTATGCAAAAGACTAGATTGGAGGGGTGGATAGATGTAGAAGGATTGGTGGATAATGGATGCTAGGATGGAAGACTAGTAAATAAATAGAGGAATGATATGGGAAGATCATCATTGGCACACATCGTGAAGGGTGATGGAGTAGTGGAGGAGGGGATTTTGAAGGAGGTGGAGGAGAAAACATGGATTTTGGGATGTAAGAATCCAAAATAGATGAAGGAAATAATGGACTTAAGCTAGTGGATTTTGGGACATAAGGACCCAAAATGGATTTGGAAGATGGAGGATTGAAGGATTTATGAGCGAAAGAAGCTTGTGAATTAGCAAGGCTGGATGCTAGTTTGGATTTTTCTTTGAGATATATTACTTCAATGAGTAGCTTAGAAATCCACATGATTTTTTATTTTTTAATTTTGGGCCTTTGCATCCTTTTGAATTCTTCTTTATTTTGAATCATACTTTTCTTTGATTAAACATGTCTTTTAGATGGGACATGTTGATCCTTAGATTCTTGTGGATTTTTAGCTTTATGCATTTTATCTTTGGCATCTCATGTGCTTCCATTAGCCATGTTATAGTTGTAGGAGGATGGATGATATGATGATTTTATGGATGGAATGATGGAGAGTGAATGTTGGAAGGGATTAAAGTATGTGTGCCTTTGTTGATCTTTCTTAGGGATTTGAGGTGATGGTGTGGTGTACGAGAATATTATGAATGGATGTATCTAAGGACCCAAAATGGATGGAAGGGATGAAGGGTTTAGCTTTGAGGATGGGGGATGGGAAATTTTGAGTTTAGATGGAGGGATTTTGGATATGTAAGGTGTAGCAACATATTGAGACATTGTTTTTCAATGGGGTACTTATTATTTTGAACACAAGATGTGATTCCATGTGAATCAAGAGGAGAGGTGGAAGGAATGATAAGCTCTTGAAGGAAGCCATGTTGGATAGAGGGAGAGGAACCAAGTTTATATGTATGGGGTTTGTAGATGGATTGGATAGGTGTGATGGGATCTTGTGGAGGAATAGGATCATGAGAGGGATTAGGATCATGAGAAGTATTAGGAGGAATAATGGGAGCTTGATATGGATTGGGATCATGACATGGAGATGAAGGGGAACTTTTTTCTTGACTTTGGAGAGGATTATGTGGTGGAGTGGAAGGGATGGTTGGATCTTGAGATGGATGGGGATTATGAAAGGGTGTGAAGGGGATGGAGTCATGAGATGGAGCTATTTGATCTTTACATGGAGGGGAATTAGTAGATTGGGTACAAGAAATATCTTCATAAAATAGAGGGAGAGTTGATGATAAGCCCTAGGATAGAAGGGGATCATTGATAGAAGTGGAGGGGATTCCTTGATCTTGATTATGAATGGTACTATGATGTAAATCAAGAGGGATAAATAGATCTTGATATGGATGAACACTTTTATCTAAAGGGGAATAAGAATCCATGCTAGAATGATTTTGGACAAGGTCTTGACATATATGGACTTTTGAGGATGATGTGATGGAGGGTTTATGATCTTCAACTTCAATCTTTCCTTTGTCAATAAGGTCTTGGATAAAAAATTTAAACTTTAAGCACTTCTTAATATCATGACCCTTGTTGCGATGATAATCATAGTATTCATTTTCCTTATACCAAGTAGGTTTGGGTTGACTCTCATCAAAGGCCATAGTGTTTAGAAACACCATCATGTTTTTGTCAAAAAGTAGGTGGAATATGACATCAAGAGGTTCTGCAAGGGGAGTGTATTGTCTAGCTTTGGGTGATTGGACAACTTTGAAAGGTAGGAATGATGTGGGTTTTGGAGGATTAGGATTGTGTGGAGGTTGAGGCTTAGGTAGGACATTGGGATGATGGTTTTGTGTACAAAGCATAAAGTGTAGGAGATTGGGTGGCGGATTGGGGTTGATGGAAGATGAGGATTGTGGATTGGGATAAATGCAGGAGGACATATGTCTTCAAAGGTTTTATTTTGACCCCAATTTTGTAAAATAAGGACAATATTTTTAAGCTCTTCCATTTCTTTGGCAAGGTTAAGCATGCAAGAGGAATCATGTGGGTGATGGAGGGAGTCATGTGTGGATGGAGGATAATGAGGTAGATTTCCCTTGTCAAAGGTAGAGGAAGGATAGGAAATAGAAGATGGATTGGGATTAGATATGATGTGTAGAGGATTGGTTTGGTAAGTGGATTGGATTGGAGGTATAGTTTGGGGATTAGGATTTGACACTATAAAGTCATCAATCATTTTGTGAAACTAATCCATGTTCATGATGGTTGAATTAGAGATTTTCAATTTGAATTAAGAGTGAAAGATTTGATGATAGATGAAATATGAAATTAGAACTAGGAGAAAGTTTGGATTTTATTTTTGACTTAAGGATTTGATTTAATTGGATCGTAGATTTATAAGGACATAAAAGAAAGACCTTGAAAGATTAGAAGAATAACAAATGAAAATATTGAGGGATGGTAGAAGGATCTGATTAAGATATTAGGAGCAATTTGGACTTAGGATTGATTAGATAATTGATTGATTGATTGGATTAAGAGAACAAAGTCTCAACATTGGATTAGGGGTGATGCCAAGGATTAATGATGAAGGTTTAAGATAAACCTTAGTGAGATAGGATCCAATGATGTACAAAAAATAAGGATTAAAGGGTGATGATTTCCAAATCAAAGATAGACTAATGATCTTGAGAGGAATATGATTGATCACTTAAGATGGACTAATGTTCTCAAGTGACAAAGATTGATTGTTTGCTAAGGTTGAGGATGTTTCTAACACTTTGATAAATCTTTATACACTAGATTGATAATAGGATTTGATTGAAGGATTGATAAGGATTTGGTAATGAATGATTTTTGGATTGATTTTTGATTTGACTGATTCTAAATATAAGTCCGAAGGAATGATGGTGCTTCCAAGTCCAAAGTGGAAGATTTAATGAAAATTTGAATTATAAGATGACATGGATGAAGATTAGGATTGAAAATGGATGAAATTTAGAAGACAAATGAGGGATGTTTGAAGACAAGTGAATGACTAATGGGTGATTAGGTTTTGGATGAATGAGATATATGGATTGCATTAGGATTTGGGTGGAATAATATGAGGTTGAAAAGTGGATTGATTAGGATGATGAGTGTTGGAATAAGTATGAAAAGGTAAGTACTGAGAGGGGAGGGGTGAATCAGTACTCCAAAATACTTTTATCTTACTTCCTTAACCATTCATCGAAATCATAAATTTGCGTGCATCTCATAAAACATATAAAACATTAACATAAAATATAACTCATAACACAATCATTTAGGTATCACAAAAATACTTGTTAGAGGATAAAAACTAGGATGGGGATGACACCCACAAAAATTCACTACTAGAGAAAAATGTTTTCTTTGTTAGAGCTACAATGATAGCTATTTATGATAGCTTACCCTGTTAAGAGTCTAAAGACTAATTAAGTCTACCTTGATAAAGGATTTTACAATTCTAATTTAAGAATTGTACCCTGTTAAAGGATTTACAAAATAAGATATTCTAGGATCTTCTTGATTAAGATACTTTACAACTCTGATTACACTTCAATCAATACAAAAATATGTCTATAATACTTGCATCAACTTATTCTTATCAGACTCGATATGCTCAATAACTATTTACCTCATAATGTACTTCACTCAAAATAACAAATCTATACTTGGTAACTTCGACTTTGAATCACATTCACAATCTACTCTTTATTGCTATGTTACTTAGTAGCTTCTTTCCTCATCACTTGCTCTTTGAAATTTATCCTTTTCACATGCACTCTCTCACCTCTACTTCCTCTTTCTATAATATTCACATTTTGATCCATTTATACTTAATTCTAAAAGCGATGTAAATGTTATAGAATCATCTCTTTAAGTGGTGCTAGCATTGGTTACTTCTCCAATGCATATTTCACATTTAATTCTCATTGGTGAATCACACCTTGTAGTCATGCATAATCATTATATTTAAATCTTCAATGCTCATCAAGCTAACCCCTTGAGATTTATAAATTGTTTTCTTCTCAGTGTCTACATTCAATGTATTTGTAGATTCTCCTTGTGTCAGCCTGTGATACTCAGTAATACATTTTTCTCCTGCTCGGTAACATGTATCTTCTCTCAGTTTAGTAGATTTTGTAGCTCGGTACAACTGGGTGCTCAGTTTTCCTTACTCGGTGTCTACTCCTAATTGCCTTTATCAAAATTACCTTTTCTTTATTTCCTTTTACCGACTAGCTTATTGCTCTTATCGACTTGAATTTCATTCATTATCGAATGAATTTGAAAATGAATATGACTTAATCATAACTAATGACAACAAAATAACTCTATAGGAGTATCAATCTCCCACTTTGGCATTAGTTTGGTATCTTTGTTAAAAACCTTCAAAGTCATCAAAATTTCTATTCTTAGCAAAATTGAAAATTGTCCATGTATACATATCTCGAAAAAACCTTATATGATCTCCATTACTTATATTTAATTATTACCCCCCTATATTAATAATCCTTGTACACATATCTATCCATCTCCTTTACTATCCTTTACATACATATCAATTTATTTAATATACTTATTTATATTCTCCCCCTTTTTTAACAAAAATGCCAAAACACTAACTTGTTGTTTATCCGGTGGAGGGATCTTAGCAAAAATATATTTGTATCTTTATTGTGCATCCTTCAGTGATGCCTTCCATGAATCCTTTAGTGTCTAAAACACTACAATATATTCACTAACATCAACTATTATACTGACCATGCTATCCATAGCACTTACATCCGGTGTTCTCACTAAGTCTTTTGCATTTTGTACATGTTTTTGTAATGACTCAATGTGTGGTATCAAAAATGTTTATAGATCCATAAGATTCATTCTAATTTCATTCTTCTCTTTCCTCAGCTCATGTTGCACTCCCATTAAGTGCTTCATCCTTTCATAATATTCCTTGAAATAATTAGGCTCGGTAGATACCTTAGCTAGTTGCTCAGTTAGCTCCGTTTCCACATTTTCATCTTTAGCCTTGATGTCCTCGATGAAATTTGAAATTAAAAAAATATTATAAAATAATAAAAGAATCTCTTTCAATTCTTTTTATAATTTGATAACCAACTCAGATAGTGTTACCTTATCAAGTGCAACTGATTGAAGTAGTTCTTCAATGACGTTATGCTTCATCTTCTTTCTATGAACTTGCATTAAATACTTAGTGGTATCAGTACTAGGTTCAGTTATCTAGCTCACTAGCTCACTTAATTAACTGTAAATGTCTCCTTTCTCATTGATATCTACCTCTGGTACAATTTATTGTAGTATTTCTTTAACATTTTCTAAGACATCAGTCTTTTGCTTCTTAGCAAGCAATTTATCTTGTGCAACTTTCCATTTTAGTAAATATCTGAACTCAGATAGTTCTTTAGGGCTAATTGTGGAGATATCAACCTTTAGTATAATGATAGGTTGGATTAAATCAATCTTCTCCTTTTTCATTCTTCCTTTTCTTTAACTTATCCTTATCTTTAGATGCCTTCTTTGCATCAGATGTAGTAGTAGCATCCTTGGTTTTGTCATCTTTTGTTTCTTCCTTTTTCTCTTCTACCTTCCTCTCTTCTTGTTTATTTTCCTCCTTATTTTCTTCTTGAGTTTTTTCTTTCTTTTCTTATTTATCATTTTATTTATCCTTCAATGGTTTTGTGGTCTTGGTAGGGATCACCGGTTCTTGATTCTGACCTTTGGTAGTCTCAGTCTCTCTAGTGACCTCGGTATCCTTTGGTGCAGTATCCTTTTCTAGTTCGATGGGGGAATCGACATATGTTAGAATTTCATGAGTAGCTATTGAGATAACTTCTTCAATCTTAGGAAAATTCATTATCTATTCAATAATAGGCTCTTCTTCCATTATTTTTTCCTTTGTTGAATCATCAATGTTCATTTCTTTAGTTTCTTTTACCTCGATTGCCATTATATCTTCATCATTTTCTATACCCTTGATGGGGTCTTTATCTATAATGTCTTCAATGATTACCTCTTCTTTGTATGTATTCAAGTCAATGGGATCTGACTTGCCTTGAGTTACATTGATCTTTGTCTCTTGGCTAGGAAAGAATATCTTTCTCCATAACTCATCAATTTCCTTTTGAAATTTTTCTAACTTACCAACCATTATACTTAGTGCTTTGCTTTTTACTAGGAATCTCTTTGAATATTTTTGCAGTGCTTCCTTGATTCCTCTTTTGGATAATTTAGGTACAGTGATAGCCAGGGATCTATCCTTTATTTTTTAGATGCTAAGGCAAATTTCCATCTAGCATCAATCTTTGGATATAACTCATTTGATATTTGTCCAGCTATCTCAACAGGTGTAGTTCTAAACTTATAAAGAGTAAACACAATAGCTTCCTTAATTTTCTCTTTTTCTTCTTTACTCCTACTATCATATTTGAGTAGTTTTAACACTGAGTAACCTCCATATTTCTTAAGTATCTTGAGAGACTCATCAAGGTTTCTCGGTTTGGGTGACTGGCTATGCACAATCTTGAATTGTGAAACATCTTTTGATTCAGTTTCACTGTCTTCCTGTAATTAAAATTTTCTCCTAGGTGTCCCAGTAGTCTTCTCTCTTATGTAGGTTTTTGGCTTTGGTGGTTCTATCTCTGCTTTCTTCTTCTCACTTGGTGTGGAGGAAGACCTTATTGATGGTCTTACACTGATTGGACCAGGGGTATCTTTCTTCATTATAATTTTCTTCCCCTTAACCTTTGACGGTCCAGCTTCATCTTCTTCAATAGAAATACCCAAATTTTTTGACAAATTACTAATAATTCTGGTGGTTTTTCTTATGGCCTTAGGTATCAATATACCTAGTTTTATCTTATTCTTTACTTTCTCATATGTTCCATACCGAGTGGCTCTTCTGTAAACTGGATTCTATAATAATCCTTTAATTTGTATTTATGCTGCATCAATATCCATTTCATAGCCAATAGGTGGTAGCCACATGATTCTAGGCTCCATAGCTCTCACTATCAGTATCATCTTCAAAACATAAATCATCCTTGTATTCTTCCACAAGATGGGGTGGAATTCTAAATCTCTTATGTATTTTATCTTGAAAATTTGCAAAGTAATCATTCATCACCATGTCAAAATTATCTCCTAAACTTTGAGTAAATTTTGTTAGTGTTCAAAATTGCAGATGATCCAAACTAATAAAAAAACCTCTGATTATTAAATCTTGTAGTCCCAATAGATGCATCAAATAATAATAAACACTAAGGTAATAAGGATCTAAGTCCTTCTCCACTTTGAGCTTTCAGCTACAAGTGGGCATACCTATCAGATTGAATTCTTCAAATATAAAAAATGTTATTTGTATGCTTGATATAGATCTAGACATATAATTCTCACAAAAATTTCAAGTAAATCATCATTTATATTTTGATTGATGGTGAAAATAGTGCAACCTAAGCAATGACCAGTAACAAATCCTAGGGCATCAGAGTTAATAAACATGCATCTACAGAAAACATTTCAATTCAAATAATCCCAAACCCCAGATAACATGCCTTACAAATTATCCTTTTATGTATACATTAATTCATCAAATTCATGCACAAACATTGAAATCTCTAAGACCTCACTCAACATTTACCCCTCCCTTGAAAGGAACTCAAGATTCAACCCCACTATCTACCTCGTAGAAAGATGTATCTAAAATGCCTTACAGATTAAATACAAAAAGAAATCAAATTCATATATGAAGACAACAAAATATATTCATGGAACTTTAGTATATTTTCATTGATAATTTTCTTGTATCAGTACATTCAAAAACTGAGATTTCTTAGAAATAAAACATTAAATCTAGAAACTCCTATTACACTGAGTAATTCACCACCTTTTGGTGTCACTTAGAATTTACTATATATAGAAAAAACATCTTGGAATCCTTGAGAAAAGGATGCAACAAGCTTCAGATGGTTTTGATAGTGACTTGCACTAGAGTATGAAACATATTTAAATTATAATAGAAAAGAAGGAAAATGGCGCCAAAAGTTGTTTCTTCTCATGGTGAGTTCCCTTCGAGTTGCATATTTGTTTGTTGGTGTTTAGAGAAACTAAAAAAGTTTTTGTGTAAATGATGACCACCATCTGGCTAACCTACATCATCCTTTTTATGATAATTGCTCTCCCTGTGCTAATAGATCAGGTGAAATGTTGGACTTCAATCTTCTTCTATCTCTTCTATATCAATTTGTTGCAGTCTTCTTCTTCTTTGATCTAGTACTCTTGTCCCATGCAACAAGTTCTTCTTCTGATGGCCAGGTGTACATTTTCAAACTTTGTAACTTCTTGACCTGCTTATCCCATCTCGAATCAGTGATGGCCTTTGTGTCAACAAAAAACTTGGTACATTCATTTTCTATTTTGAATATGTCATCCAAAATGTTGTTGAACCTATCAATGTCTAAGGACCCATCACTATTCAAAAATGCATCCTGTTTAATCATTATTTGGCCCATATTTGACTTCCATTCCTCAATTCCTATGATGTTACCATCATTTATGCAAATTGGAGGGATGGACTTGCTAAAACCAAGGCCAAACATATTCATCTTGTTTCTCACCTGATTTGCTTTACCTTTGAAAAACATATTCATTTAGAGATCCATCGACCAAAAGACTTCACGTAATCTCTAGATTATTCTTTTACTTTGGTTATATTACGAGATCTAGTGATTGAGAGGTATTCACGTAATCTTTGAATAAAAACCTTAACTCAACTTTAATCATGAGATCCAACGACTGAGTGGATTCTTGTGATCTCTAAAAGATTATACTAACGATGGTTATAACTGGAGACTTGGTGACCATTACCTCTGAATTGTTGAACAAAATACTTAACCTTAGTTCCTTTGTGAGATCATCTGCTGACCGCTAATCTTTACTGTCATCAATGGTTGTCACTGAATCGCTGGATATTTGAAAACTTAACAAATTCATTGTGAGATTTAGCGAAGACTAAGATGAACAAAGATCATGTGCATATATGACCCATTAAGTGCCACAAATAGTAACTTAGAAACATAAAGATCTAGGGCACGCTTAGGGATTTTTCAAAAATAGAAACCCTTAAGAGGGAAAAAAGACCTAGGCAAGAACATATGGGTATTTTTCATTTGGTGAACATGAATTTCAGATTTTGACAAGAGAATTTCTTGCAGACTCATGAAAATTTTGATATACATACTGGATTTGGAAGCTGGCAAGACTAGAAATAGTAATTCTTAGAAAACCCTAAAAATCATTCAACATTGGCTCTATCTGAGGATGCTTGAAAGCAAATTTAGAGCAAGAAACTAGAATCTCTGGGTGGCAGACCAAACAAAGAAAAAAACTACTACAAAAAATAAACACACAACTTGAAACAAAACACACCTATACACTACAAAACTAATGTGCATGGAATAATAGAATTTTAGAAATTGTCCATGAAATGGCAATTCCTGCTCTTCACCATCCATATTCCTAAGATAATATGAATCTTTTCCATGAGATTGATGGATAATATAAGGACCCAACCACAATGATTCAAATTTTTTATGCTTGCCCTTGTCTTCAATCCTTGCATTCCAATGAAGAACTAGATCCTCAGGCTCAAACTTCTTGATAGTAGCTCTTTTGGCAAAAAGATACTTCATCTTCTTTTGTACTCTTATATTTTCCTTTTGACCTTCTCTTCTTGTTTAATCTAGTTCAATAAGCTAGATCATCCTATTTTGTAAAGGATCAAATATTTCTAATTCTTCCTCTTGCATAAACTTGTAAATAGGCAACAAATTATTCACAAGAAGCCTAGATTTTACACCATAAACCATCTCAAAAGGAGACTTACCTACAACTCTTTTTTTGTGATTCTATATGCCCACAAAGATAATTTCAACTTTGCATGCCAAGTCCTCTTGTTCTTTTCCAAAGTCTTCTTCAGAATTTTTAGAATGCTTTTATTGCTTGATTCTGCTTGTCCATTAGCCTATGGGAAATATGGGGATGAATATGACACTATTATGACCATCTCTGAATAGAAACCATTGAATTTTGGTGATCTAAAACACATGGAATTATCCATCACTAATTTGAAAGGAACACCAAACCTTTTAATTATATTATCTATCAAAAATTCAGTAACTACTGTACTTGTAGCCTTTTTTGTTGGGATTGCTTCAATCCACTTAGTGAAGTAATTAGTGGCCACAAGCATCCAACTGTGTCCTCCACTATATTTTTTAGTAAATTCCCCAATAAAATCAATACCCCACATAGCAAAAGGAGCCTCTTAAACCACATGGTTTAACATTAATGATCCTGAAAACTTCAACTTATTTGAGAACCTTTGGCATGGTTCACACTTCTTGACAAATGCATGAGTATCTTTGAATAGTACAAGCCAATAATATCTAGCTGTTAAAATTTTGTGAGCAACTACTCTAGCAGAGTGATGTCCTCCACACAGTCTAGAATGCATTTCTCTTATAACTCTCTCAGATTGCCCCTTATCCAGACATAAGAGAAAGACCCCATCGTTATCTTTCCAATAAAATTCACCTTGTAAAAATATGTACCTTTGGGTTTGCAATTTAAGGCTTCTCCTTTGATTATCATTTAGGCCTTTTGGGAAAATAGCATTTTAAAGAAAAAATACTATATTTGTATACCAGGGCTGCATCTCAATGTTAGTGATAGTTCCTTCATTCATGTCAACATTATTTACTTGAACTAGGTCCATATTTTCTTCTATCATTAATTTTGCAAGTCCTAGACCTCTAACAAGATTAGTAATGTGAAGTTCTAAATCAAATTCTTGGATTCTATTAATCCACTTGCATTGTTTTCCTATGACCTCACTTTGTACCAGAATATCTTTGACTGTAGCATGAGGGACATATGCATTTACCTTTGCACAAACCAGATAGGGTTTGAATGCTTTGACTGCTTTTACCAGAGCATATGCCTATTTTTCCATCAGCTCATAGTTCAGCTCAGCTGAATCTAATGATTTGTTGAAGAAAGCAATGGGATGCTCAAATCCTTCCTCATCCTTTTGTAACATAACTGCTGTAATGGTGTGAAAAGATGCAAAGGAGAATAGAGAAAAGGGTTTAGAGTAATCAGGGGATACCAAGACTGGTGCCTCTTGGACTGTTTGTTTAATTTTTTCAAAGGCTTCTCTTTCTTCTTGACTCCATTCAAACTTCACATCCTTTTTTAGTAGCTTGAAAATAGGCTTGACCAATTCTGCAAAGTTGGTAATGAATCTTTTAACAAAATTAATTTGTCCAAGGAAAGACTGGACACTTTTGAGGTTTTTAGGAGCAAGGACCTTCTTAATGGCTTCAACTCTTTCAAGATCAATCCTCACTCCTTCTTTAGACACTATATGCCCTAGTAGATTTCCCTTAGTGACAACAAAATGGTATTTCTTTGGATTTAAAGATATGCCATAATCCAAAGCTTTACATAGAACTTTCTCTAGGTGATTGCAATGATCCTCAGTTGTTTTAGAATATACAGTCAGGTCATCTTGATATACTACCATGAGAACATCAATAAGGTCTTTAAATGCTACATCCATTGCCCTTTGAAAAGTTTCTCCAACATTTTTTAAACTGAAAGGCATTTGGACATATACATATGTTCCCCAAGGAGTAATAAATGTTGTTCTGAACTATTCTGATTCTTTGACCAGCACCTTGTTATATCCTGAGAATCCATCCATCATGGATAATAAATCATAATGAGTCACTTTATGGAGCATAGCCTCCATATTTGGCAATCAATAGTTGTTCTTTAGTGAAGCAACATTTAGGTTCCTGAAGTCTACACACAACCTTATGTGAGCATTCTTTTTCCTGACTGGTACTAATTTTGAAACCCTAGATGAATGTTTGATGGGCTCAATGATACCTGCATCCCTTAATTTGGTTAGCTCTATTTGAATTTTGGTAGCTAACAAGGGATTAATAGGCATTTTCTTTTGTCTAAAAGGCTTGGCATCTTCTTTCAAAGGGATTTCATGCTAAAATAGGTCTACCCTATAGGCTTTGAGATCTTCATATGACCAAGGAAAGACATGTTTGTATCTTTTTAGCAATCTTATCAAATTTATTCTCACCTCCCTACTGAGTCTTTTTCCAATGTATACTAGCCACGGGGATGTTTCTGACCCTAGGTTTATTTCTTCTAGATCATTCACTTTAGCATTATATTTTTGAGACATATGATTCTCATTTATTTTGAACATTGCTTCTAGCTCAACCAAAACCTTGGGGATATGGTTGGAAGATAGTTGTACAACTTCCTTTCCCATGACACAATTTTTTCCATCAACAACTTCTTGATAAGCATCAAAATCAATTTGTTGACCATCATATTGATCCAACCCTTGAATGAACCTTAAGATGTCACTGTCATCTTCAAAAACTTGCCAATTGCAAAAATTATCTAGCACAACAGGTCTACTCTTTATTTCTAATGTTGACAAACCAGTAAGGGTAACATCATTATTTTTCAATGCAACATCTGCAAGGAAGTTTGACATGATATTTTTTGATCTTTCGACCAAAAAAATATTGAAAGCATCAAAAAATTCAATCCTATCCCAGATAACATATTTATATAATTTAAGTCTATCGTCCTTTGTAGCATATTGTGATCTAATATGAGAAATGATTAACTGGGAATCTCCATAAACTTTTAAACATTTTATACCATGTTTTATTGCAATCTCTAATCCCAGTATCAAAGCCTCATATTCAATAGTATTATTTGTGCATTGTAAAGTTAACATAAATGAGTACTTAAAAGTAGTACCTGATGGGGATATAAGTAAAACACCAGCTCCTGAGCCTTCCTTAGATCATCCTCCATCAAAGTAAAGTTTCCATAGTCCATCTTGTTGTAAGAGCAACTCATCAACAATTAGATCAGTATTTTGAAGCTATGGCACAATTTCCTCAACTATGAAGTTGTCCATGTCAATATCAACATAGAATTTTAGATCCTCAAGTGCTACCATTTCAATCATGATTGAGGAGTGAGGCTCTCTGTACAAATTTATCTCAATACCATTTACAGGTATGGTAGAAAATGATAGGTCTAGTTGCAGCTCTCCACCCACTATCTTGATAGTAGCATACCATAATGAGGCTTGGTATCAACTACAACAACATCCATTTTGTAAGTGGCCTTAGGGAATGCATCAATCTTTACCTCTATTCCAACCAAAGTCCCTACAACAGGAATTGCTCTATTATCCATGGCATAACATCTACCATTAGATGTATCAACTTGAAGCCTTAGTTCCTTCATGACGTGGAAAGGCATCACTATAGCTATAGCACCAGAGTCTATAATACAATTTTTCAGCAAGAAGTTATTTACAATCAAAGTGACATAAAAAGGATCAATGGAGGATGGCTCTTGGGTCACAATATTTCCAACACAAAATTTGGAAACCTCTTTGGCTGTCTCAAGTCCTGCCATTGGCTTTACCTTTTCCAACACAATAGGGATTTCCGCTTGCTCATTTATCAGAGAAAAAGCCATTGCCTTTGCTCTTTTATTTTTAACATCTCTAATAAAGAGATTGACACCTTCATTTGAGACAAAGCATGTCTCATGTCAAAAGTTGGGGCCTCATTAGAAAGATCAGATAGGTCTTTTCTTCCACCAACCTTTTTGTTTTTCTTTTCTAAAGAAATTTCCTCATTCTTCTTGGCACTCTGAACCACAATAGGTTTCTACTTGTTGTTGTTACTCTTGTTTGGGAAAGCATTTGGTTTAGGAGAAACCTTATTTTAAGAATCATCCTTAACAAAGAGTGACCTTGGGAATCCTTGATCAGCATCAACCTTTCTATTTCTTAGGTTATATGAAGATCTAGCTTGAGCAATAATAACCACAATTAGAGTCATGATTTCTTCTTTACTGGGCTTTCTCTAGTGAACACCATCTATTTCTGGTCTGATTATATTTGTTTGACAAGTTTCATCATCAGACTCCTTAGGATCAGAATGGGAAAATACTTGTTGCTCATAAACCAGGAGAATTCTCCTTTTATGATCAACAGCAACTAATATCTCTTCATCATCTGAAGAGGAAAGTTCTTCCACCTTTTGAGTGGTGAACATATTTACTGTAGGCTTTTGAGATCCTTCATGGTCTCCTGCAGGTGGGTCTTCTAGTTCATCTCCTATAGCTTGGGCTACAACACATTGGTAAGGTGAGTGAGGCATGTCACATGCCACACACCATGGGATATTTTACACATTATGTGTTGAATTCTTCTTCAAAGGATCAGGAGTATCCCTTCACTTTTGTGGCTTATGGGTGTCAAAAATAGGCTTCCCATCTTTCCAATTTGTTTTATAGGGATGATCATGTAATCTAGGAAATCTTTCCTACCTTTGATATGGTGGTCTATTATCTTGGAAAGTCTTACCACCCTTATCAAATCTAGTAGAGAGATCTTTGACAACATTAGCCAATTTGTCAACCAAAGTATGTGGTCAAACAAACTTCATCATCCAATCTCAAAACTTGAAATAACTTGTACATGGCCTTTTGAAATCTACCATTGAATTCTAACATGCTCTCATTTACATGCTTCTTAATATTATTGAACTCATTAAGCATATAACTAGAATTGACATGTTCAAAATATTGTTCTTTAAAGCTTCTAACAAATAAATCCCATGAAGTAATGCTATTTTCAGGTAGACCCCTGTACCAATATCTAGCATCCTCAATTAATGACTGAACAAAGAGTTTTATAACAACATCTTCATTCTCTATTTCATAATCATTTACCTTATCTGTAAAATATTTAAGATGCTCTTCACATGTAATGACATTGTTACCAATGAACTTAGGGATTTTGTCCCTTACCTCATTTGGAATAGTATTCGGTTGACCAAGGATACCATCAAAGAATAATGGTCGGTATCTGTCCAGATGAACTGACCTCCTTTCAATATTTTGTGGAACTTGTGCTCCCACTCCTCTAGTATTCTGATGTATAGTATTCCTAGCAAGACCACCAACTAATGGGACTTTGGGATTTACACAGTGAACTCATCCTTGGACCATTTTCTTGGAGCTTGAGGTTTGGAGACTAGGCAAAGGATCACATGATTGATCTTGGGGTAATGTCCCACTAGTAACAGGGATTGAGTTGCTAGCATTTTTATTCATATTGGCATGTAGGAAAGCAATTTTCCTTTTCATCTCATCTGCAACTATCTCCAATTCTAGCTTCTCTAATTGGATGACCAAGTCTTCCTTGGCTTTTCTAGCTTTCTCTAGATCTAAGCTAGCCTAAGATATTACATTAGGATTAGCGTCATTCCTTTTGGATTAATTTATGTTGATCCCAACTATCTTTTGTTTCCCCTTATCAGATGCATCTATTAGATTATTTCTAAGATCCTTATTTCTTCTGATCTCTAATGGAAGCAACTACCTCAGGACAAGGCCTTCACTCTCAAGCTCATCTTTCTTGGATTTAGGCTCATTGCTATGGACTTGTTGTCTCAAAGCTCCTACATCACTATCTAAATCCTTAAATTTTTTATTTAGATTCTTTTCTTGGATCTCATTATTTTTTGTCTTTCTAATGAGCTCTTGCCTCTCCATGAGTAACTCATAAATTTCTTGCTCCCACTCCTTTTGTCTTCTAGTAATTTCTAAAAATTATTCCCGATCCTTTTTCCTTAAAGAAATAACTTCTTGTAAGTTCTCAAAATCATGAGATGTAGTTTCAGCAGTAGATGTATCTCTTGTCTGATCTAAACTTTCTCGTGCAAGAAAAAATCCTATGTGCATAAATTCATCTTCTTGAGGTGGACTAATTGACTTAGGGTTCATTCTTCTAAGGAATTTGGAATTTTTAGAAAAAGACAGGACTTCCCTTTGGATGGGGATTGAAGCATGCTCTTGAGATGGCCTAGGAGAGTCATTGCTAGATGTTCCTCTTTTAGACCACTACTTCCTACTAGGTGTGTGCAATTCATCACCCATATTGCTTTCTAAGTGATCCCTATAGTATCACCTAGTATTCCTTTGTCTATTCATAGATACTTTTAGAAGATGTCTCAATAAATTTCAATATGCTTAACCAAAAACTAGTAAACACAAAGTTCAGAGTCTCCACCCACACACTTGTGGGGATAGATTTATAAACTAGTCTTCAAATACAACAATAAATAGTTATCAGAAAAATTGTAACAAGCTTTATTACAGAAATATTTTTAAAATCCCCAGCGGAGTCGCCAATTTTGTTAGTGTTCAAAATTGCACATGATCAAAACTTATTAGAAAACCTCTAATTCTTAACTCTTGTAGTCCCAATAGATGCATCTAACAATAATAAACACTAAGGTAAAAAGGATCTAATTCCTTCACTTTGAACTTTCAGCTACAGGTGGGTATACCTATTAGATTGAATTCTTCAAATATCACAAATGTTATCTGTATGCTTGATATAGATCTAAACATATAACTCTCACAAAACTTTAAAGTAAATCATCATTTATATTTTGATTGATGATGAAAATAGTGCAACCTAAGCAATGACTAGTGCCAAATTCTAGGGCATCAAAGTCAATAAACATGCATCTATAGAAAACCTTTCAATTCAAATAATCCCAAACCCCAAATAAAATGCCTTATAGAGTATGCTTTCATGTATACATTAATTCATCAAATTCATGCACAAACACTAAAATCTCTGAGACCTCACTCAAGATTTACCCCTCCCTTGAAAGGAATTCAAGATTCAACCCCACTATCTACCTTGTAGAAAGATGTATCTAAACTGCCTTACAAATAAAATACAAAAAGAAATAAAATTCATATACAAAGATAACAAAATATATTCATGGAACTTCAGTATATTTTCATTGATAAATTTCTTGTATCAGTACATTCAAAAATTGAGATTTCTTAGAAATAAAACACTAAATCTAGAAACTCCTATTACACTAGGTAATTCACCACCTTTTGGTGTCACTTAGAATTTACTATATATAGAAAAATCATCTTGGAATCCTTGAGAAAAGGTTGTAAGAAGCTTCAGATGGTTTTCACAGTGACCTGCAATACAATACACAACATATTTAAATTGTAACAGAAAAGAAGGAAAATGGCGCAATAAGTTATTTCTTCTCATGGCGAGTTCCCTTCGAGTTGCACCTTTGTCTGTTAGTGTTTAGAGAAACTGCCAAAGTTGTTGTGTGAATGATGACCACCATCTAGCTAACCTACATCATCCTTTTTATGATAATTTCTCTCCCTGTGCTCATAGATCAGGTGCATTGCTGGACTTCAATCTTCTTCTATCTCTTCTATATCAATTGCTGTAGTCTTCTTCTTCTTTGGTTTAGTACTCTTATCCCATGTAGCAACTTCTTCTTCTGATGGCCAGGTGTAAATTTTCAAACTCTGTAACTGCTTGACCTACTTATCCCACCTCAAATCAGTGATGTCCTTTATTTCAACAACAAACTTGGTACATTCATTTTCTATTTTGAATATGTCATCCAAAATGTTGTTGAACCTATCAATGTCTAATGACCCATCACCATTCAAAAATGCATCCCGTTTAATCATTATTTGGCCTATATTTGACTTCCATTCCTCAATTCCTATGATGTTACCATCATTTGTGCAAATTGGAGGGATGAACTTGCTAAAATTGGGGCCAAACATATTCATCTTGTTTCTCAACTCATTTTATTTACCTTTGAAAAACCCCCAGGTGGTACCAATCAATTCTATCTTTTCTCCCACTTCAATGATTAAATCTGGGATATCTTCTCTATGAGGTTGCAGTGCTTCAAGCTTTTCAAACAATGTTTCTCTACTAGACCAGGTGTTGAAAAGTGGCTCTAGAGTAGCCATTGCATCCTTAATGCTATTATTAGTTCCTTGTAGCATAGTGTAAGAACTATGGATTGAATCCATTTTTCCTTTTACTACTTCACACCTATGCTGTAAGATATCAGAAAGTTCCTTGAGGGCCACATCCAAACTTTTCTTTTCTAGTTCTCCATTTAAATCAATAGGGACTTCTTCTTTTGATTAAACTGTAGTCTCCATCTCTAGGGCTGGAGGAGGAGTTGCCTTGGATTTTTCTTCAAGCTTCACTTTTGCTTCTACAAGCTCATCTTCAAATGCCTTTATTTGCATTATTTTCTAGTCTCTATCCTTTGATATGCCAATAGTTTGTTGGAACAACTTCCCATACCTATCTAACAATTGGGCAGTTTTGGCCTCATTAAGATGGGAAAAATGTGTTACTACCTTTGATACTTCAAGATCATTGTTGTTTTGAATAGTCCAAATGATCATTTCCCCTTCCATCTTTTCTTCTATTCTTACCAGGGAAGGCTTTTGAGTTCTTGGTGCTAATAACCACATTGCCAAAGCCTGAGATTTGGGATCATACCCCGATCCTTTGATAATATCACAAATCTGGGTCTCATGTGAAAGATTTCCCTCAGGTTGCTTCCTAATTTGATCAATGAAGAAGGAAAATGTTAGGTCCCATCTTGGTACTAATAGCATTCCACTAGACTTAACCAATTTCCCAACATCCTCTATAGACATGGTTTCTGATTCAAGATCATAGGTAGCCAAGGCTTTCAGTGCCTCATCATTTGGATCCCTTCCTTCAGGTACGGTCTTGGAAATTTCTTGTTGCTTCATCCAAATAAGGAAGTTCTTAAACTCATCACTTTTGATGAATTCATCATCATTAAGCAACTCTTCTTGGTATATCTCCTTTTCATCCTGGCCAAGCATCAGAGGTAATTCCACTTCTTCCTGAGTGGCTACTTTCTTTCCTTCCCTAATGTTTTTCTTCATGTGGTGATAATAGGCCCTATCATCAGGTACTAAAGCTACAACTCTGTCCATTTATTTCTTATTTTTCTTCCCTTTTGAGGAGGAGGCTCAATTACATCCTCTATCTTAGGAACATCAACAATAGGAGGATTTTCTCCTTGAGGTGGGCTATTTTCCTCCTGGGAATCATTTGTATATTCTTCATATTTAGAGGAAGAATAGTCCCTTTTCTTCTCTTATTTTTCTTCAAGCAGAGCCTCCAATTGGTTGGAGAGAGTGGCATACATCTCTACCATTCTTTTAATCTTTTTTAAATAGGGGAGGTCAGGAAAAAAACCTCCAAAAGGAATTCCAACCCTTTTCAATTGAGCTTCTAAATCCAACAAATCACACAACTTGTTAACCTTCCTTTTTATGTCATCTTCATCCAACATGTTTCTTGTCACATCTTCCTCATCACACCACTCATGCTCTCTGATAGTACCAATGTAGGGGATGAGTGTTTTCCTAGCATACTTGAACTCTTCTGAATCTACATACCTGTATATACTAGAGGCCATTTTGAAATGATTTAGCCATGTGCTAAGCTATGGAAATACTCTCTTACCAATCAGGAAACTTGATACTCTGAATTGCCAAGGAGTGAATGTCCCTTTCCTATGAGGTGCCAGGTGTTCCTTGTTAGTCAAAATTAATTTCCATATGAATTCCAATAGGGAAATTCTTGGTGGCACATATTTAGGGAGTATGTGTGGGGGTTGTGGGCATCCATATACTCTAATTATTGTGCAGTTCTCACCCAAAGGGAAATCACCCCAATTATGTCCCATTTGCTAGTTATCAATAAATTGTTTAGGCGTGAGAAGCTTTAGCATCCTAACTAGAAACCTAGTGAAATTTGTCCCTAACATGTTTAGAATTGGTAAGACAATCTAATTCTCAAAAGCACAAAAATCATTCTCATTGGATGTATAATTCCATACTCTCAACTAGTATTGCACTGGGTTAGGTTGTCCTTCAAACATAAATCTTGGTCTCAGCATCTGGACCTCCAAACTGTTAACATTATAATATAAAATCAAATACATTAAAAGAGAATAATGCATGAAATTTATTGGCCTCTTATCTTCTTTGATCATTACCAAGCCCTCATGCATTCTATCAATTACATACTGGATGTAATCATAATCTATGTTTACATGTGAATTTTGGATGTCCAACACCATCATCATTATATCAGCTGGCATTCTTTCTGCATCCCCATCTATCCCCAAAATCTACATAGTCCATAGGCCATATATTTCATATAGAAATGAAGGGCTTTATACTCATAAGGAGCTTTCATGGTTGGTGGAAGAGGGGTGATGTATTTTCCAGTTTTGGGAACATGTCTCACAATTTGGTTTCTTGCAGACCCTAAGTGGCTTGTATATTTTTCCTTTTCTTTCTTTAGGTCTATCTCTATGGAAGAAGATGAAAACATATTGAACATGTTGGAAATTTGGCTAATGTGGATGCATAGATGTTGTCATTATGGCAACATATGATCTCTATTAAGAGTGCAAAATTTGGAATGCAAGTATGGCAAGTTGAAGGAAGAAATTGTCTAAGTATGGATACAGTGATCCTGACAGAGCACCCGATGAAGATTTAGTTGGCGACATCCACTAAAGCAATATTTTTGTTTGCATAGTTAACTAAAGCTTCTATAGAGTATGAGGATACCCCATCTCTATGCGCATAAAGTTTGGAGTAGTACGGACAAAGTTATTAAAAGTTTACTGAAGACAGTTTTGCAGACAGAAATTTTTGGAGACAGTTTTAGCGAAAGAGTTAAGGGATTATTTTTGCTTGTCAAAATAATGACTTAACATTATGAAGGGATGAAATCCTAGATGTTTACTCTTGGATAAATATTTTGGAAGCCGACCATGTAAAGTTATTAGCTTTAATAACTCATATATTAGGCATACTTGAAATTTAATGATATACAAGTGTGATATGTAAAAAGAAAGAAAAGATAACTTGCGATAGTTGTTTATTGTGATAGCAGCAAAGGATATTGATGTGAAGTTGTAAGAAGTACCATATTATAGTCAGAAACATTTTGTATTACCTATTTGGGCAGTGAGCTCAGCTGGTGATCAGGTTTTGTAATCTAACTCCTAACAGGGTTAAGGCTTCTAACAAGGCCTAAAGTCCTTTAACCAGGACATATCTACTATATATTGTAAATTGACTCCTAATAGGGTCCAATATCCCTAACAAGATACTTTTGATTAGTGATCTTTGTGGGTACCATCCCCACTGGGGTTTTCCCTTGGCCAGGTTTTCCTCGAGAACATATGATGTGTTATGAGTTCTTTCTATTTACTGCTATGTTTGTTAATCAGCTTGATAATCTTTGTATGCACTAAAGTAATCTGTTATATCCATAAGTGGGAAAAAGAAAAAGTTTGTGAAATACTGATTCACCCCCCCCTCTCAGTATTTCCTATTTCTAATAGAACATCTTCATGAAAGATCCCCCATCTAGAGTTACTAGGGTCGACCCATCTTTCTTTCTAATAGTTTTAGACATAGGGTCATAAAGTCTGGCCAATTCATGCAAAAGGTCTACATCCAGGAAGACATCTAGGATAATTAGTTTGGCCATACCTAGAGTCCATGCATTACAAATGGGAATGGCTCTATTTCTGTTATTGTAAAAATAGCTAAACAACATGAAACTAGAACATGATGGAGTATCAGGATCTCTACAATTTTCCATGAGGTCAACAAAAACTTCATCACTAACCTTTTTATTCTAGTTTGAACCAAGAAGAAAATTGATGAATTCCTTTGAGAAGTTAGGCTTTCCTTTATCTTCACCTCCATTTTCTTTAGCTCCCTCACTGGATGAAGCTAGGCTCGATTCTACCTAACTCATTTCTACAATTCTCTTCTGATTACTTGGCTTTGCAATTTTCTCTCTGCAATTCACTCTCTGTAACTCAATTGTTCTTCTGAAAATGATTGAGTAAGAATGTCTCATTAATATAACCCTTATCATTTAATGCATGGGATTTATCAAGATTTTTGCAATCTTCTTTGAGTCATCTCAGCATTCAACTCTATGTAAGATCAAAATTGAAAAATGGTTAGTAGCAATGTAAGATGTTGATAGCTTATATTAAAAAATTGTAGAGAAAGAGAAAAATGATAGCTTCATCATCACCAAAAAACCCTTGAGTACTAACAAAACCATTGATTTTGATCTGATTGGCTAGCTAGTACACTTTATTTATCCTGGCAGAGTACCTTTCTATGTAACCAACAATTCCTTTTGTTTTTCATTTATGTGAACTTAACTCACATCTTTCAGAGATCAAGAGACTAAAAGACTTCTCTTATTCTCAGAATGCTTTTCTTAACTTTGAGTTAATTTGGAGATCAAGCGACTAAAAGACTTGCATGATCTCATAACATCTTCCTGACCCAAGGTTTCATTAGGAGATTTGGTGACTACCATCAGATCTAATTTGCATCTACGGTCCTCGTGTCATTTCCAAATCCTTTAACTCTAACTTCACTAGTTCCATGATCCTGCGACTGGGAGATTTCTCTGAATCTTTGAATCCTTAACTTAACCTTGCCTCTTCTTAGAGATTCAGTGACTAAGTGTATTATCATAATCTCTTCATATTCTCTTAACCTTGCTTTGATTATGATATTTGGAGACTGAATGCTTTTCATCGAATTGCTGAATGAAAATCTTAACTGTGGTTACCTTATGAGAATAGGAGACTGAAGGATCGCGTAATCTCACAACCCATCTCCTAACTCATTATTTATTTAGAGATCTAGTGACCAAAATAATTCATGTAATCTCTAGATTATTTCTTTTAGTTTGGTTATATTATGAGATCTAGCGACTGAGAGGTATTCGCGTAATCTCTAAATGAAAACCTTAACTCAACTTTAATCATGAGATCCAATGACTGAGTGTATTCTCGTGATCTTTGAAAGATTATACTAAACATGGTTATAAATAGAGACTTGGTGAATACCATTATCTCTGAATCACCAAACAAAATCCTTAACCTTAGTTCCTTCCTGAGATCATCTGTTGACTGTTGATCTTTACTGTCCTCAATTACTGTCCCTGAATCACTGGATATTTGAAAACTTAATAAATTCATTATGAGATTCAATGAACACTAAGATGAACAAAGACCACATGCATATATGACCCATTAAGTGCCTCAAAAAGTAACTTGGAGACACAAAGATCTAGGGCACGCTTAGGGTTTTTTAAAAAATAGAAACCCTTTTAAGGGTAAAAAGACCTAGGCAAGAACATATGGGTATTTTTCATCTGGTGAAGTTGAATTTTAGATTTTGAAAGGATAATTTATTGCAAGACTCATGAAAATTTTGATATACATACTAGATTTGGAAGCTGGCAAGACTGGAAATAGTAATTCTTAGAAAACCCTAAAAATCATTCCAAAAATGGCTCTATCTAAGGATGCTTGAAGGAAAATTCAGAGCAAGAAACTAGAATATCTGGGTGGCAGACCAAACAAAGCAAAAACCTACTGCAAGAAATAAACACACAACTTGAAACCAAACACACCTATACACTACAAAACTATTGTTCATGGAAGAGATTTTATTTCAATTGAAGAATTTTTTTAGAAATTGTCCATGCACTAGCAATTCCTGCTCTTCACCATCCATATTTCTCAGATAACATGAATCTTCTCCATGAGCATGATGGATAATATAAGGACCCAACCACAATGATTCAATTTTTTTATGCTTGCCCTTGTCTTCATTCCTTGCATTCCATTGAAGAACTAGATCCTTAGGCTCAAACTTCTTGATAGTAGCTCTTTTGTCAAAAAGATACTTCATCTTTTGTTGTAGTCTTATATATTCATTTTGACCTTCTCTTCTTGTTTCATTTAGTTTAATAAGTTGGATCATCCTATTTTGCAAAAGATCAGATATTTCTAATTCTTCCTCTTGCATAAACTTGTAAATAGGCAACAAATTATTCACAGGAAGACTAGATTTTACACCATAAACCATCTCAAAAGGAGACTTACCTGTAGCTGGTTTTTCTATGATTCTATCTACCCACAAAGCTAATTTCAACTTTGCATGCCAAGTCCTCTTGTTCTTTTCCAAAGTCTTCTTCAGAATTTTTAGAATGCTTTTATTGCTTGATTCTACTTTTCCATTACCTTGTGGGTGATATGGGGATGAATATGACACTATTATGCCCATCTCTAAATAGAAATCATTAAATTCTTGTGATCTAAAAAACATGGCATTATCCCTCACTAATTTGACAGGAACACCAAACTTTGTAATTATATTGTCCATCAAAAATTTAGTAACTACTATACTTGTAGCCTTTTTTATTGGGATTGCTTCAATCCACTTAGTGAAGTAATTAGTGGCAACAAGCATCCAACTGTGTCCTCCACTGGATTTTTCAATAAACTCCCCAATGAAATCAATACCCCACATAGAAAAAGGAGCCTCTGCAACCACATGGTTTAACATTAATGATCTTGAAAACTTTAGCTTATTTGAGAAACTTTGGCATGGTTCACACTTACTAAATAAATGCATGAGTATCTTCAAATAATACAGGCCAATAATATCCAGATCTTAAAATTTTTTGAGTAGTTGCTCTAGTAGAGTGATGTCCTCCACATAGTCCATAATGCATTTCTCTTAGAACTCTCTTAGATTGCCCCTTGTCCAGACATAAGAGTAAGATCCCATCGTTATCTTTCCAATACAAGTCACCTTGTAACAATATTTACCTTTGGGTCTACAATTTAAGGCTTCTCTGATTGTCATTCAGGCCTTTTGGGAAAATAGCATTTTAAAGAAAAAATATAATATTTTTATACTAGGGCTGCATCTCAATGGTAGTGAGAGTTCCTTCATTCATGTCAACATTATTTACTTGAAAGACTGGACACCTTTGAGGTTTTTAGGAGCAGGGACCTTCTTAATGGCTTCAACTCTTTTAGGATCAATCCTCACTCTTTCTTTAGACACTATATTCCCTTGTAGATTTCCCCAGTGACAACAAAATGACTTTTTTTTGGATTTAAAGATATGCCATACTCCAAAGCTTTACACAAAACTTTCTCTAGGTGATTGCAATGATCCTCAGGTCTTTTAGAATATGCGGTCAAGTCATCTTGATATACTACTATGAGAACATCAATAAGGTCTTTAAATGCTACATCCATTTCCCTTTGAAAAGTTTCTCCAACATTTTTTAAACCGAAAGGCATCCAGACATATACATATGTTCCCCAAGGAGTAGTAAATGTTATTTTGAACTATTCTTATTCTTTGACCAACACCTTGTTATATCCTGATAATCCATCCATCATGGACAATAAATCACAACCAATCACTTTATGGTGCATAGCCTCCATATTTGGCAATCAATATTTGTCCTTTAGTGAAGCAAAATTTAGGTTCCTAAAATCTACACACAACCTTATGTCACCATTCTTTTTCTGGACTAGTACTAAGTTTGAAACCCAAGATGAATGTTTGATGGGCTCAATGATACCTACATTCCTTAATTTGGTTAGCTCTATTTGAATTTTGGTAGCTAACAAGGGATTAATAGGCATTTGCTTTTGTCTAAAAGGCTTGGCATCTTCATTCAGATGGATTTCATGCTAAAATAGGTCTTCCCTATAGGCTTTGAGATCATCATATGACCAAGCAAAGACATGTTTGTATCTTTTCAGAAATCTTATTAGATTTATTCTCACCTCCCTACTGAGTTTTTTTCCAATGTATACTAGCCGTGGGGATGTTTCTGACCCTAGGTTTATTTCTTCTAGATCATCCAATTTAGCATTGTATTTTTGAGACATATGATTGTCATTTATTTTGAACATGCCTTCTAGCTCAACCAAACCCTTGGGGATATGGTTGTAAGGTAGTTGTACAAATTCATTTCCCATGACATTTTTTTCCATCAATAACTTCTTGATAAACATCAAAATCAATTTTTTGACAATCATATTGATCCAACCCTTGAATGAACCTTAAGATGTCATTTTCATCTTCAAAAACTTACCAATTGCAAATATTATCTGGCACATAAGGTCTACTCTTTATTTCTAATTTTGAGATACTAGTCAAGGTAGCATCATTGTTTTTCAATGCAACATTTGCAAGGAAGTCTACCATAATATTTTTTGATCTTTCGACCCACAAAATATTGAAAGCATCAAAGAATTCAATCCTATCCTAGACAACATATTTATATAATTTAAGTCTATCATCCTTTGCAGCATATTGTGATCTAATCTGAGCAATGATTAACCAGGAATCTCCAAAAAATTTTAAACATTTTATACCATGTTTTATTGCAATATCTAATCCGAGTATCAAAGCCTCATATTTAGTAGTATTATTTGTGTATTGGAAAGTTAACAAAGCTGAGTACTTAAAAGTAGTACTTGATGGGGATATAAGTAAAACACCAGCTCTTGAGCCTTCCTTAGATCATCCTCCATCAAAGTATAGCTGCCATAGTCCATCTTGATATAAGCGAAACTCATTAACAATTGGATTAGTATTTTGAAGCTATGGCACAATTTCCTCAACTATGAAGTTTCCCATGTCAATATCAACATAGCAATTTAGATCCTTAGGTGCTACCATTTCAATCATGATTAAGGAGTGAGGCTCTCTGTACAAATTTACCTCAGTTCCATGTTGGTTCCTTTTCTTTCCACTTGGTGATTTACACTATGATTGACAAACTGATGTCACTGACTCTATCACCACTCCAAAATCTGCAAAAAAAAGGGCCAATTAACAAGGATCAACAAGGATCCTCCTACACTTTGAGCCTAATGCTCAGGTGGGTGTACCCTTGAATCACTTCTTGAAATGAGTCTCCAAAATATTACACATTCATGCCCTTTACAAATTGATTTAAAGATTTTATCATTTATATTTGTGATTGATGATGATGAATTACTTCTGGGGAACATATGAGTGTCTTACCCTAGGGTACAGAGTCACCAATAACATATATCAACTAAGATCCTAACTCCAACCCACCCAAATCTAGAATAAGTGCTTTGCCTATTATTTCTCTCAAATCTTATACCTAGACATCAAATTCTCATTTAACCAGGGATTCTTTGAAATTACCTTTAAGGATTTAATCCTGACTTTGGCAAGAACTCAAAGACAATTTCACAATATACTTTGTATACCATATACTACCTCACTTTGTGACATTAATATATAAGAATGCAAGATCAGAATAAGAAGACATACATAAGTTTAAGACTGGGATTCAAGTGCATTTTCATTAAAATATTAGAATCAATACATTGTAGAATGATAAAATACTAAGGAAATAAAATTCAAAATCTAAGCTCTACTTGTTCAATTTTTAGAATTGACCATTAACCACTTCTACATACAATAGACATCAATATATAGTCACTGGCTACCTTGGAATCCTCTGGAAAGGATGCAACAAGCTTCAGTTAGCTAGGACATAATTAGGGTTTCAACTACCTCACCAACCAAATTCAATCAATATTTACTGTAGGGGAGGAAAACAAGCAATCATGAGTAAATCAAATCCAAAAATGATCTTCATTAATGGCATTAACCCTGACTAGTATGCAAAATACTAGAAATGCATCAAGTATACCTACTGCAACTCTAGCTGCGATGCAACTTGAATAACAATTTCACCTACAACCAAGGCGCAAATGCCTTCTATAGTCAATCATACCTCAGGCCATACTATACCAGTGAGAGAAAAGTCATATCATGTAGATTAGCTGTCAAAACATTGAATTTTCAGTCCCTTTGTCACTAAGAAACCCTTAAAATATTCAAATTTTGGGTAGCAACGGTTAATCAGCCAGTTTAAAACACAACCGTCAATTAATCTCCTTCTTGATAGATCATGTGGTTCTCAAAAATCAAAAAAATAATCAACCGGGCATAGGGCCACATCACCCTCCTCGTAGCCAATAGAAATCGAGCATGTTGACACATCATGGCAACTCAGACCCATTGCTTACATTCCTTTACGACTTGATACCAAATCGATGGCTGTTGAAAAACTATAAAGGATAACCTTCATTCATCTTTACCATGAGGATTCACGACAACCACATATTTCTACCGCACTTTAACTCGCCATATAATACCATAAACCTTGGCCCCACTGACAACTACCAAGTCACCCATCTAGTAACCAATCACAAACATGCACGTCTAAAACACCTGATAACAGACCCACCTGTTAGTAGCCACTACCTCACAAAATATTGGACGGTTGTCGGGATGCTGCAATGATTAACATTTAGACACTTTTCCCTTGTGGCAATGCAACAACTGTAGATTATGAATGCACTTTAACCACTTCCAAACTGATAACGCCAGACAAAACACTAACCACCTGCTAGGTCATTGAAGGCTAAGGAATTAACCGCCAAAATCAAGAGACCCCGCGAACACACAGTCACCCAATCATCGAATGAAAAACTTAACCACCCAAGAAACTGGAGATCAAGAGACTCAAAAACCAAGAAAAGCTGGGCCCCACACAGTTGCAGTAGTGCATATAGGAAATGTCAATGTTAAGGAAGAACTGCAAGCATGCAAAGCATCGAAAACAACCAAGGTTTTATGACTGAGACAACTTTGGAACCCTGTGACATAAGCTATTTCCTGTAGATCTTCAAACAATGCTATCTCATTGGTTTCTACCCTTCAGGATATGAGCCCTTAACCCAACCCTGGAAACTCAATAATATAACATGCTAAGGGCACAAGCCAAGAAACATCATATACTTATTTCGCAAGTTAAAACTATGTCATAGCTAGGGCATGGTAGCTCACCTGGATTTTTGCATATTAGACCATGCGCCCTAGACTGAAGCATACTGACATGAAAAACAACCCGTGGACAAGGGTGCAAATGATGAAACATTTTATATCATGCATGCACATAAAAATAGGCTTGTAGGCTGAGTGGGACAATTTCAAGAAAACTACGAGGATAAGAAAAATTTCATAGGATTTTGGCTTTGACAGGAAAATGGTCTAATAGTGGCTCTGTCTGGGAATGATGGGTAACTTGTCCCCATGCAAGAATTTAGAAATTTTGGGAGAGCAGACCACCTATGGGAAAATAACTACAGAGAGCACCCGGACAATAAAAACTTACAAACCAGGGCAAAACCGGGTAGAAGGGAACACACCAGTATATACAAGCCTAACTACTATTCATGGAAAGGAACATACTTCAACTGAAGTATTTCTTCAAGAATTTTCCATGAACTGGCAATTCTTGAATGTCACCATTTAATTCTTTGACAATGTATGAATCTTGTCCCCATTTTTCATGAATCACATATGGCCCTAACCAGATTGGATCAAATTTTCCATGTTTTCCTTTATCTTCCAATCTGGCATTCTAGATTAACACCAAATCATTAGGTTCAAACCTCCTTTCTATTGATTTCTTATCATACAAACTCTTGACCTGCAACTGCAACTTAGCATTCTTTGAAACTGATTCTCTTCTAGTTTCATCCAACCTGATTAAATCCTTAATTCTCAACTGCATTTCATTTTCTAGATCTTCATCATATATTTGAACAAACTTATACATCTCTAGTAAGTTGTTCTGAGGCATCCTTGCATGTATTCCATACACCAAATCAAATGGTGCACATCCAATTGCCTTTTTCACAGTTACTCTGTCAGCCCATATAGCTAATGGCAACTTTGAATTCCATGCCTTCTTATTCTTTTCAAGAATCCTCTTGAGAATCTTAATCAAACTTTTGTTAGTTGATTCTGCCTATCCATTTTCTTCTAGATGATAAGGTGAGAAAAATGATATCTAGATTCCTAAACCTTTGCAAAATTCTTTGTATTCAGTAGACCTGAAGCACATTGCATTATCACTGACAATCCTTGTAGGACAACCAAATCTTGTAACAATATTATTCAATGGGAAATCAATCACCACTCTACTTGTTTCATTCCTTGTAGGAATAGCCTCTACCCATTTTGTAAAATAATTAGTGGCAACTAAGATCCAAGAGTGTCCTCCATTGGACTTATTTGGGAATTCACCTATAAAATCCATTCCCCATTGTTGGAAAGGGGCTTGTACTTCTATTGGCTTCAATGGTACATTTCCTAAAAACTTGAGCTTACCAAAAAATCTCTGACAAGCATCACACTTTCTTACCAATTGTTCAGCATCCTTGAAGATTGTGGGCCACTAGAATCTTGCTCTCAGAATCTTTTGAGTAGTAGTTTTTCCCATATAATGCCCACCACATATCTCCTCATGCATTTCTTTCAACAATTTGTCATCTTGAGCCTCATCAACACATTTCAAAAGTATGCAATCCAAATTCCTTTTATATAACTTGCATTTTATAATTACATACTTGATTGCTTGTAGTTTCAGTGTGCTTTTCTTATTGTCATCCATTCCTACTAGACACCTCATGTTTCTTAAGTAAAAGATAATATCTTGATACCAGATACAATCATCCATATCACATGTGTAATCAACTTCAGCTTGATTTATCTGATTTGCATCAAGATTAGATTGAGCCATCAATTTTTCCAATCCTTGACCTCTAACCAACTTGGTAATTTGGATATCAATGTTAAACTCTTGAATTCTATTAATCCATCTGCATCTTCTCCCAAGCACTTCTTGCTATGAAAAGATATCCTTTACTGTAGCATTTGGTACAAAAGCAATAATAATTTCTCCCATAAAATAACATCTAAAAGCCTTTACTACCTTCACAAGTGCATATGCTTGTTTCTCATTGATATCATACTTTAATTCAGAAGCCTACAAAGATTTACTAAAGAATGCAATAGGCTGCTCAAAACCTTCCTTATTTTTCAGCAATAAAACTACAGCAATAGTATGAAAAGATGCAAAAGAGAAAATGTGCATTGGAACATCATAATCAGGTGCCTTAAGCACATGAGCATCTTTGATTTCCTACTTCATATTCTTGAAAGCTTCATCAGGCTCACCTTCCCATTTAATCACATATCCCTTCTTCAACATTTTGGATATCGGTCTAGTAACTTCAGCAAAATTTGTTACAAATCTCCTTAAGAAATTTACCTAGCCAAAGAAGGATTGGATTCCCTTCACATTTTTCAGCTTTTGAATCTTATCAATTGCCATCACTCTTTCTAGATCAATTCTTACCCCTTGCTTTCCAACTAAGTGGCCAAGCAACTTGCCCTCAATCACACCAAATACACATTTCCTTGGGTTTAATGAAATGCCATACTCCAAGGCTCTTACAAATATCTTTTCTAAATGAGAACAATGATTCCCTTCACATTTTTTGGCTTTTGAATCTTATCAATTGCCATCACTCTTTCTGGATCAATTCTACCCCTTGCTTTCCAACTAAGTGGCCAAGCAACTTGCCCTCAATCACACCAAATACACAATTCCTTGGGTTTAATGAAATGCCATACTCCAAGGGTCTTACAAATATCTTTTCTAAATGAGAACAATGATCCTCTTCCTTCTTGGAATATGTAGTTAAGTCATCTTGATAAACAACAAGAAAAACATCTATAAAATCTGCAAAGGCAACATCCATTTCCCTTTGAAAAGTAGCACCAGCATTTGTGAGACCAAAAGGCATTCTCACATAAACATAAGTTCCCCAAGGTGTTTTGAAAGCCGTTTTAAATTGTTCTGAATCTTTTACAATTACCTGATTGTAACCAAAAAAACCATCCATCATAGACATCAAATCAGAACCAGTTACCCTTTGCAGCATAGCCTTCATATTAGACAAGCAATAGTTATCCTTTAGAGAAGATACATTTAGGTTCCTGAAGTCCACATATAATCTAATATCTCCATTCTTCTTCTTGATAGGAACCAAATTTGACACCCAAGAAGAGTGCCTCACAGGCTTTATGATTCTAGCATCTCTCAACTTCATCAATTCTTCTTGCATCTTGGGTGCTAAGGTAGGATTAATTGGCCTTTGTTTTTGCCTAAAAGGTTTAGCATCCTCCTTCAAAGGGATAATATGCTGAAACAAGTCTTCCCTAAAAACCTTTAAGTCATCATATGACCAGGCAAAAACATGCCTGAATTTTCTTAACAATTCAATCAAAGACTTTCTTACCTTGTGAGATATCTCTCTTCCAATATAGAACTTCTTAGGTGCCTCTTATGTACCAAGGTTAATTTCATCCAAATCCATTTGATCTCTTTTCTTAGTATCCATCTGAACTCTATCTTGACTATCAAATATAGTTTCTAAAACAACAAGTCCCTTAGGAACCTTATTAGTCTTAAGTTGCAGGACTTCATTACCAAGGATAACCTCTTTTCCTTCTGCAATCTCAACCAAGGCTGAACAATCTAGTTCTTGACCATGATATTGATCTCCACAATTCATAAATCTCAAAATATCCTAGTCATCTTCAAAGACCTGCCAATTTTCAATATTATTTGGTATACTAGGCCTAGTCTAGATTTTAACCTTGGAGACACCAGCAAATGTAATGTCACTAGGATTGATTGCTATATTTGCTAACAAATCAGCCATTTTATTGTTTCTCCTATCCTTCCAGATAATATTGAAAGAATAAAAATATTCAATCATGCCCCAAACAATATTTCTATATTGTTTCAATCTCTTGTTCTTGGAAGCATATACTAATCTTACTTGGGACACAACCAACTCTGCATCACCCACAACCTTTATGCTTTTAATTCCATGCTTGTGTGCCAACCTCAATCCTATTAGTAATGCCTCATATTCTATTATATTATTTGTACATGAGAAGTTTAATGTGAAAGAGAACTTGTAAGTATTTCCATCAGTAGAGATGAGTAAAATACTTGCCCCTAAACCATCTTTGTAATTTGCACTATCAAAATACATCACCCACAAATCACCCTTCTCAGATTTAACTTTTATCTCCAGAGTAATAGGTGATAGTATAGGATCTTTTTCAAGCATAGAGACCTTTGCTCTAAAAGAATTAATACCAGTATCCACAAAATATGTAGTCTCATTGTCAATATTGCTTTCAATCATGTAGCATACTCGTGGCTCTTGTTCAATCTTAATAAATTGATCATCAATCTTGAAAGTTGCATAGGAAAAGTCACATTGTAAACTTCCACCCATAGCAGCACTCCACTTCCTAGACAATAACATCCCATAATGAGGAGGGATATCCACCACCAAGACACTCATTGTCAAACTTTTCTCTGGATAAGCTGCTAACCTATAGGGCATTGCATTTATAGTCCCAATGAATGTTACTTCTCTTTGATCCATTGCACAACATCTGCCTTGAACTGTATCAACTTTAAGGCCCAACTTCTCCATGATTTTGAAAGGCATGATAGTATTTGAAGTACTTGAATCAATCATGCAGTTCCTTAATTTCATTCCATTCACAATGATACTTAGAAAGAATGGGTCTATGTTCTCCAGGCTAGCTTTGACAGAGCTATCCAAGTATATAGGTGGTATTTGAGACACCATTCCCTAAAATTCCATTCCTTTCATAACTTTAGCCTGGGGCTCATTTGAATTAGAAGTAATCTTTTTATCATGAACATTGTCTACCTATGAAAGAGCTTTGTCTTTATGTTTAGGGATCCTCAATAATTCTGACAAATGAACCTTGATAGTAATATGAGATAGTACAACCAACATATCAACATGGGTGGAGGAAGGAATCTCAATCTACAGTGCTCTAGTGTCATTATGTTTCTCTGATACATTAGTTGTAGTTGTCACCTTCATTTTTTTAGTTTTAGCCATTGTACTAATTGGCCTCTCTACTTCCTTCTGATTATCTTTGTAATGGATAGCAGAGATCATTTCAGCTCCAACTCCCCTTGGTTCCCACTTTTTATCTCTTTCATTTTTGAACTTCACCAAGTTGCCATCTTTTGATTTTTTTCCATTAGGTCCCTTAGGATTGGTATCCTTTATAAACATTCCTGCAGCTTTTCCATTGGTATCATTTGCTATCATATTTCTAGTTTGCACCTGAGCTACCATTTCTACAATGATCCTAGCAATTTCTTCTTTTGAAGGTCTTCTTAAATTCACTGGCTCTGAGGAAGAATTCATGTTACATGGCTTTTCATCAATGTCATCATTATTAGAAAAAACTTCTTGATGAAATAGAGCCTTATTTTGTCTCTTCAAGCACACATCAGTTTCTTCACCAATGTTAGAATCATCTTCATATCCCAAATATGAAGATGTCATGTTACACCCAATATTATCATGAGTTCCTTCTTGATTAGGTTCTTCAGAACCACCATCTTGGTATGCAACCATGGATTGTGCAATCACACAATGCTCTGCAGAATGAGGAGACCGACAAGCTACACACCATGGTGTATCCTCCATGACATTTATAGAAGCTCTTTGTAAAGGATCAAGGAAAGATCTGTCATTGTTTCCTTTTGCATTAGGGACAATAGGTTTTCCATCCTTCCATTGGGTGTTATAAGGATAATTCTGTAGCCTATTCTACCTATTGAAATTGTTGTTGAAAAAAGGCTTGTCACTAGTAGAAACCTTTTCATTTCTGACACTAGGTGTTTTTAAGTCCTTTAGTGCATTCAACACCTTATCCAACTTGTCTCCCTCTCGCTTCTTATTTCCAAAATTTCTCTCATTATCCCTTTTTTATTTTTTATCCCCAAACAACTTAGGGTCATCTCTTTTTCCACCCAATTTTCCTAATATTTTCATGTTGTTTTCAATATTGACAGCAATCCTAAAAGCATCTCTGAGAGTTCTTAGTTCTTTGTCCCTCAACAAATATCCCATCTTACCATCAAAGGCATTGAAATATGTGGTTAAGAAGACATTATCATCTAACCTTATGACTTGAAACAACTTATGCATACCCTTCTGAAATCTCATGTTGAACTCAGTCGCAGAATCATTGTAATTTTTCCTTATGGTATTAAATTCATTCAACATAAAATTGGCATTAGGCCTATCACCATATTGTTCCTTGAAGCATTTCTCAAAGGAATCCCATGTCTCAATACATCTGTTAGGGAGTCTTTTGAACCAATCTCTAGCATCTTCCACCAAAGATTGAACAAACAATTTCATGACCACATCCTCATGTTCAACCGCATAGTCATTTAGCATATCAAAAAATAACCTAAGGTGCTCCTCACAACTAAAAGCATTCTTACTAGAAAATTTAGGTATCTTGTCTCTTATTTCAGTTGGGAAAGCATTGGGGTAACCTGGTATTCCATCAAAAATAATTTGTCTATACCCCTCTAATTGCATAGGTCTTCTTTGAAAGCTTGAACTAATGTTCCTACTAGAATTAACATTTACATTTCTATCTACTTGTACATTCGACTGTTGTTTAGGGTCAACACTTATCTTGGTAGATGAAGTGAGCAATGGATTATGAGCAGTACTACTACCAAGTGGAACAACATTGGAAGTTTTAGATGGCATACCTATGTTAGTAGCAGATGGTCCAAGAGTATTTGCTGACGAAGGTCTCAAGAATTGGATCTTTCTTCTTTTTTCTACAATAGAAGCCTCAATTTCAGCCTTCTCCAATTCTCTTGCAAGATCACCATCTTCTTTTATTTTCCTTTCCATCTCTGTATCTTCATTTGAAAAAGGTGGTGGGACCTTTGGTATTTTTACTGGCTCATTTATTTGAATCCCCACCATCTTTTGTTTTCTCTTTTCACTAACAACAACATTAGGTTTGGTGACTACACATTCATTTGCATCTTTAAGTAAAGAGGCATAGCTCTGAACCTATCTAATCATAGGTCCCTCTTTATCAAATTCATGGTCCTACAACAAATGCTCTCTCTCATTTCTCAGAGCATCCAGATCACCAAAAACATCATGCTATAAAGGCTTAGGAGTAGAAGCAAGCATCTTGTTTCTCTCCTTTAGCTCATTAATCTTTCTAAGTTGAGACTCTCTTTCTATTAATGCATTTATTTTTTCAGCCTCTCTTTCTTTTTGTAATCTTTTGTATATGGCATCCTGCTCTGCTCATTGTAATATCAATCCACCCAAATCATTTGGGTCTATCATAGTATCTTCAGAACTTGATGAAACATTCGTATCAGGAAGATTTTGATATGGGAAATGGACATGCCTTGGTCCCATGGGTTACCTTCTGAACATATCCTCATCAAGATCTAAATTTGGTCCAAAACCCATTTCTCTTGCTTGCACATCTTGATCTGTAGGATGTGAATCTTTGTCTTGAAACAATGCCTCTAGGGTATCATAAAAATTATCACCAGAGCGGCCATTGTCAGATTTATAACTTTTATATTGTGAATGTTCCTCATTAGATGATGCATGTGGTGCTCTATTTCTGGCATTACTTTGTTCTCTTACGGGAGCACTAGTACACTCTCCATTTCTTCTGATCCAACTCTTCTTTTCTGATCTAGGCAACTGCTCCATAATAACCTTTGGATTTTTCTTGACAAAAGACCTAGTATTTCTTCTTTTTTCCATGATTTGTAATTTTTAAACACTAGTTCTAACCCTTTGAGTTGCCACCCACTTTCAATGGGAATATCCTAAGGAAGAAAACTTGAGAAGTCTTAACAGAAAATACCAAAATAGGAGAAAAACAAGAATCTGCTAAAATTTCTTTTATCTCTGGACTCTCCCTAGTAGAGTCACCATTTTGTTGGTTCCTTTTCTTTCCACTTGTAGATTTACACTATGATTAACAAACTAATGTCACTGACTCTATCACCACTCCAAACTCTGCAAGAAAAAGGGCCAATTAACAAGGATCAACAAGGATCCTCCTAAACTTTGAGCCTAATGCTTAGGCGGGTGTACCCTTGACTCACTTCTTGAAAGGAGTCTCCAAAATATTACACATTCATGCCCTTTACAAACTAATTTAAATATTTTATCATTTATATTTGTGATTGATGATGATGAATTTCTTCTGGGGAACAGACCAGTGTCTTACCCTAGGGTACAGAGTCACCAACAACATATATCAACTAAGATCCTAACTCCAACCCATGCAAATCTAGAATAAGTGCTTTGCCTATTATTCCTCTCAAATCTTATACCTAGACATCAAATTCTCATTTAACCATGGATTCTCTAAAATTACCTTTAAGGATTTAATCCTGACTTTGGCAAGAACTCAAAGACAATTTCACAATATACTTTGTATACCATATACTAACTCACTTTGTGACATTAATATATAAGAATGCAAGATCAGAATAAGAAGATATACATAAGTTTAAGACCAGGATTCAAGTGCATTTTCATTAAAATATCAGAATCAATACATTGTAGAATGATAAAATACTAAGGAAATAAAACACAAAATCTGAGCTCTCCTTGTTCAATTTTTGGAATTGACCATCAACCACTTCTACATACAATAGACATCAATATATAGTCACTAACTACCTTGGAATCCTTTGGAAAGGATGCAACAAGCTTCAGATAGCTAGGATAGAATTAGGTTTCAACTACCTCGCCAACCAGATTCAATCAATATTTACTGCAGGGGAGGAAAACAAGCAATTGTGAGTAAATAAAATCCAAAAATGATCTTCATTAATGGCACTAACCCTGACTAGTATGCAAAAGATTGGAAATGCATCAAGTATACCTACTACAACTCTAACTGTGATGCACCTTGAATAACCATTTCACCTACAACCAAGGCGTGAACGCCTTCCACAGTCAATCATACCTCAGGCCATACTATACCAGTGAGCGCAAAGTCATACCATGTAGATCAGCCTTCAAAACATTGAATTTTTAGTCCCTTTGTCATTGAGAAACCCTTAAAATATTCAAATTTTGGGTAGCAATGATTAATCAACCAGTTTAAAACATGATTGTCGATTAATCTCCTTCCCGGTAGATCATGTGGTTCTCAAAAATCAACAAAATATTTAATCGAGCATAGGGACACATCACCCTCCTCATAGCCAATAGAAATCAAGCATGTTGGCACATCATGGAAACTCAGACCCACTGCTTACATTCCTTTATGGCCTGATACCAAATCGACGGTTGTCACAAAATCATAAAGGATAACCTTTGTTCATCTTTACCATGTAGATTCATGACAGCCATAGATTTTTGCTGCACTTTAACTCACCATATAACACCATAAACCTTGGCCCCACTGACAACCATCAAGTCACCCATCCAGCAACCAATCAAAAACATGCACGTCCAAAATGCCTGACAATGGACCCACCTGTCAGTAGCCACTACCTCACATAATATCAGACAGTTATCAGGATGCCATAATGATTAATATTCAGGTGCTTTTCCCTTGTGACAATGTGACAACTGTAGATTATGACTACACTTTAATACCTTCCAAACTGAGACCACTAGAGAAAATGCTAACCGCCCGCTAGGTCGTTGAAGGCTAAGGAATTAACTGCCAAAATCAAGAGACCCCGCGAACACACAGTCACCCAATCGCTGAATGAAAAACTTAACCACCCAGGAAACTGGAGATCAAGTGACTGAAAAACCAAGAAAATCTGGGCCCCACATAGTCGCAGCAGTGCATATAGGAAATGTCAATGTTAAGGAAGAACTGTGAGCATGCAAAGCATCAAAAACAACTAGGGTTTTATGATTGAGGCAACTTTGGAAGCCTATGACATAAGATATTTCCTATAGATCTTCAAACAATGACATCTCATTGGTTTCTTCCCTTTAGGACATGCGCCCTTAACCCATCCCTGGAAACTCAATAATCTATCACATGCTAAGGGCGCAAGCCAAGAAACATCATATACTTAGCTCGCAAGTTAAAACTGTGTCACATCTAGGGCATGGTAGCTCACCTAGATTTTTGCATATTAGACCATGCACCCTGGACTGAAGCATACTGACATGAAAAACAACCCCTTGACAAGGGTGCAAATGATGAAACATTTTATATCATGCACGCACATAAAAATAGGCTTGCAGGCCGAGTGGGACAATTTTAGGAAAACTATGAGGATAAGACCAATTTCATAGGATTTTGGCTTTGATAGGAAAATGGCCTAACATACAATTTATAGGTATGGTAGCAAATGACAAGTCTAGTTGCAAATTTCCACCCACTACTACTGCCCATTGTCTTGATAGTAGCATACCATAATGAGGGTTGGTATCAACTTCAACAACATCCATTTTGTAAGTGGCCTTAGGGAATGTAACAATCTTTACCTCTATTCCAACCAAAGTCCCTACTATAGGAATTGCTCTATTATCCATGGAATAAAATCTTCCATTAGATGTATCAACTTGAGGCCCTAGTTCCTTCATGATGTGGTAAGGCATCACTATAGCTGCAACACTAGAGTCTATCATACATTTTTTCAGCAATAAGTTATTTACAATCAAAGTTTCTCGTAATATTTTAATATTCTCTTAACCTTTTCTTCTTGTTTCATCTAGTTCAATAAGCTGGATCATCATATTTTGCAAACGATAAGATATTTCTAATTCTTCCTCTTGCATAAACTTGTAAATAGGCAAAAAATTATTCATAGGAAGCCTAGATTTTACACCATAAACCATCTCAAAAGGAGACTTACTTGTAGCTCTTTTTTATGTGATTCTATATGCCCACAAAGATAATTTCAAATTTGCATGCCAAGTCCTCTTGTTCTTTTCCAAAGTCTTCTTCAGAATTTGTAGAATGCTTTTATTGCTTGATTCTTCTTGTCCATTAGCCTATGGGAGATATGGGGATGAATATGACACTATTATGCCCATTTATAAATAGGAATCATTGAATTCTTGTGATATAAAACACATGGAATTATCCATCACTAATTTGATAGGAACACCAAACTTTGTAATTATATTGTCAATCAAAAATTTAGTAACTACTATACTTGTAGCCTTTTTTGTTGGGATTGCTTCAATCCACGTAGTGAAGTAATCAGTGATCACAAGCATCCAACTGTGTCCTCCACTAGATTTTTCAGTAAAATCCCCAATGAAATCAATACCCCACATAGAAAAAGGAGCCTCTGCAACCACATGGTTTAACATTAATGATCCTGAAAACTTCATCTTATTTGAGAACCTTAGGCATGGTTCACACTTCCTGACAAATGCATGAGTATCTTTGAATAGTACAGGCCAATAATATCTAGCTCTTAAAATTTCATGAGTAGTTTCTCTAACAGAATGATGTCCTCCACACAGTCCATAATTCTTTTCTCTTAGAACTCTTTTAGATTGCCCCTTATCCAGACATAAGAGCAAGATCCCATTGTTATCTTTCCATTAAAAGTCACCTTGTAACAATATGTATCTTTGGTTCTACAATTTAAGGCTTCTCCTCTGATTGTGATTCCAGCCTTTTGGGCAAATAGCATTTTTAAGAAAAAATATAATATTTTTATACCATGGCTGCATCTCAATGTTAGTGACAGTTCCTTCATTCATGTCAACAATATTTACTTGAACCAGGTCCATATTTTCTTCTGTCATCAATTTTGCAAGTCCTAGACCTCTAACAAGTTTAGTAATGTGAAGTTCTAAATCAAATTCTTGGATTCTATTAATCCACTTTCATCTTTTGCTTATGACCTCAATTTGTACCTAAATATCTTTGACTGTAGCATGAGGGACATACACATTTACCTTTGCACAAACTAGATAGGGTTTGAATGATTTGACTACTTTTACCAATGCATAGGCATTTATTTCCATCCGGTCATAGTTTAGCTCAGCTGATTCTAATGATTTGTTGAAGAAAGCAATGAGATGCTAAAATCCTTCCTCATCCTTTTGTAACAGAACTACTGCAATGGTGTGAAAGGTTGCAAAGGAGATTAGAGAAAAGGGTTTAGAGTAATCAGGGGATACCAAGACTGGTGCCTCTTAGATTGTTTGTTTAATTTTTTTGAAGGCTTCTCTTCCTTCTTGACTGCCATCAAACTTCACACCCTTTTTTAGCAACTTGACAATAGGCTTGACCAATTCTGCAAAGTTGGCAATGAATCTTCTGACAAAATTAATTTGTCCAAGGAAAGATAGGACACCTTTGAGGTTTTTAGGAGTAGGGACCTTCTTAATGGCTTCAACTCTTTCAGGATCAATCCTCACTCCTTCTTTAGACACTATATGCCCTAGTAGATTTCCCTTAGTGACAAGAAAACTGCATTTCTTAGGATTTAAAGATATGCCATACTCCAAAGCTTTACACAGAGCTTTCTCTAGGTGATTGCAATGATCCCTAGCTCTTTTAGAACATGCAGTGAGGTCATCTTGATATACTATCATGAGAAAATCAATAAGGTCTTTAAATGCTAAATCCATTATCCTTTGAAAAGTTGCTCCAACATTTTTGAAACCAAAACGCATCTGGACATATACATATGTTCCCCAAGGAGTAGTAAATGCTATTTTGAACTGTTCTAGTTCTTTGAACAACACCTTGTTATATCCTGAGAAGCCATCCATCATGGACAATAAATCACAATGAGTTACTTTATGGAGAATAGCCTCCATATTTTTCAATCCATAGTTGTGCTTCAATGAAGCAACATTTAGGTTCCTGAAGTCTAGATAGAACCTTATGTCACCATTCTTTTTCCTAACTGGTACTAAGTTTTAAACCCAAGATGAATGTCTAATAGGCTCAATGATACCTCCATCCCTTAATTTGGTCAACTCTATTTGCATTTTGGTAGCTAAAAAGGGATTAGTAAGTATTTGGTTTTGTCTAAAAGGCTTGGCATCTTCTTTTAGAGGGATTTCATGCTGAAATAGGTCTACCCTATAGGCTTTGAGATCATCATATGACCAAGCAAAGACATGTTTGTATCTTTTTAGCAATCTTATCAGATTTATTCTCACCTCCCTACTGAGTCTTTTTCCAATGTATACTAGTTGTGGGGATGTTTCTGACTCTAGGTTTATTTCTTCTAGATCATCCACTTTAGCATTGTATTTTTGAGACATATGATTGTCATTTATTTTGAACATGCCTTCTAGCTCAACCAAACCCTTGGGGATATGGTTGGAAGGTAGTTGTACAACTTCATTTCCCATGAAATTTTTTTCCAATAACAACTTCTTGATAAGAATCAAAATAAATTTGTTTACCATCATATTGATCCAATCCTTGAATGAACCTTAAGATGTCATTTTCATCTTCAAAAACTTGCCAATTGTGAACATTATCTAGCATAGAAGGTCTACTCTTTATTTCTAATTTGACACACCAGTCAGGGTAATATCATTGTTTTTCAATGCAACATTTGCAAGGAAGTCTGCCATAATATTTTTTGATCTTTCGACCCACAAAATATTGAAAGCATCAAAGAATTCAATCCTATCCTAGATGGCATATTTATATAATTTAAGTCTATCATCCTTTGCAAAATATTGTGATATAATCTGAGCAATGATTAACTAGGAATCTCCATAAAATTTTAAACATTTTATAACATGTTTTATTGCAATATCTAATCCCAGTATCAAAGCCTAATATTCAGTAGTATTATTTTTTTATTGGAAAGTTAACAAAAATGAGTACTTAAAAGTTGTACCTGAGGGGGATATAAGTAAAACACCAACTCTCGAGCCTTCCTTAGAGCATCCTCCATCAAAGTACAATTGCCATAGTCCATCTTGTTGTAAGAGAAACTCATCAACAATTGGATCAGTATTTTGAAGCTGTGGCACAATTTCCTCAACTATGAAGTTGTCCATATCAATTTCAACATAGCACTTCAGATCCTCAGGTGGTATAATTGCAATCATGACTAAGGAGTGAGGCTCTCTGTACAAATTTACCTCAGTACCATTTATAGGTATGGTAGAAAATGATAGGTCTAGTTCTAGCTTTCCACCCAATACTGCTGCCCACTGTCTTGATAGTAGCATACCATAATGAGGATTGGTATCAACTACAAAAAGATCCATTTTTTAAGTGGCCTCAGGGCATGCAATAATCTTTACCTATATTCCAGCCAAAGTCCCTACCATAGGAACTACTTTATTATCCATGGCATAATATTTTCCATTATATGTATCAACTTGATGCCCTAGTTCCTTCATGACATGGTAAGGGATCACTATAGTTATAGCACCAGAGTCTATCATATATTTTTCAACAATAAGTTATTTACAATCAAAGTGACATAAAAAGGATCAATGGAGGATGGCTCTTGGGTCACAATATTTCCAACAAAAAATTTGGAAACCTCTTTGGCTATCTCAAGTCTTGCCACTAGCTTTACCTTTTCTCACACAATAGCGATGTCCTCTTGCTCATTTATCAGAGCCAAAGCCGCTACCTTATGCTCTTTTATTTGTAACATCTCTAATAAAGGGATTGACACCTTCATTTGAGACAAAGCATGTCTCATGTCAAAAATTGGGGCCTCATTAGAAAGATCAGATAGGTCGTTTCTATTGGCAAGTTGGCTATACAGATGTATATGACTTGATTCAATGTTTTTATTATGGCAACAAAGTCATATAGCAGTTTGGAGTTAGCACACTTGAAGAGAAGATCAGAAATTAGTTAAGTGTTGAAGACTGGACAGTGTACAAAGTTCCTCTAGCTCAAAGCATCAATACACATGCGTACGAAAGAATTATGGTATGCGCCCTAGAAGTTAATTTGGTTAGACTATTATTTATTAGTCTAAGAGTGCATGATCAGATGTGCAAGGATGAGAAAGTTACAATCAGTTGAAGTTGCACAGCCAGTGTGTGCCAGTGAAGAATAGAGTATGAAGTCGATAGTTAGTATTTTGGTTTGCGATTATAATATAATATTGTAAAGGCTATGCACCCATTGTATTTAGGTTTCTGACATATATACTCATTTATTTGTAAGCACACTTAAGCCAATTCATTTGGAAGCATTGTATGTAATAGGTCTAAGGGCTGACCTAGTTATTTATTTTGTATGAGTGTATAAATATAAGGTGTGCCCATTGTATTCAGTATGGAAGTTGATAGAGAGTTATAATAAGAAGAGAAAAAGTGTGAGAACACACTAGAAGATGTATTAGAGCTTTGCTAGAGGTCAAAGAATCAGCACATCAAAGGAAATGATTTGACAAGTAGTGTCACAGTGATAGTTCATCCTGCAGATATAGTGTGTATCTCAGATCAGAAGGTTGTAGCCTTCACCACTTGAACAGTGAGCTCTTGGATAATTTGTCCTCTCCCCTAATAGGGAATATTTTAAAAGACTCCTAATAGGGTCCGACCCTTGACAAGGTCTATTGTACTAAAAGCATTGTAAAGCAACTGCTAACAGGGTTAAGGATCTTCTAACAAGGATCACAAAACACTAGTGCAGAATATTAGTGGGTGTCAATTCCCATCGGGGTTTTTACCTATTTGGGTTTCCCTGTAATCATATTGGTGTCATGTGTTGATTTCATGTTTCATGTTTATGTGAATGTTGAATTCAGTACTTAAGCATTTAAGTTCAGTATACAGATTAAAGAGAAAAGTTAAAATACAGTGAACACTGATTCACCCCCCTCTCAGTGTTCCCATTCCTAACAATTGGTATCAGAGCTTTGGTCCTCAGCATAGAAGTTTAACCACTTGAGGAGATCATGGACAAAGTAGAAATGAAACATTTGAAAATAAATCTTGAAGCTACTCTTGAATACCTGGACAAATCAAAAAGAGAAATTGAAGAGCTAAAAGAAAAATTCAGTGATGCACAGTTGGTTATCAAAAGGCTAAGAAAGGACTTGAAAGAATGCTCTACCAGTGATCTAGGAGCAAAGGTCAAGAAGTTAAATGAAGAAAATGCATCTATGAAAGAGCTACTTGAAGAATTTGATGATAAGCTGATCAACAATTAGGAAGTCTACAATGAACAAGTCAAGGAGAACCTTCAACTGAATGAAGAACTAAGGCAAGAAAACATGGAAATCTTGGAGCTAAGGAATAGAAAAGAAAGCTTGGAGTCTTAATTGAAAGTAGAAAAGAATAATATTAACAAGTTACACACCAGTTTTGATTTGTTAGAATCTCAATTGTATGCAAGGAGAGCCAAAGGAGACACTAGTTGTATTGGTTACAATGAAGCACAAAATCAGATTGATAATATGTGAGCAAGAAAGGAGACACAAAAAGACTCTACTGATACTTAGAAGACTGAAGATCAAACCAAAGACAATGGTGGACCTCCTAAGAATGAGCACAAGCCTAGATAACACTTTTTTTGCATGTAAAAAGCATGGACACATTGCAAGGAATTGTACAAAGGTAAGAACTTTTAATGGTTACTGTTATTCATGCAATAGATTTGGTCATAGAGCTATGAATTGCAAGACTAGTAAGAAGAACATGATCCAACATGATCATAGAAATTAGAATCAGACAAATGTAAGAAGTTCTCAGAATGTTACATGTCAGATATGTAACTATAATGGTCACTTAGTGAAACAATGCAAAATGGTGACTCATGTCAATGCACTGAGGAATATAAGACCTCCATTCATTTGTCACTCTTGTAACAAGGCTTGACATATCTCAAGGTTCTATAGATCAAGGATGCAAGGTCAGGAAATCCCTAAAAAGGACAAAGAGCCTATTTTGGATCCTGAAGGAGAAGTCAAGTTTGTGAAAGCCTCAAAGGATGCAAGCTTGATTTGGACAGAAGCAAAGAAGGACAAAGTTGATGAGAATGTATTGGATGCATTCACAGTGGACGTACCCTCTACATCTAGATGAATGGCCCTTAGGGTCATAGGGGGAGCTAATTTAGCTCTAGACCCCTGTGTGGCTGGTATACTCATCCTTAGAGTATGTGCCTTTGGACTTAAGCTTTTGGAGTATAAAGGTACCTTTGTGCAAGAGCGCACATGCTGATTGTGAACAGAACTCAAGTTGGAAATTTTGAAGTGACAACCTGGTTTATGTGACTTGCATTAATGGTGGAATTCTCACTTTAAGTACACAAAAAGCTATTTGATTACTCATTGCATTCAAATTTAGAGCGATAGGAGAGCAAAAAGAGCCTTAGAAATTTTTGTGAAGACTTGGAGATTGATCTATCAGTGACTTGTAGTAATTATCAGTGCATTTGGTCAGTTGCAGAAACCCTAGTTTGACTTACCGATTTAGAAGTCTTCAGATCATCTCAGAGTATAGTTGGAAAGCAATTAAACAAGTAAGTCATGGCCACTCCCATAGTTTTTGATGTTGCTGAGAAGAAGAGATATGTATTCAAGAAACATCCTTTCAAGTCAACCCTAGATGATTTAGAGGGAGCATTCTCCCGCATGCCTATGGGCGTTATGCATGTAGAAGACATTAGGGCTTATATCTACTGCAAGAAAGAACTAGTAGGGTTGGATAGGTTAAGGGTGCACATGGATACTATGTTGAAACCAGACAAAACATTCATGGATGAATATGTTAAATGGAATGATCACCCTATTGTTGAGTATGCTATGGCATATGAATTCTATGAGATAGAATGGATAAATAATTTATTGAGCAGGATTCATGATGATTTATTTTGGATTGGTGATGTGCCAGTAAGGATCACTAGTGACTTGATATATGAGATGACAAGCCTTTCTAGGACAGGCGTCATCCTTCTTGTGGGAAAGGATGTCAGAAATATTATTGAACAAACATGTAAGTCAAGGAGCGATAGGCATGGCATGACAATCAAGCCTATTGAATAAGAAGACATCAAATTGATGTCTATGATACTAGGATACATGTTTCATCACACTGGCAGGGTGAATAGTGTTTTTGTGGGCACTATTCTAGTAGCCATCATACTTGTGAAGGGAGATGGAGAGTTCAACTTGTGTGAGATCTTACGCACACAATTGATTAATAACATCAAGGTCATCAAGCATGATAAGACCAAAATATTCAGGTTTGGGTCCTTAATCATTTACATGTACCTTCACATTGTTGGGAGAGTATCAGATTTGTATTTGGACAAGTCCATTCCAACCATGCCATAGATATCCATCAAAGCATCCACCGAGAGTACATTGAGAGATTATGTAACATTTGAATTGAAGACCTTTAGGGCTAAGATGTAAATGAGGTACATGATTCTAGAGAGCATTGTGGAAAAGTACAAGGATACAATTTTTTTTATGGTGGAGACAAACACAACTTGTATGGAAGCTATTGAGCCAAGAACTAAGTGGATTCATGCACTTGGTTATGAGGTAGAGGAACAAGTTCTTGAAGCATATGTGCAGGTACTACTATTAGCCCCCAAATATCCTAATGAACCTAGGTGGGGAACATATGAGGAGAAAACTAGAGAAGTAGATGCTAAACTTAATAGTGCAGTAACAAAAAGAAAGGTTGCTAACGTCACATCAAAGATCTTAAGGATTCATGGTGTATCTCAAGTAGACCTTGATAAAGCAAGGGATGAAAAGATTGCTTTGAAAATTAAGAGCGCATCCACATTGGAAGCTAATCCCAAGATAAAGAAGATAAAAATTGAAAAAGATGATAGTCAGAAGGATAAAGAAGATGATACTCCTTCTGCGCCCAAGGTAACCATTGACCTTACTGCTCCTCCCAAGTATAAGGCAATGCCTAAGAGGAAGAAAGAGGTTGGCACTAGTCATCCATCCTCGTGAGTCACAAGAAATAGAAGGAACACCCAAGCACCTCTTGAAGTAAATTTCAAACCCAGTCTCAGTGTGCTAAGTGCCAGAATAGTTGATGAGGGAAGTTTTATGGCAAGTATAGTGAAATTGACAAGTCAGAGATTCATAGCATGATCATAAAGCACATGATCAAGTTCAAAAGGATAGTTTTGGAACTAAAAACAATGATTATTGACAAAGTATGGAATATCCTTGAATTCCAAAAGAGATAGGCCATTGAGGAAGATCATCGGATAAGAGAAAAGATTCTTGATGACACCCTTCCTGTATGTGAGCTAGAAGAGAAGAAATTGCTGTTAAATCTGGTGAAGCCTCACCTCAGAACAAAGACAAGAACTCTGAACATAATGGATAAAAATTATGAGCTAACTACAAAAGAGATATAGAAAGCCTTTGAGAAGGTATTTATGGATAGAAACGTGTATCCATCTACTGCACCCACAACTAATGTACCCACAATGGTTACAAAAGGGTCTGAGACCATCAAGGTACAATCTACAGGTCCTTAGGATTCAGTACCTATAGTGGAAGTATAAATAGAGTTAGATAAGTCTACATCCATGTCAAAATCACTCAAGGAAAACACCATTATCATTGATAATGTTGAGATATCCATGGCGGCCACTGACACAGAATTGGACAAATTTGAGGAAGATTTTGTGAGCACACAAGAAGCTGAAATTTTATATAGCAACGCACCTCCCAGTTAGCAAGGAGAGGTATTGATTGAAAATGTAACAGATAAGGAAGAAGAAGATAAGATGGAAGGAAAAACAAGAGAAAGATGAAACTAATGTTCAACTAGCCAAGGTAAAACTAGAAGTGATGGATAGCACTCCCATCACTCCCTCATCAGCATTGTTGTCAAGTTTGACACTTGACACATCTAGTTTGGATTCATGGAGAGAAGAAGACCCGATTAAGTTCAACATCCTAGCTATGGATAAGGAAAAGGAGAAACAAGTAATGAGAAATCCTCTCCTCGTGGAATCTGTGAACATACTGAACAGTTTATTGCCTGTAGACAAGAAAGTGTCCAAGGTACATTCTATCGATGATGTAAGTACAATCATTTCTCAATTCAAAGTTAATTTTTCAAGCCTTGAAGAATCTACATCCAAAGCTGTAGAAGATAAGTACTTGAAGAATAAATTGAATGAGTTGATGAGAAACTTTGCACTAGATTTGAATTCACTCAAGATAGGACAAGCATCTTTAAAAGAATTTGCTGATCAAGGAAGGAAATTCATTGCAGACTGCATGGATCAAGATAAGCTTACTGATGCCCATCTTAAGAAAATAAAAGAGGTAGAAGCTATGATTAAGCAGGTGAAGATTTCAATGATAGACACATCCACTGATGTAAACATGTGCAACAATGTCTACCAAGGTCAGTTGGACAAAATTGAGAAGGCAGAGAAAGAGATTGAAAATATAAGGTCTAGACAGAATCAGTTGAGGATTGCTCTTGCGCCCTCACTAGACATTCTCAATTAGAATATAAAGGATATTGATTCCACCATGATAACCTATGATCAAGGTCCAAGCATAGATTTGAAGAAGATGGAGAAGCTTCAGTATGCTTTATGCACCCATCTCTTGATAGTTAACTCTTTGATAACTTTTTGGAAGAAGGAGATCTAGAACCTTAAGATAGCATATTCGGATGTTTTCCCTCAGTGAGTATGTGTAGATACAATTTTTTGGTACACCTTTGTCATTAATGTAAAAGGGGGAGTTGTGTATAGAATATGGATTATAATATGTTTAGGGAGATATAAGTATATGTATAGATGACAAAAAGTTTTTTGTATTAAGGACAGTTAGCAACTTGGCCATATTCCTTTGTTGCCATCTATGACAAAGGGGGAGATTATTGGAAAGTTGGATATACTGATGTATATGACTTGATTCAGTGTTTTCATTATGGAAAAAAAGTCATATAGCAGTTTGGAGTCAGCCCACTTGAAAAAAAGATAAAAAATCAGTTAAGTGTTGAAGACTGGACAGTGTACAGAGTTCCTGTAGCTCAGAGCATTAGGGCATGTGCATACAGAATAATTATGGTATGCACCATAGAAGTTAAGTTGGTTAGACTATATTATTTCTTAGTCTAAGAGTGCATGATCAGATGTGCAAGGATGAGAAAGTTACAGTTAGTTGAAGTTGCACAGCCAGTGTGTGCGAGTGAAGAATAGAGTATGAAGCTGACAATTAGTATTTTGGTTTGCGATTATAATATAATGTTGTAAAGGATATGCACCCATTTTATTTAGGTTTTCAACATATATACTTGTTTATTTGTAAGAACGCTTAATCCAATTCATTTGGAAGCATTGTATGTAATAGGTCTAAGGGCTGACCTAGTTATTTATTTTGTATGAGCGTATAAATATAAGGTGCACCCATTGTATTTGGTATGGAAGTTGATAGAGAGTTATAATAAGCAAATAAGAAGTGTACAAAAACACTAGAAGATGTATTAGAGATTTTCTAGAGGTCAAAGCATCAACACATCAAAGGAACTGATCTGACAAGCAGTGTCACAGTGAAAGTTCATCCTGTAGATATAGTGTGTATCTGAGATTAGAAGGTTGTAGCCTTCACCACTTGAGCAGTGAGCTCTTGGATAGTGTGTCCTCTCCCCTAACAGGGACTATTGTAAAAGACTCCTAATAGGGTCTAACCCTTGACAAGGTCTACTGTACTAAAAGCATTGTAAAGAAACTCCTAACAGGGTTAAGGATCTTCTAACAAGGATCACAAAACACTAGTGCAGAATATTAGTGGGTGTCGATTCCCACCGGGGTTTTTACCTATTTGGGTTTCCCTGTAATCATATTGGTGTCATGTGTTGATTTCATGTTTCATGTTTATGTGAATGTCTAATTCAATACTTAAGCATTTAAGTTTAGTATAAATATTAAAGTGAAAAGTTAAAATATAGTGAACACTGATTCACCCCCCCCTCTCAGTGTTCCCATTCCTAACATTTTCTTCCACCGACCTTTTTATTTTTATTTTCTAAAGCAATTTCCAAATTCTTCTTGGCACTTTGAACCACAACAGGTTCATGCTTGTTGTTGTTACTCTTGTTGGGGAAAGTTATTGGTTTAGGAGAAACCTTATTTTTAGAAATATCCTTAACAAAGAGTGACCTTGGGACTCCTTGATCAACATCAACCTTTCTATTTATTAGGTTATATGAAGGTCTAGCTTGAGCAATAGCAGCCATAGTCAAAGTCTTGATTTCTTCTTTACTGGGCTTTCTCCAATGAGCACCATCTATTTCTGGTCTGATCATATTTGTTTGACAAGTTTCATCATCAAACTCCTCCAGATCAGAATGGGAAAATACTTGTTGCTCATAAACCAGGAGAATTCTCCTTTTGTGATCAACATCAACTAATATCTCTTCATCATATGAAGAGGAAAGTTCTTCCACCTTTTGAGTGGTGAACACATTTACTGAGGACTTTTAAGATTCTTCATGGTCTCATGCAAGTGGATCTTCTGGTTCATCTCCTATAGCTCAGGCTACAACACATTGGTAAGGTGAGTGAGGCATGTCACAAGCCACAGACCATGGGATATTTTCCACATTATGTGTTGTATTCTTCTTCAAAGGATCAAGAGTATCCCTACCCTTTTGTGGCTCATGGGTGTCAAAAACAGGCTTCCCATATTTCCAATTTGTTTTATAGGGATGATCATGTAATCTAGGAAATCTTTCTTTCCTTTGATATAGTGGTCTATTATCTTGGAAATTCTTCCCACCCTTATCAAATCTAGTAGAAATATCTTTGACAACATTTGCCAATTTTTCAACCTTTTCATCTTCTTTGGTAGGTTTCACAACATGTGGTCTAGTTTCTTTCCACAATTTAGTTTCATCCCTTTTATACATTTGACCATATGTTTTTTCAATATTTATGGCTAATTTGAAAGCATCTCTCAAATTACATGCATTTTTGTCTCTCAAAAGGTAAGACATTTTTACTTCTACAACATTGAAGTATGTGGTCAAACAAACTTCATCATCCAATCTCAAAACTTGAAATAACTTGTACATAGCCTTTTGAAATCTACCATTGAATTCTGACATGCTCTCATTTACATGCTTCTTAATATTATTTAACTCATTAAGCATATAACTAGAATTGACATGTTCAACATATTGTTCTTTAAAGCTTCTAAAAAATTCATCCCATGAAGTAATGCTATTTTCAAGAAGACCCTTGTACCAATCCCTAGCATCCTCAATTAATGACTGAACAAAGAGTTTCATAACTAAATCTTCAATCTCTATTTCATAAGCATTTACCTTATCTATAAAATATTTAAGATGCTCTTCACATTTAATGACATTGTAACTAGTGAACTTAGATATTTTGTCCCTTACCTCATTGGGAATAGTATTCGGCTGACCAGGGATACCATCAAAGAACAATGGTCGGTATCTGTCCAGATGAACATGCCTCCTTTGAAGATTTTGTGGAGCTTGTGCTCCCACTCCTCTAGTATTATGATGTATAGTATTCCTAGCAAGACCACTAGCTAATGGGAATGTGGGATTTACACTTTGAACTAGTCCTTGGACCATTTGCTTGGAGCTTGAGGTTTGGAGACTAGGCATAGGACCACATGATTGATTTTGGGGTAATGTCCCACTAGTAAAAGGGACTGAGCTGCTAGCATTTGTATTCGTATTGGAATGTAGGAAAGAAATTTTCCTTTTCATCTCATCTGCAACTACCTCCAATTCTAGCTTCTCTAATTGGATGGCCAAGTCTTCCTTGGCTTTTCTAGCTTTCTCTAGATCTAAGCTAGCCTGAGATATTGCATTAGGATTAGCATCATTCCTTTTGGATTCATTTATGTTGATCCCAACTATCTTTTGTTTTCCCTTATCAGATGTATCCATTACATTATTTCTAAGATCCTCATTTCTTTTGATCGTTGATGGATACAACTGCCTCAGGACAGGGCCTTCACCCTCAAACTCATCTTTCTTGGATTTAGCCTCATTTCTATGGACTTGTTGTGTCAAAGCTTCTACATCACTAAATAAATCACTTTCTAAACCCCTAAATCTTTGATTTAGACTCTTTGCTTAGATCTCATTATTATTTTTATTTCCAATGAGCTCTTGCCTCTCCATGAGTAACTCATAAATTTATTTCTCCCACTCCTTTTGTCTTCTAGTAATTTCTAAAAATTGTTCCCGATCCTTTTTCCTTAAAGCAATAACTTCTTCCCGCAACTTCTCAAAATCATGAGATGTAGTTTCAGTAGAAGATGTATCTCCTGCCTGATCTAAACTTTCTCATGCAAGAAAAAATCCTATGTCCATAAATTCATCTTCTTGAGGGGGACTAACTGACTCAAAGTTCATTCTTCTAAGGAATTCAGGATTTTTAGAAAAAGACAGGACTTCCCTTTGGATGGGGATTGAAGCATGATCTTGAGCTAGCCTAAGAGAGTCATTGCTAGATGTTCCTCTTTTAGACCACTACTTCCTACTATGTGTGTGCAATTCATCACCCATATTTCTTTTCGAGTGATCCCTATAGTATGACCTAGTATTCCTTTGTCTACTCATAGATACTTTGACAAGATTTCTCAATAAATTTTTATATGCTTAACCAGAAACTGGTAAACATAGAGTTCAGAGTCACCACCCACACACTTGTGGGGATAAATTTATAAACTGGTCTTCAAATACAACAATAAATAGTTCGTAGAAAAACTATAAAAAGCTTTATCGCAAAAATATTTTAAAAATCCCCAGTGGAGTTGCCAATTTTGTTAGTGTTCAAAATTGTAGATGATAAAAAATAATTAGAAAACCTCTGATTCTTAACTCTTGTAGTCCCAATAGATGCATAAAATAGTAATAAACACTAAGGTAATAAGGATTTGATTCCTTCTTCACTTTGAGCTTTCAGCTATAGGTGGGTATACCTATCAGATTGAATTTTTCAAATATCACAAATGTTATCTATATGCTTGATACAGATCTAAACATATAACTTTCAAAAAACTTTAAAGTAAATCATCATTTATATTTTGATTGATGGTGAAAAAACTGAAACCTAAGCAATGACCAGTGCAAATCCTAGGGCATTCGAGTTAATAAACATGCATCTACAGAAAACCTTTCAATTCAAATAATCCCAAACCCCAGATAAAATGCATTACAGATTATCCTTTCATGTATACATTAATTCATAAAATTCATCACAAACATTGAAACCTATGAGACCTCACTCAAGATTCAACCCCACTATCTACCTTGTAGAAAGATGTATCTAAACTACCTTACTGATGCAAGAGCATCTCGTGTCCTTGGCAATCCTATGTCACCAAAAACATATTTGAGTTTCTCTGTGTTGCTTGGTTCCTACTTTGACCGAGTTGGTTCGATATTGCTCAGTTTCCTTTATTCGCCGGTGTTGGTCAATTATCTCTCTCGTGCATGATGAATTTCTCTGGCACTCAGTGATGCTTGTTAGTGCTTGATTTCCTTGTTTACCGAGTTGTTTGTGTTGGATTTATTTTGAGGCTGACTTGTGCATTTAATTTGGGTCACAGATTTAATTTTGGTATCCATCATTGGGAAGCGTGTGGACCTAGATCTATTTTTTCCTTCCATTGATTATGGATCTAAAGGCTGACTTGGATTGGTAGCCTCTAGTATAAATGTAGTTGTTTGGTTAGAGTTTTGGGAGTCATTTTTTGATAGGAGATAGAAGATAGAAGATTAGCAATGGTTGGAAGATCCTCGCATGTTTGAGGACTTCTGTACTTGATTTTAATATATGGCCAAAACTAGGAAGGCCTTACAGCCCAACATTTATGACTCAATTTGAAGATAATATTGAAGTTATCTGCATTCTCTCTCTCACTATTGTGTGTTGTTTCTTTCACATGTTGTTTTGCAAGGTGGATCTGGTTAGGGTGTGCCTTTGGCCCTTCCGCTATCATCCCTTGCATTAGGTGGTATCAAAGTGAGGTGAGATCTGGATCTAGGTTGCAAATCTATATTCAAAGGCTCCTTCTTGTGAAGCCCTAGTTGAATTTTTGTGGGGTAGGAGATTGTGATCTGACTTGCAATTGCAGAGAGTTTTCAAGATGGTTCGTGGGAGGCGAGATGCAAATCTAGGATTGGTAGATATGTTGAGACAACTTTTTGCTAGATTGGAAGCTATTGAAACAACCCAGAGAAGAGGAAGACATCTTGAAGATGTTAGTGATGATGAAATTGAGGTAGAACAAGGTGATGTATAACCTACACCTGTGATGGATCAGGGTGAGGAAAGATTCTTGAAGGCTTTGACAAGTCTGAAGTCTACACCACACTTTAATCCTCCTGAGTATGGTGGAAAATTGGATTCTAATGAATTGGGGGATTGGATCATTGAGATGGAAAATTACTCTGAGTATGAAAATGTACATGAGGAAAAGAAGGTAAAAATTGCAAGCACAAAGTTGAAAAGTCATGCATCCTTGTGGTGGGAAAATCTGCAGTTGGACAGAGAGAGGAAAGGAAAAGAAAAAATCAAGGTATGGAGTAAAATGGTGAATAAATTAAAAGGAAATTTTTTTAGTACTCTGAAAAATCCATATAGTTTTGAGCCCATCTAAAGATTTTTCTCCTAAGGCAAAATTTGTGCCTTTCAAAAAATAGTTTAAAAAGATCCAAGTTTAAGTGCATATAAAAAAGGGCCTGATGAATTTTATGGGATGGGGCTTAGGAATTGTGTTCCTCACCTTTCATTTGGCATATGAAATTGGTTAAAAATTTCAGAATTCAGTTTGGATAAGTTTTGAGGGTACCCATTTGGAGGCTAGTGTTCAAATCTACACTTTGCATCCTGTTTGGTTTTTACTGAATGACCTACTTTGAAGGCTTGCATCTGATACCAGAATGATGGTCATGATAAAAGGAATGTTGCATCATTTTTTAGGCATGAGAGTGTGTCTCCATGCTCATTTTCAAAATCCTAGGGGTCTGTATGATCAGTTTACCAGGGAACTTCTGATTGCATTTTATTCAGTTTTCGTGAATGTGGGAATGTAGTTTTGAAGTAACCTACTTTGAGGTCGTGCAACTTGTACCTCATCAGTGGACAGGGGGGATTGATGGTTGTTTCAAAATGTAGACATGGAAGTGATGCTCCTTGATAAGTTTTGGATCATGACCAATCCGATTGATTACTTTGCTCGGTCAGTTCCAGATGCAACTTCTACAGTTTCACTATCTTCCATTTCAGGATGTTCCAAGTGTCCGACTTTGAAGTTTATTTTTGGATGATTGGTTTATCTTTCTAGAAATATGATTGTAGTCATGTTTTCTATGTATGAGAGAGATCATCTATCCAGGGTTTCAGACCATGAAGGTTCCGTTTGACGTGAATACAAGATCAGACAAAGGGTGTTCAATAATGATGAAAAGTGTGGATAGAATAACTTTGCAAAGTAACGATTTTCCAAAATTTGTAGATTTTTCCAGATGCTTAGCTCCAGATGAGGGTTGTTTTGTTGCATTCCTTGCATATGATTCATCTAAAAAATTCAGTGGCATGCCCTCATCTCATCATTTGATATTTTTAAATCATCTCTTTCCGAGGCAGTCAGAAGTGTTTTCAATTTGTGTTTGCCGACATTTCTGAGTAGGTGATTTCAACTTTTAAAATATCTTTCCTTGTTCATTTCTAGATGAAACCATTTTACAGGGTGATTATCTATATTACAAAGTTCATGTCTACCAAGCTTTAGCATTCAGTGATATGTTTTGATTGGTCTTTTAAAGGCACTAATGGAGGTGTTTTATTCAAATTTACCAACTAGCAAAGTAGTAGAAGCTGAAGTTTTTAAAGGTTTCCAGTTGTCCAGATTGGATCTGGTTGCAAGCACTAGTCGGTCTAGATCATTTTCGAGGCTGATTGTTTGAATTCAAAATTTTTTAGGCCGGACCCACTTGGGGTCAAACCTGCCTCATTATAAAAAGGATAAAATTTGTCACTATGCTAGGCATGCCATCTATGTTTTGCACTGTTGGTTGGAAACATTATATAAAAGTCTGCAAACAAAATAGGAAGGGGCAACATGTGTTGAATGTAGAAAAAAGTGATAATTACATGAGTATACAAGTTTAGAAGACCAAAAAATACAAAAAGAGAAGGACAACCAAGAAGTGCATGAACATGTGATTAAAGTATGAAGGCAGTTTTCCTTGAGGCCAATGTTTTGAAGTGTTTGGAGGATGGAAGTAAATCTCAATCTAAAATGTTAAAACAAAGGTTGATTTTGATACATTTGAAATTGATAAAGATGCCAAATTGAATTTGCAGGAGAAGAAGCTCATGGATTTTAGATGCCACACACACCAAATGTTATGAAGGCTGGATGAGTACACAATTTCTGTGTGCATATATTCAAGCGATAGTTTGCAGTGTTTAACAAATGCTATGCACACTAAAACAAAGAGCATGCACACCTTTGAAATGCTACACACACCAGGGTATGAAGAACATAGGATATTTATTATGCACCACATTTGGGGGGCATTCAAAGCCCAAAGGAAATGCATGCGCCAAGGGAGATCAAGGAGGGCTTGTGTGAGCTCCCAATGAAGGTGTTGTCTGCAGCACACAACAAGCAATGAGATGCTGCATATGTTTAATTTGTACTAGCTGCTCCATAAGGGATGTTGCTATACGTACCATGTGAAGTAGGAGGCTGGGCGCATAGTATGGTGCATGAATCTTTGAGGGCTGTATATACTTTGTTAATATGCATTCGCAGGCCCAAGCAAAGGGAAAACAAATAGAAAGGGAGAAACCAATTGAAATGCATGCCTAGTAGCATGCCAAGGGGCAGTAAGGAATGGGTTTGCATGCATAGGCCTTTGGAAGAGAAAATGTGAACACGTTGGTATAAGGGAGAGGATGTACAGGGGTTGTGTATTGAGTTTCATTATCCCAAATGCACTATGGTTTGATGAAACTAGTTGTTTAAATGAAAGGAGACTCAGTTGATAAGTAAAGAAGCAAGAAGAAAGGAGGCTTTGGAGTGGGTCTTTTGAGTTTGTGTGGGCCCAGCTGGGTGCTTTCCATAAGGGGATAAATTTTGAAACATAAAACTATTATAAACCTAGTGGAATTATCCCACATTGACGCCGCGAGAGAGGATTGAGGAGTTCATAAGCCAAAATGCATAGTACATTGGTATCCAAATGTGGACAACTATTTGAAGCCTCCCGCTCATGCATGTACATGAATTGAGGTGATTAGGTGGAGGATGATGAGGATGGTGGGCCCCACACATACTTAAGTAAATTTTGACAGAAAATGCAGGCCTTGGTTAGATGCATTGAGATGTATGCCACAAGATCAATGGTCGTCGTTGTCCCATGATAAGGAAGATGTAGGATGGATACCATTATGGGAATGCGACAGAGTGACAAGTGTCACTTGGTGACATGGTGATGAGATGCATTTTGGTGCCAAGTGGACATTACAGTGAACCAAAATGTGACATGTGGTAGGGGACCGATGACGGAGTAGTGAAATAGACAAGCCAACCGGCCGCCTCGAGATGCATGCCAATTTGACGGTGGTCACTATTCTGGAAGGAGAAAGATGTTCAATGGTTACTTCTACGAGACTATGAGAGGCTGCCATGTGTCATGGTGGTGAGCTGTTGGATGGATGCCCAGTCAATGAGATAGGCCAATAAGAATGTGACACATGGCAGAGGGATGTGCTGGCAGTCCAACTGGGAAATAAGGTCAGTCAACGAGCCAATCCAGAAGCACCACATGGCATGTAGTGCCCACATTAAAATCAACATGTATGTGAAAAGTTTTAATAGTTTATAAATTTTGCATTATGTATCAAATTCGAATTTAGAGATTGCACTTGCTTGTGAAAATGAAAAAATGCCTGCAGGACTCATTGTTTATCAGAATATATGAGTATTATATGTTTTTGGAATCAACACAAAATGAGGAATCCGATGGTGGCAATGAAAATCAGATTTGACCAAGTTGGTAAGAGTAGTAATGGACTATATATTTCGGGACCAAATTTAGGTAAGGATGAGATATTTTGTAAGAGATATGTTTTAGAGTAAAATTGTATTAGATTTGTTTGAGATATTTTTGATAGTCTTAGGGTTGACTGTGTTACCATAAAAAATCCCTAAATGGTCCTAAGATTGTTGCAATCCTATATAAGGATTTCCAAGACCATTTAAAGAGGCTGCTGGTTTTCTGGTTCACAAGGTTACATCCCGAACCTTCAGTCAAGGAGTAGGACATGTTCAGTCCATTTTGTATCAGAATAGAGTAGAAAGTTGCAGATCTTTTGCATATTGTCTTAGTGGCTTTGAATCTTCAAGCAAGGTGTATGTAGAGGCTTAGATCCTAATTCTTAATTCAAGTTTTCAGTTCTATTTCTCTCCATCTGTGTCAAGTTTTATGGGTTTTGAATGTTTTGATTCTTTGTATGGAGTTTATCTATGCATGTGTTATCTATCTTCAATTTTGGTTTTAATTAGATTAAATTATGCTCTAGATGATACACAAATTCATGGGGTTTTCATAGGGATTTTTGTAAGTAGTATGGTTCTCGGTATTTGCATTTATGACTTGGATCTTTGATGAAGTGATAGTAATCAATCTTTGTATTCTGTAGTGCACTAGATGATTTGCCCAATGGATAAGGCACTGATTTGAAACAAGTAAACTTTATGTTGATATATGTCTAGATAGGATGTGTTGTATTCTGCAAAAGTCAAATTAAAATCCTTTCAATCCTTTCAATCCTTTCGGTGTTATGTTCGTGGTATCAGTTTCATCATAGCAATGGAGAGTTAATTCATTGTTTTTAATACCAAGACAACGATGGACAATGAAAATAATTTGAGATATAAAATTGCCAAAGGGTTTTTATCCACTGGAGTTCATTGTCATAATGTTCTGATCAAAGCAAATTGGTGTAAATCAGGAAATGAAATTCAATGTCAAAGTGTCTCCATCTCTGCCAATCTTATTGATCATGTTTCACGTTATGCTTCTGGACAGAATGTGAATGAAGAAAAATTGATATATACAAAGGGTATATACCAAGTAGGTTTGAACCTAATTCTTCCAGTTGTGAGGCTACATAGATTTATTGTTTACACTCAAGTATTGAAAATAAAGAGGGGGCAGATCTTTCATCAGATGATGATCAAGCCCCAAATAATGAAATTTTATCAGATTTCAGTGATGCTGATACTGAAGAAGAGAATTCAAGGAGCCAGAATGATCCTGATCTTCTTGAAGACAAAGTAATAATTTATGGACAACTTTGTGAAGAGAATGAGCAATTATCATGTGATGAAGATGATTGTGAAAAGGTTGATATGATTGGAGCAATACTGAATTCTTTTGTTTCAGATGATAGTGGTGATGAAACTAATTTTTTGGTTTGTATGTTTTAAGCTTTTGATTTACCATGTGAAGTTGTTAGCCATAAGATAAATGAAGGCTTCTATGAGACTGAATATGAAACCATGGTAGCTCAGTTTTCCCTTGAACTAGAAATGGAACTCAATTGGTTTGATATAGATATTAAAGATTTTGATATTGTTAATGATATAAAGTTAGTGTCTTATCAAGAAGAAGTTAATAGTGCTAACAACACTACCTACAACAAGGAATTATGTCAAGGGGATGTATGCCAAAAGGAGGACATGTGAGAGGTGTGTTCTTTCTTCCAAGATTTGGATGTAAAGGGTGATGGTGCTCTATTTTTGAAAAACATTGAAACAAGCTAGCAAGGACATATCAATTACCAATCAAAAAATGAATCTTTTACTTTGCCAATTCAACATGATGATGTCTCCCAGAATGAATTTAATTTAAAGCCATGAGTTACACTTCAAAATTATTTTCTTGAAGACGTGTGATATGCATACGGTTGAACTTCAGAGCTTCCCTTTTGATGTTCAAACATACTATGAAGGTGCTAATTACTTTCCATATACAGAGCTGAAAATTCAGGACAACATGTCTAATGGTTCCAAATTTTAGATTGGTTGTGATTTTGTTTCAGATACAAAAGTGTGTTCTTCAAGTGATAAAAAATTAGATTATCAAGATATGACAATAAGGTTTCCTTGTGAGCAACCTTGTGCAAATAAAGATTATGATGCTGATAGTGAATTTAATGAATATGAAGATGATGAAGAAGAGTCTATGGTAAATAATGTTTCTATTAAGTTTGTAGACCTTTCTTTTTATCAGCAAAAGAGAGCAACTTTCTTGTCTCAGTATAAGAAAGATTTGTGCAAACAAAAAGATGATTATGATGCAGATGAAAGTTCCTACAATGATGGATTTGCACAAGATAATGGGATCCAAGAGTTTGCAGCCCCTATTCCAAACAAGAAGGAAATTTGCAGCATCAACAATGAAGCCAAAGAGAATGAAAATGAAATCCAATGCATACTAAACAATGAGGAAATCTCAGACCTCTTAGATGCTGATTTTCAAAGAAATGCTCTTATTTTTGACTCTACACTTTCATGCCCAAAGGATATGTGTTTTGATAGTGATAATGTTAGCAAGGGTGTGAAGTATTATGCATATAATGTCAATTCTATTCCTACAACTAGATTGGATACTTTGCAAGATTATGATGCATATGAGTGTGAGGAATATAAGAATGTCATGTATGATGAGTATGAAGATTCATATGTTGGTATAGTTTCAGATTTTGATGAGCTTGGTGTCAGAGATTATTGTGTAAATCAGAGTATTGAGGAAAGTGATAAATCTGAATGTGACTTCTTAGCCCTACAAGTTTTAGAAGAAATATTGTTTTATCATACAAATTTATGTGTGCAAAACATTGATAGAAGTTGTGAGAAAATTTTTGGTCTTCAGTCATTTTGTGAGGAGATGTTTCTGCTTAGTTTGCAAACCAATTTTGTAACTAACCACATTGTTTCTTCACAAACTAATGAACCAAGTTATTCAATGGCTGAGCTATCTCACAAGGATAACTCTAAAGATCTGGTTCCTTCTCAGTCAGGTGAGTTTTTAGTAATGCAAGATCATCATTGTAGCGTATATTTTGAGGCATTACTAGATAAGTTTTATACTTCCAGTCCTCAAAAAGAATAGATAAAAGATGTTCTTTATTTTCTGGAATATGTACATGAGGTTGGTTGTGACCGAAAGAGTGTGGGTTGTGACAAGTATGGATTTACCTTTCAGCCCAAATATTTTCACATATGTTGGCAGCATGTTTGTCAAAAGTTTTTTAAGCAACTGGTCTCATATATGGATGAAAATAATATATATGACAGAGGTAAGAAGTGGTTCTAGTTTTGAGGCTTTGAGCCTTTGCAAGTGATGTATATATTGTACATTTGTTTTCCTTCAGTTGTGTGTTTCTTTCCGGTTCTCGATTCCTTTGCAAGTTTTTGTGAGAAGGCTTCCCTATTTTTGTGATCGGTGGGTGGTCTGCTATACCAAAGATCCATGAATCCTTTGCATGCCCACAAGGGGCACACATACCCAATCAGATCCAGTGTTGTTACTCTAAAAAATCCATATAGTTTTGAACCCATTTTCAGATTTTTCTCCTAAGGAAAAATTTGTGCCTTTCAAAAAATAGTTTAAAAAGATCTAAGTCCAAGTGCATATGACAAAGGGCCTGATGAATTTCATGGGATGGGGCTTAGGACATGTGTTCCTTGCCTTTAATTTGGCATATGAAATTGGTTGCAAATTTTAGAATTCAATTTGGATAAGTTTTGAGGGTACCCATTTGCAGGCCAGTGTTCAAATCTGCACTTTGCATCTTGTTTGATTTTTACTGAATGACCTACTTTGATGGCTTGCATATCATATCGAAATGATGGTCATGATAAAAGGAATGTTGCATCATGTTTTAGGGATGAGAATGTGTCTCCATCCCCATTTTAAAAATCTTAGGGGTTTGTATGATTAGTTTACCAGGGCACTTCTGATTGCATTTTATTCAGTTTTCCTGAATGTGGGAATGTAGTTTTGAAGTAGCCTACTTTAAGATCATACAACTTGTACCCCATCAGTGGTCAGGGGGGATTGATGGTTGTTTCATAACGTATACATGGAAATGATTCTCCTTGATAAGTTTCAGATCATGACCAATCCAATTGATTACTTTTCTCGGTTAGTTTCGGATGCAACTTCTACAGTTTACTATCTTCCATTTCAGGATGTTCCAAGTGGCCGACTTTGAAGTTTATTTTTGGATGATTGGCTTATATTTACATAAATCTGATTATAGCCATGGTTTATATGTATGAGAGAGATCATCTATCCAGGGTTTCAAACCATGAAGGTTCCGTTTGACGTGATTACAAGATTAGACAAAGGGTGTTCAATAATGATGAAAAGTGCGGATAAAATAACTTTGCAAAGTAACGATTTTCCAAAATTCGTAGCTTTTTGCCAAATGCTTAGCTCTAGATGAGATTTATTTTGTTGCATTCCTTGCATATGAGTCTTCTACCAAAATTAGTGGCATGCCCTCAGCTCATCGTTTGATATTTTTAAATCATATCTTTCTAAGGCAGTGGGTAGTGTTTTCAGTTTGTGTTTGCCAACATTTCTGAGTAGGTGATTTCAACTTTTAAAATATCTTCCTTGTTCATTTCTAGACTAAGCCATTTTATAGGGTGTTATCTATATTACAAAGTTCATGTCTTCCAAGTTTCAACATTCAGTGATATGTTTTGATTGGTCTTTTAATGGCGCGACTGGAGGTGTTTTATTCAAATTTGCCGACTGGCAAAGTAGAAGTTGAAGTTTTTAAAGGTTTTCAATTATCCGAATTAGATCCGGTTGCAAGCGCCAGTCGGTCTAGATCATTTTCAAGGCTGGTTGTTTGAATTTGAAATTTTTTAGGCCAAACCTACTTGGGGTCCAGCCTGCTCATTATAAAAAGGATAAAATTTATCGCTATGCCAGGCATGCCATCTATGTTTTGCACTGTTGGATGCAAACATTATATAAAAGTCTGCAAACAAAATAGGAAGGGGCACCATGTGTTGAATGTAGAACAAAGTGATAATTACATGAGTTTACAAGTTTAGAAGATCAACAAATAAAAAAAGAGGACAACCAATAAGTACATGAGCATGTGATTAAAGTATGAAGGTGATTTTCCTTGAGGCCAACATTTTGAATTGTTTGGAGGATGGAAGTAAATCTCAGTCTAAAATGTTAAAACAAAGGTTGATTTTGATACATTTGAAACTAATAAAGATGCCAAATTGAATTTGTGGGAGAAGAAGCTCATGGATTTTAGATGCCATACGCACCAAATGTTATGAAGGTTGGGTGAGTGCACAATTTCTGTGCACATATATTCAAGAGATAGTTTGCAGTGTTTAACAAACGCTATGCACACTAAAATAAAGATCATGCACACCATTGAAATGATGCACGCACCAGGGTATGAAGAATGTAGGATATGTATTATGCACTACATTTGTGGGGCATTCAAAGCCCAAAGGAAATGCATGCACCAAGGGAGATCAAGGAGGGCTTGTGTGAGCCTCCTGGTGCTGCGTGAGCTCCCAATGAAGGTGTTGTCTGCAATACATAGCAAGAAATGAGATGCTGCATATGTTTTATTTGTTCTGGCTACTCCATAAGGGATGTTTCTATATGTACCATGTGAAGTAGGAGGCTGGGTGCACAACATGGTGCATGAATCTTTGAGGGCTGTATATACTCTGTGAATATGCATTCACAGGCCCAAGAAAAGGGAAAACAAATAGAAAGGGAGCAACCAGTTGAAATGCATTCCTAGTAGCACACCAAGGGGTAGTAAGGAATGGGTTTGCATGCGCAGGCCTTTGGAAGAGTAAATGTGAACACGCAGGTATAAGGAGAGGATGTACAGGGGCTCTGTATTGAGTTTCACTATCCCACATGCACCGTGGTTTGATGAAACTAGTTGTTTAAAAGAAAGGAGACTCAATTGATAAGTAAAGAAGAAAGAGGAAAGGAGGCTTTGGAGTGGGCCTTTCAAGTTTGTGTGGGCCCAGCTGGGTGCTTGCCATAAGGGGTAAATTTTGTAACAGAAAACTATTATAAACCTAGTGGAATTATTCCACATTGACACCGCGAGAGAGGACTGAGGAGTTCATAAGCCAAAATGCACAGTACATTGGTATCCAAATGTGGATGACTGTTTGAAGCCTCTCGCTCATGTGTGCATGATAATCGAGGTGCTTAGGTGGATGATGATGAGTATGGTGGCCCCACATGTAGGTAAGTAAATTTTGATAGAAAATGTAGGCATTGGTTAGATGCATTGAGATGTGTGCCATGAGATTGACGGTCATCATTGTCCCGTGATAAGGAAGATGTAGGATGGATACCATTGTGGGAAGGTGACAGAGTGACAAGTGTCACTCGATGACATGGTGATGAGATGCAATTTAGTGCCAAGTGGACATTACAGTGAACCAAAATGTGACATGTGGTGGGGGACTGATGATGGAGTAGTCAAATGAAAAAGCCGGTCGATCGCCTCAAGATGCATGCCAATCTAATGGTGGTTTCTATTCTGGAAGGAGAAAGATGCTCAATGGTTACTTCTACTAGACTGCAAGAGGCTTCCATGTGTCATGGTGGTGAGCTATTGGATGGATGCCTAGTCAATGAGACATGACAATAAGAATGCGACACATGGTAGAGGGATGTGTTGGCAGTCCAATTGGGAAATAAGGTCAGTCAGCGAACCAATCCAGAAGTGCCATGTGGCATGTAGTGCCCACATTAAAATCAACATGTCTGTGAAAAGTTTTAATAGTTTATAAAGTTTGCATTATGTATCAAATTCAAATTCAGAGATTGCACTTGCTTGTGAAAATGAAAAATGCCTGCAGTACTCAGTTTTTATCAGAATATATAAGTATTATATGTTTTCAGAATTGGCACGAAACAAGGAATCCAATGGTGGCAATGAAAATCAGATTTGACCAAGTTGGTAAGAGTAGTAATGCACTGTATATTCTGGGATCAAATTTAGGTAGGGATGAGATATTTTGTAAGAGATATGTTATAGAATAAAATTGTATCGGCTTTGTCTGAGATATTTTAGAGTCTTAGGGTTGATTGTGTTGCCCTAAAAAATCCCTAAATGGTCCTAAACTTGTTGCAATCCTATATAAGGATTTCCAAGACCATTTACAGAGGCTACTAGTTTTCTGGTTCACAAGGTTACATCCTGAACCTTCAGTCAAGGAGTAGGACATGTTCAGTCCATTTTGTATCAGAATAGAGTAGAAAGTTGTAGATATTTTGCATATTGTCTCAATGGCTTTGAATCTTCAAGCAAGGTGTATGCAGAAGCTTAGATCCTCATTCTTAATTCAATTTTTTAGTTCCATTTGTCTCCATCTGTGTCAAGTTTTATGGGTTTTGAATATTTTGATTCTTTGTATGGAGTTTATCCATGCATGTGTTATCTATCTTCAGTTCTGGTTTTAATCAAATTAAATTATGCTCTAGATGATACACAAATTCATGGGGTTTGCATAGGGATTTTTGCAAGCAGTATGGTTTTGGGTATTTGCATTTATGACTTGGATCTTTGATGAAGTGATAGTAATCAGTCTTTGTATTTTGTAGTGCACTAGATGATTTGCCCAATGGATAAGGCACTGATCTGAAACAAGTAAACTTTATGCTGATATATGTCTAGATAGGATGTATTGTATTTTGCAAAAGTCAAATTAAAATCCTTTCAATCCTTTCAATCCTTTCGATGTTATGTTCGTGGTATCAATTTCATCATAGCAATGGAGAGTTAATGAATGACTGGTTATCATTTATTACTTTCTTGCTATTATCTGCTTTGTCCAATCTAGTCTTGGTATTGTAAATAGTGTTTTATTTACTAGATTAGGTGCACCCACCTTGGTTCTGTAGAGCCAGAAGTGTAGAGGGTAGTCTTGTCCCTATAGTTGGTCCAGTTACCTACATATTTCCTCATATTTGGAACTGACCATTCCCAAAATTAGTCTTAGGTATATTGGTGTCTCATGGAGTGTAAAATATTTTCAAGAACCAACAAAGTTCTTACCTTGTGATTATCAGATTAACCTAGTTAGGTGAATGCAAAGTTTAAGGTAGAAAGATAGCTCGGTAAAAAAATATACTAAGGAATTCTATAGATTAGATATCAGATTTGGGCATGATGAAGATTATGTGGAAATAATTACTAGATACCTGAATGGTTTGAGAGTTTCCATCCAAGAAGAAATTAGTTTGGTCAAATTGGAGAATATTGAAGAGGCTTATCAATTTACATTGAAAGTTGAGGAGAAATTGAATAAAAGACATGAGAAAAGACAAAGAGGTAGAGGTGGTAGATTCCCTAGAGGAAGAGGTAGATCTCATGGTGAAAATAGTAGATTTGAACCAGAAAAGACAACTTTGGATAAAGGAAAGACCGAGTGGAAAGGTGAAAATTCATCTAGCAGAGGCAGTAACTACCGAGGTGGTTATAACAGAGGTGGTTTGCAAGGAACTTGTTACAATTATGGAGAAGAAGGACATATATCATTTGAGTGTACACATGCAAGTAAGAAGGCTGGTAGTAGTAGAAATGTTTTGGTGCAAGAAGAGTCACTGAATGAACCTGAGAAGGAAAATAACTTGATGGTAAGAAGAGCACTTTGGAAGGAAGGTAAAAAGGAAGATTCGGTAAGGAAAAGTTTGTTCAAGACTAGATGTAGAGTTTCAGACAAAGTTTGGAAGGTAATCATTGACAGTGGTAGCTCAGAGAATCTAGCATCTAAGGAGATGGTCACAAAGTTGTAGTTGAAAAGGTTGGAACACCCAAAGCCCTATCAGATTTCATGGATCAAAGATGAGCATACACTCTTGGTAAGTGAACAATGTTCCGTGAATTTGAAAATTGGAAAGTACTATGATAAGGTGTTATGTGATATCATGCCGATGGGTTGTTGTCATATTTTGTTGGGTAGACCTTGGCAATATGATAGACATGCTCAGAGAAAGTTTGGTCCTTGTGCAGTACCTACTATATTGGCACCTAAGAAGAATGGAGAATGGAGGATGTGTACTGATTCCAGAGCAATCAATAAGATAATAGTAAAATATAGGTTTCCTATACCGAGAATGGATGACATAATGGGTAGTTTGACTAGAGAAAAGTATTTTACCAAAATTGATTTGAAAAGTGGGTATCATCAGATTAGATTTAGAGAAGGTGATGAATTGAAGACTTCTATCAAGACAAAAGAAGGTTTGTATGAGTGGTTGGTTATGCCTTTTGGTTTAAATAATGCACCGAGTACTTTTATGAGGTTGATGAATGAATTTTTGAAGAAATTCTTGTGTAAATTTGTGATTGTATATCTTGATGATAATCCTATATTCAGTAAGATCAGAGAAGAACATTTGTTACATGTTAGATAATTTTTGCAGAGATTGAAAGAAGAAAAGTTGCTGATAAATTTGAAAAAGTGTTCATTCATAAAAGAGGAGATTGTGTATTTGGGATTTGTGATTTCAGTTGATGGTTTGAAAATGGATCCTGAAAAGGTTGAAGCTATTTTGAATTGGCCTACACTTGTGAATGCTAGTGAGGTAAGATCATTTCATGGTTTGGAAAGTTTTTACTGACAGTTCATTAGGAATTTGAGTTTAATTTGTAATCCTATGATTGAGACTATGAGAGGAGAAAAAAGAGAATTCAAGTGGACACATGGAGCTAATAAAAGTTTTTAGACTCTGAAGTAGAAGGTTGTTGAATTGCCTATTTTGGCATTACTTGATTTCAGTAAGGTATTTCAAGTGGAATGTGATGCAAGTAGAAGTGCAATAGGAGTTGTGTTGAGTCAAGAAGGTAAACCTATTTCTTTCTTTAGTGAAAAGTTGAATGATGCAAAAAGGAAATATTCTGTGTATAATCAAGAATTCTATGCTATTGTTCAAGCACTGAAGAAATGGAGACATTATTTGATACCGAGTGAATTAGTGTTGTATACCGATCATAAGGCTTTATAGTATTTGGGTAGTCAGAATAAGTTGAATCAGAGACATATGAAATGGGTTGAGTATTTACAGAGTTATACATTTGTGATAAAACATAAGAGTGGAGTCACTAACTGAGTTGCTGATGCATTGAGTAGAAGGAGATCCTTGATGACCGAGATGAAAATTGGAGTTCTAGGATTTGATGACATGAGAGATTCTTATGAATTTGATCCTGATTTTTCTAAGCCGTGGAGAAAGTGCATAACACCTATTCAAGATCAAAAGAGTACTAAATGGGATGAATATTTTATGCAAAGAGGTATTTTGTTTAAAGGTATTCAGTTGTGTATACCGAGAGGACAAATGAGAACTAATTTGATTAAGTAGAAATATAGTAGTGGTTTGGCTGGACATTTTGGTGTTGATAAGACATTGAATTTTCTTAAGGAGATATACTTTTGGCCATAGTTGTATAAAGATGTTCAGAAATTTGTGAAAAGTTGTGGAGTTTGTCAAGTTGCAAAAGGAGTAAGTTAGAATATTAGATTGTATAAACCGATTGTTGTACCTGAGAAACCTTGGATTGATATCAGTATGGATTTTATTCTCAGCTTACCAAAGACAGTAAGAGGTAATGATTCTATATTTGTTGTTGTGGATATTTTCTAAAATGGCACATTTTATACCTTGTAGAAAGACATCAGATGCAATACATATAGTAGATATTTTCTTTAAGGAGATTGTTAGATTGCATGGATTACCAAGGAGTATTATCTCTGACTGAGACAATAAATTTGTTGGATACTTTTGGAAGAATCTTTGGAGAAAGTTTGGTACTGAGTTGAAATATAGTTCTACATTTCACCCACAAACCGATGGATAGACATAAGTTGTGAATAGAAGTTTGGGAAATCTTTTGAGATGTTTAGTTAGAGACACACCAAGTAATTGGGATTCTATGTTGGCACAAGAAGAGTTTGCATACAATAATTTAGTGAATAGGAGTACTGGGAAAACACCTTTTGAGATTGTAAATGGCATACAACCAAGAGGTATATTAGATTTGAGAGACATTGCTGATGAAAGAAAGAGAAGTGCTGAAGGAGTAAAATTTGTTGAGTACATGAAGACATTGCATGAAGATGTGAAGCTTAAGCTATAAAAGAGTAATTAAGAATACAAAGATAGAGATGATAGATCAAGGAGACATAAGACTTTTGATGTTGGTGATGAAGTGATGGTTCATTTGAAGAAAGGATGATTTCTTGTTGGAACATATGGGAAGCTGGAAATGAAGAAGTTTGGACCTTGCAAGATTTTGAGAAAATTTGATAGTGGAAATTAATATGAGATTGAGTTACCTAATCACATGGACATATCACCTATATTCAACATTGCTGATTTGTATGAGTTTCATGAATGTGATGAAGAGATGACATTACCAATGGATTATCCTAAGAAATAGAAGGAAGAAGTTGAAAAGATTTTGGAGCAAAGAATTGGCATAAGTACAAGAGAAAAATAGTATATAGAATATGTAGTAAAGTGGAAGAATAGACCGATCGAAGATAGTTCATGGATATCACAGTTTGAGTTGGATGCAGCTTGGATCATACCCATTTCATGATTCAGAGAATCATTTCAAATAACCCCAGGTGTCTGATGCAGGAGCATCTCGGGTCCTTGGCAATCCTGTGTCACCAAAAACATATTTGAGTTTTTCTGTGTTGCTCGGTTCCTACATTGACTGAGTTGGTTTGATATTTCTCAATTTCTTTTGTTTCCCGGTGTTGGTCGGTTATCTCTCTGGCACTCAATGAATTTCCTTGGCGCTCGATGATGCTTGTCTGGAGCTCAGTTTCCTTGTTTACTGAGTTGTTTGTGTTGGATTTCTTTTGTGGCTGACTTGTGCATTTAATTTGGGTCACAGATTTAATGTTGGTATCCATCATTGGGAAGCCTGTGGACCTAGATCTGGTCATTCCTTCCATTGATTATGGATCTAAAGGCCAATTTGGCTCAGTAGCCTCTTGTATAAATGTTTTTGTTTGGATTTTGTTTTGGGAGTCAGTTTTTGATAGGAGATAGAAGATAGAAGATTAGTGATGGTTGGCAGATCCTCGCATTTTTGAGGACTTCTATACTTGATTGTAATATCTGGCCGAAATCAAGAAGGCCTTACAACCTAGCATGTATGAATCAATTTGAAGATAATATTAAAGTTATTTTCATTCTCTCTCTCATTGTTGTGTGTTGTTGCTTCCGCATGTTGTTCTGCAAGGTGGATCTAGTTAGGGTGTGCCTTTGGCCCCTCCCCTATCCTCCCTTGCATCACTTACAGATTAAATACACAAAGAAATCAAATTCATATATGAAGACAAAAAAATATATTCATGGAACTTTAGTATATTTTCATTGATAAATTTCTTGCATCAGTACATTCAAAAACTAAGATTTCTTAGAAATAAAACACTAAATCTAGAAACTCCTATTACACTAAGTAATTCACCACCTTTTGGTGTCACTTAGAATTTACTATATATAGAAAAACCATCTTGGAATCCTTGAGAAAAGGATGCAACAAGCTTCATATGGTTTTGAAAGTGACTTTCACTAGAGTATAAAACATATTTAAATTGTAACAGAAAAGAAGGAAAATGGTGCCAGAAGTTGTTTCTTCTCATGATGAGTTCCCTTCGAGTTGCACCTTTGTCTGTTGGTGTTCAGAGAAACTACCAAATTTTTTGTGTGAATGATGACCACCATCTGGCTAACCTACATCATCCTTTTTATGATAATTGCTCTCCCTGTGCTCATAGATCAGGTGCAATGCTGGACTTCAATCTTCTTCTATTTCTTCTATATCAATTGTTGTAGTCTTCTTCTTCTTTGGTTTAGTACTCTTATCCCATGTAGCAACTTCTTCTTCTGATGGCTAAGTGTACATTTTCAAACTTTGTAACTGCTTGACCTACTTATCCCATCTCGAATCAGTGATGGCCTTTGTGTCAACAACAAACTTGGTACATTAATTTTCTATTTTGAATATGTCATCTAAAATGTTGTTGAACCTATCAATGTCTAAGGACCCATCACTATTAAAAAATGCATCCTGTTTAATCATTATTTGGCCCATATTTGACTTCCATTCCTCAATTCTTATGATGTTACCATCATTTGTGCAAATTGGAGGGATGAACTTGCTAAAATCAGGGCCAAACATATTCATCTTGTTTCTCACCTAATTTGCTTTACCTTTGAAAAACCCCTAGGTGGCACCAATCGATTCTATCTTTTTTTCCACTTCAATGAATGATTCTGGGATATCTTCTCTATGAGGTTGCAATGCTTCAAGCTTTTCAAACAATGTTGCTCTTCCATACCAGGTGTTGAAAAGTGGCTCTAGAGTAGCCATTGCATCCTTAATGTTGTTATTAGTTCCTTATAGCATAGTGTAAGAACTATGGATTGAATCCATTTTTCCATTTACTACTTCACACATATGGTATAAGATATCAAAAAGTGCCTTGAGGGCCACATCCAAACTTTTCTTTTCTAGTTCTCCTGTTAAATCAATAGGGGCTTCTTCTTCTGATTGAACTGTAGCTTCAATCTGTAGGGCTGGAGGAGGAGCTACCTTGGACATTTCTTCAAGCTTTTCTTTTTCTTCTGCAAGCTCATCTTCCAATTCCTTTATATACATTATTTTTTGGTCTCTATCCTTTGATATGCCAACAGTTTCTTGGAACAAGTTCCCATACCTATCTGACAATTGGGCAATTTTGGCCTCATTAAGATGAGAAAAATGTGTTCCTACCTTTTATACTTCAAGATCACTAGTGTTTTGAATAGTCTAGATGATCTTTTCCCCTTCCATATTTTCTTCTATGCTTACCAAGGAAAGCTTTTGAGTTCTTGGTGCTAATGACCACATTGCCAAAGCCTAAGATTTGGGATCATACTCTGATCCTCTGATAATATCACCAATTTGGGTCTCATGTGAAAGATTTCCCTCAGGTTGCTTCCTAATTTGATCAATGATAAAGGAAGATGTTAGGTCCTATCCTGGTACTAATATAATTCCAGTGGACTTAACCAATTTCCTAGCATCCTTTACAAACATGTTTTCTGATTCAGGGTCATAGGTAGCCAATGCTTTTAGTGCCTAATCATTTGGATTCATTCCTTCAGTTATGGTCTTGGCAATTTCTTGCTGCTTCATCCAAATTAGGAAGTTCTTAAACTCATCACTTTTGATGAAATCATCATCATTAAGCAACTCTTCTTGGTATATCTCTCTTTCATCCTGGCCAAGCATTAGGGGTAATTCCACTTCTTCATGAGTGGCTACTTTCTTTCCTTCTGTAATTCTTTTCCTCATGCGGTGATAATAGGCCCTATCACTAGGTACTAAAGTTGCAACTCTATCCATTTCTTTCTTATTTTTCTTCCCTTTTGAGGACTCACCTACCTCTAATCTTTGTTTCTTTGGAGGAGGCTCAATTACATCCTCTATCTCAGGAACATCAATAATAGGAGGATTTTCTCCTTGATGTGGGCTATTTTCCTCCTGGGAATCATATGTATATTCTTCATATTCAGAGGAAGAATATTCCCTTTTCTTCTCTTGTTTTTCTTCAAGAAGAGCCTCCAACTAGTTGGAGAGAGTGTCATACATCTCTACCATTCTTTCAATCTTTTTTAAATAGGGAAGGTTAGGAAAAAACCCTCCAAAAGGAATTCCAACCCTTTTCAACTGAGCTTCTAAATCTAACGAATCACAAAACTTGTTGAACTTTATTTTTATGTCATCTTCATCCAGCATATTTCTTGTCACATCTTCCTCATCACACCCCTCATGCTCTTTGATAGTACCAATGTGGGGGATGAATGTTTTCTTGACATACTTTATAAAATCTTCTGAATCTACATACCTGTATATACCAAAGGCCATTTTGAAATGATTTAGCCATATGCTAAGCTGTGGCAATGCTCTCTTACCAATGCATGAACTTTATTGGCGTCTTATATTCTTTAATCATTACCAAGCCCTCATGCATTCTGTCAATTATATATTGGATGTAATCATAATCTATGTTTACATGTGAATTTTGGATGTCCACCACCATCATCATTATATCAGCTGGCATTCTTTCTGCATTCCCATGTATCCCCAAAACTCTACATAGTCCATAGGCCAGATATTTCATATAAAAATGAAGGGCTTTATACTCATAAGGACTTGCATGGTTGGTGGAAGAGGGGTGATGTATTTTCTAGTTTTGGGAACATGTCTGGAAATTTGGTTTCTTGTAGACCCTAAGTGGCTTGTATATTTTTCCTTTTCCTTCTTCAGGTCTATCTCTATGGAAGAAGATGAAAACATATTGAATGCCTTCATGAAAGATCCCATATCTAGAGTTACTAGGGCAGACCCATCTTTCTTGCTAATAGTTTTAGACATAGGGTCATAAAGTCTGGACAATTCATGCAAAAGCTCTACATCTAGGAAGACATCTGGGACAATTAGTTTGGCCATACCTAGAGTCCATGCATTACAAATGGGAATGGATCTATTTATGTTATTGTAAAAATAGATAAACAACATGAAACTAGAACATGATGGAGTATCAAGATCTCTACAATTTTCCATGAAGTCAACAAAAAATTCATCGCTAACTTTTTTATTTTGGTTTGAACCAGGAAGAAAATTGATGAATTCCTCTGAGAAGTTAGGCTTTCCTTTATCTTTGCCTCCATGTTCTTTAGCTCCCTCACTAGATGAGGCTAGGCTTGATTCTACCTAACTCATTTCTACAATTCTCTTCTGATTACTTGGCTCTACAATTTTCTCACTACAGTTCACTCTTTGCAACTCAATTGCTCTTCTAAAAATGATTGAGTGTAAATGAAAGAATGTCTCGTTAATATAACCCTTATCATTTAATGCATGGGAGTTATCAAGATTTCTACAATCTTCTTTCAGTCATCTCAACATTCAACTCTACGTAAGATCAAATTTAAAAAATGGCTAGTATGTAGCAATGTATGATGTTGACAACTTATATTAAAAAATTGCAAAGAAAGAGAAAAATGATTACTGCATCATCACCAAAAAACCCTTGAGTACTGACAAAACCATTGATTTTGATCTGATCGGTTAGCTAGTAAAATTTATCCATCCTGGTAGAGTACCTTTCCATGTAACCAACAACTCCTTTTCTTTTTCATTTATGCAAACTTAACTCACATCTTTCAGAGATCAAGCAATTGAAATACTTCTCTTATTCTTGAAATGCTTTGCTTAACTCTGAGTTAATTTGGAGATCAAGTGACTAAAAGACTCACATGATCTCATAACATCTTCCTGACCCAAGGTTTCATCAGGAGATTTGGCGACCACCGTCAGATCTAATTTACATCTATAGTCCTCATGTCATTTCCAAATCCTTTAACTCTAACTTCACTGATTCCATGATCGAGCGACTGAGAGCTTTCTCTGAATCTCCAAATCCTTAACTTAACCTTTCCTTTTCTTAGAGATTTAGAAAATAAGTGTATTCTCATAATCTCTTAATATTCTCTTAACCTTGGTTTGATTACGAGATTTAGAGACTGAATGGTTTTCGCTGAATCACTAAATGAAAATATTAACTATGGTTACATTCTAAGAATAGGTGACTAGAGGATCACGTAATCTCATAACCCATCTCCTAACTCATTATTTATTTAGAGATCCAATGACCAAAATAATTTGCATAATCTCCAGATTATTTCTTTTACTTTGGTTATATTATGAGATCTAGCGACTGAGAGGTATTAGCGTAATCTCTAAATGAAAACCTTAACTCAACTTTAATCATGAGATCCAATGACTGAGTGTATTCTCATGATCTCTAAAATATTATACTAACCATGGTTATAACATGAGACTTGGCGAATACCATTATCTCTGAATCACCGAACAAAATCCTTAACCTTAGTTCCTTCCTGAGATCATCCGCTGACCGTTGATCTTTACTATCATCAATGGCTGTTGCTAAATCACTGGATATTTGAAAACTTAAAAAATTTATTGTGAGATTCAGTGAACACTAAGATGAACAAAGATGACGTGCATATATGACCCGTTAAGTGCCTCAAAAAGTAACTTGGAAACATAAAGATCTAGGGCACGCTTAGGTTTTTTTCAAAAATAGAAATCCTTTTAAGGGGAAAAAGACCTAGGCAAGAACATATGGGTATTTTTCATCTGGTGAACTTGAATTTTAGATTTTGATAGGACAAGTTCTTGCAGACTCATGAAAATTTTGATATACATACCGGATTTGGAAGCTGGCAAGACTAGAAATAGTAATTCTCAAAAAACCCTAAAAATCATTCTAACATATTCTTCGACAAGATGGGGTGGAATTATAAATATCTTATGCATTTTATCTTGGAATTTTGCAAATTAATCATTCATCACCATGTCAAAATTATCTCCTAAAATTTGAGTAAACTCATTAATTTGATATATTAACAATTTGTCTGCATTCCATACTACTTCACCGATTGTTGGAAAGAAGTTCTAAAAATAGAAAAATATGCATACCAGTAGTGATCCAAACTTCAGTGTGTTAGTCTTCTCCTTCTTGGTTGTATTCATGTTATCATCAAGTTGTTTCAACAAGATCTCACATAAATCTATCTTCATGTCCTTCTTCACAATCTTGTAAGCTATGTCAAAAGCTCTAGAAGGCACACTATCTACCCAAGATGAAAGGAAGATTCTGTAAGATATTATGTCGCACATGAATCTTAGCTTAGGATCATCAAAAATAGATAATTTAAGACCTCTACCATCTCATTTAGCTTAGTAAGATCACACAATTTATTCTTGTATGTTTTCTTGTAGGCTCTCGGTCTATCACTGATTGGCTATCCTGTGACAATGTGTAGTACATCTTTTGTGATCTTTACAGGTGCATCAAGCCACATGAACTAATCATGTACTTGGCTTAGAAAAATCCTCATCCATTCCTTCTTGAAATCTTTCAGTACATGCATAGCATGGACCAAACCCTTAGTCTCCAAATGTGTATGATCATCTTTCAACTTTCTATTAACACATAGGTTCCAATAAGATGTGTCTATCTTTTCCTAACAATTGTCTTCAATTTTGTAGTGTATGAAGGTGCAAACATCTTCAATAAGAATGATTCTCAATGTGATCAAAGATAGGGCTTCATTTTTATCAAGTCTAGCTACTACAATTGGTGGTAGTTTATACTTGGGATTGACAAGGTCAATCTTTTCCACAACAACAAGCTTTTGTACTTTGCATGCCATTTGATTCTTAGAAATAATCTTTTATCTGGTAGGGTTTTGATTAAATATCAATTTTATTTCATTAACACATCTTGGGAAAATATCAGAAATACATTGAATACATTAGACAATGCTTAGATTTTCTCGAATGATCACTTGGATGATCTTGGTAGTCTCGTATCTACACAATGCTTTTGAATTCTATAAAAAATGTAAGGTGAAAATGAAATAACAAGGGGTTTATTTATAGTTTTTCTTTGATTAGGTTTTACAATGGCTATAATTTTATCATTAAATTCTCTTTACCAACTCCCTTTTCATCAAATACCAAACACACTTTCCTTTCATTGAATGGAACAAAATAACACATACTCTTACCGATCAAAATATGAAATGCCAAATTCAATCATATATCCAAATTCATCTTAATATACTAGTGTGGATCTTTGCACAACTTTTAGGAATCAATTTAAGATAGAATTTTAGTTATCATCTCCTAAACATGCCTTTGACTGATTAGGTGAAGATAGGTGCACCCGATCCAAAGGATGTGGTGGCATCAGTTATTCCAAGTTCAATTCCATCATCTTGATATTTCCTTCTCCATGTTTTATTCATCTAATCTATTATCTCATTAATATTAACTTGTGAAGTCTCACTTAGTTATTCCTCGGTTGGGGATTTTCCTGATCGGTACTTGTAGTCTTTAGCTAGGTGACTGACCTTGTGACAATGAAAACAAGTTATCCCTGAGTTTCTCTATGACCTTCTATTGTTCCTTCCATGTATCAACATGTAGTTTACAATAATGTGACCAAATATCCCACATGTAGTATATTAAATTATTGTATTATAGTCCCATGGTATAGTTGATCCTTGTCGATTATTAGTAGTATTTTGTCGGTTAGGTACCTATTTCTCATTCTTTCTTTGTGACCTACATTCTTCATACTTGTGACCATATTTTTTGTAGTTATTACAGTAGCCATCAAATCTTGGCTTCCTTGTATTGTTAGAAATCTTTGGCCTACACTCAAATGCTTTGTGACCATACTTATTGCACTTATAATAATAACCATTAAACTTAGGAATGCTCGGTGGATTACCTCTTTTTCTCCTATAGATATTAGTTGTGTGACCTGGTTTTCCATAGTGGTAGCAAGTAGGCTTCTTTGTCTTCAGTGGGATATCAAAATTATCTCAATTTTTTTTCCTATTTAGAGGTCTCTCCCTTCTTGGTGGTGTTGTTTGCATTGAATCCAAGTCCAGAAGTATCTCCTGGTTGTCTCTAACCTCTTAGTTGTTTATCCAATATCCTTAATGTTTCTTCATTCCTTTTCAAGACTTCAGTAGTATCCCTTTTCAGATTTCAATTCATTCTTCAAATGTTCATTTTCCTATGTCAGTTCAACAATCTCTCCAACTTTCCTTGCAACTTCCTAATTTGCACCGACTAGTTGATCTATCAAGTTTTAGTGAATTTGTGTCAACCTTAGTATTTCTCCATCTTTATCATTCATCCTTGTATTCATTTCCATTCTCTCATCTTCAACCATTCTTTTTTCATCTTCAACTTTTCTCTTTTGGTCTATGACTTCACACATCCTTACCGATTTAGCTTCTTGTTCTCTTTTTCAGTGCTTTTACCTGATCAGTTAGGTTTTTAATCTTTTCAGTCAGTTCTGATATTGCATCTTCAAATTCATCAGACATACTGATGTAGGAGCATCTTAGGTCCTCGGCAATCCTATGTTACCAAAAACATTTTGGAGTTTGTCCATGTTGCTCGGTTCCTGCTTTGACCAAGTTGGTCGGTAGTTGGTCAGTTTCCTTTGGTTACCGAGTGTGGTCAGTTACCTCTTGGGCAGTCGATTATTTTACTAGCGCTCGACGATGCTTGTTTGTTTCTCGGTCATCCTTTCTTACCGAGTAGTTTCTTTTGAGTTCCTATTGAGCTGACTTGTGCATTTATTATGGGTCACAGATTTAATGTTGGAATCCATCATTGGGAAGCATGTGGTCCTAGATCTGACTGTTCCTTCCATTGATTATGGATATGAAGGCCAACTCAGTTCGGTAGACTCTTGTATAAATTTAGTTGTTTGGTTGTAGTTTAGGAAGATAGTTTTTGGTAGAAGATAGAAGATAGAAGATTAGAGATTGTTGGAATATCATCGCATGTTTGAGGACTTTTGTAAATCATTGTAATATTTGGCCCTAACCAGGAAGGCCTTACAATCCAACATGTATCATTCTATTTGATAAAATATATGGTTGATTTTGAATTCTCTCTCTCACTGTTGTGTTTATTTGCTTCCGCATGTGTTGAGAAGGCTTGGATCATTAGGGTGTGCCATTGTTTGGCCCCTACTAGCCCTTGTCCTTGTGTCAGGTGGTATCAGAGTGAAGTTAGATCTTGATCTAAGTTTGTGGATCTAGGTTTGTAGGTTCCCCTTGAAGCCATAGTTGATTGTTGTGGGGTAGAAGATTGTGATCTGAGTTGCAATTGTAGAGGGTTGTCAAGATGGTTCATGGGAGGTGAGATGCAGATCCAGGATTGGTAGATATTCTAAGGCTTCTAGGTTAGAAGATGTTGAAATAGCCCAGAGAAGAGGCAGACATCTTGAAGATGTTAGTGATCATGAAGTTGAGGAAGAACAAGCGAATGTAGAACCTACACTTGTTATGGATTAAGGTGAAGAAATATTTTTGAAGGCTTTAACAAGACTGAAGTCAACACCACATTTCAATCTTCCTAAGTATGGTGGAAATCTAGATTCTGATGAATTGGTGGACTGGATCACTGAGATGGAAAAGTATTTTGAGTATGAAAACATTCCTGAAGACAAGAAAGTGAAGATTGCAAGCACAAAGTTGAAAAGTCATGCATCCTTATGGTGGGAACATCTGCAGCTAGATAGGAAGAGGAAAGGCAAAGAAAAAATCAAGGTATGGAATAAAAATGGTGAATAAATTGAAAGGAAAGTTCTTACCTTGTGATTATCAGATAACTTAGTTCAGCGAATGCAAAGTTTGAGATAGAAAGATAGCTCGATAAAGGAATATACTGAGGAATTCTATAGATTAGATATCAGATCTAGACATGATGAAGATGGTATGGAAAGAATTGGTAGATACTTGAATGGTTTGAGAGTTTCCATCCAAGTGGAAATTAGTATGGTCAAGTTGGAGAACATTGAAGAGGCTTATCAATTTGCATTGAAGGCCGAGGAGAAATTGAACAAGAGACATAAGCAAAGACAAAGAGGTCAAGGTGGTAGATTCCCTAGAGGAAGAGTTAGATCTAAAGGTGAAAATGGTAGATCTGAACCAGAAAAGACAATTCTGAACAAAGGCAAGACCGAGTGGAAAGGTGAAAGTTCATCTAGAGGTAGAGGTAGTAACTACCGAGGTGGTTATAGCAGAGGAAGTTTTTGAGGAACTTGTTACAATTGTGGAGAAGAAGGACATAACTCTTTTGAATGTACACATGCAACTAAGAAGGCTGGTAGTAGTAGAAATGCTATGGTGCAAGAAGAGTCACTGAATGAACCTGAGAAATAAAATAACTTGATGGTAAGGAGAGCACTGTGGAATGAAAGGAAAAAGGAAGATCTGATAAGGAAAAGTTTTTTCAAGATCAGATGTAGAGTTTCTAACAAAGTTTGGAAGGTAATCATTTACAGTGGTAGCTTAGAGAATTTTTCATCTAAGGAGATGGTCACAAAATTGTAGTTGGAAAGGTTGGTACATCTGAAGCCCTATCAGATTTCATGGATCAAAGATGAGCATACACTCCTGGTAAGTGAACAATGTTATGTGAATTTGAAGATTGGAAAGTACTATGATAAGGTGTTATGTGATATCATGCCTATGGATTGTTGTCATATTTTGTTGGGTAGACCTTGGAAATATGATAGACATGCTATATATGATGGGAGATTGCATAAGTATACTACTGTGGCTAATGGAAAGAAACAAATATTGTTGCCTTTGATGGAAGAACATGTTAGTAATGTTTGCACATCTGTGAAAGTTTGTTTGATGGAGGGAAGAAAGTTTGTTAACTCCTTGAAGAAGAATGATTTATGTTTTGCTGTGATTCCTAACAAATTGAGTAAGAAAACAGAGGATAATGTCCCTGAGGAAATTGATAAGTTACTCACTGAGTATAGTGATATCATTTATGATAATGTACCTAAAGGTTTTCCATCGAAAAGAAGCATTGATCATTGTATGGAGCTAATCCCTGTAGCTAGTTTACCGAATAAGGCACCTCATCGGTTGACACCTACTGAGAATCAGGAATTGAATAGACAGATTCAAGAGTTGTTGGAGAAAGGTTTGATTAGAGAAAGTTTGAGTCCTTGTGTAGTACCTTTTGTATTGGCACCAAAGAAGAATGGAGAATGGAGAATGTGTACTGATTCCAGAGAAATCAATAAGATAACAGTGAAGTATAGGTTTCCTATACCAAGAATGGATGACATAATGGATAGTTTGACTGGAGCAAAGTATTTCACCAAAATTGATTTCAAAAGTGGGTATCATCAGATCAGAATCATAGAAGGTGATGAATGGAATAATGCTTTCAAGACAAAAGAAGGTTTGTATGAGTGGTTGGTTATGCCCTTTGGTTTAACTAATGCACCGAGTAATTTTATGAGGTTGATGAATGAAGTTTTGAAGAAATTCTTGTGTAAGTTTGTGATTGTATATCTTGATGACATTCTAATATTCAGTAAGACCAGAGAAGAACATTTTTTACATGTTAGACAAGTTTTGTAGAGATTAAAAGAGGAAAAGTTGTTGATAAATCTGGAAAAGTGTTCATTCATGAAAGAAGAGATTGTGTATTTGGGATTTGTTATTTTAGCTGATGGAGCCTGAAAAGGTTGAAGCTATTTTGAATTGGCCTACACTTGTGAATGCTAGTGAGGTAAGATCATTTCATTGTTTGGCAAGTTTTTACCAAAAGTTCATAAGGAATTTTAGTTCAATTTGTAATGCTATGACTGAGACTATGAGAGGAGATAAAAGAGAATTCAAGTGGACACATGGAGCTGATAAAATTTTTGAGAATCTGAAGCACAAGGTTGCTGGATTACCTATTTTGGAATTACCTAATTTTAGTAAGGTATTTCAAGTGGAATGTGATGCAAGTGGAAGTGCAATTGGAGCTATGTTGAGTCAAGAAGGTAAACCTATTTCTTTCTTTAGTGCAAAGTTGAATGATGCTAGAAGGAAATATTCTGTGTATGATAAAAAATTCTATGCTATTGTTCAAGCACTGAAGAAATGGAGACATTATTTGATACCGAGTGAATTTGTGTTGTAAACTGATCATAAGGCTTTACAATATTTGGGTAGTCAGAATAAGTTGAATCAGAGACATATGAAATGGGTTGAGTATTTACAGAGTTACACATTTTTGATAAAGCATAAGAGTGGAGTCACTAACCGAGTTGCTGATGCATTGAGTAGAAGAAGATCTTTGATGACCGAGATGAAAATTGAAGTTCTTGGTTTTGATGAGATGAGAGATTCTTATGAGTTTGACCCTGATTTTTCTGAGCCATGGAGAAAGTGCAGAGCACCTATTCAAGATCAATAAGACACTAAATGGGATGAATATTTTATTCAGGAAGATATGTTGTTTAAAGGTATTCAGTTGTGTATACCGAGAGGAGTAATGAGAACTAATTTGATAAAGGAGAATCATAGTAGTGGTTTGGCTAGACATTTTGGTATTGATAAAACATGAAATTTGCTTAAGGAGAAGTACTATTGGCCACAGTTGTATAAAGATGTTAATAAATTTGTGAAAAGTTGTGGAATTTGTCAAGTTGCAAAAGGAGTAAGTCAGAATATGGATTGTATGTACTGATTGTCATACCCGAGAAACCTTGGATTGACATTAGTATGGACTTTGTTCTTGGCTTATCGAAGATAGTAAGAGGTAGTGATTCTATATTTGTTGTTGTGGATAGATTTTCTAAGATGGAACATTTTATACCATGTAGAAAGACATCAGATGCAGTACATATAGCAAATATTTTCTTTAATGAAATTGTCAGATTGCATGGATTACCAAGGAGTATTATCTCTGACTGAGACAGTAAATTTGTTGGATACTTTTGGAAAACCCTTTAGGAGAAATTTGGCACTGAGTTGAAATATAGTTCTACATTTCACCCACAAACTAATGGACAAACTGAAGTTGTGAATAGATGTTTGGGAAATCTATTGGGATGTTTAGTTGGAGACACACCGAGTAATTGGGATTCTATGTTGGCACAAGAAGAGTTTGCATACAATAATTCAGTGAATAGGAGTACTAGAAAGACACCATTTGAGATTGTGAATGGCACACAACCAAGAAGTATATCTGATTTGAGAGACATTGCTGATGAAAATAAGAGAAGTGCTGAAGGAGTAAAGTTTGCTAAGTATATGAAGACATTGCATGAAGATGTGAAGCTAAAGCTGGAAGTCAATAATCAGAAATACAAAGATAGAGCTGACAGATCAAGAAGACATAAGACTTTTGATCTGGGTGATGAAGTGATGGTTCATTTGAAGAAAGGAGGATTTTTTGTTGGAACATATGGGAAGCTGAAAATGAAAAAGTTTGGACCTTGCAAGATTTTGAAGAAATTTGACAATGGAAATACATATGAGATTGAGTTACCTGATGACATGGACATATCACCTATTTTCAACATTGCTGATTTGTATGAGTATCATGAACCTAATGAAGAAGTGATAGTACTGATAGAGTATCCTAAGAAGCAGAATGAAGAAGTTGAATAGATTTTGAAGGAAAGAGTTGGAAAGAGTACAAGAGGAAAACAATACATGGAATATTTGGTAAAGTGAAAGAATAGACCGACGGAAGAAATTTCTTGGATTTCTCAGTCTGAGTTGGATGCAGATCAGACCAGACCTACCAAATGATTCAGAGAATCACTTCAAAATAACCCCAGGTGTCTAATGCAGGAGCATCTTGGGTCATTGGAAATCCTGTGTCACCAAAAACATTTTGGAGTTTGTCTGTGTTGCTCGGTTCCTGCTTTGACCGAGTTGGTCAGTAGTTGGTTGGTTTCCTTTTGTTACCAAGTGTCATCAGTTATCTACTGGGTGGTCAATTATTTTACTGGCTCTCGGTGATGCTTGTCTATTGCTCGGTCATCCTTACTTACTGAGTAGTTTCTTTTGAGTTCTTGTTGAGCTGAATTGTGCATTTATTATGGGTCATGGATTTAATGTTGGAATCCATCATTGGGAAGCGTGTGGTCCTAGATTTGACCATTCCTTCCATTGATTATGGATTTGAAGGCCGACTCATTTCAGTAGAGTCTTGTATAAATGTAGTTGTTTGGTTGTAGTTTAGGAAGACAATTTTTGGTAGAAGATAAAAGATAGAAGATTAGAGATTGTTGGTAGATCCTCACATGTTTGAGGACTTCTATAAATCATTGTAATATCTAGCCCTAACTAGGAAGGCCTTATAGCCCGACATGTATCATTCTATTTGATGAAATATATGGTTGATTCTGCATTATCTCTCTCACTGTTGTGTTTATTTTCTTCTGCATGTGTTGAGTAGGCTTGGATCATTAGGGTGTGCCATTGTTTGGCCCCTACTAGCCCTTGTCCTTGAATCACATACTTCCTTCTAATAGTTCTTCAAGCTCTTCAACTTGATCTTGTGTATCTTTCAATTGATGTGCTAGCTCCTTTCTCTTGTTGAGTGAATGCTTTAGTTTTCTTCTAAATTCATCAATCTGATTATTAGCCATCCTTAGTTCCATGTTCTTGCTATCAATCACCTTTTCATACCTATAATTGTCCATCTCTCCAGATATTTTCTCTCAAGTGGTTAAAATTCTGGATAAGAGACTTAGCTCTCATATCAATTGTTGGAATAAGTATAGAAAGGTAAGTACTAAGAGGGGAGGGTGAATCAATACTCCAAAATAGTTTTATCTTAATTCCTTATCGATTCACCAAAATCATAAATTTGCATGCATTTCATAAAACATATCAAACATTAACATGAAATATAACTCATAACACAATCATTTTGGTATCATAAACAACCTTGTTAGAGGATAAAAACTATAGTGGGGATGTGATGTAGTATAGGTAAGGAGGATCCAATTAAGGATAGTCCAAACATGCAGGCAAACACCACAATGTAGAATAACACAACAAGACAATGTTTTCAACTAAATTTCCATTAACATGCTTGGCTGTAAGGCCTTCTGAGTTAGGGCCAAATACAATCAAAAGTATTTCTACAATCTCTCAACTAGTCCAGCTCTAAAACAATCAGCAACTGATGGAAACCCTAAGGTAGATCTAAACTTGAGCTCGCAAGCCTCCAAGAAATCTCCTTGTCTCCAAGCATGCAAACCACTAGCTCTGCTATTACAAACTATCAGAAACAATCTGATCTTCAAGATCTCATAGGATCCAGATCTATCCTTCTATCTTTCCCCCTTACTGACTCCTAAACATCTACCCAAACACTCCTTAAATACATTTCCTTAGCCACAAGTCAGCTAGAAGAAATAATTAAATCCAAAGTCAAGTCGGCTTCTATTACAAACAAAAATTAAATGCAACAACAATCATCTCTCAAATAGCCTTACAAACATTTAATTCTCCATGTTGGCCTCTAGATCTACATAGGAGAATACAAAAAAAGCTACCAATAATAAATGCACCAAGTCAGCCAACCAAATCTTCAAGAACTCCAATCGGTAAACTAGAACTACCGAGTGCTAGAGAAACAACCAAGTACTAGTGAAACAACTGACCACACCAAGCATCACTAAGAAACATAAGCATCACTAAGAAAGCATGTCAAACAAGCACCACATGCATCACCAAGTACAAGTTCCACTGAGCGCAAGAGGTTTCACCAAGTTCCTTCAGCGATCGAGCTTCCTTCAATAACCGAGACCATCGGTTAAAGCTACAACCGAGTAACACAAAACCAAATCAACACACCACCATGCAGATTTTCCAAGTACCCTAGAATGCCCCTGCATTAGACACCCTAGGTTTGAAAAGATATTCTCATAGGATAGAAGAACATCTTTCAGGATTCAACACATAAACCCCGAACTAGTTTTTCACACACAAGCCCTTCAACTCTTCACCTTGCATGCTCTTCCACTTCAACTTCCTCTATCTTTTCAAGTCTTTCCTTGATAACACATAGGCTTGTTCTCCATAATGATCCATCCTTTCAAAATTTCTCAACTCATCTCGGCTATGAAAGCTCAGGTTTCTCCTACCGAGTGTTGTATCCAGAAAAGGCATCAGGGAAAGCTTCCTGTTATTCTTCTCAATAGTAAACACATTCTTGACACAATCATACATAGCTCTGCAATCATACTTCCAAGGTCTATCGAGCAATATATGACAAATATTCATCTCCATAATATCACACAGCACTTGATCCTTATACTGGCCAATCTAAAAATCAACAAGACATTGCTCCCTCACTTCCAGAGCATGAACATATTGCAACTAGCCAATCCAATAAGGATAAGGATGTCTCATCCTCTTCAAACCAAGTTTTTGAACCATGTCCTCAACAACAAGGTTATCAATACTACCACTATCAACAATTACATCACAAAGTTTACCTCCTAACTTGCACCAAGTTCTGAACAAGTTACTCTTCTGACAAGGTTCCTCCTTTACACCAAGGAATGTTCTCCGAACTAGCAAGTTCTCAGATTTAGGTTCACTCTGAATGTTCTCATTTACCACAGCAATCCTTCGGTCACCAAAATTATTTTGTGTACACTCAAAAAATCGCTTCACAACAATTATAAAAAATGCCTTTAAAGATAACCCTACCTGTCTTCTTCTTCGATTCCATAGGTTTTGGTTCATCTTCACTAGCTAGTTTATCTTTCACTGAGTGATCAATCTTCTCCTTCCCTCGGGAATTACTATGTTGTCTCCTCTTCAACTTATCTTCTTCCTTCAGAGCATACTGATAAACATCTTCAACCAAATCAATCTTCAACATACCAAGCTCATCCTGAATATTGAATCTCAAACCATTCACATACCAAGCTACCTTTTCTTAACCAAGTTCTCTATGTCCAGACTGAATAGTCAACTTATAGAACTCCTCGGTATAGTCCTCCACAGTCAAATATTTTTGCTTTAGATTCTGCAAATTCTTAAACAAGTCAAGATCATAGTCAGAAGGTATGAACTTAGCTTTCAATTTAGTCATGATCAACCTCCACCGATTGATCTTCATTCTACCTTCATCTTCTCTATCTCTTTGTAATTCTTTCCACCAAAGAGTAGCATGTCCATTCAAATTAGTCTGTGCCAATCTTACTCTAAGAGGATCTTCAATTTCTTCAATCTCAAAGAAATCTTCTAATTCACCAATCTAATCAATCAAATCCTTAGGTCTCAAAGTACCAAAGAAAGTAAAAACTTCCATTCGGTAACTAGTACTTAACTGAGCTCTAGATCTATGCAACTGACCAGTTCTATCTTCACCAGATCTATCTCTTCGGTCATCTCCACTAGATCTAGCAGCTTCAAAGTCTTCAGAAGCTTCCTCATAACCATCATCAGTAACAATATTCCTCGGCATACCAGTAATAGCTCTCATGACCTTAGTGATCATGTCATTCTTCATCAATTCCATCTCAGATCTGAAATCAAACTTTAACTTTCTCTATAATCTTTGATTCCATAGCATCACAGATATCTGCAATCACTCTAGGGTCCAATCTTCTCAGAGGCATCCTTCAAGATTTTTGAAAACCCAAGGCAAAAAATCACCAACCAAGGTCTTGGTGCAAATAGCCTCAAGTCAGAGATCAGTTTACACACTCAAGATCTTCAAGCTCTGATACCACCTGACACAGTACAGGTAAGGAGGATCTAATTAAGGACAATCCAAACATGCAACCAAACATCACAATGCAGAATAACACAACAATATAATGTTTTCAACTAAATTTTCATTAACATGCCTGATTGTAAGGCCTTCTAGATTAGGGCCAAATACAATTAAAAGTATTTTTGCAATCACTCAGCTAGTTCAGCTCTAAAACCCTAAGGTAGATCTAAACTTGAGCTCGCAAGCCTCCAAGCAATCTCCTTGTCTCCAAGAATGCAAACCACTAGCTTTGCTATTACAAACTATCAGAAACAATATGATCTTCAAGATCTCACATGATCCAGATCTATCCTTCTATCTTTCCCCCTTACTGACTCCTAAAAATCTACCCAAACACTCCTTAAATACATTTCCTTAGCCACAAGTTAGCTGGAAGAAATAATTAAATCCTAAGACAAGTTGACTTCTATTACAAGCAAAAATTAAATGCAACAACAATCAGCTCTCAAATAGCCTTACAAATATTTAATTCTCCATGTTAGCCTCTAGATCTACATAGGAGAATACAAAAAAGGCTACCAACAATAAATGCACCAAGTCAGCCAACCAAATCTTCAAGAACTCTAGTCAGTAAACCAGACCTACTCAGTGCCAGAGAAACAACTGAGCACCAGTGAAACAATTGACCACACCAAGCATCACCAAGCAACACATGCATCACCGAGAAAGCACATCAATCGAGCACTAGAAGAATTGCTAAGTACAAGTTCCACTGAGTGCAAGAGGTTTCACTAAGTTCCTTCAATGACCGAGCTTCATTCAATAATCGAGACCGTCGGTTAAAGCTGCAATCGAGTAACACAAAACCAAATCAACACACCACCATGCAAATTTTTTGAGTACCCTAGAATTCCCCTACATTAGGATGGCACCCACAAAACTTTACTACTATAGTAAAAAGTCTGCTCAGTTAGAGCTACAATGATAGTTATTTCTAATATCTTACCATATTAAGAGTATTACATATATTAAGAGTATAAAGACCGATTAAGTCTACCGTGCTAAAGGATTTTACAATTCTAATATGAGAACTGTACCCTCTTAAAGGATTTACAAAATAAGATTTTCTATGATATGCTCGGTTAAGAGACTTTACAACTCTGATTACACTTTAATCAGTACACAAATATGTCTATAATACTTGCATCAACTTATGCTTTTCAGACTCAATATGATCAATAATTGTTTACCTCATAATGTACTTCACTCACAATAAAAAATCTGTACTTGGTAACTTCAACTCTGAATCACATTCACAATCTTCTCTTTACTGCTCTATTACTCAATAGCTTCTTTTCTCATCACTTGATCTCTGCAATTTCTCCTTTTCACATGCACTCTCTCACCTTTGCTTCCTCTTTCTATAATCTTCACATTCTGATATATTTATACTCAATTCTAGAAGTGGTGGAAATGTTCTAGAATCATCTCTTTAAGTGGTACTAGCATTGGTTACTTTTCCAATGCATATTTCACATTTAATTCTCATTGGTGAATCTCACCTTGTAATTATGCATAATCATTATATTTAAATCTCTAATGCTCTGTCAAACAAACTCCTCGAGATTTGTAAACTATTTTATGCTCAGTGTCTATATTCAATGTATCTGTAGATTCTCCTTGTGTCTTCCTGTGATACTCGGTTATACATTTTTCTCCTGCTCGATAGCATATATCTTCTCTCGGTTCAGTAGATGTTGTAGCTTGGTACAACTCGGTGCGTGGTGCTTAGTTTTCCTTCGTTAGTGTCTACTACTAATTGTCTTTACCAAAATTACCTTTTCTTTATTTCAATTTACCGACTAGCTTATTGCTCTTACCGACTTGACTTTCCTTCATTACCGAATGAATTTGACAACCAATATGACTTAATCATAACTAATGACAAAAAATAACTCTATAAGAGTATCAGATGAGGTGATTAGATTGGAATGAATGATGAAATTAGATTAAGGAAGTGGATATTAATGTGGATTATGAAAGACAATTAGGATGAAGATTTGGACCTTGATTTAATGATTAGGAAGATGATGAAATGATTAGGATGATTAGGATAAGATGCATAATTAGGACCTTAATTAGATTAGGAAAATTGATTAGCCAGACTAAGGTCCTAAATGATGGATTATGAATGGATTAGATGCTTAAGGTTAGAGGAATCATTGGAAGGATTAAAAGGGTGATTAGGATAAGAGGTATGATGATGATGAGATTGTTGATAGGTAGAAGAGGCGATGTGAAGATGATATGGAAAGCTTGACTTAGAGGTAAACTTGATAAAAATATTTTTGTTGCACTTGAAATGTTTTTTTTTTTTTGAGTTTCTTTTTTTTGTATTTTTATTTTATTTTGGACTTTAGTTTTATATTTTTTTGGGGGGCTTTCAAATTTTATGTTTATTTTTTTGGATTTTTGAAGTTTTGTGATTTTTATTTGGATTTTTAATTAAAAAATGCAAAACACACAATGAAATAATGCAAAAGAAAAAAATTCCGAAGGCTCAATTTGGTTGATGTGTCCTCTTTTTGTTTTAAGTGGGGAAGGTGATCTAAACATTCAAGCACATCAAACACATCAACAACCTATTTAATTTTCAACTAGGATGTACAATCTCAACTAAGGGGTGTCCTCGATATACACAAGGTACGTGAGGCCCAAATCCGTAGATGAAAGAGAATATTGCCATACAACTAGGAGGAAACGGTAACCCAATCTCCACCTTCACTTCCCAAAGGTATAAAGTTCTTTGGGTCTTTGCCAAGATTGAAAATATTATACTTCAAAGAGGCATATCTTGAGATTCAAGCCTTTCTATTTATACTCCACCAGAAAATGAGAGTTGAGGTTGTCCCCTAGAGTGATCACTTCTTTAGGAAGCCCCCCTAAAAATAACAAAGCAAGATTTCTTATTTATGTTCCCCTCAAACTCCTTAATAAAGATACCAGAAGAAAACATAAATAAGAAAATCTTGAGGATTAAATGACAAAGGGGTTCATTTTAAGCCCAAATCCAAATGTGAATGATTAATTTTAAGCCCCTTTTTTTAATGTAAGGAAGACACATCAAACAAGTTGACCAAAGGAAAGAAATATTTTTATGATGAAAAAGAAGACAATTATAAATTTTTATAATGTAATTATGAAGGTTTGGAATATGTGCTCCTTGATTTCATGCTTTCTAATTTTATTTTATTTTATGCTCCTTTGACCCACTATGATGAGCTCCAAGTTGCCTTCATAAACTCCAATCAAGTGTGTGAAATCATGAAAAAATATGATAATTCAAAGAAAATTAATGCATAAGTTGATTCCACGTGAAATAAAAACTCATAATTGACTTATTTCCAAAAAAAAAAAATCATTTTATCATGCATTGAACTATGTGCAAATAAAGTGCAAGCTCATTATAAAATATGTTTTTTTTTGCTTTTGATCTAGTCAACAAGATTTAATTTGTTTTCTATCACTTCGGCCCCAAAATAGATATATAAAGAATAGACCCCTATTAAAAATTTGAGAGCTTTCCAAAAATGTAAATTTTTTAGAAATATTCCTTAATTTGTGCCCTAGAGACCCGATTTATCAAAACAAACCATTTTTCAAAGATCAAAATTTTGAGTTATTTTCTTTCATCAAAATTAAAAACTCAAAGAACAAACCCCCTGTAGAATTCTCAGACCTTTGACAAATTATCTGATTTGCAACTACAAATGAATTTTCATGAAAAATAAGAAAAAAAAATATAACTTATGAAAAAATGATTAGAAAAATACGATTTTCAGACTGAAACATATCTGGATCATCCCAAACCTGCAAAAACAATTTCACATAAAAATTTCAAGTCGTTTGTAAGATATGATCAAATCTTTCAAAACCATAGGGTTTTATCTTCAACTCAAACTGCACAAGGGTTAGCCTTGAAAAACTTGAATAAAACAATAATACAAGGTTAAAAAAAATCTTTAAAACATGTAAAAGTCAAACTCTACTTTTAGAGAGAAAGAAGAATTTGAAATGATTGGAGGAGAAAAAAGATGGAGAGGTGGCTACTTTGGAAAAGGTGATTGTACATATGATTAGAGGTAATCCACATTTTAATCAAGATTAGAAGAATATTAATTATAAAGTTTAAGTGGTTGATAAAGTTAGAAAACTGGTAGATTACTGATTCAACCCTCCCCTCTCAGTAATCTGATCTTAGGATTAACACTTATGGAGTTGGTCAATTTGTCTTGATAGTTTGCTTTCCTATTTTTAGTGGTTAGAATATTTGCACCTATTAGTATTGTAGTGTTATTTTAGTTTCTTTAATTTAGCTTGTGTTCATTTAAGCTTTAAGTTCTAGTTACTCAATTAATCTTCTTGATCGCCCTAACTCCCTAGAGCACTAGTTTAGTGAGGTGATGCAAGGGTTGATTCATTCCTTGAGATTTTATTAGTCTCGAGAGTGAAAAATTCCCTTCTCCACACAAATAACAACCCCACAAACAACTTAGAAATAACTACTTAAAGGAATCTAACTATACAAAGCTCAAACCGCAACATAAACATGTGATGCAGGAGCATCCTGGGTGTAAGAGCAATCTTGCATCACCCAAAAATATTTCTATTTTTGTATTCAATAAGGGTTTTTTTTGTGCAGAGCTGCTATTTATGGAAAGTTACTATTTTTGGTAATTTTTGTATGTGCTCAGAATGATCTGATTTCTTTTTTGGAGGTTCATTTTGGTCATATTAGTCTGCCAGTAAAGTTTCATTGCCAGATCAAGTGTATATTGGAAGATATTGAAGATTTTCGGTATTGGTAGCAGGGTACAGAAACTTCGAACTCAGTTTTGAAGGCTTTAGAGGCCCTGGATGAAGTCGAATTTTGGGCTAAATGAAGCTTGCTTATTTAGGTGTTGTAGAGCTCCTCGCGCCCTTTCCGAAATGGGGTTACAATAGTCAATCGGGTCAACTGGTGATGACTTATGGTCTTCGGAAGTTGGGTCACCTGAAATGGCGAAAAATGATTTTTCTTCAAAATTTCTGTTCGGGTTTCAAAATTTATTTTGAGCCGACTATGATGTAATGAAATGTAAAATAAAAAAATAATTCTAAGTTTGGTCGGCCTTATTGGCTAAAATTCTGGAACCTTCCCAGGCGGTGGAAAATTGCCTATATAAGGAAGGCTGTATTATTGTCTTAGGCAGTTCAGAATAGTTCTGGGTAGTAGATTTGGGTATTGATTCGAGGCTTTGTCCTACAGAATATTGTAAAAGAATGCCCATGTGGCTTTGCATATTGTAATTCTGAAAGTTTGTAATTCCACATTTGTGGAGATAATAAGAAGCCAATTTTCTGTTTTTGCATATTGTTGTTGTTTCTCTATTTCTGTTATGTGTTTGTGGTATTAAGGGGAGCACCCTTCATCAAGTGGTATCAGAGCAGGAGTTCTTGAGTGTGTAAACAGATCGCCGACTGTGAGGCAGTTTGCACCAGGACCGTGGCTAGGGTTTCAGCGCGCATCGCGAAAATGCCTCCACGAAGGGAACGTGGCGGAAGAGCTGGTGTTGTAACACCTGAGGTTAGAGAGCTGCAGAGACAAGTGCGAGCATTGCAAGAAGAGATTCGTAGAGGAATGAATCTTAATGTCAGAGACGAAAGCGAGGATGAAGCCGAAGAAGAATATCAAGAAGGAGAAGTTGAAATTGTGAACCATGAGGAAGAAAGACTTTTTCGGGCGATTTCCAAGATTGGGAAAAGACCTAAGATTGAGGTTCCTACATTTTCTGGAAATCTTAACCCAGAGGAATTGATCGACTGGATCAATGAATGTGAGGAATATTTTGAGTATGAAGATGTTGAGGATCCTGATAGGGTCAAATTTGCGAAGGCCAGACTGAAAGGTCATGCGAAGATCTGGTGGCAAGAAATTTAATTGGAGCGAAATAGAAGAGGGAAAGATAAAATCACAAGATGGGATCGGATGGTGGATAAATTGAAGCGACAGTTCATTCCTGTTGATTATGAGCTTGATCTACTAAAGAAAATGCAAAGTTTGAAGCAAGCAGGAAGATCTGTTCAGGAGTATACAGAGGAGTTCTATCGACTTCTCATCAGAACAGGCCATGCAGAAGCTGATAAGGAGAAAGTTGCCCGATACCTTAATGGGTTAAGGCCAAGCATTCAGGAGGAGCTGAATCTGGTTCGAATGAACAGTATTGAGGAGGCATACTAGTTTGCCCTAAAAGTAGAGGAAAAGCTGAACAAGAAGTTTGAGAGCAGACAAAACGGAAGAGGTCGCGGTGGACGATCTGGTGGACGGTCATATGGTGGCCGAAATGAAGATCCGAAAAAGAAGGATGAGGCTAGTAGCAGTCAGAATCAGCGAGGAAATAATTCCAATCGCTTCCAGGATCAGAATAATAGAGATCAAAGAGGAAGAGGAAGAGGACAAGGATCTGGAAGAGGTGGCTTCCGTGGAACATGTTTTCACTGTGGAGAAGAAGGTCATAGGGCATTTGAATGTCCTCAGCGCCAAGGCAGAACAGACAGGAGAAATGAAGGCCAGGCCAGAATTGCACATGTAGATGAAAATGCCAGATCATCAAATTCTGAAGATGCTGAAAGAGGAGAAACGTTGATTAACAGAAGAGTCCTGTTGAGTGGTGAGAATGAACCTGAGCAAAGGAGGAGCTTGTTTCGCACCAGGTGCAAGTGTGAAGGTAAATGTTGTGATGTGATTATCGATAGTGGAAGCACTGACAATTTGGTGTCAGAAGAGATGGTGACAAAGTTGAAGTTCAAGAGACAGAAACACCCACATCCATATCGGATTGCCTGGGTACAGGATGACCACAAGGTCATGGTCAATGAACAATGCCTGGTGAAGTTCAAGATTGGCGGATACCAAGATGAGGTATTGTGTGATATCATATCTATGGATGCATGTCATATGTTGTTGGGTAGACCATGGCAGTTTGACAGATGTGCTGTACATGATGGCCGTGCGAATACCTATTCCCTGACAAAGGATGGAGTGCGACATAAGCTAAAACCATTGAAGGAGACTGAAGAAAAGGTATGTGGTAATGCAAGGATAACTTTTGTTGATGGAAGAAATTTCCTAGATGGTATGAGGCATGAGCATGTATGTTTTGCTTTAATTCCAAAAGCTGGTAAAGAGGAAGTAGAAGATGTTCCTGTAGAAGTTGCAGATTTGTTGAATGAGTTTCAGGATATTGTATCCGATAACGTGCCTGATGGATTACCACCAGTCAGGAAGATCAGTCATCAGATGGACTTGATCCCAAGAGCGAGTTTGCCGAATAAGGCAGCACACAGAATGACACCTGCAGAAAGTGAGGAGTTGAACAGACAAGTACATGAACTGCTACAGAAAGGATTGATCCGTGAGAGTCTGAGTCCCTGTGCTGTACCAGCGGTATTAGCACCAAAGAAGAATGGAGAGTGGAGGATGTGTACAGATTCTAGGGCAATAAACAAGATCACAATCAAGTATAGGTTTCCATTGCCACGAATGGATGATATTATGGACTGTTTGAGTGGAGCTGTGTATTTCTCAAAGATAGATCTGAAGAGTGGATATCATCAGATTCGGATCAGAGAAGGAGATGAATGGAAGACTTCCTTCAAGACAAAGGAAGGACTGTATGAGTGGTTAGTCATGCCTTTTGGGCTAACCAATGCACCGAGCACTTTCATGCGGCTCATGAACGAGGTTCTGAAAGAATTTCTAGGTAAGTTTGTCATTGTTTACCTAGATGATATTCTGATCTTTAGTAAGACATTGGAGGAGCATATGATGCATATTCGTATGGTATTTGAGAAGCTGAGAGAAGAGAAATTGTTGATTAATTTGAAGAAGTGCAGTTTTGTGAAGAAAGAGTTGGTGTATTTGGGGTTTGTAGTTTTAGGAGAAGGTCTAAAAATGGACCCAGAGAAGGTACAGGTTATCCTTGAATGGCCTACTCCAAGGAATGCTACTGAGGTAAGATCTTTTCATGGTCTAGCTAGCTTTTACAGAAAGTTTATCAGAAATTTTAGCAGTATTTGTGGACCCTTGACTGAAACAATGAGAGGGGATAGAAAAGAGTTTAAGTGGACTAATGGGGCAGAAAATAGTTTTCAATTGTTGAAACAAAAAGTTACAGAACAACCTGTTTTAGCACTTCCAGATTTTAATAAGGTGTTTCAAGTAGATTGTGATGCTAGTGGTACTACAATAGGAGCTGTTATGAGCCAAGAAGGTAAACCTATTGCTTATTTCAGTGAGAAGTTGAATGATGCCAAGAGAAAATATTCTGTTTATGATCAGGAATTTTATGCTATAGTTCAAGCATTAAAGAAGTGGAGACACTATTTGCTTCCTAAGGAGTTTGTTTTGTATACTGATCATCAAGCTTTGCAATATTTGAATAGTCAAGGAAAGTTGAATCAAAGGCATTTGAAATGGGTTGAATTTTTGTAGAGTTATACATTTGTTTTGAAACACAGGAGTGGAAAGTCTAATAGGGTTGCAGATGCTCTTAGCAGAAGGCAACTACTGCTGACAGAAATGCAGATTGAAGTGGTTGGGTTCAAGGAGCTCAAGAATTTGTATCCAGAGGATCCTGATTTTGGTGAAGCTTGGAAAGCTTGTAAAGAACCTGTTACTCTAGACAGGACGAAATGGTTGGATTTCATCATCCAGGATGATATGCTATTCAGAGGGAGTCAGTTGTGCATTCCACGAAGTTCTATGAGGGAGAATCTCATCAAGGAGAAGCATAGTGGAGGATTGGCTGGACACTTTGGTCGTGATAAAACCCTTGCTTTGGTTGGTGAGAATTATTATTGGCCACAATTGCAGCAAGATGTGAAGAAGTTTGTACAGAGTTGCAGAGTATGTCAGATGGCGAAAGGAGTGAAGTAGAATACAGGGTTGTATCAGCCATTACCTATACCAGAGAAGCCTTGGGAGGATATCAGTATGGACTTTGTTCTTGGTTTACCGAGGACACAGCGGGGACACGATTCAATTTTTGTGGTAGTTGACAGATTTTCAAAGATGGCACATTTCATTCCCTGCAAGAAGACTAATGATGCTGTTCATGTAGCAGAATTGTTTTTCAGAGAAGTAGTGAGACTTCATGGTTTGCCAAAGACCATAGTTTTAGATCGGGACACTAAGTTCGTTGGATATTTCTGGCGTACATTGTGGAAGAAGTTAAAGACAGATTTGAAGTTCAGTTCATCACATCATCCACAGACTGATGGACAGACAGAGGTGGTGAATAGGAGTTTGAGAAATTTGCTGAGATGTTTGGTTGGAGATAAGCCAACAAGATGGGATTTGATTTTACCACAGGCAGAATTTGCATACAATAATTCTGTCAACAGGAGCACTGGTAAATCACCATTCCAGATTGTATTTGGAAGTAGTCCGAGAAATGCATCTGAATTAAGGAAGATAGATAAAGGAGAAATAAGTAGTGCTGAAGCTGAAGATTTTGCAGAACACTTGAAGAACATCCATGGGGAGGTGAGGAAGCATATTACCAAGATGAACGCTAAGTATAAGGCTAAGGCAGATGAGAAAAGGAGGTATAAGGAATTTCAAGTTGGTGATGAAGTCATGGTTCATTTGCGGAAGGAGCGGTTTCCAGTTGGTACATATAATAAGCTAAAAATGAAGAAGTTTGGGCCATGTAGGATACTGAAGAAACATGATTCAGGAAACGCATATGAGGTAGAATTGCCTACTGAGCTGAATATTTCACCAGTGTTTAACATTTCAGACCTGACAGAGTATCATGAAGGAGGTGTTGAAGATGAGATCACAGCAGCACAGTGGAGTATTCCAGCAACTAGTTCAGACACTAAGGAGATCGAAGATATACTGGACAGTCGTATTGGCAGAAGCACAAGGAACAGGGTATATGAAGAATATCTGGTCAAGTGGAAAGGACGACCTGTTGAAGATTCATCATGGCTGACAAAGGAGGAGATTAGCCGTCTTGGTTTTCCTCTGCACACCTGAGTCGTGACAGGGTCACTTCTCAAATTACCTCGGGTGTTTGATGCAGGAGCATCCTGGGTGTAAGAGCAATCTTGCATCACCCAAAAATATTTCTATTTTTGTATTCAATAAGGGTTTTTTTTGTGCAGAGCTGCTATTTATGGAAAGTTACTATTTTTGGTAATTTTTGTATGTGCTCAGAATGATCTGATTTCTTTCTTGGAGGTTCATTTTGGTCATATTAGTTTGCCAGTAAAGTTTCATTGCCAGATCAAGTGTATATTGGAAGATATTGAAGATTTTCGATATTGGTAGCAGGGTACAGAAACTTCGAACTCAATTTTGAAGGTTTTAGAGGCCCCGGATGAGGTCGAATTTTGGGCTGAATGAAGCTTGCTTGATTCAAGTGTTGTAGAGCTCCTCGCGCCCTTTCCGAAATGGGGTTACAATAGTCAATCGGGTCAACTGGTGATGACTTATGGTCTTCGGAAGTTGGGTCACCTGAAATGGCGGAAAATGATTTTTCTTCAAAATTTCTGTTCGGGTTTCAAAATTTATTTTGAGCCGACTATGATGTAATGAAATGTAAAATAAAAAAATAATTCTAAGTTTGGTCGGCCTTATTGGCTAAAAATTCTGGAACCTTCCCAGGCGGTGGAAAATTGCCTATATAAGGAAGGCTGTATTATTGTCTTAGGCAGTTTAGAATAGTTCTGGGTAGTAGATCTGGGTATTGATTCGAGGCTTTGTCCTACAGAATATTGTAAGGGAATGCCCATGTGGCTTTGCATATTGTAATTCTGAAAGTTTGTAATTCCACATTTGTGGAGATAATAAGAAGCCAATTTTCTGTTCTTGCATATTGTTGTTGTTTCTCTATTTCTGTTATGTGTTTGTGGTATTAAGGGGAGCACCCTTCATCAACATGCTACTCAAGCCCTAAACTCAATACAAAGGTTTTTTGCAAGCTCCCCTAATCTTGTAAACAAACCAAGGGTTTTCCCAAACTTCCTTAAATTGAACATGGGGTTTTAACAAGACTCCCATAACATTCACTTCTAGTAAGTTAAGCCATAAAAAGCTATCTAAAAAAATGTGAACTTCCAAGCAACCTAGAGCATGATGAGAAATTGCATTGAGTTAGGTTGTTCAAACCCTTCACGTAGATGTTCAAAGGGTCTCTCTCTTTCTCTCTCTAGGCTTGTGGTATTATTATATCACCATCAACATAGATATAAATGAACGTTTGGTTACATGGTTGCCTATGAATAATAATAGAAATATACTTGTAATATTACAAATGATATTCAATCTTTAAATATATACTGATATTTATATTAGAATTATTATTATTTTTTAATTATAAAAGATTTGAACTCATCATCTTTTAAATTACTACAACAACTCTACAATTATACCAAACACAACATTTACATTAAAAATTGATGAATTTAATGGAGACCGCGAGAATGCCTCCACTGCACCATGTCTGTACGCAACAAAAAAATTACATTTCTCAGCTAGTTTTTTATAACTTGGCCGGCTAAAAGCACGGTTAATGGCATCGGTAATATAACAAACCAAACCTAAGTGCGTGTTATAATTGCCGTTTTTTTATTTAAAATAAACTTGTAGTTATGGATCTCAGTCTGCAACAAATCTCAAAATGCTGTGTAATATTGTCGAAACGATTGTTTTGTAGGGTGAAAATGAGAATTTAATGTGAACATTCTGAAGATTGCTGTATCTTGCTGTTCTACTGCTCGTCAGTCCCCAACATGTATTAAAATATTGAATTATAATTTCATTTGGGAATTGGGAAAGTTGTTGGTAGAGATAAAAAAAATTGTGTGTTTTGCAGCCATTGTCAGAAAGGTTTGATATATTTACAGTCTTTAGGAAAAGGTGGAAGAAATAATTTTTGTGTTGGTTTTTCCCTTCACCCAATAACAGTCAGAAAAGCTTTTCAAATATTTGTCCATCAAAACTTAAACAATACAATTTTTACATATAGAATAAGTTGGAAATCTTTTAAAGATTTTTATCATGTACTGAGAAGTATTGAATGAACTTTGACCAGCTGCTGTTTCTGAACTCATTGTGTAAGAGCATTTATTATTGAGAATATCACATGTTGAAATCTAATTGTATTGTTTTGGATTTTAGTAGATGGTCTAATAAAAAAATATACTATTATAATTATGATAATATATATCATACTTATAAAGTCATAGAAATAAATGATTTCTCTTGTCTAATTTATTATTCTAATGATGAATCATAGAGAGTGATTTGAAATGTTGATACAAAAACATACACAGTTAAATTCAGAAGTTCTCAAATTCAATCAATATGAACTATAAAAATCTATCATCTTTAAAAAATGTACTATCACACTCTCCATCATATTCAATCAGTTGAATTACAACCTTTTGATTACATATAAATCTATTTTATATGTATATTACAATAAGATTGGTTTTCATACTTAAATAACTATTCAATTGATTCCTTTAATACTTAAATAACTATTTAATTTCAGCATTAAAATAATCCTGAAGGGATGGAACTCATAATTTTATGAACTATAACTCTGCAAATGGTTCTTTTTGAGTCAATGTCAAAACCATCTGACCCAGTTGGTGTCACAGATATCAAGTGAATCACGTGCATGAATATGTGACCATCCATTGGCATCATAAAACAAAAAATTAAAATTGGTGAATTCCATGCATCGTTGCAGTGGCTCCATTGATGTGGGAGACAAAGGAACAATTAACATCGCAGTGGCTGCCTGTTATGATTGTAACATGTTGCTCAACATAGTTTACTGCTCTTACTTTAGATACATATATTGCTCCAGAATATATATATATAATTATAATGTTGGCAGTGTCTGTCACAAAATAAAACTAGAAACATAGTTGCATGCCCATCGGAAACAGCAATAAGCAATGGGTTTTATCATGTTAAATAAGAAGGAATACTTTTTTCCTCTACAATGGATGGCAGTATATATACCATGAGTTTGAAAAGAAGATGATATATTTTGAAGTTTTAGTTTTTTAGGTTCTTAATTCAGTTATCTCAGTCTTTGGTTTTTCTCCATGGCTTTGGGTAGAGGGGCCCTCTCTTCTGATTAGGGATATAATAGTTGGGTGCCTCTTTGTGTAAAAGGAATTGATGCAATAAAGGAATTTGTTAAAAAAAATCTTTAGTTTTGTTTCATATATGTTTGTGATAGAAGATTCTTGAATAATTTTTTGATGTGAAGGAATTTAACAAAAATGTTTTTCAGATTTTTGAGTTATGATCTATAGGCATAAATAATATAATAACAAAAGTTTATGAAATATATATATATATATATATACAGCATTGTTATGTGGGCTTTATACTTCAAAAAAAATTCGTTTGGATATGTATGTATGATCTTTCATAATTATTTTAGTTTATCTTTGAAATGATTACCAAATCTTTGTGCGTAGTCATGTTTGATATTTTTAGAATTTACCATAATAGAGGTCAACCAATCTATGATAGAAGTTGGGTTGCTTTCAATTTTTTCAAAAGTATATTAGACTATGATAATAAAAGTTTCTCCTTTAGAACTAGAGGTTGTCATAATTATGGTCATCTTATTTGAGATTGTTTTAGGTCTCAAAGAAAGTCTTCCACTAAAAGAATCAAATAGAAGAAAAAATGGACGTTGATGGATTAATCATATTGAGAATTAAACAATCTCTTAGAAGTAGGAAATAGAGTTTCTAAAAAATAAGAAGAATGTTGGGCTAGATTTTAATTTTGACAAGGAGTTGCTTTTCAAAGAATCAAAGCTTCATTTCAATGAGGAGTTTAATAATGAATAATGTTAGCTGATTATAATTTTATTTTTTTTCAGCAAAAGTGGACTAGTCACTGAATATATTTATTAAATAAATCTGATTCAAAAAGTGCTCAACCAGGAAAGAACCAGTAAGAAAACCCAGCATCGTCGCTATATATAAGTGTTAAAAGCATCGATATTTACAACATATTATATTAGTGGTCAAAATTCTAAGTACAATATGGAGATAAAGCTTCCTCCAAATTTTGAAATTAATCTAATTTTTACAATATTTTAGACTTTTCAGCCTTCATACCCAAAAATCACATTATCCCCCAAAATTTCACAACATTCGATTCTCCATGGTGTATACAAAATTTTCCAATGCAAAAAATGTTATGTTTTCACTCCTCCATTTCTTCGCACGCAACACCATCACCCGAGACCAAGGCCTTTCCATCTTGCAGGGAGTAACCCCACCTGAAATCCATGCGAGGCGATGAAGTGGACTCCCAACTCGAGCCCGAACCCGCAGCATCGACAGCCTTAGACACATTGCCAGGAATCACATCCCATCTTGTTTCCTAGGCTTTATTTGAAGGGGGAGACCATCCCGAGCCTTTGAACAATAGAAGCAGGGTAACCAGGGCACGCACCAGCCGAAGACACCACCAATCCACCTTCAGTCCCAATTTGGGAGCTCGACAACCACCTTGGAGATACCCTTTGACCACGCATGGCAAGGATATCTCTATTCGGCAGCCCTAGAATGTCAAGCAAGGCAAAGCCCTTTCTCTTCATGCCCTCCTCCAGTTGGTGTCCCAATGCTCTCGCCGTGACTTGCAGGGTGGACTTCATAAACCACAGACTCTACTTTTCGAAAGATTTTTGGAGCCTCAAAGGTAGCCATGACCTCGTGTTTCTGTAGGAGCTGAGACCACGTGAACAAACTACCCACAAATCATAACGCTGCATTGCCACTTTTAGCTTATTTTCTGTCCAGAATTTCAGGTATACCACTTTCATTGCAATTATTTCCAATAGCGAGGCTGACTATAGTAAGTCCATTGCATTGGACAAGAAGATCGACACCAAGTTTGTAGGGAACAAAACTTGCCTTGAGGAGGGAGAAATAATTTCCTCCCCAATTACATGTCGTATCACCCGCTGAACTAATGTAGAGTGAACAAAGAACATAGTATCCATGATTGCGTCATCCAAAAAATGAGGGAGAGCATCCTCATCCACCATTGGCTGAATCCAAATTTTGTAATTTTTTGGGAGGACTGATCTATGGAACTAGTGGCAAGAATCGCATTTGACGCAGACATCTGATGGGAGTGACATCCTGAGGGCTAGTATTGTGTCGAGTGCAAAAAATAGAGGGTTATGTAGACATAAATAAGAAAGGATCCTTGTCTTGAATGCAAAATCTGATGGGAATAAAAAACAATCACCCATAACACGCTTGGGTGATATGAAGTACTAGTGGCCATGTGAACAATATTAGATAATTTGTCACCGTATCAAAATTGCACTTGGTGACATGATGGTCGTGTACTTCAAATGTGTGTGAGGTACAGAGATGATGACCCCAAGGTGGCAGTAACTAATTAAACATACTCATAGAATCATAATGTTGATGATGCAACTGCACTAATGTCATATGTGCTGAAATGTAATGCAATTAGTACTGACACTTGTCAATGTTAGTCTTGATTAATTTAGTGTTTGTAGCTCCTCATATTGCTCAATGAAGGAGCTCGGTTGCATTGTTGAAATTGTAATTCCTTCACACCCTAAGTTTGAAGGATAGTCGACAACTTTATTCCCCTCCCTTAACGTATGAGATATGCAAACCTCCTGACATTGATCCACAAGATTCTAAATTTGTTGCATAATATAGTTGAGCTGCCAATTGAATATTTCTCTCTTAATGCAAGTGTTTATGATTACCTGTGAGTCACCTTCAATATGTACTCTATTGAACTTCCCTTTTTTGACAAGAACTAGACCTGCAAGCAGAGCTTGAGCTTCTACAATGTTGTTTGTTCCATCTAGTAATGGAGCCACTGTGATTGCTAAAATAGATCCATTGCAATCTCTAATACAAGCTCCTAACCTTGATTTTCTGGGATTTCCTCTGGAAGCCCCATCGAAGTTGAGCTTCACATGCCCTATGATAGGTGTATGCCATTGTACAGAAGCTTGATCTACTTTTGGTTGTGCTATATTTGAAGAGCCCCATCCTGTTAGGATGACTAATGTTTTCCATTCCCTAAGTATCATGCTGTCCCAAGGAGTGATAACAAGATTTACCTTACATTGGCTAATGCTCATGTTTGTAACCTCTGCAATTGATCTTTCAATGCTTTCCAACACCTTTTCTATAAAGGCTGATTCTTTCCTAAAGATCCTCTTATTTCTCTCGCACCAAATGGCCCATAAGACTATGGCCGGGGAACATTTCCAAAGTCCTGATAACAAGGCCCTGGGATGCAGAATTGGCCAAGCTTGGAATATGTCCCTTATGTTATTTTGAAGGGGGGTGTGAAAGCTTAATTTTTTTAGCATGAATGTCCAACATTGGTGTTAGTTGATTATAATTTTAGAGAGTGTTTTGAAATAACTATTAGAGTATAAGTAGTTACAACTAAAATAAATAATTTATGGCCCATTAATGGGCCTTAGAGGGTTCAACCTCTACTGGCTGGGGATGACAGAGTAAGGTAGCATTCGCCCGATCAAGGGTGGATTAAGATTAACTTTGATGGTGCATTCGAGGGCAATCCAGGACTATCAGGGTCTAGCTTTTTGGCTCATGGTGAGTTTGGGAGTATCATTATGCTTGGTGCCAAAAGGTTGGTGAATGGGACTAATAATGAAACATAATGTTTGGTGGCTATTAGGGGTATCCTAATGGCAAAAAATTAGGTGTTCAGAGGATCCATGTTGAAGAAGATTCACAACTAGTGGTTAATGGCATTTCTAAAGGAGAAATGGACAATTGGTACCTCAACAAACATATTCAAAGGATTAGAGATTTGCTAGGGGAGTTTGCCAATTTTTGGGTGACTCATGTGCTCAGGGAGGCTAATACAATTGCAGATAAGATCTCTAACGTTGGGGTGAAAGGGTCACTAGTAGACAAAGACATGACTATTGCATGTCCCCAAACAACCTAGATTAATATAATTTTTTTTTTTGTATATGTATTTTGTGGCATTCAATTGCCCAAAGTTTTTTTTGTGCTTATTCATCATTTATTTCTTTTATTTCATTATTTACATCTTATTATCTAGTATTTTATTTTATATATTTTTCTATAGAGTTTCCTCTAGTGTTTTTTTAATATGGGACATGTGACTATATCATGGCCCAAAACAAACCATAAATATTTTTTCTCTTTTATTTATATATAATTATTTTGAGGCATTCAATTGTTCAAAGGTTTTATTGTGCTTATTCATTGTTTATTTTTTTTATTTAATCATTGACATCTTATTATTTAGTTTTTTTAATTTTATATATTTTATGTAGAGAGTTTGCTGGTGTTTTCATTTTTGGGTTTTGCAAGTTCTAGGTGAAATGTGAATGTGGGTCTTTTCTCCTTTCTATACATTTTATGAATGTACTCCATATGACCTAATTTCTATACATGAATGTCCACTCATGGTTTTGGCATCCTCGATCATTACACTAGGTTTTAAATAGAAGACTCGCTATTATCTTTATTTTCTAGTCTATACATATTAAATTTATTAGATACATTCAACAATTTATTCTATTTAGACACTCTAACTAACTAATCTTAATCCACATGTATGTAGTCAAATTGAATATCAAAGGAGCATAACTTACCTCATAACAAAGTCCTATTTTCTACAGTATAGCAATATTTTTTATTCATGGATGGTGGTTTAAGTTAATAGTCTATCTTCTAAGTTTAAATTTTCCTTTTAACTTCTACGACCCTTTAAATATTTAGGAAAATGGCCAATCTTGATCTTAATTTAGTATAGAACTTATGAGAGCCAATCCTAGGGTCATTTCAATGCCAAAATTGATTCTTTGAGAAGAAAGTAGTTCATAAGGTGAAAGAGGTAGTAAAAAAATTATTTCTCTTTTATGACGTTATAGTTTTTTAGATGTTAAATATCAAAGTGATTGTTTTACATGATTAAAACCATAGAAATAAAATATGTTATCTTGTCTAGAATATATAGATTTTTAGTCTTAACTTTATGGTTGTAAACTATGGGTCTAACTATGGTTCTACAGTGGAAGGATGAAATTATATTTGATGGTGATAAGATTTGAAGTTAACATCATTAGATTTCCACAATCCATTCATATTTTTATAATAAGATTTGAAGTTCTATAAACTCTAATGGATGGATATGAGATCATAAAAACTCCTCCTAGAGATCAAGCTAGTAAGAAAGTATTTGACAATAAATCTAAAGAAAGGAATTCAATTATATGTGCACTAACTAATATAGAGAATGTGAAAGTCATGCATTGTAAAACAATAAAGGAGATGCGAGATAGGTTGAGAAATATCTATGAAGGCTCATATGATAAAGTGAAGGAAGAAAATACTCAAACTTGTATGGATAGATTTGAAGGGCTAAGGATGAAAGAAGATGAAAATATCATTTCTTTCATGCTTCATGTAGATGAGAATTTTTTATCAATCAAAGGACTTGCTGAAGAATTAAAGGAAATGATCATTGTAAACAATATTCTTATATCTCTCCTAAAAATATTTGTTCCCAAGGTACTAGCTAAAATTGAGGAAGAAATGGACTTGAGAAAATTGATCTTAGATGAAAAACATGGCTCAAACAATACATTCGAGATGAGATTCAATACTTATGGAATCATGATAAAAAAAAGCCACATTAAAAGCATCCAAGAGTGATGATTTTCTTGGTTTTGGTGATGAATCAGATCTAGAAGAAGCCAACTTTGTTAGGAGATTACAAATGGGTTTTGGTATGTACAAAATCAAATTACCTTTCAAGTATTTTTATTATGGATAAATAGGACACTTTATGGCTAAATTTTCCCACAAAGATTCAAACAATAACAATCAACAAAATATGAGACAACTCAATAGAAATAATAAGTTCAATAAAAATCAGTACAGTTTCTTTTTAAATGAAGGTGGAGAATCATATGATGAAGAAGAATAAGATAAAAAGACTATTAGAAATATTGGTGAAAAGGCTCTATTCATGGTAATGGAGACTCTTGATAACAATACTTCAAAGAAAGATCCATAGATGATGAATACAATTATTTTGCAAAAGAATTTATGTGTATTAGTCTAAAATTTAAGAGGACTAAAGAATAAAATTTCTTAAGTGAAAGTTATAGAAATGTCGACACTAAAACTAAGAAAATGCATGAAAATAATAATCGGCTTAAAGGTTCATTTAGAAGAAGGAAAAAGGATTGAAGATATTATTATAGAAAAAAGGAAGAAAATATAAAAGGAATCTTGTGAGAAGCTTGAAGAAAAGATTGTCACATTAAGAAAATATATTGACATTAAAAAGAACTGAATTTAAAGTTTGCAAAAAGTGATGAGATGTTGTATCACATAATAGATAGTTAGAGATCATCTCACATCAAAATTAAAATTGGATTATTTGAAGAATTAAAAGGAAAGAAAGTTAAGGGGTATGTGCAGGATTATGGTATGCCAAACTAGGCCCTTAAGTGGCAATGAAAATTCAGAAAGTCAGGTTTAGGCAAGTTGACATAAAAAATTGAACAAGTTATAAATATTATATCAAAAATATGTAAGAAGAGAATCTATAGAAAATTGAATTTAGTTTCTAAGATACTAGGCCTTTTTTGAAAAAAAATTATTCTATATGTTAAAAATTTCAAATTTCAATGTAGTGGTACAAATATTTCAGGAAAAAATAAGAAGTAGGTGTATGTCTGACCACCTTAAACACAATCAAATGATAATTTTATTTACAAGATTCTAGATATAAGTAGTAGACTCATGTTTGGATGTGACACATATTTTTTGGTATTTTATTTCCAAGTAAATAATTAATTATGATTTTTCTTCTACAACTTTTCAAGAATACAAAAGCTCTCGTGTCTCACCATGTTAACTTAGTCTAAACTTTATAAAATTCAAAACTTTTTTTATTTTTCTTATAGTAGGAAAATCATAGAATGTGACAAATGTTTTGGATTTAAAAAATGTTATAAAGTTTGAAAGTTATAGCTATTTTTCAACAAGTCTATCAATCAGGATTAGAAAGATAACAAGTAGGTGTATTTATGACCGCATTAAACAAAATCAAATGATAATATTTTTTTTATAAGATTCTAGATAAAATTAGTAGACTCATGTCTAGATGTGATGTATATTTTTTTGTATTTTTTTCCAAGTAAATAATTAATTATGATTTTTCTTCTACAAATTTTCTTGAATATAAAAACTCTCTTGTCTGGCCACCTTAACTTAGTCTAAACTTCATCAAATTGAAAGAATTGTTTATTATTATTGTACGAGGTGAAGCACATAATGTGATGTATATTTCAGATTTCAAAAATGTTATGTTGTTTGAAAGTTATAGTTGTTTTTCAAAGAGTCTATCAATTAGGACTTCTTTTTCACATCGCCACTTTTTGGAATACCATGATCCTGTACATACCCTAAGAAATCTATTGAATCATATTCTATAAAGAAAGGATCTAGAATCTATAAATCTAATCAAATAAAGACAACTAAAGAAGATGGGAGAATGTATTGTGGTTTTATCGAGCCAAAATATATGACATAAGATCTAAAAGACATATATCTAGAGGACAAACATTAAATGTTAGGTTCATTCATTCTTTTTTTGGATATCATTTTAATTGTAATCACTTTGGCTCTATAAAGTTGTCAATTATAGAAGAGATCTTGTTAGAAGAAATGTTTTATTCAATAAAAACACATTTGCACCTTGATTTGATTTTAATATTGTTTGCTACAAGTGCAACAATTTTGGACATATTACAAGAAACTTTGGAAGTAATCCTATGATATCGTTTATGGTAGGAATAAAAAGGATAAACTATTTGATCATTTCATAGTGATTTTTAAAATTCTAGAAGAAGAAGACAAAAGAAGATAGACCTAATAAAGCTCTTGAGGTTGGGCTTCTCTCCATGCCCATAAGTAGAAGAATTCATAGATCAATAATAGCAAACTTCCTATTCATACAAAAGGAGACATGAGTAAGCTCATGAAATTTAAGATGTTTGATAGAGGAGATGTCCATCATGACAACAACTCTATTGCTAGGATTTCTAGAAATGGTACTTTGAGTTTGGATGGTGGAAAGACAAAGACCTAGAACATACTATATGCAGAGGTAATAAAGGTAAGTTCCGCTAAGCGTTAGTCCAATGTGTGATAATAGGTATATAGTATGTCATTCCATGAGAAATAATATGAAATTAGAAAGAAATATACTAGAGAATTTATTGTAGAAGAAAATAGAGACGATAGTGATGTATATAGTTTAAGTAAGGTTAATGGACAAAATTGTTTTGTCATACACAATGAAGAAAGCTAACTCTGACATAAGAGGATGAGCCACAACAACTTTGATGATCATGTGAGAATTATTTCCAAAGAAATAGTGAGAGATATACCTAAAATCAAGAAGCCTCCATCCATCCATTGCAAGCCATTCTATGAAGGAAAATAAAAGAGGACCAAATTTTCCACCAGGGAGTATTCAAATACAAAATAAATAGACTTGATTCATACTGATCTAGTTGGACCATTAAAAGAAAAATTATTACAAGGTGACATGTCCTTTATTATTCTTACTAATTATTATTCTAGAATGTCTTGGTTTGGTTTTCTTAAGGAGAAATTAGATGCTTTTGTAAAATTGAAGGCATTTAAAGAAATAGTAGAGAATGAAATTAGTAGAATTTTTAAAATTTAAGGTCAGACAAAGGGGGTGAATTAACCTTTTCCAAATTTGAAGAATATATTGTGTAATGTATGGAATCTAGAGACAATATTCAACATGTATAAATCTTCAAAAAAATGGTGTAGCAAAAAGGAAGATCCAAACAATTCATGAGATGGTAGGCACAATGCTGAAGCAAGCTCAATTATTGGATATATACTAGAGAGAAGCTTGTTAGAAAATTGTGCACATTATTAACATAAATCCAATTAGGCCTAGGACCACAATGACACCATATGAATTATGGAATGGGAGACCAAAATTTATTAGACATTTTAGACTTTTTGGAAGAAAATGCTATATCAAAAGAGATGAAGAGAATTTGGGAAAAATTGACTCTATATTTGATGAAGGTCACATGGCATGGGCTTGTAGAACTAGAGATATTAATGTTATTAATAAAAAATTGAAAGAACAATCTAATGAGGAAAACTTGGCTTGTGTTGAGGACGAGGAAGGTTGTAGGACATAATAACCCAACCAAAATAACCCTCAACTAGAATAACCCGTTCACAATAACCCAAGGACAAAATAATCCAGGGTCATAATAACCCAAACAAAAGTAACCCATTGTAAGAATAACACATGGAAAAAATATCCCTATAAGAATATAGAGAAAGGAAAACAAAATTTATTAATTGCTTGTATGTTGCTAAAAACCTTTATTATTCAAAATTTTAATTAAAATGTCAAATTATGAGTGACACCTCTTATATAATCTAAAATGTTATTGTTGTCATAACCATCAACTATCCTTTTTAGTCTTACTTTGAGTTCACATTATTTTTTCCTGCTTGGTTGCCCAATGTATCCAATCATATATTTCTCTATTTTATTCTCTTGGAGACCCTGTTCTTTTTTCATTGATTTGATTAATTTCCATATTTAGATGTGTGATGCTTGAATAAATTCACTAAATTCTCTATGTCATCCCTCAATAGTATTATTGGTTTTGGGGAGATAATCTTGAATAGCTTAATAGAAATTCCACATTGTAATTGGAAACATGAGTGATCTTCTATTGCCTCTTCTAGTTATTATGCCAATCTATGTGTCTTTAAAACAATCAATCATGGATTGCATAGTCTCCTTGTGTTCTATATAATTATTTAAGGATAATGTAGAAGTGTTTAAAATGCATCAATTATGTCTATTTGAGGTACAAAATCTAATGCAACAAGTTTCTTGATCTTAAATGCAAATGCTTCATCGACACTGTGACGTATTTGTAGATATTCTTCTTGAACATTCCTCCATAAGAATTGAGAGAAATCGAAAAAACATGATCTAAATTCTAATGTTCTAATTTATTTTAAATCATTTCCAGTCTACTAGCTTGATCTCAAATGACCATGGGTTATTTTGACTACGGGTTATTTTGACCATGGGTTATTTTGACTATAGGTTATTTTTTCCTTGGGTTATTATGACATGGTTATTGTGTTCAGGGTTATTTTGGCTGGGTTATTATGTCCGGATACCAATGAGGATACATCAAGTAATGAAAATAGTTATTGATGATTCTTTTTTTCCCCTAAATCATAAGCTTGTACTTTGAGCCTTCACATTTCGAGGTTAGTGGTACTGGAGGATGGATGAATTCCCATCATCTCAAGATAGCTTCTTTCTTTGAGATGATTCTTTACATGAGAATATTTTTTGGGTTAATTTTTGTTCTTCCTTTAGATTTTCTTACAATTTTCTTTTTTATGCTAATAAATTTGAAGAATGCATGTGTTGTGAAGATTCATTTTGGAGATAGTTTTAAGATTTGGTGTTGACCTCAGGATGTATGGTTGTCCAATGAGATTCAAAGTATATGATAAAAAATATACCTTTTCATGGTCATTATACAATGATAGTGATCTATTGTATCTCTTAGGGATCTCATTGTTGAATAATTCAAGACTATGATTTGAGAGTCCAAGATTAATAGCGTAAGAATGCAACTCAAAGGTACACCATTTTTGATGTAGAGAAGGGGTGGTTATGGATTCAATGATACCATATTTCACAAATATTAAGTATTTCAATCATCAACTACAATTTTCAAACTTCTAACTAGTGTATTTCACTTCTTAAGGCCTAGTCTTTCTAGTAGCCCTACAAATAGTCTTATTAGGGAATAACTTCTTGTGTAGACTTCTTGGATTCAAAACAAAATAATTTTTAGATACCCTTTTAGTAATTTAAAAAAATATATGAATTGTGGATGAGGTTATTTTGGAACATATTCCCCTTTAATTGACTGGTAATTGGCATATATGCCTAAAGGGAGCAACAAATCATGTATTTTGGCTATAAATTTAAAACCATATCTAATATCAAAGAAATAAAAAGTTTGATTAAAACAGTAATTTGGCATTTATTTAACATATCTCAAAATGATAGGAGGTTTTTTTTGTAAGGAATTCCAAAAAAATGGGATGCTACTATGCTACAAGGCCTAATTAAGCTTGGTTCCCAATTAAATTTTGTGGAATTCGATCTCAAAAGTATAAAAAAAATATTTAAGTATTATAAATATCACATAGGATCTAAACATACAAAATACACCAGTTGGGACAATCACCAAGTCACCTTATTATAAAACCCTACTCCTATCTTTCTTCTCATGTCAAAATTAAGTGGTTTCCATCCTAGGGAATCACCCAATCAACATCCAAAATTTATCCCTAATCTTGAAAACACCAAAAAATTGAAAAAAATCTATAAACCTCCATTCCAATAAATTTTAGAATTTTCCACTAGCGGAATGGGCTTCAAAGCATATTTTTATGACCCAAACCCTCACCACCTAGGGTTTTAGACCCTATCACAGTAAAATGCTTCTAAAATGCACAAAACTCAATAAAAATGGATGAGACAAAAACCAAAAGAAAGGTAATTCAATTCTAAATATAATAAAATTACTTTCAAATCACAAATCTATTGGAATGTGATGTTTTGGAGTACTGAGAATCACTTAAGGGTTGTTATTTATGGCAACACTTATGTTAGAGTGATTGCATGTTGTGGAGATTGCCACTAGAGTCTCAGTCATGAAAATGACTAAGTATAGAATCGGGATGACAGGGTACAATGGCATAGTTTTGGTCAACGATGAAGATATAGAAGGTATTATATCTTGTGAAGTTAACCAGAGGTATTTTAAGATATTCACATGCTTCAGTTAAGATCGCATGAGTTTTGGCTACCAGATCTATGAGATACAGTGTTCGGAAGATATGCGAAGGCAGTAAAACAATGTAACAGGGTATATTATTAGTTGAGAAGATTAAGGAAGGAAAATTGAATATGGTAATGTGCTAAGATAGAAGAATAAACTATATTGCCGACTCTTTGGTATTGTAAGAGCGTCGACTCCATAGACAACATTTTCATGAGTTATTATTATGTTTTGCATGATAATTGTGAAGCCGACTAGAAGGCTGACTTTGTATAAGTATGGAGTGTGTTTGTAAAAGAGAAGTATGGTATGGTAATGATGATAGAGTAAGTTTTCAAATAGAAGAGCATAGATCATATGTGAGATCAACAAGTGGCTGAGCTACAATTGGAACTATCTAAGCAAGATAAGTTCTTGTATTGTTCCCCCTTTTGAGAACTATTTTGGGACAGTATTGGTTGTAAGAGCAGTGTGCTCACCACCTTTAACTAGGTGTTTTGTATACCCCTAATAGGGTTTTTTATTCCTCTAACAAGGAAATGTACTATGTAACAATCGAGTCCTAACAGGGCTAGATCTCCTAATAGGGATATTATATTTTAGTACATATTTGTGGCTACCATCCCCATCAGGGTTTTCCCTTTGGCCAGGGTTTCCTCAAGAACAAATCATGGTGTAATGAATGTGTTATGTTTGTATGCTCTTTTCATTTTTTCATTACTTTGGATTAATTATAATTGTTTAAAGCTAAAAGAAACAAAGTTCTGTAATACTGATTCATCCCCCCCTCTCAGTATTACCTAATCCTAACAATTGGTATCAGAGCTATTGGCCCTTGAAGAAAAAGTCTAAAAAATTAAGGGAGATCAGAATGGATTCATAAGCTTTGCAAGAGAACTTTGAAGTTGCACTTGAAGATCTGGATAAGATGAAAGTTGAAAATGGTGAATTAAAATTCAAGTTAAGAAGAGAAGAAAGTTTCATGAGAAAACTTAAAGAACAACTTGAGATTGTCAAAAATTAGAGACAAGACCTTATGGAGAAAATCAAAGAAGGTTCAAACAATGACACATTAGACAAAGTAAATAAGTTAGAGCAAGAAAAACAACAAATTAATCTTTTGATGATCAAGGAGATTCAGCATGAAAAGGATGAAAGAAACAAAGTTGAAAAGTCACTAAAAGAAGTTAACTTGCAGATAGGACAAATGAAGACCGAACTTGACCACTACAAGGATAAATATTAGGAACTAGATAAATAAAATTAGATCATTAAAGGTGAACTCACTCAAGCCAAATTACTCATTAAAAAATTACACACAAGAAATGACAAGAGTGATGAACAAAGAGGAGGAAAAAAATCTAAAGGAGACATAAGTGGATCCAATGAAGCTGAAAGTTCAAAAACTCAAGAAGAACCAAAAGAAGCCAAGAATGAGGAAAGACCTATTCCTAATGAAAGGCCTACAAATGAAGAACCTAGAGAACAATTCAGACCCTTCAGAGGTAGATGTTTCAGATGCAACAAAGTTGGACACATGAAAAGAGATTGCAAAAGTAAAGGTAACTCTAAACCCTTTACCAACTACTATTTTAATTGCTATGAGTATGGACACAAGAAAGAAGATTGTAGAAAACCTGATCAATCCAAGTATAAGCAAGACTATGTTAGAGAAGAATCTACAGCCAAGGTTACATGTTAGAAATGCAATAACTTTGGGCACACAACAAGATACTGTAAGCTACAAAATAATAAAGAAAGAAGAAGACCACCTATTTGTTACAAATGCAACAATCCAAGACACATTGTGAAGTTTTGTAGATACAATGGAGATGACAATAGAAGAGGACCAAGGAGATCTAGTGAATCAGAAGGACCACCACCTGTAGTTATAAGGAAGAATATTAGTGACAGTGGTATAAGCCTAAATGATTACATGAATGAATACAAAAAATTAGAGGATGAGAGGATATGGCAATTAAAAGTCCTAAATAAAGTAGTGGTTCAGGGAGAGACAACTGATGATGTTGTGTCTTTGCATGATGAATTCTTTAAGGCATCAACCTAGAAGGCCTCATGGGGAGTATTGGATGCAGACAATAGAAATTATCCAACCCCTATATAAGTGGAGTAAGCTCATGAAAGCTTAGGTGTGATGTGTACAGATGTTGTGGAATCTGTGGATGAGATCGTAGCACTTGAAGATTCATCTTTTGTGTTTGCGAGTTTTGCATTGACTGGATGACATGTGAAGTTGAGCTACCTATGTTTAATGCACACACTCAACTTGCGATAGATAAAAGACTTAAGGGATATCACTCCTACACAATTTCTTGATCAACAACTAAGGAGATCTGAAGTGTGAAAGAGGAACAATAATCTAGCAGAGAGATTTTGTGTTCACGTGAATCCAAACATTAGATTCGAGTGTGTTTAAGGTATTTAGACCTAAATCTCTTTGGAAAGTCATGGATGTAGCAATAGTTTATGATGTTGTAGATAGACTTAGATATAAATTCAAAAGGCATCAATTCAAATCCTATGAGGATGATCCAGAAGGGGCATTTTCACAAACCCCCATAGGCGTGTTACACGTAGAAGATATTAGGGCATACATTCACTGCAAGTATGAGACCATTGGGGAGGTTAACATCTATAGTGAAATGGAGAGTATGGTAGAAGTTGATGGATCCATGGTAGAGGAATTCAAAGACCTGAAAGATCAATCAATCCTTAAGTTAACCCTACTCATAGAATTCAAAGAAGTTGAATGGTTTAAGATCATTCTTAGTAGAATTCATGACCAGTTTTTGTGGATTGGTGAGAAACTAGAAAAGATTTGTACACAGATGATTCATGAGATCATAGGCCTTGATAATGAAGGAGTCCTACCCGTGGCTGAGAAAAAAACTAAGGAAACAGGCATAAACCCTAACTCATTCCAAATGGGATAAGAGAGGGATGACAGTTAATGATATATATTTATTTACATGATGTTAGATTGATAGAAATGTTGCTAGGGTAAATTTTTTTTTACAACATCAGATCAAAATCTATTTCTACTGGAGTTATCATGATGGCTTATAGAATGGTTAAGGAAAACAAACAATATAACCTTCGCGAAGTTTTGGCACAATAATTTCTAGAAAATGTTAAGGTTGTTAAGAAAGACAAATCCAAAGCATTTAGGTTTGGATCATTACTAGTTAATATGTATATTCATGTCATTCATAACTTTCCTGACATGCATCCCAAAGCATGGAATAATGATGTACCCACTGGACTTTAAATCTCAGACAGTTATAGAAGATAGAAGAAGGACTGGGTAGATGGATGATTGTTTTCTATGACAAAGATACTACAAAGGAAGATGAAAGGAAGGTACAAGATACTAGAAGAGATAGTGGAAAAATATGAAGACATATATGTTTCATGGTTGAAATAGATTGTGTCTACTTTGAGGCAGTTGAGCCTAGAACCAAGTGGTGCTATTCTATGGGATATGAGGTAAGTGATGAAATCCTAACCATGCAAGTGGAACATGTATTAGCAGTAGAAAAAGATCCTACCCAAGAAATATGGGGTACTTACAGAGAGAAGTATGAGAAAGTGAGAGAAGAGCAGGAAAAGGTAACAAGAAAGAGAAAGGTAAGAAAAATTGTTGAAGATATTACTATGAAGGTGGGAATCACTAAGGAGCAGTTGCAGAGAATAAGAGATAAAATGGAGGCATCTTCTAGCATATCTATTGATGCACCTGATCCTTTTGAGGGAGATAAATCAATAGTTCCTACTGTTACTATTGTTGATGCACAAGAAGAAGAAATTCAATAATTTGTGCCTGCAGTCATCCCTAGAAGATCTACAAGGATAGGTAAGCAGGACAGTCCCAAAGTAAAAGAGATAACAGTTGACATAACAACTCAAAAAGATCCACAAACCTTGTGGAAACTAGACCTTAAATCACTACAGAAGAGAGAATTGAAAGATGGAAACATAAAGGCTATAGATAGATACTATGAAAGATATGGACCCAAGGAACAAGCAATCATAGAAGATACAGTCATTGAGTATCTACTATCTTTTAAAAGAAATCTATTGGAAATTGAAGGGAGTGTTCCTAAGGAACTGTATAGTAGACTAGAAATTAGGAAATAGTTTACACATTCAGAGGATGAGAACATAAGAAACAAGGAAATTGAAGATATGCTGTCAGTTGTATCTATACAGGAAAGAGAGAAAATCATAAATGCACTAAAACCTCTACTAAGGACAAAATCTAGACTAGTGAAGATTATGGCTAGGAAATATGATGAGGTGATTAAGGACACCCAAAAGGCATTAGAACAAGTTCTAATGTATGACATGCCAAAGAAGGTTTCACCTCCAAAGGATTCTAAGCCTATACCTTTGGGTTTAGGAGAAAGTTCCAAGGTAGTGGAAGAAAGTACTCAAGATAGCATACAACCAGATTTCTTTGTCATTGGTGTGACTATTAGCCTTGACACTTCACAGGATATAAATGATCCATTTTTGGACAATGTGGATAGTGCGATGGAAGTTGAAGATTAGGAGCAGAGAGAGGAAGAGAAATTAGAAGAAAAAAAAGAAGTAACATAGCAAAAGAAAACACAACAAGAGGAGAAGCAAGATGAATAGGTAAAATCAGAAAAAGTTACTAAGGTTAGTTTGGACACATCTTTATTGTTGGAAAGTGTGGCCAAACCAATTAGTTCTAATGTAGATAGCATGGATGAAGATGAGATGATGAGGCTATCATTTATGGCCTTTGCTAAAGACAAGGAGAGATCAGCTCAAAAAGGAGATAAAAGAGCTAAGATAATGGTCAGGGATATTGAAATAGTAAACAAATTACTTCCCTCACTGGTTATCCTATAAGACAAAGATGAAGCTGAGAATCTTAGTACAATATTGGATAGCTTTGATAGTCATTTTGAATCATTGCTAAAAAAAATAGAGGAGAAGGGTGAAAATAACTTCTTGGAAAAGAAGTTGAGTGAAGTTTGCATATCCATTTCATGGGACTTAGGCATTCTTAAGTCTACCACTCTTAAGGCCAAGAGTTGTGTAGCACAATGCAAGAAAATTTACAGCTATTGCATAAACCCTTGTAGACATATAAAGAACATTGAGGAGATCATAGCTAAAGACAAGGCTACCCTTGACAGTCTAATGGATAGTTGTGAATCATCTTCACAAGATGTGGGAGAAATGGATAAGGAGACATCCAGACTATTGGACAAGATAGGAGTACTGGAAATGGAGAAAGGGAGAGTTACAGATAGATTTGGCTTATTAAGAAACCTATTGACTCCCAGGCTCTCAATATTGGAGACTCATCTCTCTGATATGATAAAGGTTGAAGGCTCAATATCAGTATCCACTCTCACTAAGCTTAAGGTAGTAGAGACAATGTCATATGCATTGAATGGATTAATCCATGTCAGTGAACTATTGATAAATTCATGGATTGAAGAAGTTAAGACCTTGGAAGACTCTTTCAAGGATGTCTTAAATCTGGTGAGCAAGCACTAAACCATTTGTGCTTAAATTTTGCAATTTTGACAGTACCTTTTCCATTGATGTCAAAGGGAGAGGAAGAGAAAGGAAAAATGAGGAAGAGAAAGAAATATGGAGTAATAAGCAAAGAAGAGATGTAGGAAAGAATAAAAAAAAAGAAAAGTTGTATTGTGACACTTAGTCATTTTTCTAAGTGTTGCCATCCATGCCAAAGGGAGAGATTGTTGGCATGTGATGTTTTGGAGTATTGAGAATCACTTAAGGTTTTTCATTTATGGAAACACTTATGTTAGAGTGATCACATGTTGTGGAGATTGCCACTAGAGTCTCAGTCATGAAAATGACTAAGTACAAAATCAGGATGACAGGGTACAGTGGCACAGTTTTGGTTAGCGATAAAGATATAGAAGGTATTATAGCTTGCAAAGTTAAGTGGAGGTATTTTGGGATATTCACATGCTTCAGTTAAGATTGCATGAGTTTTTGTTACCATATCTGTGAGATACAATGTTCATAAGATATGCAAAGGTAGTAAAATAGTGTAATAGGGTATATTATCAGTTGCAAAGATTAAGGAAGGAAAAGTGAATATGGTAACATGCTAAGATAAAAGAATAAAGTATATTTATGACTCTTTGGTATTTTAAGAGCATCAACTCCATAGACAACATTTTCATGAGTTATTATTATGTTTTTCATGATAATTGTGAAGCCGACTGGAAGGATGAATTTGTATAAGTATGGAGTGTTTTTGTAAAAGTGAAGTATGGTATGGTAATGATGACAGAGTAAGTTTGTAAATAGAAGAGCAGAGATCAAATGTGAGATCAACAAGAGGCCGAGCTACAATTGGAACTATCTAAGCAAGATAAGCGCTTGTATTGTTCCCCCTTTTGAGAACTATTTTGGGACAGTATTGGTTGTAAGAGCAGTGTGCTCACCACCTTTAACCAGGTGTTTTGTATACCCCTAATAGGGTTTTTTATTCCTCTAACAAGGAAATGTACTATGTAACAATCAGATCCTAATAGGGCTAGATCTCCTAACAGGGATATTATATTTTAGTAAATATTTGTGGGTACCATCCCCACCGGGGTTTTCCCTTTGGCTAGGGTTTCCTCAAGAACAAATCATGGTGTAATGAATGTGTTATGTTTGTATGCTCTTTTCATTTCTGCATTGCTTTGGATTATTTATAATTATTTAAAATTAAAAGAAACAAAGTTCTATAATACTGATTCACCCCCCCTCTCAGTATTACGTAATCCTAACAAAATCCTCTGTACAAGTCCATATAATGGACTAAAATAGCAACTAAACTAGTAAAAAAATAGGGAATCAATATCTTTTTATTTCTTGAACACCTCAATTCACATCCATCCACCCCTTGGTCGATAAAATAGGGGTATTTACATAATTCTCCATCCCTTAAAATGGTTACAACTTACATTTTAATTCCAAATAACTAAAAACCAAAAACTTATTCATTATGACAACATTTACAAAAAGTTGCTTGACAACTTTTACATCTTTTGAGAAACCTTTGATAAATGACCTCAAATGATTTCCTATGATTCTAATTTGATTCAACCTAATACAAAATGGTCTAAAAGACCTTATTCCATGATTAAAAACATAAAAATAAATCTAATTTTCCAAAATGGCCTCATGGAAGTATGAATATACTAGGTGCTCCTACACCATTTTTGAGGGTTAAGAGACAACTTGATGGAGCACCATTTGGTTCATGATTTATTTTTTCAAGAGAGTATTTTATCAAAATATGTATTCGTATTATGTAATCAACATGTGTTTTTCTATGTAAGAATTAAAGAGGGGCAGGGGGGAGGACCTTTGTAGGGTAAGGAGAATTTGATATTTTTAGGATCAATGCATTAAGGGGGGAATGCTGATGTAATATATTTATTTGTAGTTGTAACTATCATAACTATTATTGATTAGTAAGTGATAACTACCTTAATTGCATTGTATATTTACTCACCAAGTTATTGAATCAAACACATCAAATCACCCTCTTACATCATCATAATCCCATCATCTTTCATCCAAGATTAGAACTATTACTTTCTTGTCAAAACAAGAACCCAAGAAAGAAAAAAACCAACGATTACTTTGGTACATCAAATAAAAGACCTAATTTGATAGATAGAAAAAAATAAAAAATCAATAAATCCAAATTCAAAACCAAATAATAAGAATAGAACCAACTAGATATTTATAGAGATAAATCTAAGTATTCCATTAAGATAGAAAATATAAAAATTCAAGGAATCTAAAACCAAATAACCAAAATAGAATAGAAAATAGCCAAAAATTAAAAACAATCTCAACCAAAATCACATTTTTTCTACACCACAATAAAAAATCTCTTCCAAAAAAGCATGCAAACCCAAACATATCTTGGATAAGAAATTTGCATCTTCCAGGAAATCCATTGATTTAGCTTTGATAGAGTTTTTCACATATAAACTATTATCATATTAATTAAAAGATACGTGTCCTTGTGTAAAACCTCATGGTTGAGTAATTTAGACTATTATGAGTATCATCAATATACATTCCATAAAACTTCAAATTACACAAGAATAAAACATCTAATTCAATACCAAATCGATAATGATACCATTTCTATTGAAAAATATCCCAATAATTTACCTAATTAAGAGTTAGATACTTTTTTCAAAAATGATTAGAATAATCTATCTAGGTTTACCAATGGTCAGTAAATAGCCACCATCTCTCCAACCATTCCTTCATTATCTAAAGTTTTCCAGTAATAGTCCACACCATCTCCCTTAGACAATAAATCTAATGATGACAAATTTTGAGATTACCCTCAAAGGCTATCTATAATAGAAATCAAATATCAATATGAGCCCCTCTCATCATTAAAAAATACAAGATCCTATCTCATCATGCACTCCAAACCCAATCAAACCTATTGGTGTAATTAATTATCTACTGAATTACACTTTACTTGAGCTTACTTAGGATAATGTATACATAGTAGTTTGCATATGAGACACTTAGGAGTTTTAACCTCTTTTTACACATGGTGTAGGAGAAATTATACTTTAGATGGTGATAGTTGTTATCACATTCCACTTTATGTGTTGTCTCCACCTTTAGTGCACTTATCACATTATCATTCTCCACATGTTGCACATACTCAACTACACAATGGAGGATGATAGACCTTTGGTGGACATGTGATTCCACCTTATGTAGGTGATAAGCTATCTCTTCCTTATCATGGTCTCTTATTGCCTTGTCTATATAAGTAGGCACATGCTCATTGTATATCATTGAATTTAGTTAATTCATCCATTAGCTACCTATTTGTGGTATAATTTTGAAAAAAAAATTATTCTATGGATTTTTAGTTTATTTTTGTAGTCTATCTTGTTAATAAAAACAAATGGTTGGGTTTTGTTTGGCTCCTATTATCTGCTAGTCATCATAGGTATTTTTAGAGAAATACCCCTTTTCATTTTGGCAGTGACGGTCCTTCACTATTGTGCACACACTAGCAATGAATCACATGCTATTTACAACCAATCTCCAAACATTTGACAATTTAGCCATGAGCTTTTGTATATAAAACCACTAATTCTCCCATATCAACACCAATGTGGGATAATACCCAGTGAATCTGACAAAATTGTGTGGTCAACACTTAATTTTCAATGTCTCAGAAAATTGTAGATGACACTTACCAGTCAACTACAAATGAACAAATAGCTTGGCACATCCATTCGGGAGATAAATACCACAATCTATGGAGATATCATTCTCATGGAAAATGGGCTCAACCAAGAAACACAACTAGATTTGTTGTTAGTTTATGGAGTTGCATATAAAGAAAAGTGTAAAGTCCCTTTTCCCACAAATGTGGGACTAAAAATTCCTCACATGTTGGCTTCGCCACCGCCAACGATGGGCCGGTCTCCCCTCTATCAACACCCATGAAATCATAGTAGTAAATACATAGACACATCCACCATCAATGTGCACAAATGAATATTCTAAGATATGTGTTAGAGCTAACACATCAACATCTTTGAACTAGTTAGCATCATATGACGCACATTCAACACCACATTTTCAAGTGGTACCATCATCTTCTACCTTATGGAAGTACGATTGCATAGTTAGTGACCAAGTCACCAGAATGAACCAATCTTTTTCTACCACGTCAATTTTCATTAGCCTAAATTTGAAGGTCATTTAGTTATCAAACTAGGCTAAGGTGTCTTTTCTAGGATGGTTATTTGATCATCAAATTTAATCAAGTATTTTTTTGATTTCATCAGGGTCTAGAATTTATCCCCCTTCACCATTTGATTTTTTTTAATTTGGGGTAGAAAATTTTGAACTTTCCATTGGTGGTGTTATTTCTTATTTTGGTGGACAAAGTTTTTATAATGCTCAATTTTTTGGTGACTGTACCTATCAAATCCTCATTGAATTAAAACTTCTGAGGTTTCGCTTAGGCTCATATGGACACATTTTAAAGTGCCATTTTTTTTTAAGTGCATGATTTTTTATCTACTTCTCATTTATATTATCAATTTTAAGCCTTTTTGAGTTTACATATCACTTGCAACATTTCATCTTTTTTGGTGATTTATAATCATTGTAATGCTAGGATTTCAACTGGATCTTTAGCAATATTTGTTTGAGTATGATTTTGCCTCATCAAGGTAGTTGTAATCATTGGAATTAGAAATCAATTTTGACTTTTTTTACAAAGTGTATTGTGGGGGGTAATGATTTTTTGATCTCAATTTGTAATGTAAGAAGTTAAACATTGATTTTATCATGGGATATGCAAAAAATTCTTTTGTAATAACTTTGACTAGGGGTAATTATGAGTCATGGGAAAAATGAATCATCACACATTGTAGATGGCTTAATATCCAGTCTCATCTTTTTTGGACTACTCTTGAGCCAAAATTGCAGTGGACTCAATTAATTTGGGCATATTAGAATGATCATATTAGAAGATTTATTTGTAACAACATCATATTATGTATCTTCTATGAAATCTACCCCAAGTTGAGAGGTATTGAGTGCCCATACATAATTTAGACCATTATTTTAGAGCATTTTGGAGATCCTCATTTTCCTCCATTCCTATTTGATCCTTTTTAGATTGATTCCTTTCACTTGATGTTGCAAACAATATTCCCTTTAATGATGATACCTTAAAGAAGATATCTCTTTGGATTTATGCTCTAGAGACTCTACCTATAGCTCCTACTTATAAAGTTGAGATCATGTACATTCATGTCTCATTAGTGATTCTAGTGAGTCAATGCAAGAGACATCTATTTGTCTTCCTAATTGGGATTCCTACTTGGAAGACATTGGTGTATTATTTGTGGAGTCTCATATTTTAGATTTGGGAGACACATTTAAGGGGGTTTCTCTTCTCTTGATTAATAACTTCATTATAGTTAAGGAATCTTCTTCACCATCTTTGGAGATTGGAATTCATGACTCTCTTCCTTCACTTGATATGTCACATTTATTAGTTCATGTTGATCATGTTTATTTGATGGATTCTTTCATCTTGGAGACTCCCACTCAGTTTTCAAAGGCATCTGTCATATATTTGATGATACTTGTGCAAAAGTGTTATCACTTCATCTTTTTATTTGGAGATTGTTCAAAATAAAATTGCATTGGTTCCTTTCTTGTCACCTTCTACTATGATTGTGTATGTTCCTAATTAGTTTGTAGTATCTTCATCACCAAGGACATGGCAACACATGAGAAAATTTCAGAGACGACATCATCATACTTCATTTGGACTCCACTTCCTAATTACTATATGGAATGGGAAGCATTCCTTCATTTGTAATTAGTCTATCTTCTTCCTAAGGGGAGAAATATTGTTTGTAGGCATAATTAGACTATGTTTTTGATGCAAGGCAAGGTAGGAAGAGGGGCCAAAGGCACACCCTAATCCAAATGCTCCTTGCAAAGATCACACATAGAAGAAATTACACAACAAGTGAGAGAGAGAATGTTGAACATATCCTTATATTTCATCAAATTGATTCATACATGTCAGGTTGTAAGGCCTTCCCGGTTATGGCTAGATACATCAATTTAGTTACAACAGTCCTCCAACATGCGAGGATTCATAAACTATCTTCAAATCCTAATTGATACCATTAATCTTCTACCTCTAAGACTTCTTCCCCTAAAATACAACCAAAAACTACATTATATAGAAGAGGCTATCGAAACAAGTTGGCCTACAGATCCATTATCAATGAAAGGAATGAACAAATCTAGGTCCACATGCTTCCCAATGATCGATACCAACATTAACTCCATGACCATAATTAAATGCACAAGTCGGCCTCAATAGAAAACCAAAAGAAACAACTCAGTAAGAAAGGATAACTAAGCACCAGGGAATTAACCAACCAACTTGGTTAAAGAAGGAAACTGAGAAACTACCGAGCCAACTCAATCAAAGAAGGAACTGAGCAACATAGAAAAATCAAACTTGTTTTTGGTGATACAAGATTGCCAAGGACCTGAGATGATCCTTCATCAGACACTTGGGGTTATTTGAAATGATTCTCTGAATCATGTAGCAGGTACAATCCAAGCTGAATCCAACTTAGATTGTGAAATCCATGAACTATCTTTAATCGGTCTTTTCTTCCACTTTATTAGATATTACATATATTATTTTCCTCTTGTGCTTCTACCAACTCTATGTTCCAAAATCTTCTCAACTTCTTCTATCCGTCTCTTTGGAAAATCATTCGGTGTTGTTAGTTCTTCATCCGATTCATGGTACTCATACAAATCTTCAATGTTGAATATAGGTGATATATCCATGTCATCAGGTAATTCAATCTCATAAGAATTTCCACTATCAAATCTCCTCAATATCCTGCAAGGACCAAATTTATTCATTTTCAACTTCCCATATGTTCCAATAGGAAATCTTTCGTTCTTCAAGTGTACCATTACTTCATCCCCAATTGCAAAATTTTTATGTCTTCTTGATCTATCTTCTCTCTCTTTGTATTTATGATTAATTTTCTCCAACTTATGTTTCACTTCTTCATGCAATATCTTCATGAACTCAACAAACTTTACTCCTTCATCACTTCTCTTTTCTTCACTAGAAATATCCTTCAAATCTGATATACCTATTGGTTGTATGCCATTAACAATCTCAAAAGGTGTTTTTCCAGTACTCCTATTCACTAAATTATTATATGCAAACTTTTCTTGTGCCAACATAGAATCCCAATTACTTAGTTTATCTCCAACTAAGCATCTCAAAAGATTACCCAAGCTTCTATTCACAACCTCATTCCATCCATCAGCCTATGGGTGAAATGTAGAACTATACCTAACTTGGTGCCCAACTTTTTCCAAATAGTCTTTCAAAAATATCCAACAAATTTACTGTCTTGGTCAGAGATGATACTCCTCTGTAATCCATGAAATCTGAAAATTTCCTTAAAGAAAAAATCTACTATATGCACTGCATCTGATGTCTTTCTATAGGGTATAAAACGTGCCATCTTAAAAAATCTATCCACAAAAACAAATATAGAATCATTACCTCTTACTACTTTCGAGAAGCCAAGAACAAAATCCATATTGATATCAATCCAAGGTTTCTCAAGAACAAAAATCGGTATATACAATCCAGTATTCTGACTTACTCCCTTTGCAACTTGACAAATTCCATAAATTTTCACAAATTTCTGAACATCCTTATACAACTATGGCCAAAAGTATTTCTCCTTAAGAAAATTCAATGTTTTGTCAATGCCAAAATGTCCAGCCAAACCACTACTATGTTTCTGATGTATGGTAGCTCCAAGGTTTGCTTTCACACTCTCCAAGAGACTTCACTTGTCTCCACTAGAATCCTATTCCTCTTTAGGATCTTCCAATAGGCTTAGGTGATTAATTAAGGCCTATACAAACTCTATTATAGAGTCAAACTATTGAAGCTTTACCTTGAAGGACTAACACCATGTATTATCTTCTCTTTCTCCTCTACACTTAGATGGTTCTAAGTGTCAAATCCTCACAAACCTGCTCCATCATTTCAAGGGTCTTCTCCATCATGAAAAAATTCTTATTCTTTCCTATTTGATCCATTTTGGAAGGATCTTGAATCATCTTCTTATCGGCTTCAACAATTCATCAAATAAAGACCTTAAAAATAGGCCTATTCTAGTAGCCTTTACTAGTCACCTTTTTCTATTTCTTGCAAAACTTTCCCAAACAACTTGAAAATATAAGACTTGATTTGGATACTCTTTTGGAATTTTTAAAACATTCATAAGGGTTTTGGGTCTGACAGTGATCGTACAGGGGGTTCCTACAAACTAGGACAATAGGCCTAATAGGCCTAATTTCTAGGATTGAACAATGAACTTGGTCAAAAACTTGCTCAAACCAAATCCTAGGTGATTGGTATGATCTCCATCTTCAAATAATGGTTAGATATGGTGTTCACCTATGTGAAAAAGCCTTGGAGTAGTATGGTTCCATACAACCCTACAATATTTCTTCAATCTTTCACCTCTAGACCTCTAATGGAGCTTCAAATGCTCACCTAGGGCCTAGTAAATAAAATAGCTCCTCATTCTTTCATTTCCATCTACATGAACTATTTTCCATGGCTAGATGATGCAGGAGCATCCTGGGTGTAAGAGCAATCTTGCATCACCCAAAAATATTTTTATTTTTATATTCAATAAGGGCTATTTTGTGCAGAGCTGCTATTTATGGAAAGTTACTATTTTTGGTAATTTTCGTATGTGCTTAGAATGATCTAATTTCTTTCTTGGAGGTTCATGTTGGTCATATAAGTCTACCAATAAAGTTTCATTGCCAGATCAAGTGTATATTGGAAGATATTGAAGATTTTCGGTATTGCCAACAGGGTACAGAAACTTTGAACTCAGTTTTGAAGGCTTTAGAGGCCCCGGATGAGGTCAAAAATTTGGGTGGTGGGTGCTTGCGTGGGTCAAGCCTGTAGAGTGCTTCGTGGCATTTCCGAAATGGGGTTATAATAGCCGATCGGGTCAACTGGTGATGACTTATGGTCTTCGAAAGTTGGGCCACCTGAAATGGCAGAAAATAATTTTCTTCAAAATTTCTATTCGGGTTTCAAAGGTTATCTTGAGCCGACTATGATGTAATAAAATTTAAAATAAAATAATTCTAAGTTTGGTCGGCCTTATTGGCTAAAATTCTGGAACCTTCCCAGGCGGTGGAAAGTTGCCTATATAAGGAAGGCTGTATTATTGTCTTAGGCAGTTCAGAATAGTTCTGGGTAGTAGATCTGGGTATTGATTCGAGGCTTTGTCCTATAGAATATTGTAAGGGAATGCCCATGTGGCTTTGCATATTGTAATTCTAAAAGTTTGTAATTCCACATTTGTGGAGATAATAAGAAGCCAATTTTCTGTTCTTGCATATTACCGTTGTTGTTTCTCTATTTCTGTTATGTGTTTGTGGTATTAAGGGGAGCACCCTTCATCAAGTGGTATCAGAGCAGGTTTTCTTGAGTGTGTAAATAGATCGTCGACTGTGAGGCAGTTTACACCAGGACCATGGTTAGGGTTTCAGCGCGCATTGTGAAAATGCCTCCACGAAGAGAACGTGGCAGAAGAGCTGGTGCTGTGACACCTGAGGTTAGAGAGCTGCAGAGACAAGTGCGAGCATTGCAAGAAGAGATTCGCAGAGGAATGAATCTTAATGTCAGAGATGAAAGCAAGGATGAAGCCAAAGAAGAATATCAAGAAGGAGAATTTGAAATTGTGAACCAGGAGGAAGAAAGACTTTTTTGGGCGATTTCCAAGATTGGGAAAAGACCTAAGATTGAGGTTCCTACATTTTCTGGAAATCTTAACCCAGAGGAATTGATTGACTGGATCAATGAATGTGAAGAATATTTTGAGTATGAAGATGTTGAGGATCTTGATAGGGTCAAATTTGTGAAGGCCAGACTAAAAGGTCATGCGAAGATATGGTGGCAAGAGATTCAGTTGGAGTGAAATAGAAGGGGAAAGGAGAAAATCATGAGATGGGATCGGATGGTGGATAAATTGAAGGGACAGTTCATTCCTGTTGATTATGAGCTTGACCTACTGAAGAAAATGCAAAGTTTGAAGCAAGCAGGAAGATCTGTTCAGGAGTATACAGAGGAGTTCTATCAACTTCTCATCAGAACAGGCCATGCAGAAGCTAATAAAGAGAAAGTTGTCCGATACCTTAATGGGTTAAGGCCAAGCATTTAGGAGGAGCTGAATCTGGTTCGAATGAACAGTATTGAAGAGGCATACCAATTTTCCCTAAAAGTAGAGGAAAAGCTGAACAAGAAGTTTGAGAGCAGACAAAACGGAAGAGGTCGCGGTGGACGATCTGGTGGATGGTCATATGGTGGCCGAAATTAAGATCCGAAAAAGAAGGATGAGGCCAGTAGCAGTCAGAATCAGCGAGGAAATAATTCCAATCGCTTCCAGGATCAGAATAATAGAGATCAGAGAGGAAGAGGAAGAGGACAAGGATCTGGAAGAGGTCGCTTTCGTGGAACATGTTTTCACTGTGGAGAAGAAGGTCATAGGGCATTTGAATGTCCTCAGTGCCAAGGCAGAACATATAGGAGAAATGAAGGCCAGGCCAAAGTTGCACATATAGATGATGATGCCAGATCATCAAATTCTGAAGATGCTGAAAGAGGAGAAACGTTGATTAACAGAAGAGTCCTGTTGAGTGGTGAGAATGAACCTGAGCAAAGGAGGAGCCTATTTCACACTAGATGCAAGTGTGAGGGTAAATGCTATGATGTGATTATTGATAGTGGAAGCACTGACAATTTCGTGTCAGAAGAGATGGTGACAAAGTTGAAGCTCAAGAGATAGAAACACCCACATCCATATCGGATTGCCTAGGTGCAGGATGATCACAAAGTCATGGTCAGTGAACAGTGCCTGGTAAAGTTCAAGATCAACGGGTACCAAGATGAGGTACTATGTGATATCATCTCTATAGATGCATGTCATATGTTGTTGGGTAGACCGTGGTAGTTTGACAGATGTGTTGTACATGATGGTCGTGCGAATACCTATTCCCTGACAAAGGATGGAGTGCGACATAAGCTAAAACCATTGAAGGAGACTAAAGAAAAGGTATGTGGTAATGCAAGGATAACTTTTGTTGATGGAAGAAATTTCCTAGATGGTATGAGGCATGAGCATGTATGTTTTGCTTTAATTCCAAAAGCTGGTAAAGAGGAAGTAGAAGATGTTCCTGTAGAAGTTGCAGATTTGTTGAATGAGTTTCAGGATATTGTATCTGATAACATGCCTGATGGATTACCACCAGTCAGGAAGATCAGTCATCAGATGGACTTGATCCCAAGAGTGAGTTTTCCAAATAAGGCAGCACACAGAATGACACCTGCAGAAAGTGAGGAGTTGAATAGACAAGTACATGAGTTGTTACAGAAAGGATTGATTCGAGGCTTTGTCCTACAAAATATTGTAAGGGAATGTCCATGTGGCTTTGCATATTGTAATTCCAAAAGTTTGTAATTCCACATTTGTGGAGATAATAAGAAGCCAATTTTCTATTCTTGCATATTACCGTTGTTGTTTCTCTATTTCTGATATGTGTTTGTGGTATTAAGGGGAGCACCCTTCATTAAGTGGTATCAGAGCCAGGTATTTGAGAGAGTCTGAGTCCCTGTGCTATACTAGTGGTATTAGCACCAAAGAAGAATGGAGAGTGGAGGATGTGTACAGATTCCAAAGCAATAAACAAGATCACAATCAAGTACAGGTTTCCATTGCCACAAATGGATGATATAATGGACTGTTTGAGTGGAGCTATGTATTTCTCAAAGATAGATCTGAAGACTGGATATCATCAGATTCGGATCAGAGAAGGAGATGAATGGAAGACTACCTTCAAGACAAAGGAAGGACTGTATGAGTGGTTAGTCATGCCTTTTGGGCTAACCAATGCACCGAGCACTTTCATGCGGCTCATGAACGAGGTTCTGAAAGAATTTCTGGGTAAGTTTGTCATTGTTTACCTAGATGATATTTTGATCTTTAGTAAGACATTGGATGAGCATATGATGCATATTCGTATGGTATTTGAGAAGTTGAGAGAAGAGAAATTGTTGATTAATTTAAAGAAGTGCAGCTTTGTGAAGAAAGAGTTAGTGTATTTGGGATTTGTAGTTTCAGCAGAAGGTCTAAAAATAGACCCAGAGAAGGTACAGGCTATCCTTGAATGGCCTACTCCAAGGAGTGCTACTGAGGTAAGATCTTTTCATGGTCTAGCTAGCTTTTACAGAAAGTTTATCAGAAATTTTAGCAGTATTTGTGGACCCTTGACTGAAACAATGAGAGGGGATAGAAAAGAGTTTAAGTGGACTAAAGGAGCAGAAAAGAGTTTTCAATTATTGAAACAAAAAGTTACAGAACAACCTATTTTAGCACTTCCAGATTTCAATAAGGTGTTTCAAGTAGATTGTGATGCTAGTGGTACTGCAATAGGAGCTGTTATGAGCCAAGAAGGTAAACCTGTTGCTTATTTGAGTGAGAAGTTAAATGATGCTAAGAGGAAATATTCTGTTTATGATCAAGAATTTTATGCTATAGTTCAGGCATTAAAGAAGTGGAGACATTATCTACTTCCTAAGGAGTTTGTTTTGTATACTAATCATCAAGCTTTGCAATATTTGAATAGTCAAAGAAAATTGAATCAAAGGCATTTGAAATGGGTTGAGTTTTTGCAGAGTTATACATTTGTTTTGAAACACAGGAGTGGAAAGTCTAATAGGGTTGCAGATGCTCATAGCAGAAGGCAACTATTGCTGACAGAAATGCAGATTGAAGTGGTTGGGTTCAAGGAACTCAAGAATTTGTATCCAGAGGATCTTGATTTTGGTGAAGCTTGGAAAGCTTGTACAGAACCTGTCACTCTAGACAGGACGAAATGGTTGGATTTCATCATCCAGGATGATATGCTATTCAAAGGGAGTCAGTTGTGCATTCCACGAAGTTCTATGAGGGAGAATCTCATCAAGGAGAAGCATAGTGGAGGATTGGCTAGACATTTTGGTCGTGATAAAACCCTTGCTTTGGTTGGTGAGAATTATTATTGGCCACAATTGCAGCAAGATGTGAAGAAGTTTGTATAGAGTTGCAGAGTATGTTAGATGGTGAAAGGAGTGAAGGAGAATATAGGGTTGTATCAGCCATTACCTATACCGGAGAAGCCTTGGGAGGATATCAGTATGGACTTTGTTCTTGGTTTACCAAGGACTCAGCGGGGACATGATTCAATTTTTGTGGTAGTTGACAGATTTTCAAAGATGACACATTTCATTCCCTGCAAGAAGACTAATGATGCTGTTCATGTAGCAGGATTGTTTTTCAGAGAAGTGGTGAGACTACATGGTTTGCCAAAGACCATAGTTTCAAATCGAGATACTAAGTTTGTTGGATATTTCTGGCGTACATTGTGGAAGAAGTTGAAGACAGATTTGAAGTTTATTTCATCACATCATCCACAGACTGATGGATAGACAGAGGTGGTGAATAGAAGTTTGGAAAATTTGCTAAGATGTTTGGTTAGAGATAAGCCAACATGATGGGATTTGATTTTACCACAGGCGGAATTTGCATACAATAATTCTGTCAATAGGAGCACTGGTAAATCACCATTCCAGATTGTATATGGAAGTAGTCCAAGAAATGCATCTGAATTAAGGAAGATAGATAAAGGAGAAATAAGTAGTGTTGAAGCTGAGGATTTTGAAGAACACTTGAAGAACATCCATGGGGAGGTGAGGAAGCATATTACCAAGATGAACGCACAGTATAAGGCTAAGGCAGATGAGAAAAGGAGGTATAAGGAATTTCAGGTTGGTGATGAAGTCATGGGTCATTTGCGGAAGGAGCGGTTTCTAGTTGGTACATATAACAAGATGAAAATGAAGAAGTTTGGACCATGTAAGATACTAAAGAAACATGATTCAGGAAATGCATATGAGGTAGAATTGCCTACCGAGCTAAATATTTCACCAGTGGTTAACATTTCAGATTTGACAGAGTATCATGAAGGAGGTGTTGAAGATGAGATCACAACAGCACAGTGGAGTATTCCAGCAACTAGTTCAGACACTAAGGAGATCGAGGATATACTGGACAATCATGTTGGCAGAAGCACAAGGAATAAGACATATGAAGAATATCTGGTCAAGTGGAAAGGATGACCTGTTGAAGATTCATCATGGTTAACAAGGGTGGAGGTTAACCATCTTGGTTTTCCTCTGCACAACTGAGTCGTGACAGGGTCACTTCTCAAATTACCCTGGGTGTCTGATGCAGGAGCATCCTGGGTGTAAGAGCAATCTTGCATCACCCAAAAATATTTCTGTTTTTATATTCAATAAGGGCTATTTTGTGTAGAGCTACTATTTATGGAAAGTTACTATTTTTGGTAATTTTTGTATGTGCTCAGAATGATCTGATTTCTTTCTTGGAGGTTCATGTTGGTCATATAAGTCTGCCAATAAAGTTTCATTGCCAGATCAAGTTTATATTGGAAGATATTGAAGATTTTCGGTATGGGCAGCAGGGTACAGAAACTTTGAACTCAGTTTTGAAGGCTTTAGAGGCCCTGAATGAGGTCAAAAATTTGGGTGATGGGCGCTTGCACGAGTCAAGCTTGTAGAGCGCTTCGTGGCATTTCTAAAATGGGGTTATAATAGCCGATTGGGTCAACTGGTGATGACTTATGGTCTTCGGAAGTTGGGCCACCTGAAATGGTGAAAAATAATTTTCTTCAAAATTTCTGCTCGGGTTTCAAAGGTTATCTTGAGCCGACTATGATGTAATAAAATGTAAAATAAAATAATTCTAAGTTTGGTCGGCCTTATTGGCTAAAATTCTGGAACCTTCCCAGGAAGTGGAAAGTTGCCTATATAAGGAAGGCTATATTATTGTCTTAGGCAGTTCAGAATAGTTCTGGGTAGTAGATCTGGGTATTGATTCGAGGCTTTGTCCTACAGAATATTGTAAGGGAATGCCCATGTGGCTTTGCATATTGTAATTCTAAAATTTTGTAATTCCACATTTGTGGAGATAATAAGAAGCCAATTTTTTGTTCTTGCATATTATCATTATTGTTTCTCTATTTCTTTTATGTGTTTGTGGTATTAAGGGGAGCACCCTTCATCACTAGATTTCATAGGGGAGCCATGACTCTCTAAACTGCTCAAAACAAGATAAAAATGGAATCCTTGTACTAGAACACCAAAAATCAAAACTTAGATGAACTCAAAATGAATTTCTCTTCAAATGAAAAATTATTCTAATAGTCTATAGAACCCTAATTAAGCATTAGATTTAGAATTTCAATCCATCCAATAGGATTGTCAACAAAAAGTCTTGGGAATTTCACTGAAAATCACTTGCAGAGCTCTATTCATTTTTTCTCTAACTATTAAAATGCATGGATGAACTTGATGTTAGAGTTTTAGGTATCATTAGATGCCATTTCCTTCATTTTAGGGCCTGTTGGCTGAGCACCATCTCCTAAAATTTAGGGAATCCAAAGATACCCGATTTGCATGCCATTTTTGCAATTAGTGTAAATCTTGATGACAACTTCTTCTCAACACTTGGAAACTTTCTCATGTGCCTCAATCCTATATTATAGGACTCCTAACCTCCTATGTTTCAAGGAGCCAAGGCCATTTATGACCTGATGGCATCTTTCCAACAACCATATGTGTTTAGAACACATTTAAGACTCCAACCTTAGCTAAGCTCCTAACACTAAGAAATTGAAATAACAACAAACAAAGGTTAATTAGTGACCTTATTCCTAGTGACTAATTCACTTAACCAACATTGAAAATGACCTTATAAGGTCTTCAAACAAAATAAACTATCCTCTTGACTTGGCTACAGTCAAGTACAAGCCAAAAACATTTGAACAATGGAGGCTAGCCTAGGTGCTCCTGCACTAGTTTCTCCTATATCAAATTAGTTCTCATTGATCCTCTTGGTATACACAACTAAATACCTTTAGAAAACATACCTTCTTGAATGAAATAGTCTTCCCATTTAGTACTTAGTTAATCTTGAATAGGTGCTCTGCACTTTCTCCATGACTCAAAAAAATCAAGATCAATTTCATACAATACTTTCATATCATCAAAACCAAGAACTTCAATTCTCATCTCTATCATCAAAGATCTTCTACTCAATGAATCAAAAACTTGGTTAGTGACTCCACTCTTATGTTTTATGAAAAATGTATAACTCTACAAATATTCAACCCATTTCATATGTCTTTGATTCAACTTATTTTGACTACCCAAATACCATAAAGCCTTATGATCAGTATACAACACAAATTCACTCGATATCAAATAATGTCTCCATTTATTCAGGGCTAGAAAAATAGCATAGGATTCTTGATCATACACAAAATATTTCCTTTTTGCATCATTAAACTTTTTACTAAAGAAAGCAACAGGTTTACCTTCTTGAATCAACATAGCTCCTATTGCACTACCACTTGCATCACATTCAACTTGAAATACCTTATTGAAATTAGGCAATGCTAACAGAGGTAATTCAACAACCTTCTGCTTCAGAGTCTCACAACTTTTATCAGCTCCATGTGTCCACTTGAATTCTCTTTTATCTCCTCTCATAGTCTCAGTCATAGCATTACAAATTGAATTGAAATTTCTAATGAAATTTTTGTAAAAACTTGCTAAAATATGAAATGATCTTACCTCACTAGCTTAATCAGGTGTAGGCCAGTTCAAAATAGCTTCAGCCTTTTCAGGATCCATTTTCAAACCATTAGCTGAAATCACAAATCCCAAAACCAAAATCTCTTCTATCATAAAGGAACACTTTTTTAGGTTAATCAACAACTTTTCTTCTTTCAATCTCTACAATACTTGTTTGACATGCAACAAATGCTCTTCTCTAGTCTTAATGAATATCAAAATATCATCTAGGTATACAATCACAAATTTACCTAAGAATTTATTCAAAACTTCATTCATCAATCTCATAAAAGCACTCATTGCATTACTTAAACCAAAAGGCATAACCAACCAATCATACAAACCTTCTCTTGTCTTAAAAACAGTCTTCCACTCATCACCTTCTCTGATTTTGATATGATGATATCCACTTTTCAAATCAGTTTTGGTAAAATAATTTTCTCTAGTCAAACTATCCATTATGTCATCCATTCTCGGTATAGGATGTTGGCAAGTTGAATACACTACTGTATATGACTTAATATAGTGTTTTTATTATGGCAACAAAGTCATATAGTGTTTTGGAGTCAGTGCACTTGATAAGAAGATAAAAAATTGGCTGTGTAGAAGACTAGACAGTTAGTAGAGCACCAATAGTTCAGAGCATTAGCGCATATTCCTATGACTGAGTTATGGTATGAACCCTAAAAAATAAGTTGGTAAGAGTGTATTCATGCTTATTCTATGAGCACATGATCATATATGAAAGTATGGAAAAGTTACAAACAGTTGAAGTTACACAGCCAGTGAATGCAAGAACAAAATAGTGTATGCAGCCGACTGATGTTAAATTGATTAGCGACTAAAATATTGTTATGTAAGGGCTATGCGCCTATTTTAATTAGGTTGTAGACATATAATTATGTTTTTTTGTAAACACACTTGAGCCAATTGAATTGGAAGCATTGTATGTAATCGGTTAAAGGGACGACCTAGTTAATTGTTTTGGTATGTACATATAAATATGAGATGCACCCTTTGTAATAAGTATGTGAGTTGAAATAGAATTAAGAAAAGTAAAGAAGTGTGCAAAGAGTTGTTAAGATGTATTTGAGCTTTGCAAGAGGTCAAAGCATCAGTGCATCAAAGGAACTGATCTGACAAGCAGTGTCACAACACTAGTTCATCCAGTAGATATAGTGTGTATCTGAGATCTGAAGGTTGTAGCCTTCATCAATTGAGAAGTGAGATCTACGACAGTGTGTCCCCACCCCTAATAGGGTTATTGTAAAAGACTCCTAACAGGGTCCGACCCTTGACAAGGTCACTGTACTAAATACATTGTAAAGCAACTCCTAACATGGTTAAGGATTTTCTAACAAGGATCATAAAACACGAGTACAAATTATTAGTGGGTGTCAATTCCCACTAGGGTTTTTACCTATTTGGGTTTCCCTATAACCAAATTGGTGTTATGTGTTGAGTTCATGTTTCTAGTTATGTTAATTTTCATTTTAGTACTTAAGCATTCAAGTTAAGTTTAAGAAGTAAAGCAAAAAGATTAAATTAAGTGAACACCGATTCACCCTCCCCCCCTCTCAGTGTTCCCATTCCTAATAATTGGTATTAGAGCTCTAGTCCTCAGAAAAGAATTTTAACCACTTGAGGAGATCATGGAAAAAGAAGAAATGAAACATCTGAAAAGAAATCCTGAAGCTGCTCTTGAATACTTGGATAGATCTAAAAAGGAAATTGAAGAAATAAAAGAAAAAGTTAGTGATGCTCAAGCAGTCATCAAAAGGCTAAGAAAAGATTTGAAAGAATTCTCTACTAGTGATTTAGGGATGATGATCAAGAAGCTGAATGAAGAAAATTCATCCCTGAAAGAATAGATTGAAGAATTGGATGATAAGCTAACCAACAATTAAGATTTCTATGAAGAATAGATCAAGGAGAACCTTCAACTGAATGAAGAATTAAGGCAAGCAAACATGGAAATCTTGGAGCTAAGAAAAAAAAAAGAAAGCTTAGAATTGGAATTGAAAGAGGCCAAGAATCACATTGATAAATTACACACAAGTAAGGATTTGATTGAATCTCAACTGTATGCTCAGAAGCTTAAAGGAGATACCAGCAGCATTGGATTTAATGAAGCAAAAAATCAGATTAACAACATGCGAGAAAGAATGAAAGCACCAGAAGATACCATAGATGCTAAGGAGATTGGAAGTCAGACTAAAGATCATGTTGAACCATCCAAGAATGAGCACAAGCCAATAGATCAAACTTGTTATGCATGTAACAAGAATGGAAATATAGAAAGGAACTCTACAAAGGTAAGACCTTTCAATGGTTACTGTTATTCATGAAATACATTTGGTCATAGAGCTATGAATAATAAGACAAGTCAGAAAAACAAGACTCAGCATAATCAAAGAAATCAGAATCAACCAAATGTAAGAAGTTCTCAAAATGTTACATGTCAGATATGTAACTATAATGGTCACTCAGCTAGACAATATAAAATGGTAACCCATGTCAATGCACCAAGGAATATAAGGCCTCCAGTTATTTGTCACTCATGTAACAAGGCTGGACACATCTCAAAGTTCTGTAGATCAAGAATGCAAAGTCAGGAAAGCCCTAAAAAGCCAGAAGAATCAATATAGGATACCGAAGGAGAAGTCAAGTTTGTGAAAGCTTCAGAAGATGCAAGCATGATTTGGTCAGAGGGAAAGAAGGATAAAGTTGATTTGAATGTATTGTATGCATCCAAAGTGGATGCACCCTCTACATTTGGATGAATGGTCCTTAGGGTCATAGGGGGAGCTAATTTAGCTCTAAACCCCTATGCAACTAGTATACTCACCCTCAGAGTATGCACCTTTGGAATTAATCTTTTGGAGAATTATAGAGGCTATGTGCAAGAGCACACTTCCTAATTCATAGCAGAATAAAAGTTAGAAATTTTCAATGAAAGTATGGTTTACATGACAAGCATTAATGGTGGAATTTCTACTTTAAAGTACACATAAGTTTTTAGATCTCTCATTGTATTCAAATTCAGAGTGGTTGGAGAGAAAAGGAGCCCTAGAATTTGTTTGTGAAGGATTGTAGATTGATTCACCAGTGTTTAGCAAGTGCATTTGATCAGTTGCAAAAGCCCTAATATGTCATGCCGATTCAGAAGTCTTTGAGTTCATTTGGAAAGCAATATACAAGTAATGGCTACTCCCATTGTATTTGATGTGGTGGAGAAGAAGAGATATGTGTTTAAGAGGCATCCATTCAAATCCACACTAGATGACCTAGAAGGTGCATTCTCTCACACTCCCATGGGTGTTATGCATGTGGAAGATATCAAGGCATACATATATTTCAAGAAGGAACTAGTAGGTTTGGATAGAATAAGAGCACACATGGAAACAATGATGAAACCTAATAAAACCTTCATGGATGAGTATGCGCAGTTGGAAAATCATCCTATAGTGGAATATGCTATGGCATATGAGTTCTATGAGTCAGAATGGATCAAGATCCTACTCAACAAGATCCATGATGACCTATTTTGGATAGGTGAAGTACCGGTTAGGATAAGACGAGATCTAATTCATGAGATGATAGGACTCTCAAGGTGAGGCGCCATTCTTCCAGTGGTAAAGGATGTCAAAAAACTTGTAGAATAGGCTTGCAAATCAAGAAGTGATAGGTGCAGAATGACAATAGAGCCTATAGAGGAGAAATACATCAAATTGATGTCCATGATATTGGGATACAAGTTCCAACACACCAGCAGAGTAAATGGTGTGCTAGCGGCCACCATTCTAGCAACAATAAGGTTTGTAAAAGAGAATGGAGAGTTTAATCTATGTGAGATCTTATGCACATAGCTAATAAACAACATAAGAGCCATCAAGCATCACACAACCAAGATATTCAGGTTTGGGTCTTTAATAATCTATATGTACCTCTATATTCTTGGAAAGGTGTCTAATTTGTATCTAGACAAAATTATTCCCACTATGCCACAAATATCCTTTAAGGCATCCATAGAAAGTACCCTTAATTACTACATGGAATTGGAGTTGAAAACATTCAGAGTGAGAATGCAGATGAGGTATAGGATACCTGAAAAGATAGTTGAAAAATACAAGGATAGTATTTTTTTCATGGTAGAGACTGATATAACATGCATGAAGGCTATTGAACCAAGAACAAAGTGGATTCAACCACTGGGATATGAAGTTGAAGAGCCTATTATAGAGGCTTATGCTCAAGTTCTATTTTCAGCACCTAAGGACCTCAATGAACCTAGATGGGGGACTTATGAAGAGAAAACAAGAGAAGTAGATGCTATATTGAACAACACAACAACAAAAAGAAAAGTTGCCAAGATTACTTTAGATATTTTGAAAATTCATGGAGTACCTCAAGCAAACCTAGACAAAGAAAGGAAAGAGAAGATTTCTTAGTAAATAGAGAGAGCAGCTGCAACAAAGACATAATTTGATGATCCAAAAATGAAGAAGGTGAAAATTGAGAAATCAGATGATCAGAAGGGTAAATCTGATGTTACCCCTCATGCGCACATAGTAAAAATTGACCTTAATAATCCTCCAGAGTATAAGGCAATGCCTAAGAGAAAGAAAGAAATTATCACAAGCCATCCATCCTCCCAAGAAACAAGAAGTGGGAAGAATACTCAGGCACCTCCAGAGGTAGGTTTCAGACCTAGTCTTCAAGTGTTGAGAAAAAGGATTATTCATGAAGGAAGGATTGATCAAATAGGAAAAATTTATGATAAGTACAGTGAAATAGATAAGTCAAAAATTCATGGCATGATTACCAAGCACATGCTTAAGTTTAAGAAGATAGTGCTAGAATTCAAGAATATGATTCCAAACAGTGTTTGGAACATTTTAGACTTCTTGAAGAGACAAGCAATAGAAGAGGATTTGAGAATAAGGGAGAAGATCATTGATGAGAGCCTACAAGTATGTTCTCTAGAGGAGAAGACATTATTTTTGGATTTGGTAAAGCCACATCTTAGAACAAAATCAAGGACTTTGCAGATTATAGACAAGAACTATGATCTTGTTACAAAGGAAACTGAGAAAGCATTTGAGATAGTTTTCCTAAACAGGCACATGTTCCCTCCTATTGCGCCCACAACACAAGTGCCCACAAAGGTTGAAAAAGAGTTAGAGACCATAAATGTACCATCTATAGGTCCACATGATTCAATGCATATAGTTGATGCATCCATAGAGGCAGAGAAGCCTGCGCCTATAATAGAAGTTCAAAAGAATGACACAATTTTTATTGACAATGTAGAGATAGCTATGGCAGCCTTCGACATTGAGTTGGATAAGTTTAAAGAGGAATTTGTTAGTACTCAAGAGGCTGAGACTCTATGTGGTAACACCCCTCCCAATCAACAAGAAGTTTTGATTGAGGATATAATAGAGAAAGAAGAAGAAAATGAAGCATAAAAAAAGGAGATGGGAGTATGCAAACAGATGAGCTATCTATTGAGATGAAGATTAGTATTAAGCATGAAGCACTGGACAGTACACCTATCACTCCACTACCCTCAATAGCATTATTTTCAAGTTTGACACCTGACACAACTAGTTTGGATTCATGGGGAGAAGAAGACCTAATCAAGATTAGTGTCTTAGCTATGGAGAAGGACAAGGAGAAATAGTTAATGAGGAATCCCCTCTTTGTAGAATCAATAAATATCCTGAACAACTTGTTACCAACAGATAAGAAAATGTCTAAGGTACACTTTGTTGATGATGTAAGTGCAATTATTTCATAGTTCAAGAGTAATTTCTCTAACTTGAAAAAATCAGCATCATTAGTTGCAGATGAGAAGTATATGAAGAAAAGACTAAATGAGTTGGTTAGCAACTTCTCACTAGAACTTAGTTCACTCAAAGTTGGACAAGCAACTTTGAAAGAGTTTGCAGCAAAAGGAAGAAAATTATTATTGATTGTATGAATCAAGATAAGTTGTAAGTTGATCAATACAAGAAGATTCAAGAAGAAGAGGCCATGATTGAAAAAGTGAGGAAGTCAGTAGAAGATCCCTCTACTGATGTAAACATGTGTAACAATGTATATTAGGGATAAATTGATAAAATTGAGAAGGCAGAAAAGGAGATGTGAAAGATAAGGGCTAGGTAGACTCAGCTTAGAAATGCTCTTGCACCCTCCCTAGATGTGTTGAATCAGAATATCAAGGAGATCGATGCCACCATGGTGACATATGATCAAGGTCCTAGTTCAGATTTGGAGAAGATGGAGAAAATACAATATACCTTATGTGCCCATTTCCAAACAATCAATGCATTGATTTCATTTTGGAAGCAAGAGATCCAAAATCTACAAATTGCATATCTAGATGTACTTTCAATATAAGTACTTGTACAAATTCATTTTTGTAACACCTTTGTCATTAATGTCAAATGGGGAGTATGTATAGAATATGGAGCTATAGCTATGTAAAGAAAATGTATAGTAAGAAGATATAAGGAAGATATAAGATAGAGTATGATTAAGTGTTTTTTGTATTAAGGGACACTTAGTAACTTTGCCATATTCCTTTGTTGCCATCAATGACAAAGGGGGAGATTGTTTTTTGTTAGAATAACTGAGAGGGGGTGAATCAGTTATCCACAGTCCCAAATCAAAATGTATAATCCAAAACAATTTACTTAATCTTCTACAACTCAGTAATATAAAATACTTTACCATCTGTGCTTTTACCGATTACCAGTCAATTAACAACTAATGATTACTGACCAAATCTAACATGTAATATGTAAAGTATGATAACAAAAAATCACCACAATGAACACATAACACAAAAGATTTAACATGGAAACCCTATGAAGGGAAAAACCACCTGGGACCGGCAACCCAAAAATGTTCACTCTTCTAAAGTGAGGTCGGTGAAGACCCAACCCTGTTAAAGGTTACAAACACACTGTTAGGTGTGACCTTGTTAGAGGATTTTAGACCAACCGTTATTGTCCAACCAAAATTCACTATGGGGTTGATAGGATAACAATGCTCATTCTATGAATAAAACATATAAGACTTTCAAGTCAACTCTCTTAAGAGATCTCTCTATTTACAATGGTTAAAATGTAACAACAGTTTGATATGATTACAATACAACTTCAATTGCAGATTTTCAGATCTATTTTATGCTCAATCAAATCCTCTGATCAGTATTACAATTCTGTATCAACAATAATCAATGACTTACTATCACTCAGTAATAGCTTTTTGATGCTCGGTAAACTTTGTAGTTTGGTTCTCCTTAACTAGTTTGATCGGGCATACATGAAGCTTGTTCATGCGACAATTCTGTAGTCCTTCTTCTGGCATTAGTTTCATAATGAAACTCTAGTCTCTTAAATAGACAAGTAAACCATTTTCTTCTCCTCCATTGGATTTTTTTGCGTATTCTCCTTCGTCCATTTTGCTTCTTAAACCTTCCTCGATAGTTGTGCCAATAGTACATTTTGATTTCATCCTTTAGATCTTCCTTGAATTATGCTAGCTATTGATCTTCATAACAAACATTATATCCATCACTGATTTTGATGTACTTTATAGCTCATCAGTCTTTAATGTCTAAAATAATCATTTAGTTCCTTTTCTCTTGCTCGGTTAACAAAGAAATGTGTCGGTGAACACAAGCTCGGTATACACTACACTGCTCGGTGTATACTGTAATGCTTCATCAACTGACTACACTACCTTGTATCTTTCAATTCTTTTCCTCATCATAGATGAATGAAACATAATCAAGTCAATAACATAAGGTCATATAATCATCAGCAAGTTACTCAATGTATTCCTTATCCTCATCTATTATATACATCTTCCTCATGTAGATATTTTTGTTCTTCATCTCTTTTACTCCTTTTCTACAGATGTTACGGTATAGTAACTTACAAAATAAGTGATGTCAAACTAGTTGACATCAATGACAACATATTACTGATTTAATCATATTACATATCTAATCAGCAACTCGGTGATCTCTAATCACAGATCTTCAATTAGGTTCTAAATCAGTTGTAGTTCATCAATCTCTCCCTTTGTCATTGATGGCAACTCAAGTAATATGAAATATACCATACACATACCAAACATGTATTCTATAACTCTATGAACAAATGTTGTACAAGCTCTCCCTAGCTTAATATGTTTAATCACTATGTTGCTCAACAACATTACAAATGCAGCTTTGACATTGTACAAATATGATCTTTTCAACTCTCGGATTCCTTCTTCTGTTCTTAGTAACTGATCTTTAGTGCTCTCCTTTTCTTTCAGTTTGTCTCTCCCTTAGATAGTTGTCAGTGTTCACATTGGTGCATATGGTTTCATATTGTTTATCTCTCCCTTTGACAAAAATGCTAAAGAGACAAATAAACATACAACTTTGTAGTAGCCATGTAACTCTCCATTGTCCGGTGCATACTCTGTATCTCTATATACTGATATGCCAATCTGTTCCAGTTCTCAAAACTTTTCACAGCCTTAGACATGATCCAAAGTGTGAACTATAATACATCAACATGAATGATCTTCTGATAGAATTAGGCTGATGCAACATCCAAATCACATTAGTGATTGGTAGACAGGGGACGGACCCCAAGTCTAGTCCTCAAGTATTCAAATGTATCCTTCGGTAGAGGCTTTGTAAATATGTTTGCAAGTTGTTCTTTTGATGTAAAAAACTCTAGCTTAACTTTCTTCTCCTATACTTGTTCCCTTAAATAGTGATATTTAATAGATATATGCTTTGTTTTAGAGTACATCACTGGATTCTTTGAAATGTTTATTGCACTAGTGTTATCATAGTATATAATCACCGGCTCATTGATTATCTCATTCATACCTTCCAATACTTTCTTAATATATGCAATATTTGAATAGTTTGTAGCAGCAACAACATACTCTGCTTTAGGTGTAGACTGAGAAATGCAAGCCTGCTTCTTACTTGTCCATGTAACAAGTCTTTCACCAAAAAAAAATGCTCCTCCGGTGGTACTTTTTCTATCAACCACATTTCCAGCCCAATTAGTGTCGGTATAGACTCTGAGTTCAAACTTGCCTTCCTTAGGATACTATAATCCATAATCTTCTATTTTCTTTAGGTATCTTAGAATTCTCTTTGTAGCAACCATGTGTGACTCTCTAGGGTTTGCAAAAAATCTTGCAACAATTCCCACAACATGTGCTATGTCTGGTCTACTATGCACTACATACATTAACTTACCAATCATTGATCAATATAGTGTCTGGTTCACTTCTGTAGTTTCATCTTCCTTAGTCAGTTTACATCCAGTAGCCATTGGTGTTCCCATAGGTTTAGCATCTTCCATGCAAAATGTTTTCAATACTTCCTTGATACATTTAGATTGTGTGATGAATATACCATCATTTTGCTGAATCACTTGTAGTCCAAGAAAGAACTTAATCTCTCTGAACATAGACATTTCAAATTCACTTCTCATTTCATCAGCAAATGATTTAGAGATTTGATCTTGTCCTCCAAAAATAATGTCATCCACAAATATTTTAGCAATAAGAATAGTATCATCAGTATCTCCTTTCATATACAAATTGTTGTTCGCACTTGTTCTAACAAATCCTATACTTAACAAATAAGTATGTGGCCTCTCATACCAAGCTCTTGGTGCTTGCTTCAAACCATATAAAGCTTTACATAATCTATATACCATATCTTTCTTTTCTAGATCAACGAACCCTTTAGGTTGTTCTATGTAGACTTCTTCTTCAAGTATTCCATTCAGAAATGATGACTTAACATCCATTTGGTTAACTTTGAACTTTTTGTGTGCAGCATATGCAAGTAACATTCTGACTCCTTCTAGTCTAGAAATAGGTGCAAATGTTTCACCATAATCAATTCCTTCCTCCTGTGTATATGCTCTACATACCAATCTAGCTTTATTCCTTTTTACTTCTCCATTCTCATTCTTCTTGTTTCTGAATATCCACTTAGTACTGATAACATTCTTATCTTTAGGTCAGGGTACTAAGGTCTAGGTTTTGTTCTTCTGTATTTGTTCTATTTCCTCTTTCATTGCATTAACCCATTCATCATTTTCTAATGCAACTTTTACATTCTTCGGTTCATATTCACAAACTAGACATGTACCTTTTCTTGCTTTACTCCTTGTTTGTCTCCAATGATTTGTGTCTCAAGATGATGTCTTCTAAAAAAACTTGCCAATATTTGATTTCTTCTTTCTTTTTCATCCCATGCAGGTTCATTTGCTTGCTTGATAGGGCCTTCTTGCTCATTAGTTTCTCTTTCTTGTTCCTTGGTATTATTCTCTTGCTGACCAATGGTCACTATTTGTGGCATCGGTAGATACTTAGGTTGTTCAATGTAAGTGAGTCTACTATAGTCCTCAGGTTACTTTCTACTTTCCTCTGCATTCTTATCATCAAACTCATCAACTTGAACATTAGTACTTTCAATAATTTTATTTGTAACTCTGTTCTAACACTTGTATGCTTTACTTTTACTAGAATATCCTAGAAGTATCCCTTCTTCACCTTTTGAGTCAAACTTTCCATTTATTTCATCTTTCAGAATAAAACATTTTCTTCCAAAATTTTTGAAATAACTTACAGTGGGTTTGTGTCCAAACCATAACTCATAGGGTGTCTTATTAGTGTCCTTCTTCAGTTGTACTCAGTTTAGCACATAGACAGCAGTGCTAAAGGCTTCTCTCTAGTATGTTTGAGCAATATTCTTTTCTATCATTAATGTCCTTGTGTAGTCAACAATTGACCTATTCCACCTTTCAACAATGCCATTCTGTCGGGGTGTCCTTGGTGTAGAGACCTGTCTTTTAATACCATGCTCATTACAAAAGTTAGTAAATTCATTAGAGATAAATTCACCTCCTCTATCAGATCTTAATCATTTCAAATCTTTACTAATCTCTTTTTCTACTTTTTATTTATACCACTTGAACATCTTGAATGCCTCAGATTTTTCTTTTAAGAACATGACAGTCATTAACCTAGTATAATTATCAGCAAAAAGAATAAAATATCTGTCTCCATAATAACTCTAAGTTCTCATAGGACCATATAGGTCAGTATGAACCAACTCAAGTATCTTCTTTGTTGAGTAATCTTTTCTTTCAAAACTAGACTTAGTCATCTTACCTTTCTGACATTCATGACACATAACATGATCCAGCTTAGATAAGTTAGGAAGACCTCTAACTCTTTTCTTTTTATTGATCTTAATCATGTTATCAAAGTTCACATGACATAACCTCTTATGCCACAACCATGCATCTTCATCTTTCATCAACAAACAAGAAGATTGATCATTATCATCAAATATTTTCACCTTTTTGCTCTCAAAAGCAACTTGGTGGCTTGAATTGTTCAGCTGTGCCACACTTAGCAAGTTATAGTTTAATCGTCTTAGCCAATAAACATTTTCACATTTTAATCTATCATTTATCATCAGGGATCCTTTACCTCTTACCATATAGGGTGCATCATTTCCCATTCTTATAGATCCTCCATTGTATTCTTCAAGATAATCAACTTTTTCTTCATCACCAGTCATGTGATGTGTACAACCACTATCTATAATCCATGTATCATTCTTATTAACTTTAGAGATAAGTGCTATCTCTACATACCTTTCATCTTCTTCAGAATCATCCTTCATTGCCATAAATAGTACCTCCACATCATCATCAGTGTCAGTATCGATGATATCTTCTTCCTCAGCAATGTAGCAAACCTTCTTGCCTTTGTCATTATTATCTTGGTTATCTTTGTTGTAGTGTCGGTAGCCTCTATTTTATCTTCTCCCATAGCTTCCTTTAGATCGGTCTTTGGTTCTATCATCATCTTTCTTGCGTGGACATCTAGCATTGATGTGGCCAACTTCTTTACAGTTAAAGCATGCTAAAGGTAACTTACCTCTATACCTTCCTTTTCCTTTAGGTAACCTTCTGGCCATAAGAGCTTCAAGATCATCAAGCTCATCATCAGTATTGCTATCACTATCATCATTTTTATTTCTGCTACTAGACTTACCAATCTTCAGAGAAGTCATGAAAGTGGATTCAACATTGGGTACAACACTATTATCATAATTATTCAGTTCAAATGTTGTAAGCTTTTCGATCAGATTATCAAGAGTGAGTGTGTTGTTAGGTACTGACCTATTTTCATGAATTGCAGATATTCTGATGGCATAGATAGGAAATAGGGTTCTTAGTATTTTTCTTACCACAGTGTCTTCATCAATAACTCCATCTGATGCTCTAATAGCGTGAACTACCTCTTTTATTTTGTTTGTGTACTGTACAATGTTTTCACCTTCTTTCATCTTCATGTCATCGAATCTTCCTCTCAAGCTTTCAGATCTTTCTCTCTTGACATTCGCATCACCACTATAGATTAGAGCTAGTTTATCCCACATCTGCTTAGTAGTAAAATCCTTTATGTCTTCAAATTCGACATCTGAACAAGCAGCAACAATCTCCATCATGGTAACATTATGTTCATGCATGTCCCTTAATTGATCAAGGGTCAAGGGACCAGTGGGTGGTGCAAGGTATCCATTCTCCATCATATCTAGGGTAGAATTCCCAATCCCAGATACATGTAGTTTCATTCGACTTTTCCATATTGTGAAGTTATCCTTGTTAAGCTTTGGCACTTCCCTCTTAAACATTTTGAGACCTTTGTGCTGAAGTCCTTAAAAATCTGTTCCAAGCAACCACAACTCTGATACCAATTGTTAGTATAACTGAGAGGGGGGTGAATCAGTTATCCATAGTCCTAAATCAAAATGTATAATCCAAAATAATTTACTTAATCTTCTATAGCTCGGTAACATAAAATACTTTACTATCTGTGCTTTTACCGATTACCAATCAATTAACAACTAATGATTATCGACCAAATCTAACATGTAATATGTAAAGTATGATAACAAACAATCACCAAAATGAACACATAACATAAAATATTTAATGTGGAAACCCTGTGAAGGTAAAAACTACCTGGGACTGGCAACCCAAAAATGTTCACTCTTCTAAAGTGAGGTCAGTGAAGACCCAATCCTATTAAAGGCTACAAACACACTGTTAGGTGTGACCTTGTTAGAGGATTTTAGACCAACCGTTATCGTCCAACCAACATTCACTATGGGGTTGACAGGATAACAATGCTCATTCTATGAATGAAACATATAAGACTTTCAAGTCCACTCTGTTAAGAGATTTATCTATTTACAATGGTTAAAATGTAACATTAGTTTGATCTGAGTACAATACAACTTCAATTGAAGATGTTCAGATCTATTTTATGCTCAATTAAATCCTCTAATCAATATTACAATTCTATATCAACAATAATCAATGACTTACTGTTGCTCGATAATAGCTTTCTGATGCTCGGTAAACTTTGCAAGTCGGTTCTCCTTAACCAATTTGATCAGGCTTATATGAAGCTTGTTCATGTGATAATTTTGTAGTCCTCCTTCCGACATTAGTTTCATAATGAAACTCTGGTCTCTTAAATAGACAAGTAAACCATTTTCTTCTCCTCCATTAGATTTTGCCACTTATTCTCCTTCATCCATTTTGTCACTTAAAACTTCTTGGACAATTGTGCCAATAATACATTTTGATTTCATCCTTTAGATCTTCCTTGAATTATGCTAGCCATTGATCTTCGTAACAAACATTATCTCCATCACTGATTTCAATGTACTTTACAACTCATCAATCCTTAACGGCTAAACTAATCATTTAGTTCCTTTTCTCCTGCTCGATTAACAAAGAAATGTGTTGGTGAACACAAGCTCAGTTTATATTGTGCTCGGTATACACTACACTACTTGGTGTATACTGTAATGCTTCATCAACCGACCACACTGCCTTGTATCTTTCAGTTCTTTTCCTCATCATAGATGAATAAAATATAATCAAGTCAAGTTGACTATACTATTGTATATGACTATACTATTGTATAATCTAAGGGGGAGATTATTGTCAAGTTGACTATACTATTGTATATGACTTAATATAATGTTGTCATTATGGAAACAAAGTCATATAGTGTTTTGGAGTTAGGACACTTGATACGAAGATAAGAAATTGGCTAAGTGTAGAAGACTGAACAGTTAGTAGAGCACCAGTAGTTTAGAGCATCAACGCACGTGCATATGACCAAGTTATGGTATGCACCCTAGAAAATAAGTTGGTAAGAGTTTATTCATTCTTATTCTATGAGAGCATGATCATATATGCAAGTATGACAAAGTTACAGATAGTTGAAGTTACACAGCCAGTGAATGCCAGAACAGAATAGTGTATGCAGCCAACTGATGTTAAATTGATTAGCAACTAAAATATTGTTATGTAAGGGCTATGCACCTATTTTAATTAGGTTTTAGACATATAATTATGTTTCTTTGTAAACACACTTGAGCCAATTGAATTGGAAGCATTGTATGTAATCGGTTAAAGGGCCGACCTAGTTAATTGTTTTGGTATGCGCATATAAATATGAGATGCCCCCTTTGTAATAAGTATGTGAGTTGAAATAGAATTAAGACAAGCATAGAAGAAGTGTATGAAGAGTTTTTAAGATGTATTAGAGCTTTGCAAGAGGTCAAAGCATCATCGCATCAAAGGAACTGATCTAACAAGCAGTGTCACAACACTAGTTCATCCAACATATATAGTGTGTATCTAAGATCTAAAGGTTGTAGCCTTCATCACTTGAGCAGTGAGCTCTAGGAAAGTATGTCCCCACTCCTAATAGGGTTATTGTAAAAGACTCCTAATAGGGTCTAACTCTTGACAAGGTCACTATACTAAATACGTAAAGCAACTCTTAACAGGGTTAATGATTTTCTAACAAGGATCATAAAACACTAGTACAGATTATTAGTGGGTGTCAATTCCCACCGGGGTTTTTACCTATTTGGGTTTCCCCGTAACCACATTGGTGTTATGTGTTGAGCTCATGTTTCTTATTTATGTTAATGTTCATTTTAGTACTTAAGCATTCAAGTTAAGTTTAAGAAGTAAAGAAAGAAGATTAAATTAAGTGAACACTGATTCACCCCCCCCCCCTTTAGTGTTCCCATTCCTAACATAGGACACCTATATTTCACTGTTATCTTGTTGATTTCTTTGGAATTAGTACACGTTCACCATTTTCCATTATTCTTAGGTGCCAATACAATTGGTACTGCACAAGGACTCAAACTATCTCGGATCAAACCTTTCTGCAATAATTGTTGGATATGTCGGTTCAATTCCTAATTCTTGATAGGTGTTAACCAATGTGGTGCCTTATTCAATAAGCTAGCTCCAGGGATTAAATCCATGCAATGATCAATGCTTCCCTTCAGTGGAAAAACACTAGGTACATTGTCAGAAATGATCTCCTTATACTTGATGAGTATCTTATCAATCTTTTTAGGTATGAAATCCACTATTTTCTTACTTCGGTTTGTTAGGAATCAAAACAAAACATACATCATTCTTCTTTAGATCCTTAACAAACTTTCTTCCTTCCATCAAAAAAACTTTCACAAATATACAAACACTACTAATAGGTTCTTCAATCAAAGGTAACAAGGATTGTCTTCTCCCATCAGCCCAAATAGTATATTTATGCAATCTTCCATCATATATAGCATGTCTATCATATTTCCAAGGTCCACCCAACAAAATATGACAACAATCGATAGGAATGATATCACACAACACCTTATCATAGTAATTTCTAATTTTCAAATTCACATAACATTGTTCACTTACCAAGAGTGTATGCTCATCCTTGATCCATGAAATTTGATAGGGCTTCAGGTGTTCCATTCTTTCCAACTGCAACTTTGTAACCATTTCCTCAGATGCCATATTCTCTGACCTTCCACTATCAATGATAACCTTCCATACTTCATCATAAACTCTTCATCTAGTCTTGAACAAACTTTTCCTTATTGGATCTTCCTTATTACTTTCACTCCAAAGTTCTCTCCCGACCATCAAGTTCTTTTCCTTCTTAGGTTCATTTGGTGAGTCTTCTTGCACCAAATCATCTCTATTGCTATCGACCTTCTTACTTGCATGTGTACACTCAAATGACCTATGTCTTTCTTCTCCACAATTTTAACAAGTTCCTCAGAATCCACCTCTTCTATAACCACCTCGGTAGTTATTACCTCTTCCTCTAGCTAAACTTTCACTTTTCCATTCGGTCTTGCCTTTGTCGAGATTTGGCTTGTCCTGATCAGATCTGTTATTTTCACCATAGGATCTACCTCTTCCTCTAGGGAATCTACCACCTCTTCATCTTTATCTTTGCTCATGTCTTTTGTTCAATTTTTCCTAGGCTTTCAAGGAAAACTAATAATCTTCCTCAATGTTTTTCAAGTTAACCAAACTGATTTCTTCTTGGATGGAAACTCTCAATCCATTCAAGTACCTAGAAATTCTTTCCACTTCATCTTCATGTCCAAATCTGATATCTAATCTATAGAATTCCTTATTATAATCTATTACTGAGCTATCTTTCTGCCTCAAAATTTACATTCGCCTAACTGGGTTAATCTGATAATCACATGGTAAGAACTGTAATGTCCACCCTAGCATCTTCTTATGTTAGACTGACATGACTATTGCTTTGACACTTTGGATTATATGTTTAGAATATGATCACTATTTAGTTAGCATTTTATCATACATTTGACATATCTATATATTTGGTTACTACAATTTATTTGGAAATATTAAATGAGTTAGCATTTAATGATGAATGGTTAGAAATGATCTATCAGTGAAATTTTTTACATTGATTTATGCTATGATGTTTATATTATGATCTAACTATTACAAGTAGTGGTTGTCATTGCACCAAAAGATTGACCTGTTAATGCCTGATACAACCATTAGACTTATAGAAGACACAAGAGGTTTTTAAACCATGTCATGAATCCTGAGGGGAGTGCTGACCATTTTACCAACAATCTCCCCCTCAGTGTTACCTAAGGGGATTCAAAACTATGACCAAGCTCTGATACCACTTGTTACAAGTAGTGGTTGCCGTTGCACCAAAAGATCGACCTGTTATTGCCTGATACAACCACTAGACTTATAGAACAAATAGGAGGCTGTTAAACCATGTCATGAATCTTGAGGGGAGCGCTGACCATTTTTTCAACACTAACCCTACTGACCCCATTATGATTTGATGTTTACTAGTTGATGTGAGTGTAGGATTAGGAGGGGCATTCGTAGTTACTCCTATGGGAGGTCCACACGCACACACACACACACACACACACACACATATATAACTATTGTTGTATGGAGATTTAACCAAGCTACTCTCAAGGTTGCCCGTGGACTTAGTTTATGTTAGGAGGTTACCCTAGTTGGGGAATGCGAATGCAGTCTTATGATGTTATCGTGTGGTTTATGTTATGATTTTGGTTGAATTTTTGGTATAAAGTGTACATACATACATACATACATACATACATACATACATACATACATACATACATACATACATACATACATACATACATACATACATACATACATACATACATACATATATATATATATATATATATATATATATATATATATATATATATATATATATATATATATATATATATATAGTTTATATCTATGCTATTATTAAATGTACATTATATATGTATATGTATATGTGGGTGCACACACATATACCTCTATATATATAAATATAATTACTTGTGTGTGTTTTATTTGCTTATAAAGGGGTATTTTAATGTTTAATAAAATATATTGAATAAAAGTAAAAATAATAATAATAGATAATGAAAGGAAGCTCTTATTGGTAAAACTAGCTATCTAGGAGGGAGTTGAACTCAAGACCTCTTAGAAGTTAGGCTAGTTTGATTCCAAGTGGGCTATGTATGTTTCTTGAAAGCTTTATGTTTATTCTTCTTGTTATAGGTTTCTTTGGAGGCTATTTCAATTAAATTTATTACGAAACTTTATTATGTGTTTATGGGAATGTTGGTTTGATTTTTCCAACCAACTATGGAAGTTGGAGAAATTTATTCACGTAAAGAAACTCATCCAACCATATAGTTGGAGGATAAATCAAATGAGTTTGGGGAGATTTGGGGATGACAATTTTGGAGAAAAAAAATATGCTAATTCTTGGTAATTGGTTCCGGAAGTCTTTATGTGAGTGTCTTGGGAAATTTTTCTGAGTAAGGAAGAGAGGTTTGGTTTCTGGAGGAGACTCTACCTGGAGACTACCATCTCACTCAAAGCTTGGAGGTACTGCAGGGGTGTGCTCCAACCATTGTGAGGTTTCTCCCCAGGGCTCCAAGTAGGATCTGGATCTGGAAAATTTTAATTGTTCCTATATGTGTGTGAATGTTTTTGTAGAATTATTCATAAGTGTTTTCATATTAGTGTGATGATAGGATGATATAGATTTTTATTTAGTTGTTTAAAAACATTACAACCAGGAAAATGTGATCATTCCTTTTATGCAAATATTGTCTCTATTATGACAGTTCAAATTGTTAAAAAATTGTAAACTGTAAACTTTATTATTTTCCACCGTATTCTAGAGATATCATTTCGCATACAATAAAAATGTGCATATGTTCCACTGTCAAATCATCACTACATGGCTGATTACTAATCAACAACCTTTTTATTCTTTGTTGTTATGAAGATGAGTCTTTATCTTACTGTTGACAGTTGACACATAGATCTCATGTCACTTCCCTTTTTCCCTTCTTGTCACCTAGGTGACAAGAACCAAAATTATATGTTATACACCATTACAATACAGAACATATCTCTTCAACTTATACACACATAGTAGTTGTAATATGAATCCAATATTTATACAAATATAACATTTAAGTTAAGATATTTGAGATAGGTTTCTTATAATTTAAGTTATATTTGTGTAAATACCTTTTAGGATGCTTGAGATAGGTTTTAGCTTCATAGGAGTTAAGATGCAAATTTTAGATTTTGGGGATTTTAAAAAAAAATCAGACTTAGCCAAATTTTACGCACAAGAGGGTTCCCTAGATTTATGAACAAGCTATGGAACATTGTGTTAATGTATGTGGAAAGTTATATGTTGTACCTTATGAATGTTTATACATGGTTTTGTTGGCATTATAAGATGTTACATCTCATGTGGTTTCAGTACTTGTCTTATTATAGAATTCATAATATGAGGTTAGGACTTGTTCAGGTGGCCTGAGTGCACTGGAGGGTTCCCTTGACCTATGAGATTGATCTTTTTAAAGTACTTGATGTTTTCATGGCTTTAATGTTTGGGTAGGAGACAAGGTTGTTAGGAATGAAGGCTAAATATATCCTATGGGAGTATTGGTAGTCATTCTATAGCAGTTGTTGTTGCATTCATGACTATGATTGTCATTGATGTCAACACAGTGATCCACTTGAGATTAGCAGAGGAGAAGATAATGTTTTGATTAGTGCACATGGGATATTGAAGGTCAAGCTATGTGATGTTGAGGATTTAATATTTGATATGTTATATGTTCATGGTTAAGAGGGAAGACATTAATTCATTTATTCATGAAAGTTATGAGCATTTTGGTGGAAGCAATATTTAGGCAGTGTTCCTGAGTAGCAGTTTGTGGAAATTGGATGATATCTCCTAATCAAGATGGAAGTTGGTTTTGTGTAGTTAGAGAGTAGTTGAAGACATATTTTTAGTGATGTGGATGATAGCGCAAGCTTCAAGGTCACATGAGTGAAGAATTATTCTAATTAGAAGCTGATAGTTTTGTGTAATTTTTGATGTAACGTGTGGAAACTTTTATTTTGTAATTGGACGCCGACTCATTTGTAATTACTTGAGTGTGGTATAAAGGAAGGAATGTTTTTCCTTTTTGTAATAGAGATGAATGGAATTGATAGAGTGAATGATTGTGAAAGTGAATTTATGAAGGAAGACATGCGAGGTACACAGATCTGAAATTGAGATCTGGTGTAGTAGTGAGTGCGGTTTGGCATAGTCAGAGAAGAGGTAACATATTGTTGAGATCAGTAATGATTTGATATTATTTTGTTGAATAATCTAGAGATCAGTTGGACAGTGTGTTCATTGATCTTTCCATTGAAGCTGTTTAGGCAGTGGGTCCTTCTGTCTTCCATAACTCCTAATAGAGTTAGAATCTTTTAGCAGGGATTCAAAATCTCCTAACAGAGATTCATATGTACTGAATGTATTTCATAAGACTCCTAACAGAGTCCATCCTTTCATAAGGAATATTCATATTAGTGCATCTTTTGTGGGCATCATTCCCACTGGGGTTTACTCTTTGATCAAGAGGTTCCCTAGGTAAAATATCTTGTGCCATTGTGTTATTGTGTATGAATATATTTCTATGGTTGGTAATTATATTGCTTACATGGTTAAAATCTATTGAAATTGATAAAATTTATAATTATCAGATAATTGATTCACCCCCCCTCTCAATTATCTTGGTGGACTTTACTTTCTAACAATTGGTATCAAAGCGATAGGTCCTTGAAATAAAAGTTTAGTAGCTTAAGGAGATCCATGATGAATTTTAGGAAAGAAAGCCCTAAGTTTGATGGAGTGAATTTTGACAGCTGGAAAGAAAAGATGAAGACACATCTATTGTGTTTAGGACTAGGTTATTGGTTGATTACAAAGAATTAGAAGATTGTCATTGATGAGGATAATCTTGAGACATGTTCTAGTGATGAGAGAGATCTATTCATGTGTAACATACTTTCTTGAGAAGTATTTTTGATAGCCCTTCTGGAGAATGAGTATAGTCAGGTAAAATGTTTGAAAACATCTCATGAAATTTGGAAAGCTTTACACTCTACTTTTGAAGGTGATGAACATGCAAAGAAAGTTAGATTACATAATTGGATATGTGCATTTGAAGATATAAGAATGATGGAAGAGGAATCTGTTAGAAGCTATATTGGTAGAATGTCAGAAATTGTTGTAGGCATAAAATCTTGTGGGGGAATAAAGATAGAAAATGAAGTTATATGGAAAATTTTGAGGACATTGACTCTTGCGTTTAAGAAGACAACATAGATGATTGAACAAGTTATACCTTGTACTTCAAACTTTACAAGAGAGACTCTTCTTGGAAGATTGGAAGGAGAAGAAATGAACCTGAGGTTATCAGGAGATTTGCCTAGAATGGAGAAAATATTCAGTGCTCTTAGTGTTTTCCCTACTTTGTCAAGAAGCATCAGTGTGAGTGGAGATTATGCTGGTAGCAACAGATCTAGAAATGAAGAAGATAGGAAGATTGAAGAAGGTATTTCCTTACTTGTGAAGAGATAACGAGATGGTAAGAAAATTTCTAAATGTTGGACTTGTCAAGAATATGGTAATTTTTCATCTAAATGTCCTAAGAGAGTTAAAAAGTACAAAAAAAATTTCAAGCTTAAAAGATCTAAGGAATGTTATTATGCTAATGATGAAGATATTGAAGCTAGTATAGAGAGAACTTTAAGTGAAAGTGATACTGAGAATAATGATGACATAGGATTTGTAGCAATTAAATAAGAAAATCCTAAAATAGATGTTAAGGAAGAAAAATCCCTAGTTTCTCAAGTTGAAAAGAAAGCTGATTGGATTATAGACAGTGGTTGTTCACATCATATGACTGGAGACATGAAAAAGTTCATAAAGTTTAACAATTATGATGGAGGAGTTGTTAGAGTTGGAAACAATGCACCTTGTTTGATTAAAGGTATAGGATCTATTACTCTTGATGGGAAGACCAATACTGATGATGTTTACTTTGTGGATGATTTGAAACATAATCTTTTGAGTGTTGGACAATTAGTTGATAAGGGATATCAAGTTTGGCTTACTGAGAAAACTTGTGTGATAAAAGATAAAGATGGAAATTTGATTGGAATTGGATCTAGAATCAGAGGTAATTTATTTGAGTTGAATCCTACTAAGATGACATGTTTAATTACTAAGATTGATGACAGTTGGTTATGGTAGAGAAGATTTTGTCATATAAATTTTGATAACATTGTGAAAATAAGTACTACACTTGCAGTAAAAGATTTGCCTAAAATTATGAAGCCTACTAACATGATTTGCAAGGAATGTGTGATGGAAAAATAGAAGAGAATTTCATTTCCCAGTAAGAAGTTTACATCTGTAGAGAAGTTGGAGATTGTTCATACAGATTTGAGCGGTCCTACAAGGACTAGAGGATTCTATGGAGAAAGGTATTTTATGATTCTTGTTGATGATTTTACAAGAATGATGTGGATTGTATTTCTTAAAGAAAATTCTGAAGCATTTGATAAGTTTAAGATCATTAAGAATAAAGTTGAGAATGAAATCGGATTGAAAATTAAATGTTTGAGATCTGATAGAGGTGGAGAATTTACTTCTAGAGAGTTTAACACCTTTTGTGAAGTGAATGGTATTAAGAGATAGTTTTCAGCCCCTAGAACACCTGAACAAAATGGTATTACAGAAAGAAGAAACAGATCAGTGACTGAAGCAACAAGAGCTATGTTATTTGAGAATGATTTGGTGAAGATATTCTGGAGAGAAGCAGTGAACAAAATAGTGTATACAATGAACATAGTACAAATCAGAGCAGACACAAACAAGACACCCTATGAATTATGGTTTGGACATGAACCCTTAGTTAAGTATTTTAGAATTTTTGGAAGAAAATGTTATATAAAAAGAGATGATGATATTGGAAAGTTTGATCCTAGAAGTGATGAAGGTATATTTCTTGGATATTCTTTGAAGATAAAAAAATATAAATGTTATAACAAGAGAACTAAGACTATTGTTGAGAGCGCAAATGTTAAAGTTGATGAAAAATTCAAAATTTAGGAAAGAATGCTTGATTATGAATCTGATGAAGGAAATCATCCTAAACCTAACACTAAAACTACTAAATTATTCTATGAAACTGACAGTGACTTGTTGAATGAAAGCCACACTAAAATCATTGAAGAACTGACACATGAAGTGAGATCTGAGACAATGACACCTAACAGGAACTTATCAAGGAATCATCCTATTGAATAGATTATTGGAAGCATAGACATAGGAGTTATAACTCAAAATAAGGTACAAAAAAAGTTATGTTTGATTTCTCAAATTGAACCTAAATCTACTAGTGAAGCTTGTGAAGATGAACATTGGATTAAAGCTATGAAAGAAGAACTAGATAAGATTGAAAAGAACAAGACATGGAAATTGGTCCCTAGACCTAAAGATAAGAATGTTATTGGAACTAAATGGGTATTCAGAAACAAGATGAATGAAAAAGGAGAAGTAGTAAGAAACAAAGCAAGATTGGTATGTAAGGGATACTCACAACAAGAAGGAATTGACTATGAAGAAATATTTGCACCAGTAGCAAGAATTGAAGTTGTAAGAATGTTTTTGGCCTATGCAGCTTTTAAGAAATTCAAAGTATATCAGATGGATGTGAAGTCAACATTTTTGAATGGAGAATTGGAAGAAGAATTCTATATTGAGCAGCCTGAAGGTTTTCCTTTGACTCAAGAAGGAGACATGGTATGTAAACTGAAGAAAGCCTTATATGGACTAAAGCAAGCACCTAGAACTTGGTATGCAAGATTGGATAAGTATTTGTTAAAATTGGGATTTACAAAAGGAACAGCTAATAGCAACTTGTACACAAAAGAAATTGAAAATGGTTTGTTAATTATAGTTATTTTTATTGATGACATTATTTTTGGAGAAGATGAAGCTAGTGATAAATTTGTTGATGAAATGAAAATTGAATTTGAAATGAGTATGATTGGTAAAATGAAATACTTTTTGGGATTACAGATAACATAGAATAGTGATGGTATCTTTGTAAGCCAGACAAAGTACTTGAATGATTTGTTAAAGAGATTTGGAATGGAGAATTGTAAACCAATTGGAACACCTATGGTAATTGGACATAAATTATCTAGCACATATGAGACTCCTACAGTTGAACAAAAGAAGTACAGATCTATGATTGGAGGATTGCATTACTTGACACATACAAGACCTAATATAGCGCATTCAGTTGGAATTGTAGCAAGATTTCAAGTTGAACCTAGAGAATCACATTATGCAGCAGTAAAGAGGATACTGAGATATTTAAGAGGCACAATGGACTATGGATTGTGGTATGAAAATTTTGATAATTTTACCCTATGCGCATATATAGATGCTGATTGGGGAGGCAGTGTTAATGATAAAAAGAGCACCAGTGGTGGAGAATTTTTCCTTAGAGGAAGATTGGTTTCTTTGCTAAGCAACAAGTACAATTGTATTTCATAAAGCACATCAAAAGCAGAATATGTAGCAGTAGCAAACAATTGCAACTAGATAATTTGGATGAAGTAGATGCTGAAGGATATTGGAATAAAGTTTGTTGAACCTATTGTTATACATTGTGATAACACCAGCATAGTTAGTATGTCTAAGAACCCTATATTACATTCTAAGACAAAGCATATAGAGATTAAGTATCATGTAGTAAGAGAGAAAGTTGTTGAGAAAGAAGTCAGACTTGAGTACATAAGCACAAAGGAGTAGGTAGCAAACATATTTACAAAGCCTTTGCCTAAGGATACATTTGAGTATCTGAGAGGTATGCTTAGGGTTATGCCCCAACCTACTTTTGAGAAGTGATGCAGATTGGTTGCATCCATCTAGTGGTATATGAGCCTTATCTTTCTTCTATATTGGATGTTGGTACTTCCTCTATGGGGGAGTATGTGTATTTGAGCTGAGTCATGAGGACTCTAGTGAATGTATTTTTTGAACAGTGTCTTTTGACATTAGAGTTGTTGTTGACATAATGGTGAAATGTCTATCATTGATGTCAATGGAGGAGAAGTGTACATGAAAAACCATTTGTACCATATGTTGGAGAGAACTAAATAGGAAAATGAAGCAAGATTTGATTGATGAAGAGGATTCGAAAATATTTTTTCAGAGCAACAGAGTTGCAATATTGGATTCATAGAACATTGGATGTTTTTCATCTATGTTTCCATCAATGCCAATGGGGGAGATTGTTAGGAATGAATGATAAATATATCCTATGGGAGTATTGGTAGCCATTCTGTAGCAATTGTTGCTACATTCATGACTATGATTGTCATTGATGTCAACACAATGATATACTAGAGATTAGCAGAGGAGAAGACAATGTTTTGATTAGCGCACGTGGGATATTGAAGATCAAGCTATGTGATGTTGAGGATTTACTCTTTGATATGTTATATGTTCATGGTTAAGAGTGCAAATAGTAATTCATTTATTCATGAAAGTTATGAGTGTTTTGGTGGAAGCAGTATTCAAGCAGTGTTCCTTAGTAGTGGTTTGTGAAAATTAGATGATATCTCCTAATCAGGATGGAATCTAATTTTTCACAATTAAAGAACAGTTGAAGACATATTGTTAGTGACATGGATGATAGTGCAAACTTTGAGGTCACACGAGTGAAGAATTATTCTAATTGGAAGCTGGCAGTTTTGTGTAATTTTTTATGTAACGTGTGGAAAATTTTATTTTGTAATTGGATGCTGACTCATTTGTAATTACTTGAGTTTGGTATAAAGGAATGAATGTTTTTCCTTGTTGTAATAGATATGAATGGAATTGATAGAGTGAATTATTGTGAAAGCAAATTTATGAAGACATGCGAGGTACAAAGATCTCAAATTGAGATCTGGTGTAGCAGTGAGTGCGGTTTGGCATAGTCAAAGAAGAGGTAACATATTGTTGAGATTATTAATGATTTGATATTATTATGTTGAATAATCTAGAGATCAGTTGGACAGTGTGTTCAGCAATCTTGCCATTGAAGCTGTTTGGGCAGTGGGTCCTTCTGTCTTCCATAACTCCTAACAGAGTTAGAATCTTTTAGTAGGGGTTCAAAATCTCCTAATAGGGATTCATATGTACTGAATGTATTTCATAAGACTCCTAATAGAGTCCATCCTTTCATAAGGAATATTCATATTAGTGCATCTTTTGTGGGCATCATTCCCACTGGGGTTTACTCTTTGATCAAGAGGTTCCCTAGTCAACATATCTTGTGTCATTATGTTATTGTGTATGAATATCTCTCTATGGTTGGTAATTATATTTCTTACATGGTTAAAATCTATTGAAGTTGATAAAAGTTATAATTATCAGATAACTGATTGACCCCCCCTCTCAGTTATCTTGGTGGACTTTACTTTCTAACATAGGTATCTTAGGTGAGTGGCTCACCATAGGTGTTGGAACCCTAAAGTGGTTTCTAGATGATCCTATGGGTGGGTTAGTAAAAAGTGATAACCTAATAATGAATTTGGAAAAGGGGGGAAACAAAAGATAATGAAATAAAACATATTAATGGCCACATAACCCTGTTAGAGTAACAGGACCATGACTAACTTCTAGGGAGGATCCCTATTCAGAAAGGGGGTACTAGGGTTACATGGTTGCTAGGGAGGATCCCAAATTACCAGATATGTGATGACACTCACCTAGAGGGTATGCTAGAAACCTAACCCTTGTGATTAGTAGTGTGATATCTTGTAATGTTTTGTATTTATTTTCAAGTGAGGGTTTGTGAAACCTTAGAATTCTTAGGGCCTTGTGAGTATCTTGGTTCTATCTCCTAGCACAGGGGGTGGAACTTCACCAGTTTCACATGGTTGGGTGGAAAAATTCTTTCGAGGTCCTGTTCATGGTTCGTGACTTGGATGTGTTCAATTCTATGCATTAATGAAGACCTTTCTATTTGTATCAGTGTTACTTAAAAGAAAGATGTAAAGATATGTTTTAATGCCTTCAGTCCATTTTTGTACTTACTATTGTAATGAGATTCATTATTAGAAAAATGTAATTGAAACTCAAAGAAATGTAATTGGGAGGGATAGTTCTAGGGTTTATTTTAAGGGATATTATTTGAAAGATCAAAGTTGAAATGTAAAGTGTAAATGTTGAATTATTCTCTCTCCTATGTTGAAATAAAAGGAAAAGTTTATTATGCTAAGGTTAAAATGTAATATGTAAGAATAGCTATTTCAATGTGTGGAACAAAGAAATGAAATTAGTTTATGAAGTAAGGAATATAATTGTAAATGAAATGTTATTTTCTTACCCTATCTCTTAAGTTCTGAAATGTGAAAGTAAAAAAAAAAGGGAAATGGAATTCAATTTGGATAAGTAATGTAAATATGTTAGTAAATGAATTCATTAAGGGAAACTTAAGGAATGCAAATGTGAATGTATTAATGATTTAATGTTAGAAAAAAAATTGTTAATTGCAAGTTTAGGTCATTAGACCTAATTCCTTATGGGTTCCCTGGCGGGGACATTACATGAACTTTCTTTTCAACTTATTTACCATCTTATTCCATACCTTGATTTTGTCTTTTCCTTTTCTTTTTCTGTCCAATTGCAGATGCTCCCACCGCAAGGATGCATGACTCTTCAACTTTGTGCTTGCAATCTTCACCTTCTTTTCCTTAGGAACATTTTCATACTCAAAATAATTTTCCATCATGGTGATCCAATCCACAAACTCATTCAAATCCAGCTTTCCACTATATTTAGGAGGATTGAAATGTGGTGTAGACTTCAAGTTTGTCAAAACCTTCAAAAATATTTCCTCACCCTGATCTATCACCGATGCAAGTTCTGCATCATCTTTTTCTTCTTCAATTTCTTCATCACTAACATCTTCAAGATGTCTTCCTCTACACTGGGCTATCTCAACAACTTCTAACCTAGCAGCAAGTTGTCTCAACATGTTTGCCAATCCTAGATCCATATCTCACCTCCCATGAACCATCTTGAAAACCCTTTGCAATTGCAGGCTAGATCGCAATCTGCCACCCCACAACAATATAAACTAGGGTTTGACAAGAAGGATACCTCAAACCCAGATTCACAAATCTAGATCCATATCTCAAACTTCAAGTTAATACCACCTGATGCAAGGTAGGGCAGGAAGAGGGGCCAAAGGCACACCCTAATCCAAATCCTCCTTGTAGAGATCACACACGGAAGAAATTACACAACAAGTGAGCGAGAGAATGTAGAACAGATTCTTATATTTCACCAAATTGATTCATACATGCTAGGCTATAAGGCCTTGCTAGTTAGGTCTAGATACATCAATTCAATTACAACAGTCCTCCAACATGCAAGGATTTAGAAACTATTTTCAAATCCTAACTGATACCATTAATCTTCTACCTCTAAGACTGCTTCCCCTAAACTACAACCAGTAACTACATTATATACAAGGGGCTACCAAAACAAGTTGGCCTATAGATCCATCATCAATAAAAGGAATGATCAGATCTAGGTCCACACGCTTCCCAATGATCAATACCAACATTAACTCCATGACTAAAATTAAATGCACAAGTCAGCCTCAACAGAAAATGAAAAGAAACAACTCGGTAAGCAAGGATAACTGAGTGCTAGGGAATTAACCGACCAACTCGGTTAAAGAAGGAAACCGATAAAGTACCGAGCCAACTTGGTCAAAGAAGGAAATGAGCAACACAAAAAAACTCAAACTTTTTTTTGGTGACACAAGATTGCCAAGGACCCGAGATGCTCTTGCATCAGTTTTTCCTTCAAGAACTCACCATATTTGTAGGAGATTGTTCATTATGGGGGGGGATATCATGTCTCCTTTCTTTCCTATATAGTGATACTTAATTGTATATAAATGATATATGTAGTCATTAGGAGGTCTTGAGTCATCCATCCATGCATCTTGTTTATTTTCATCTCTCCTTTTGGAGGGAAGTTTTTCTTTGTGAGGTTTTCTCCCTTTCTCCACTTTATGAGAGATAGCATTGCATTTTCATTGTAGCTAGGTACCTAACATGGCCTAGTAGTCAAGACATATCTTGCATTGTGAGTTTAAGTGTGTTCCCATAAGTTGCACTTAAGAGGAGTTTTGGTGTAATTAATTATTCACCTAATTACACTTTACTTATGCTTACTTAGGATAATGTATACATAGTAGTTTTCATATGAGATACTTAGGATTTTGCACCTTTATTTGCACATAGTGTAGCATAAATTCCACTTTAGGTGGTGATAGTTGTTATCAAATTCCAATTTATGTCTTTTCTCCGCCTTTAATGTACTTATCACATTATCATTGTCCACATGTTGCACATATTCCATTGGACAATGGAGGATGATCCACCTTTTGTGGACATGTGCTTCCACCTTATGTGGGTGATAAGTTATTTACTCCTTATAACGGTATCTTATTTCCTTGCCTATATAAGCATGCACATCTTCATTGTATATCATTTAATTTAGTTAATTCATCCATTATCCACTACAATTTAATTATTTCTTACTGATGAGAATTTGGTTTATTCTTGTCCATCTTGTCTCTCTCATTATTATTGTATTCATTGGACTATAGATCTTGGGTTGTTGTTATTGGAAAATTATTACAAAATTAACTCTACATAAATCAAAATTATTCCCCATAATACAAAACATGTTCTCCATCCGAGAATCCCTTATGCATATCCAAACTCCTACCCCTTCCTTAGAAGTGGATCCATGTTAAGATGATAATCCAAAGTATAAAGAGACAAGTCCTAAAATATTTCAAGATCAAGACAAAAAAATTCTCCAATCCCATCCAATTTGGCCAAGATCCAATGAGAATCCCCTCATACCTTTTCATATCTTCCAAGATGATACCCTTCAATTTCAACAATAAAAAGTTAGCTCAAGATTGGGTGATAGAGATGTGTTATACCACATGTTAAATGTTTATTTACCACGGTACAATAATTTTAGTGCTCACATAGATGTAGATATTTCACTTAGAAAATTTATTATTCTTTTCTCAATTCTAATTATGAAAGTGTGCATATGAAATCCATGAGTATAGGCCTAAAAATGCATGTAGACTAGAAATCCCTAACTTGTGGATCTAATTCAAAAAGTCATGGAAATTTAAAATTTCCTTGTCTTTCCCTTGGATGTCTAAATACATATAAGGATAGACAATGTTGAGGAAATATTTTGAAAATTTATTCAATGGTGAGTTTTAGGTTCTCTTTAGTTAGGCCTCTAATTGTTTGGATTTATGACTTTGAGAAAAGAATTGAAGATAAAAAGTAAATATTTAACATAATTAGAATGGTTTTGATTGAGTTAGGAAAAGTACTCCAATCACTTATGTATTAGGTTCAAATAGAGATAAATAAACATTAAAGATAGAATGTAGTATAAAGTAATGGTAGATACAATCATACCAAGCCTAACAACAAACAAGTATATTTGCTGAGGGGTGGTCCCACAATAGTGTGTCCCACTTTTTTAGACATGTTGATTTTTGCTAAAATAACACATTTTTAATAAAATATGATGATTTAATCCTTGAGAGGTTCCATTTGAAGGAATTAATTACAAATGGTTAGCTCAAAGCCTCTTAGATTAAAAAAATATTGATATAACATCTATACTCCTCATTGATACCTACAATGGAGTTTCCTTTGCACCTATTAAAATGCTGACAAAAAATCACTTCGACTTTCTATTTTGGCAGATCAAATGAACCCATTTGAAAAACCTATCTATGTAGTATGATACTATTCAGAACAAGCTTTCTAATGAATATAATTTTAATACATATTGAGTTTATTATCACTTTTAAATATTACTTTAACTAAACATAGGTTGTTTGGTCATTCAACAACCTGTCTCTTCAAGACTTTGAGAAAAATAGTAAATTACAAAAAAAATTTATGAAAAATATGTAGGAAAAGATTATTTGTGTTACATTTCTATAAAAAAAAAAAAATTTTTTTTTTGATATACACATATCAAGTTAGAGCGATCCAAGTGACCTTATGTCTAAATTACAGTTACTGTCACTTTAGAACTTAACAAACTATGAAATATTGACCCCAAATTAATGAAACCAATTGCATCCTTTAGATATTGAAGTTAAAAATATAATTTCTAAAGAATTACATCGTTATCATATTTAAAATTTTTTTATGTTGATCCAAGTGACAGTAACTCTTTAAAAACACAGTTTTTCACACAAACCACTTTTCGAAGGAGAAGGAAAAATGAATTTTAATTTTTTTAAGAAAATTATATTTAGAAACTAGAAAGAAAATTTTAAAAGACTCTAGTTTACATCATCTTTCAATTCCTAATAGTTTTGCAGCAACATGTGTTTGAAGTGAAATTTTTTCTTAGAATGTTGATCTCTGTGTCAAAGTTGGCAAAAAAATGGGACACACTATTGTGGAACCACCCTGAGATTAAAAATAATAGAAAAAAATACTCAAAACAAAATACCCAAACCCAAACAAAAAGGAAAACAACCTATGTAATTCATGACTAGAGGGTGATGAACTACAACTGATTGAATATTTGGATGAACTAAAAGAACAGTGATTAGAGATCACCGAGCTACTGAAGTGATATGTAAGATGATTAAATCAATCAATATGTTGTCATTGATGTCAACTAGTTTTGACAGTACTTATCATGATAGTTACAAACATCTAAACATCTGTAGAAGGAAGAAAAGATGAAGAACTAAGATATCTACATAAGGAAAAGATGGATATGATAGAGAAAGATAAGGTAAACATTGGGTAACTTATTGATGAGTCTATGGCTTTATATTGTTGACTTGAGCATGTTACATTAATATATTATGAAGAAGAGATTTAAAATTGAACAAGTCAATATGGTCGGTAATTGAAAAATTCTATATACACTGAGCTAGTGCAGTGTATACCGAGTGATAGTAATAACTGAGTTAGTTATCACCGATGCATTTCAGTATTAACTGAGTATGGATGAAAATGTTAAATGCTAAGAACAACTGACTGAAATTGATGAGTTAGATATTGTTATGATTTCAAGGTTAAGGATGAAGTTAGTTATGAGATCCACAACTGACATAATTTAGAGATGATCTAAAGGATGAGATTGAAACGTGTTAAAGACACATTTGCCGAGGAAGGTTTAAGTGGCAAAATGGACGAAGGAGATTGTGAGGCAAAATATGATGGCTGATATGAAAATAGTTTACCTGTCTATTTAAGAGATATGATGATGCAGGAGCATCCTGGGTGTAAGAGCAATCTTGCATCATCCAAAAATTAATAAATTTTTTTTTTTTTTTTTTTTTTTATATTCAATAAGGGCTATTTTGTGCAGAGCTGCTATTTATGGAAAGTTATCATTTTTGATAATTTTTGTATGTGCTCAGAATGATCTAATTTCTTTCTTGGAGGTTCATTTTGGTCATATAAGTCTGCCAGTAAAGTTTCATTGCCAGATCAAGTGTATATTGGAAGATATTGAAGATTTTCGGTATTGGCAGCAAGGTACAGAAACTTTGAACTCAGTTTTGAAGGCTTTAGAGGCCCCGGATGAGGTCAAAAATTTGGGTGATGGGCGCTTGCACGGGTCAAGCCTGTAGAGCACTTCGTGGCATTTCTGAAATGGGGTTATAATAGCCGATCGGGTCAACTAGTGATGACTTATGGTCTTCGGAAGTTGGGCCACCTGAAATGGCAGAAAATAATTTTCTTCAAAATTTCTGTTCGGGTTTCAAAGGTTATCTTGAGCCGACTATAATGTAATAAAATGTAAAATAAAATAATTCTAAGTTTGGTCAGCCTTATTGGCTAAAATTCTGGAACCTTCCCAGGCGGTGGAAAATTGCCTATATAAGGAAGGCTGTATTATTATCTTAGGCAGTTGAGAATAGTTCTGGGTAGTAGATTTAAGTATTGACTCGAGGCTTTGTCTTACAGAATATTGTAAGGGAATGCCCATGTGGCTTTGCATATTGTAATTCTGAAAGTTTGTAATTCCACATTTGTGGAGATAATAAGAAGCCAATTTTCTGTTCTTGCATATTATTGTTGTTGTTTCTCTATTTCTGTTAAGTGTTTGTGGTATTAAGGGGAGCACCCTTCATCAAGTGGTATCAGAGCAGGAGTTCTTAAGTGTGTAAACAGATCACCGACTGTGAGGTAGTTTGCACCAGGACCGTGGTTAGGGTTTCAGCGCGCATCGCGAAAATGCCTCCACAAAGAGAACATGGCGGAAGAGCTGGTGCTGTGACACCTGAGGTTAGAGAGCTACAGAGACAAGTGCAAGCATTGCAAGGAGAGATTCGTAGAGGAATGAATCTTAATGTCAGAGATGAAAGCGAGGATGAAGCCGAAGAAGAATATCAAGAAGGAGAAGCTGAAATTGTGAACCAGGAGGAAGAAAGACTTTTTCGGGCAATTTCCAAGATTGGGAAAAGACCTAAGATTGAGGTTCCTACATTTTCTAGATATCTTAACCCAGAGGAATTGATTGACTGGATCAATGAATGTGAGGAATATTTTGAGTACGAAGATGTTGAGGATCCTGATAGGGTCAAATTTGCGAAGGCCAGACTGAAAGGTCATGCGAAGATGTGGTGGCAAAAAATTCAGTTGGAGCAAAATAGAAGGGGAAAGGAGAAAATCACGAGATGGGATCAGATGGTGGATAAATTGAAGTGATAGTTCATTCCTATTGATTATGAGCTTGACCTACTGAAGAAAATGCAGAGTTTGAAGCAAACAGGAAGATCTGTTCAGGAGTATACAGAGGAGTTCTATCGACTTCTCATCAGAACAGGCTATGCGGAAGCTGATAAGGAGAAAGTTGCCCGATACCTTAATGGGTTAAGGCCAAGCATTCAGGAGGAGCTAAATCTGGTTCGAATGAACAGTATTGAAGAGGCATACCAGTTTGCCCTAAAAGTAGAGGAAAAGCTGAACAAGAAGTTTGAGAGCAGACAAAACGGAAGAGGTCGCGGTGGACGATCTGGTGGACGGTAATATGGTGGCCGAAATGAAGATCCAAAAAAGAAAGATGAGGCCAGTAGCAGTCAGAATCAGCGAGAAAATAATTCCAATCGCTTCTAGGATCAGAATAATAGAGATAAGAGAGGAAGAGGAAGAGGACAAGGATCTGGAAGAGGTGGCTTCCGTGGAACATGTTTTCACTGTGGAGAAGAAGGCCATAGGGCATTTGAATGTCCTCAGCGCCAAGGTAGAATAGATAGGAGAAATAAAGGCTAGGCCAGAGTTGCACATGTAGATGAAGATGATAGATCATCGAATTCTTAAGATGCTGAAAGAGGAGAAACGCTAATTAACAGAAGAGTCTTGCTGAGTGGTGAGAACGAACCTGAATAAAGGAGGAGCCTGTTTCGCACTAGATGCAAGTGTGAGGGTAAATGCTGTGATGTGATTATCGATAGTGGAAGCACTGACAATTTGGTGTCAGAAGAGATGGCGACAAAGTTGAAGCTCAAGAGACAAAAACACCCACATCCATATCGGATTGCCTGGGTGCAGGATGACCACAAGGTCATGGTTAGTGAACAGTGCCTAGTAAAGTTCAAGATTGGAGGGTACCAAGATGAGGTACTATGTGATATCATCTCTATGGATGCATGTCATATGTTATTGGGTAGACCGTGGCAGTTTGAAAGATGTGTTGTACACGATGGTCGTGCAAATACCTATTCCCTGACAAAGGATGGAGTGCGACATAAGCTAAAGCCATTGAAGGAGACCGAAGAAAAGGTATGTGGTAATGCAAGAATAATATTTGTTGATGGAAGAAAATTTCTAGATGGTATGAGGCATGAGCATGTGTGTTTTGCTTTAATTCCAAAAGTTGGTAAAGAAGAAGTAGAGGATGTACCTGTAGAGGTTGCAGATTTGTTGAATGAGTTTCAAGATATTGTATCTGATAATGTACCTGATGGACTACCACTGGTAAGGAAGATCAGTCATCAGATGGATTTGATTTCAGAAGCCAGTTTGCCAAACAAGGCAGCACACAGAATGACACCAACAAAAAGTGAAGAGTTGAACAGACAAGTACACGAATTATTGCAGAAGGGGTTGATTCGAGAGAGTCTGAGTCCCTGTATTGTACTAGTGGTATTAGCATCGAAGAAGAATGGAGAGTGGAGGATGTGTATAGATTCCAGAGAAATAAACAAGATCACAATCAAGTATAGGTTTCCATTGCCACGAATGGATGATATTATGGATTGTTTGAGTGGAGCTGTGTATTTCTCAAAGATAGATCTGAAGAGTGGATATCACCAGATTCGGATCAGAGAAGGAGATGAATGGAAGCCTACCTTCAAGACAAAGGAAGGACTGTATGAGTGGTTGGTCATGCCATTTGGGCTAACCAATGCATCAAGAACTTTCATGCGGCTCATGAACGAGGTTCTGAAAGAATTTTTGGGTAAGTTTGTCATTGTTTACCTAGATGATATTTTGATTTTTAGCAAGACATTGGAGGAACATATGATGCATATTCGTATGGTGTTTGAGAAGTTGAGAGATGAGAAATTGTTGATTAATTTGAAGAAGTGCAGTTTTGTGAAGAAAGAGTTAGTGTATTTGGGATTTGTAGTTTCAGCAGAAGGTCTAAAAATAGACCTAGAGAAGGTACAGGCTATCCTTGAATGGCCTACTCCAAGGAGTGCTACCGAGGTAAGATCTTTTCATGGTCTAGCTAGCTTTTACAGAAAGTTTATTAGAAATTTTAGTAGTATTTGTGGACCCTTGACTGAAACAATGAGAGGGGATAGAAAAGAGTTTAAGTGGACTAATGGGGCAGAAAAGAGTTTTCAATTGTTGAAAAACAAAGTTACAGAACAACCTATTTTAGCACTTCCAGATTTTAATAAGGTGTTTCAAGTAGATTGTGATGCTAGTGGTACTGCAATAGGTGCTGTTATGAGCCAAGAAGGTAAACCTGTTGCTTATTTCAGTGAGAAGTTAAATGATGCCAAGAGAAAATATTTTGTTTATGATCAGGAATTTTATGCTATAGTTCAGGCATTAAAGAAGTGGAGACATTATCTGCTTCCTAAGGAGTTTGTTTTGTATACTAATCATCAAGTTTTGCAATATTTGAATAGTTAAGGAAAGTTGAATTAGAGGCATTTGAAATGGGTTGAGTTTTTGCAGAGTTATACATTTGTTTTGAAACACAGAAGTGGAAAGTCTAACAGGGTTGTAGATGCTCTTAGCAAAAGGCAACTATTGCTGACAGAGATGCAAATTGAGGTGGTTGGGTTCAAGGAGCTCAAGAATTTGTATCCAGAGGATCCTGATTTTGGTGAAGCTTGGAAAGCTTGTATAGAACCTGTTACTCTAAATAGGACAAAATGGTTGGATTTCATCATCCGGGATGATATGCTATTCAGAGGGAGTCAGTTGTGCATTCCACGAAGTTCTATGAGGGAGAATCTCATCAAGGAGAAGCATAGTGGAGGATTGGCGGGACATTTTGGTCGTGATAAAACCCTTGCTTTGGTTAGTGAAAATTATTATTGGCCACAATTGCAGCAAGATGTGAAGAGGTTTGTACAGAGTTGCAGAGTATGTCAGATGGCGAAAGGAGTGAAGCAGAATACAGGGTTGTATCAGCCATTACCTATACCAGAGAAGCCTTGGAAGGATATCAGTATGGACTTTGTTCTTGGTTTACCGAGGACACAGCGGGGATATGATTCAATTTTTGTAGTAGTTGACAGATTTTCGAAGATGGCACATTTCATTCCCTGCAAGAAGACTAATGATGCTATTCATGTAGCAAAATTATTTTTCAGAGAAGTAGTGAGACTTCATGGTTTGCCAAAGACCATAGTTTCAGATTGGGACACTAAGTTTGTTGGATATTTTTGGCGTACATTATGGAAGAAGTTGAAGATAGATTTGAAGTTCAGTTCATCACATCATCCACAGACTGATGGACAGATAGAGGTGGTGAATAGGAGTTTGGGAAATTTGCTGAGATGTTTGGTTGGAGATAAGCCAACAGGATGGGATTTGATTTTACCACAGGCAGAATTTGCCTACAATAATTCTGTCAATAGGAGCACTGGTAAATCACCATTCCAAATTATATATGGAAGTAGTCCAAGAAATGCATCTAAATTGAGAAAGATCGATAAAGGGGAAATAAGTAGTGCTGAAGCTGAGAATTTTGCAGAACACTTGAAGAACATCCATGAGGAGGTGAGGAAGCATATTACCAAGATGAATGCGTGGTATAAGGCTAAGGTAGATGAGAAAAGGAGGTATAAGGAATTTCAGGTTGGTGATGAAGTCATGGTTCATTTGCGGAAGGAGCGGTTTCCAGTTGGTACATATAACAAGCTGAAAATGAAGAAGTTTGGACTATGTAGGATACTGAAGAAACATGATTCAGGAAATGCATATGAGGTAGAATTGCCTACTGAGCTAAATATTTTGCTAGTGTTTAACATTTGAGATCTGACAGAGTATCATGAAGGAGGTGTTGAAGATGAGATCACAGCAGCACAGTGGAGTATTCCAGCAAATAGTTCAGACACTAAGGAGATTGAAGATATACTGGATAGTCATGTTAGCAGAAGCACAAGGAACATGACATATGAAGAATATCTGGTCAAGTGGAAAGGATGACCTGTTGAAGATTCATCATGGCTGACAAAGGAGGAGGTTAGCCGTCTTGGTTTTCCTTTGCACACCTGAGTCGTGACAGGGTCACTTCTCAAATTACACTGGGTGTCTGATGCAGGAGCATCCTGGGTGTAAGAGCAATCTTGCATCACCCAAAAAAAAAAAAAAATTTCTATTTTTTTAATTTTATATTCAATAAGGGCTATTTTGTGCAGAGCTGCTATTTATGGAAAGTTATCATTTTTGGTAATTTTCGTATGTGCTCAGAATGATCTGATTTCTTTCTTGGAGGTTCATTTTGGTCATATAAGTCTACCAGTAAAGTTTCATTGCCAGATCAAGTGTATATTGGAAGATATTGAAGATTTTCGGTATTGGCAGCAGGTTACAGAAACTTTGAACTCAGTTTTGAAGGCTTTAGAGGCCCCAGATGAGGTCAAAAATTTGGGTGACGGGTGCTTGCATGAGTCAAGCCTGTAGAGAACTTCGTGGCATTTCCGAAATGGGGTTATAATAGCCGATCGGGTCAACTGGTGATGACTTATGGTCTTCGGAAGTTGGGCCACCTGAAATAGCGAAAAATAATTTTCTTCAAAATTTCTGTTCGGGTTTCAAAGGTTATCTTGAGCCGACTATGATATAATAAAATGTAAAATAAAATAATTCTAAGTTTGGTCGGCCTTATTGGCTAAAATTCTGGAACCTTCCCAGGCGGTGGAAAATTGCCTTTATAAGGAAGGTTGTATTATTGTCTTAGGCAGTTGAGAATAGTTCTGGGTAGTAGATCTGAGTATTGACTTGAGGCTTTGTCCTACAGAATATTGTAAGGGAATGCCCATGTGGCTTTGCATATTGTAATTCTGAAAGTTTGTAATTCCACATTTGTGGAGATAATAAGAAGCCAATTTTCTGTTCTTGCATATTATTGTTGTTGTTTCTCTATTTCTGTTAAGTGTTTGTGGTATTAAGGGGAGCACCCTTCATCATATGAGTTTCATTATTGAAACATGTCGGACAAAAGGAGAATGCAGAGATTTCACATGAATATTTTATTCATGCATTCCTGATCAAGCTGGTTATTGAAATTACCAAGCTGTAGACATTACCAAGCATCAGAGAACTATTTACTGAGTGAAAGTAAGTTGAGAAATATTGAGGAAGTGAATTGATTAATGATCAGAAGATTTTATGAGCATAGCATAGATCTAAATATTTTCAATTGAGTTGTATTTGAATTAGATCATTACTGTATTAGTTTAACCATTGATTCAGAAAATATCTTAACCGAGTGGACTTAACGATCTTATTGTACTATCCTATGACATTCATTGAATGTAAAGTGTTATCTTGTTGAGCCCATAGTGAATGTTGGTCAAAAGTTAACTGTTAGTGATAAATCCTCTAACCAAGTCACACCTAATAGTGTGCATTGTAACCTTTAACAAGGTTGGCTCTTTTTGGAGCTCACTTCAGAAGAGTGAATTATTTTGAGTTATCGGTCCCAGGTGGTTTTTCCCTTAGAAGGGTTTCCATGTTAAATCATTGTGTTATGTATTATTTGTTATGATTTTTTTTCTATCATACTTTATATACTGCATAGTTGATTTAGTCGGTAATCATAGTTGGATAATTACTGGTATTTAGTAAAGTGAACGAACAGATTGATATTTTATGTTACTAAGCTACATAAATTGTTGAAATTGTTTTGTAAGGTACATCTAGGAGTTTGAGATTGTAGGATAACTGATCTAACTGATTCACCCCCCCTCTTAGTTATTCTAACAGAGGGTCCTAGTCTTTGATCATTTTGTTAGGGTTTTATCCTAGTTAGCAACATCACTGACAAGCTACTTCTCATTTGTGTAAATATATTCTTTTTAGAGGACCTGGTTTCTTCATCATGAACCTAATTATATTTGTTAAGACTTATCTAAATATTTTCCACACTTAAGACAACCTTTCTCATCATATTGAATTAATGAATTTAATTTTATTATTAATGGATTTCTCCATATTCATGATTCTACTCTAGTTAATATTCATGATGTCATACATATTCTTCCATCCATTACTAAAAATTTTACAAATTTTATTGTTCTTAGTAGTCATGTCCTCAAGCATATCCAATATTTTAAGAATATCATTCATATTTTTTCTAATCTCACCAAGCTCCTCATTTTCCAAAGATTCTCTATAATCATCACTAATCTTCTCCTCCCCAAGATCTTCACGATTCCTATCCTACTTCTCACAATCCTCCTCAATATCATTTTTAGTGAAGTAGGACATACTACCATTTAAGGTATTGAAATCATCAAGAGAAGGCTAAAATTCCTTATCCATCCCACTCTTATCAATATCCCCAGTACCTAGGAAACAAAAAATTAATATCATACATAAAATTAGAAGTATAGAAATAAATCTTCTAATAATGACCTATTCTTTTAGTGTTAGTGTAGTGTCCTAAACTTGCACCCTTGTATTTATGACACTTTTGCATTGAGTCCCATGAGTTAGCAATGGAGGACCATGATCAAATGGCTAGACTTTGACATCATGATCCCTCATAATGTAGTGTCTATGATCTATCACCCAAGTTTGAGATCTGTATGCTTGGACATGAGCATGGCGTGCACACGTCTACATGGAACACTAGCATTTTGAAAAGGAAATACTTATTTCGATGCGTGTTCCCTCTCTTGGATGCATACAAAATGGATACCTTTTCCCATTTACAAGGATAGAAGGCTAGCTCATTTTGATGCTCTAAGCTCTCTAATCTCTCTGGCTCTCTCTAAGCTCTTTGATCTCAAACTTGGATTCTCTCTCTTCCACTTTTTGGCTCTCAAGTTCTAACATCGAAGCTCTACCAAATTCTACTCTCAACTTGGGAAGATGTACACTCATATCTATCTTGCTTACATTTACATGTTATCTTTAATTATTTAGTATTATTATCTTCTATATATATCATTATATCTTGAAATAATATCTCATTAGGTAGTAAGGGCTTTCCTCCCTCAAACGAGGTTCATTTTTACTACCCGTTTATTCTCCATGCATTAAGACTCTCCTCCCTCAAGTGAGGCTCATTATTACTTTCCTTCTTTGTGTAGTAGGGGTTCTCCTCCATTAAGAGAGAAGTTGTTTCTATTAATTGTCTCCATTTTAGTTTATCACATATCTATCTATTTGGTTGTCTATGGAGGTGGGAACACCAAAGCCAGGGTTTGATTGAGAGAAAACCTCTAAATGATGACAACACTTTTTCTTTGATAAGTAGGAGATATTTTCCATAGCAAGTCAAATTGTGATATTGCTATCAGGATTCAACTGTGTAGTTTTTTGGGTCAAACTCATTGACCCATGTTTCATGAGTAGTGGTTCACACAAACCCATCTCTCATGAGAATGAATGGAACAATTAGCACTCATTGGATCTAGGTGATCTTCTCATAAAGGTGAAGCACCGAGACTTCACCTCTGTGAGCATCACCTAGACCCATGAGTGCTAAGTGTTCCATTCATTATCATGAGAGATGGGTTAGTGGTTCAGACTTCACCTTTGTGAGCATCAGCTAGATCCATGAGTGCTAAGTGTTCCATTCATTCTCATGAGAGATGGGTTCATGTGAACCACTACTCATGAAACATGGGTCAATGAGTTTGACCCAAAAAACTACACAGTTGAATCCTGATAGCAATATCACAACACTTTTCCTTGTTTGTGTGTGTGTGTAGGTGACGTAAAAGTAACCCGAATTTGGAATTTTGGATTGACAAACACAGTTCCTAACTTTTTTGTTCTCTGTTATGTGGGACCCCAATGTGACACACATATGTCTCTACCATGCGCTATCGTCCAAGGCCGAGAGCTTCTAATTTGATTAGTGTGTTCCTTATATTGTAGATTTCCTATTTTTGAAGTCAGAACATTTGCATATAGCATAATTTGTACTTTATTAGCACATTCTCTATTCTATCATATTAGCTTAGCATAACTACATTCCCATTTTGATTTAATTGTAGTTGTTCTATTTCATTTAACTTAATTTCTAGTTAGTTTAAATAGATTAAAGTTCTTCCCCTTAGCTTCACATGTCCCTATCATTGGGGTAGCGCAAGGAAGATTTGTTCTTGCAGAAGGTAACAAATCACTTTCTCTACAATTAGTAGCAATAGAAGCTTTGGTTAAATGAGTAAACCTTCTCTTACCTTTTACCTAGACATAGGCCACCTCTAAGGTATTATTGTCATTAGGGACGAAGGGTTCAAACTTGGCTTCAATATCAAAATTAGAATCCCTAGATTTAATATTCACAATCTTAATATTAACTTATTAGATCTTAAACCCTACCTTAGTCTTTTTGAGCGACAAAAATCTTCTTTAGAAAAGATACAAGATCCTTAATGTCTTTCTCACCTTTAGCTTTGAAAACATGGGCATGAAATATGGGACCCACATTACCAAACTCAGCACTTTCAAGGATAGGCTTTAAGGTTTCCATAGAAAAGAAGATTTTTTTTTCTTGTTAGAAACTTAAGATCTTCTCATGTCCAAAAAAAAAATTCTAAATGTTTTCTTCACATTTTATCCTTATTTCATATGGATGAATAAATATTCTTAAGTAAAACAGTAAAACATACAAATCAACACAAATTTATGCTAGGTTAGCTCACAATGACTCATAAAAAAGAATCAAATAGATAAAATTTAGAATCTAAATTATAAAACCAAAATTCAAATCTATATTACAAAATAACTTAGATCAAATCTAATAAATATCAAATCTCAAAATCAGAATCAAAATCAAATCACAAAAAATAAATAACTAAAGAATTAAAGTATAAAATATTCTCCAAAACAATCTTACAAAAATTGACTTGCTATAAACTTATTTCTCTTACCAGAACAAACCCAACAAATTTTAACAGCATACAACATATTAACTTCTATTTCAACGACAGACATTTTAACAGCATATAACATATTAATTTCTATTGCAATGGCAGCCATGCTATGGTTCGTATAAATATTCCAGTTGTTTCACCTTTTTCTTCTATTCTAACGGCTATCATATGCTGTTGTTCATATAGAGATTCCAGTTGTTTCACATTTATCTTCTACTAAAAAGACAGACATATTGTAGATGTTTCAGGGATTCCACTTGTTTCACCTTTTTCTTCTATTCTAATGGCAGTCACGCAATATCCCATATAGAGATTCCTGTTGTTTCATTTTTTTTCCCTAGTAATTTTCTAAAAGCTATCTTCTTTATTGACTATACTGACCATACTTGGTAAAAACAAACCAAACAACATATTAACTTTTATTACTATGTCTGTCATGCTTTGGCCTGTAAGAGATTCGATATGTTTCACCTTTTCTTTGTTCTACTTCAGTCTTCAATATTTTTAAACAATATTTCATCTTTATAGACACCCACTGTCATTACTTGGTCAAAGATTCAGTAAAACCAAAATCCATACAGTAAAACAAATCTTCTGATGCTGTCTGTTTCAAATGCAGAATCCTGAAAACAGTAAAATGGGTAGCATTCCACTTGATGCTGAATATTTTGAACACTACAACGTGTTCGAATCTAGAGAAAAAGAAGGCCATTCATCCAACTGCACCACCGACTTATTATGCCATTTTGAGGTTTGCACCATTATATTTAATTTCATAAACAGTAGACTTAAAAAAAACTCTGGCCCATGCCTTACCAGTAACCTTATAATACAGACCATGTTTGTAGGATATGGCGACATCTCACCTGGAAGGAATTCAAAATATATTGTTGGGTTGCAGACCATGATTCTTTGCTTCCTCCGAGTAATCATTATCCCACCAATTCTGGGTCATCTGGAGGTCTGCCTGTCTTCAAAGATTGGGTCCACTCTGTAACCAATTACAACTGCAAATATTCATTATTCAGCTCTCCAATCTCTCAATTCCGGTGGCTTCTGACCCCACCTAATAACAGGATAAGGTTCAGACAACAGTAATGTTGGAACCATTTTTGAGTAATGAGTTTGAAGATTCCCTGGTCAAGTCAACTTCAACCATTATGGTAATTGAATTTTATTTATTTAATAGTTTAAACAAATTTTTATATGGTCTGTTCCTCTCTATCAGTTTTTAACCTAGATTTAGGAAGCGAAGTCTTAACATTCATTATTATATTGTTTTAAAACACTGTCCAATCTATAACTTCATAAGTTGACCATCATTTCTATTTTCTGTAAAGAATTTAGAAGAATACTAAATTATGGAAATGGACAAAAATGCTTTATTTTAGCAATGGATAAAATTCAAAAAATCTCCAAAACAGGGCAGACATGAGAGCTGGAAAATTTATGCAAGAATCCACTTGCTTCTATTCAAACTAAAATAATTTGTACAATATGAAATAAATTTGCAATTGTGGAGCTGCATACAAACTTCTATGAGCTTCACAAAGCTCTTACAAGATCATCTGAAGCAATCATTGCTTAACAGAAAGATCATTCACATCTCTGATTAAAAACAGAGCATTACAAAAAATTAAAACTATCTCTGTTGCTGCATACAAAAGAGAGATTACAAAAACATGTATCTCTTATGAAAGAATAAAGTTATTATTTCTTTTATAGAAAAAAATTACTGTAAAAAAGAAGAAGATGGAAGAAAGAAGAAGTCTATAGAAGGAATCAAATTTTCCTCAATCTAATTTGAACTTATCTTCCAAAAAGTTCATTCAAAAATATCTGAAATTAACTTTATCAAAAGTCAAATATGGAAGATTCAGACAATCAGATTTGATTTGAAAATCCAACACTCCATTGTCTTAAGCTGATAAAACAAGATCATGCTTGATCCAAACTAACTACGCCAAGATTTCTCCTTAGGTGCTCAAAACTTGCAATGTCCAATGACTTGGTGAAAATGTTTGCTAACTGCTGCTCTAACTTGCAAAACTCTATTTTTATTTCACCATTCTCAACTAATTCTCTAATAAAATGATATTTGATTTTAATGTGCTTGCTTCTTCCATAAAACACTGAATTTTTTGACAATGCTATTGAGGAAATATTGTCACAAAATATTGTGGTTCCATCCTCTTGTTCTTGCTTCAAATCTGCCAAGATCCTTCTTAGCCAAATAGCTTGACATGTTGCTGCATTCACTGCTATATTTTCAGCCTCTATTGTAGATTGAACAACTATGGGTTGCTTCTTAGAAGCTCATGAGATTACACCGGAATCTATGTGAAAGACATATCCAGAAGTGCTCTTCCTATCATCCAAACTCCCTGCCCAATCACTATTTGTATAGCCAATAAGATCAAAAATATTTGCTGTAGTATACAAAATACCATATCCCTTGGTTCCTTTCACATACTTTAGGATTATCTTTCCCGCTTGCCAATGGGAGTCCTTTGGAGTTTCCATAAATATGAAAATCAAACTTACTGCATGCATAATGTCTGGCCTAGTAGCTGTTAAGTACACCAAACTTCCAACTAAAATTTTATATAAAGTTGGATCACATTGCTGCTGCAATCTTGCTTGCTTAACTTCAAACCTACTGAAGTTGGTGTTGGAGTAGGCTTGCTACTTTGCATTCTAAATCTCTCCAAAATTTGGTTTGCATATATTTCTTGAGAGATAAAAATACCATTATGCATTTGTTTTACTTCTATGCCTAGAAAATATCTCAAGAGACCTAAGTCTGACATTTCAAGCTGACTTTTCATGGCCTCTTTAAAATCAACAATGAGGAAATCATTATCCCCAGTAAAGATTAAACCAACATACAAGACAACAATTAAAATATTACCATTAGTTACTTTGATATAAAGAGTGGGATCACCATCGCTTTTGCAAAAGCCATTGTTCATCAAATATGAGTCAATTTTGCTATACCAAGCCCGTGGAGCTTGCTTAAGCCCATAAAGAGCCTTTTTTAGCCTATACACTTTACTTTCATGACCCGGAACTTCATAACCAGGTGGCTGCTCCACATAAACCTCTTTTTTAATACTCCATTCAAGAAGGTGGACTTCACATCCATTTGATAAACCTTCCATTTATGCTGGGCTGCAATTGCTATGACAGTGCGCATGGTTTCCATTCTAGCAACAGGGGCATATGTCTCATCATAATCTGTACCAAACTACTATTTGTACCCCTTAACCACCAATTGAGCCTTATGCCTATCTATTTTTCCTTCAACATTGCTCTTGGTCTTGTAAACCCATTTAACTCCAATAATTTTCTTATTTGGAGATAAATTAGTGAGCTCCCAAGTTTCATCTCTTTTTATTATATCCATTTCCTCATCCATGGCCTTACACCATTTTTTTTCTTTTTCAGCATCCTCAAAATAGATTGGATCACTATGATAAAATAATGCAAAATTGATATTCTCATCATATTCATTTTCATACCTTTCATCTTGGTATATCTCCCTTATACTTTTGGTCTTTCTTGGCACTAGGGAGGTGAGAGTGAGATCATAACTTTCAGTATTGCTATTGCTGCTCTCTGTGGGGCCAATTTGCAGCCTTCTGGAGCCTTCTATATCTGCTGTTATATCATTTTGCTGATCATTAACTTCACCATCTTCATCAATAATAAGCACTTTGCTTGAAGTGCTTGAAGATGTGTCCACCGATCCATCCCATGACTCATTCTCAATGAACTCCACGTCTCTTGAAGTGATGATCTTCTTACCAACTGGATCATATAATTTGTATGCTTTGGATTTTGGACTATAACCAGTAAAGACACACTTCACTCCTTTATCATCCAACTTTTGTCTTTGCTCCTTTGGCACATGTGCATATGCAACACACCCAGACACTCTTAAATGTTCAACCGTCCATCTATGTTTTATCCATGCTTCCATTGGAATCTTGTCACAGACTGCTTTTGTAAGACTTCTATTTATTAAATATACTGCTATTGCTACAGCCTCTCCCCAATATTCAATTGGGAGTCCTTTTTCTTTCATCATGTTTCTTCCCATCTCAACAATGGTTCTATTTTTTCTTTCAGCCACTTCATTTTGCTGCGGAGTATAACTAGCTATAAGCTCTTTCTTTATGCCATTCTACCTGCAAAAATTTATAAAAATATTGGAGGTATATTCCCCCCCTCTATCTGACCTTAGGACTTTAAGAGTGTGTCCACTTTCATTTTTAGCCGCTTTAAATTTTAAAAACTTATCAAAAGCTTTAGATTCTTTTTTTATAAAGTAAACCCATGTTCTACGACTAAAATCATCTATGAAGGTCATAAAATAAGTACTCCCCCCAATTGAAGTAATTTTCATAGGGCCAACTAAATCAGTATGCACCAACTCTAATGGTGCTCTTGCCCTTCTAGAGTTTCCAAAAATAAAGGGCAGCCTATGTTGCTTACCCAAAATACAAGCCTTACACTTGCTACTGAACTCTTTAACACATGGAAAATCATCTACTATTCATTTCTTGGACAATAAATTAAACCAGCATAACCAAGATGTCCATACCTTAAATGCCATAGCTTGGAGGGGTCTTCAATCATGCTCTTGAAGGCTGATTTTTGTACTGTTGTACATTCTTTCTTGGGAGGTGTTGTTGCTGATTGTGAAGAGAAACACATCTCCAACTTCAATGGAAACATTCGGTTCTTTGTCATTTGAACAGCTGCAACTATTTTCTTACTCCCATCCTTCTCATAAATGACGCATTGGTCATTCTCCATCAGCACTTTGTAACCATTTTGAGTGAATTGTCCAACACTCATCAAATTGTGCTTTATTTCTGGGGCAAAATAAATATTCTGAATTTCTTGTTTCTCACCTTGCTTGGTGCAGATCATAATAGATCATTTTCCCACAACTGGAACAACTCCATTGTTCCCCATTCTAATTTTAGATTTTACATTCTTATCAATGAAAGAAAAAAGACTTTCATTACCACTCATGTGGTTACTACAACCGTTGTCCAAATACCAAACTTCAGGGCTGCCTTCTTCACCAATGTTGCACATGATGAAGGCTGTGGGATTGTTTCCATCACCCACTTTTATATCAGCAACATTTGCACTTGGCTTTGACTGATTACTCTGTTTTTTCCAGCACTCACTAGCATAATGCCCAAATTTATGACAATAATAACATTCAACACTACTCTTGTCAAAGGTATATTTCTTTTTACCTCCTCTAGAATTATTATGAGAGCTGATGGCTCCCTCATTTGTGGTTGCTCGTTCTGAGCTTTCTCCTCCAGCATTTTGTTGTCTGGAGTTACCATGACCTCTGCCTCTTGAACCTCTTCTAGAATTGTTTCTTCCTCTTCCCCTGCCTCTTGCATTGGATTGAGCTCTAAAAGCTTACTCTTGAGAAGAATTTGCAGACCTATTAATGCGATGCTCATGGGTTTGGAAAGAACCCATTAACTCATCAATAGTCATAACTGAGAGATCCTTTGCCTCTTCAATGACAATTATGAGATTATCAAATTTTGAGGGAAGACTTCTCAAAACCTTCTCCACTATTCTTTGCTCCTCCATGGTTTCACCATTGGTTCTCAACTGGTTTATCAAACCAGAGAGTCTTGAGATGAAATATGAAATGGACTCATTGTCCTTCATAAGAAGAGGCTCAAACTCTCTTCGAAGCATTTGGAGCTTCACCAAATGAACTTTCTCAGTCCCTTTAAAACTTGTGTGAAGAATATCCCAAGCTTCTTTGGAATAATCAGCTGCTGCTATTCTGGGAAAGATTGCCTCTGTCAAGGCAGTCTCAATCAAGCTTAAAGCTTTTGCATCTTTCCTCCTTAACTCTTTTTTTTGAGTCTTTTGATTATTTGTGAGGGTAGTAAACTGAACTAGGTCAGTCACATCCATGAATTCATTGACCACAAGCTCCCATAAATCATTTGCTGTCATAACAGTCCTCATCTTCTTTGCCCAAATATCATAATTTTGTCCATTGAAAGACGGTGGCTACTACCAACTCTTTCCTACATCTCCAGCCATGTCTCCTGTGCAAGATAAACAAATACCCAAAAAAAACAAATGCCCAAACTCACAAGGAATGAAGGCCAATCAGCTCTGATACCATGTAAAGAATTTAGAAGAATACTAAATTCTGGAAATGCACAAAAATGCTCTGTTTCAACAATGGATAAAATTCAAAAAATCCCCAAAATAGGGTAGACATGAGAGTTGGAAAATTGATGCAAGAATCCACTTACTTCTATTCAAACTAAAATAATTTCTACAATATGAAATAAACTTGCAACTGCGGAGCTACATACAAACTTCTATGAGTTTCACAAAGCTCTTACAAGATCATCTGAAGCAATCACTGCTTAACAGAAAGATCATTCACATCTCTGATTAAAAACAAAGTATTACAAAAACTTAAAACTATCTCGGTTGCTGCATACAAAAGAGAGATTACAAAAACATGTATCTCTTATGAAAGAATAAAGTTATTATTTCCTTTATAGAAAAAAATTATTGTCAAAAAGAAGAAGATGGAAGAAAGAAGAAGTCTGTAGAAGAAATCAAATTTCCCCCAATCTGATTTGAACTTATCTTCCAAAAAATTCATTCAAAAATATCTAAAATTAACTTTATCAAAAGTCAAATATGAAGGCTTCAGACAATCAGATTTGATTTGAAAATCCAACATTTTCTAACGCTTAATGCAACTAATCTTTTCCCCTTTTTTTCTAAATCTAAGAATTAAAACCTTACCTTGCATCAACTCCGCTATTGTGAGTATTGAATTCTATTTTTAAATAAATTGTACAAGTTCTTACATGGGTATCTTTCTCTTCTTCCTTTCTAAATTTGAGAACTGACATCTTATACATCATTGTACTATTTTTTAACAATGTCCGATCTCTAATTTCATAAATTGTCTTTCTTTTACATGAGATAAATTTAAAGAAATTGAACTTGTGACAATCATCCCTATTTTGAACATCTTGACCCATCCAATCGTTTCTAAATCTAGGAAGGAAAGGTTTAACATGCATCAACTTGAACCATTATGGTAATTGAATTTTATTTGTAAAATAAATTGTACAAGTTCTTACATGGGTACCTTTTTCTCTTCTTCTTTTCCAAATTTAAGAAGAGGAGTCTTAACATGCATCACTATAATCTATTTTAGCATAGTTCAATCTATAACTTAATAAATTCTCCATCATTCATATTTTCTAACATCTTGACCCATCCAATCTTTCCCTCTTCTTCTTTTCTAAATCTAGGAAATGAAGCCTTAACATGCATCAAATTCAACTATTGTGCTAATTCCATTCTACTTGTGAAATAAATTGTACAAGTTCTTACATCAGTATCTTTCTCTCTTATTCTATTCTTTATCTAGGAAGCTAGTCTTAGAATGCATTGCGATTATATTTTCTAACACCATTTAATATATAACTTCATAAATTGACCAACATCTCTTATTTTCTAACATCTTGATCCATCCAATCTTTCCTTCTTTCTCTTTCCTAAATCTAGGAATAGAAGCCTTAACATTCATCAACTCCAACACATATGGTAATCGGATTCTACTTGTAAAATAAATTGTACAAGTTTTGACATGAGTATCTTTCTCTCTTCTTTTTCAAATTTAGGAAGCTAAGTCTTAACAAACACCATTACAATTCTTTTTAGCACAGCATGATCTTTAACTTCCTAAATTGACCATCATTCCTATTTTCTAACAGCTTGATCCATCCAATCTTTCCCTCTTCTTCTTTACTAAATCTAGGAAGAAAATCCTTAACATGCGTCAACTCTAACCATTACGATAATTGAAATCTATATGTAAAATAAATTGTACGAGTTCTTACATGGGTATTTTTCTCTCTTCTTCATTTCTAAATCTTGGAAGCGAAGTCTTAACATACATCACTACAATATTTTTTTAATGTTGTTTGATCTATAACTTCATAAATTGACAATCATCCCTATTTTCTAACATCTTGACCCACCAATATTTCACTTTTCTTCTTTTCTAAATCTAGGAAGTAGAGCCTTAAAATGCACCAAGTCCAACCATTATCGTGAATGAATTCTATTTGTAAATTAAATTGTAATATTTGTCACGAGCATCTTTCTCTCTTCTTTTCTATATCTAGGAAGCAAATTCATAACATGCATCACTATAATGGCTTTTAACACCGTTCGATCTATAGCTTCATTAATTGACAATCAACTCTATTTTCTAACATCTTGACCCATCCAATCTTTCACTTTTCTTCTTTTCTAAATCTAAGAATCCAAACCTTAACATACATCAACTCCAACCATTTCAGGGTATCTTTCTCTTTTCTAAATGTAGTAAGGGAAGTCATAAGTTCATACATCACTATAATGTTTCCTACCATTGTCCAATCTATAAATTTTAAGTTGTCTTTCATTTATGTGCGATAAATTTAAAGAAATTGATTTGATGACCATCATTCCTATTTTCTAACAACCTTGATCTGTTCAATCTACCCCTCTTCTTTTTTTAAAATCTAGAAAATGAAGTCTTAACATACATCACTATAATAATTTTTTAACAACGTCCAATCTTTAACTCCATAAATTATCCTTTATTTATATAAAATGAATTTAAAGAAACTGAACTTATAACTAAGTTCTTATTTTTGTAAGATATTCGCATCCAATTTTCCCCTCTACTTTTCTAAATCTAAGAAGCCAAACCTTAATATGAATAACTATAATATATTCTGACACTGTATGATCTATCATTTAAGAATATAAAGAAATTGAACCTGCCTCCACAGTCTTATTTTCTAACAACTTGACCCATCTAATCTACCATCAACATACATTTCTAGATTAATTTGATTGGAAACTAAGTGTTCTATCATGTTGGCTCTTGCTGCTCAAACCAGAATATGGCTTGTCCACATAGATGTTTTCCATTGTCTGGTTTGTTGCAGGAGCTCACATTTCACGTGCAACTATCAATAATAAACATGGAGATATCTAATTTAATAGTTTGTGATAGTAGCGCATCACGTGCAACAGTCAATGTGGGCAATATGCAAATGGCAGTTGAAATGCAGTGCATATTGTGGGTGTGGTAGACAAGAAAACACAGCCATGAACGCGTCTACGCTACACTGAATAATAATTGATGTTTATGTCGGAACAATTTTTTAATACACCAACCTTGAGAGAATTGGTTCTGATTGCTATGTAAATCATTTCTAGTGTACCATTCTGTAAGTTTCTGACATCCTTCTCTCATTTCCTTCGTTATGCATTACGTACCACAGATTTCAGTGCTGGAACTCTCATCTTCTCTAATGAACGGGTATATCAGAATACTGAAATAAGCTAAATTGATTATTCTTTTCTTCAAGTTGGGACAAAATATATTAATGCAGTCTATAGTAAAGAATTGGCTAGAATGTTCTGCATATTTAAATGTCTGTTGTTAATGAAAGTTCATGAGCACACCAGTCATGTGAAGATTTTTACGAAGTAATTTTAGTTATCTAATGTGAGAACATGAGTCTATATGCTGAAACCTCTTCTGCTAATAGCTAAGGACTGAGAGGTCTATTCATCCAAATTTGCGTGGGGTATGATCTCGACCTCCTCCCTTATAATGTCAGAGCCTTGCACTCAGCAAGACTTGATCCCTGTTAGGATCATTTGGAGCCATTCAACTTCAATAATAGACCAAGGGCCCATTTATATGTATTTCATCTAATTCAAATATATGTTTCGTCTCTTGATGGAAATCTACTATTTTTGCTAATTGACAGAAGAAATGTGCAAAACTGGAAACATAATAATGCAATTTATAAAAAAAATAGAAATTGTTGGTCATTTTATCAATTGATTGTCTAAAATATTCTAAAGATTAGTCATGTCTTATATTTAAAGGCTTTACATCAATTGTCAATGAACATAAAGAAATGATTAAATTATTTTAGTCTACACTTTAGGTTCTGCAAGATCTAGAGGGATAGCCCTTTGTGCCAAATACAAATTGGTTGTTCAATTAACAAGTAGGGTATTATATAACATAGATGGTCTCCTACAAACAGACAATAGAAACATATAATATTCTTAGAATTTGGCTCAATTTCTCAATGAGATGCTTGTTGGTTTTGAAAGCATATAAATTAAAGATAACTTAAGAAAACATAAACATATGTGTGTGATTTATCATTTTTACTTTATTTTTTAACAAGAAAAATGGATATTTTGGACCATGTCTTCCTAGGGTAACAGATTTAATTCACACTGTAGAATTGGTGTAAATCTAGCAAATTCACTATTAGCCAGTGGGTTCCAAATGCTAATGTCTTATATTGATATGTTCTAATCAAAGAATTTGTCATAATTTTTCTTCACGATCCTCAATATATGACTCAAATCTTTGTACTCTCTTTAAAGTAGTTTAATCTTTTACTTGAAAAGAAGCCTAAAACAAAGCATACACTACAAGGAAATTGCAGGGATGAAACAAAATAAAGTTGTTCAATTTATTCCAAAAGATGTTTGAGCATACATTTTGGAGACAATTCAAATAAAAACACGCATTCTCCCTTTTGTATTCTAATTATAGATTTGTTATACAAACACTAATATTTATAGATCATTTTCTTCTCTTGAAAACACCTAGACTTGACACTTTAAGTAAAATATTGACTCAACAACATTCAAAGTCCTTTTTATAATGGCTCAACATCTTCTTTTATATAAACGAAGGAGAAAAATAAGATTAAATCCAATATATAGTTGTTAGACATGCTCTTTTGTTTCTTTTCTCCAATGATTTGATCCTCTGAATGATTCTTTTGCACACACTTAGTAAGTGTCTTAGGTTCTTGTTCAAGTTCCTTTTGTTCTTCACTTGATTCTTCTTTATGTTTTGGTGGATTCCTTTCTTCTACTGCAACAATGGGGGTTCCTTCAAATGCAATTTCAAGCTCTAGATTAGCTTGATCCCATTCCTCACTTACTTTGACATTTATGTTTTCCACAATCTTCTTAAGCCTCTTGTTGTAACATCAATATTCCTTTCCTTTTATATAATATCTCTAAAATATTCCTTCATCTGACCTTGGATCAAACTTTTCCAAATGGTCCTCATCTATTCTGATGTAACACTTTATTCCAAAGAATCTAAAATACTTGATCGTAGGTGTCTTTCCAAACCATAGCTCATAAGGTGTCTTTATGTGATTCATTCTCACTTACAATCAACTAAGAAGATTAATAATAGTATGAATGCAATATCTCTTTAATGAACATTAGAGAAGTTAGCATCTATTAACATAGTTCTAGCCATCTCAACAATAATCATATTTTTTAGATTCAACTGTAACTCCATTTTGTTGTTGATTCCTAGGTATAGACTATTTCCATACAATACAATGCTCTTGACACAAAATCAATCAAATTCATTCGATGCAAACTCATCACCTCTATCAAATCTCAAACAATTGATCTTAGCTTATCCTTGATTCTCAACCATTTTCTTGAACATATTCAATCTATCTAAAGATTCTATTTTTATTCCAGGAAAGTAACCCATGTCATTCTAGAATAATCATCAATGAGAAACATGAAATACCTTTCACCTTTTAGTATTATTTTCCTTGTGGGTCTACATATAGACCTATATGTATTAAATCCAAAGGTTTTGTGGTAGAACACTCCTTATTCTTGAATGTGTTCCTTGTATACTTTCCCATATGGCATTCTCTGCACATTGTATTAGTAGGTTTGATAATCTTTGGAAAATATCTCACAGCTATAGAAGAGCTTATCTTCACCATGTTTTCAAAATTGATATATCCCATACTCTTGTGCCACAACCAACATTCACTACCCTACGCTAATAGAAAACTGCTTCCTTTTTTTCTCTCTATGTAATACAATGTTGTCATTAGTTCTTGCACCTTCAACAAATAACCTTCTAGAACCTTATCTGATCTCACATCCAAACCCATGAAATGTGAACTTGTAACCTTTGATGCACACCTAGCTCACACTCAAGAGATCGTGTTTTAAACCCTTAACATAATACATGTCATTTGTATTATGGTTACCATCAATGGATATGGTTCCTTTAACATAGATTGGTGTAACTTCTTCACCAACAAACACTTATTACTTGTATTTATCATCATTGAGCCTTTTATAGTTATCTTCCTCAAAAGGTAATCTAGTAGCATAATGACCCATTCTTCCATAATTAAAACACTTGTTCAGGGAAACCTAAACCTTTATATATTTTTTGATCATTTATGCATTCTTCTCACAAATTTTTCTTCCTTATCTCTAAATCATTTCTTGTTTCATGTTAATCTTCAATCTTATTTATAGCTTTGAATGTAGCATAGTTCTTGGTATGTTAATTGTCTTCAAATTCGAATATCTAAAAACCAGAGATTGATTTATAGAATTGATCCAATGTATATTTATCCATTGCATGACTTTCTTAAATAACATACAACTTATGTTTTTAGGATCTAGGTATGGTTCTCATTACTTTTCTCACAACTTCATTTTCTTTCATAATTCCACCAATACCTCTGATTGCACTTATAACCTCATTCACTTGGTGCAAATAACTCTCAATTTTAGCATCTTCAAAAACCCTTAAGATCTCAAATCTATGCTTTAGTTTTTCCATCTTAACATGCTTGATCTTCTTATCCCTACATAGTTCCTACTTAGTTCCTCCCAAATTCCCTTTGCAGACTTGCAATACATGACTTTCAACAACTTTGAATCACTTAAGCTAGTGATAATAGCATTTCAAGCCTTGGCATTATTCTCTTGCAACCTGATCTCATATGGAGGAGAAGGAATAAAGCACGAGGAGTGTAACCATCCTTAGCAATTGTATCTCATATTCCAAACAACATAGATTCCAAATAAGATTCCATCCCTGTCTTACAAAAGGTATAATTTGTTCCATCAAAATTAGCAATTTTCCATCAAAAGGTATGATCTATAATTTGTGAATATAAAGAAATTGAGCCTGCCACCACAGACTTATTTTCTAACAACTTGACCCATCTAATCTACCATTAACATACATTTCTAGATTAATTTGATTGGAAACTGAGTGTTCTATCATGTTGGCTCTTGCTGCTCAAACCAGAATGTGGTTTATCCATTTAGATCTTTTCCGTTGTCTGGTGTGTTGCAGGAGCTCACATTTCACGTGCAACAATCAATAATAAACATGGAAATTTCTAATTTAATAGTCTGTGATAGTATCGCATCACGTGCAACAGTCAATGTGGGCAATATGCAAATGGCAGTTGAAATGCAGTGCATATTGTGGGTGCGGTAGACAAGAAAACACAGCCATGAACGCATCTACGCTACACTAAATAATAATTGATTTTTATGTCGGAACAGTTTTTTAATACACCAACCTTGAGAGAATTTTTTCTGATTGCTATGTAAATAATTTCTGGTGTACCATTTTGTAACTTTCTGATATCCTTCTCTCATTTCCTTCGTTATGCATTACGTACCACAGATTTCAGTGCTGGAACTCTCATCTTCTTTAATGGACGGATAAATCACTGTACTGAAATAAGCTAAATTGATTATTCTTTTTTTCAAGTTGGGACAAAATATATTAATACAGACTATAGTAATGAATTGACAAGAATGTTCTGACATATTTAAATGTATTTTTTAATGGAGGTTCAGATCATAAGCATGGTAGTTTAGTAGGGGCACGAAGTTCATGAGGACACCAGTTGTGTGAGAACCTTCACGAAGTAATTTTAACTATCTAATGTGGGAGCACAAGCCGATGGGCTGAAACTTCTTCGGCTAAGAGCCAAGGACTGAGGGGTCCATTCCACCAAATTTACCCGAGGCATGAGCTTGGCTTCATCCCTTATGATGTCAGAGCCTTGTACTCAACAAGACTTGATCCTTGTTAGGATCATTTGGATCTATTAAACTTCACCAATAGACCAAGGGTCCATTCAGACATTTCATCTAAATAAAAGATATGCTTCCTCTCTTGATGAAAATCTATTGTTTTTGCTAACTGACAAAGGAAATGTGCAGTAATTGGAAACATAGTAATATACTATAATAAAAAATAGAAATTGTTGGTTATTTAATTGAGATTAATTGTCTAAAATATTCTAAAGATTAGTCATGTATTATATTTAAAGACTTTACATCAGCTGCCAACAAACAAAAAGCATCCATAAAATTACTTTTGTCTACACTTTAGGTTCCACAAGATCTAGAGGGATAGCCCTTTGTGTCAAATACAAATTGGTCGTTCAATTAACAAGTAGGGTATTGTATAACAGAGATGGTCTCCTACAGATGAACAATGGAAATATATGATATATTTAGAATTTGGCTCAATTCCTCAATAGATGCTTGTTGGTTTTGAAATCATTAAAATTAAAGACAATTGAAGAAAGCATAGAAACATGTGTGTGATTTATCATTTTGAGTTAATTTTTGAACAACAAAAATGAACATTTTGGATCATGCCTTCCTAGGGAAACAAAGTAAATTCATAATGTGTAAATGGTGTAAATCTAGCAAATTCACTATTAGCCAGTGAGTTCCAAATACTAATGTCCTATATTGACATGTTCTAATAAATTTTTTTGTCATAAGTCTTCTTCTCGATCCTCAACATATGACTCAAATCTTTCTACTCTCTTTAAAGGAACTTTTAAAATTTTACTTGAAAAGAATCCTAAAACAAAGCATACACTACAAGGAAATTGAAGATATGAAATAAAATATAGTCAAGCTCAATTCATTCCAAAAGATGTTTGAGTATATATTTTCGAGAAAATTCAAACAAAAACATGCATTCTCCCTTTTGTATTCTATTCATAGATTTGTTATACAAACACTAACATTTATAGATCATGTCCTTCTCCAGAAAATATCTAGACTTGATACTTTAAGTAAAATCTTCACCTAACAACATTCAAAGTCCCTTTATAATTACTCAAAACTTTCTTTTATAGAAACAAAGGAGAAAATAAGCTTAAATCCAATTTATAGATGTTGCACATACTGTTTTATTTCCATCTTCAAATATTTGATCATTTGAATGATTCTTTTGTACATACTTTGCAAGTGTCTTAGGTTCCCATTCAGGTTCCTTTTCTTCAAGTCACAGATAATTCTTCTTTGTGTTTTGGTGGATTCTGTTGGTTCCTAAAATAGATTTTACACTTAAAGAGACACCAATATACCTAAGACTGATTTTGAGGTGGGGTTAGTTCCAAATATGGAGAAATCTGAGGGTAACTAGACCAACTATAGGGACAAGACTACCCTCTACACTTTCACCTCTATAGAACCAAGGTGGGTGCACCTAATCCAGTAAATGAAACACTTCTTACAATACTATGATTGGATTGAACAAAGCAGATAGATAGAAAGAAAGTACTAAATGATAACCAACCATTCATTGACTCTCCATTGCTATGAAATAATTGATGCCCATAACCACAAAAGTAAAAGGATTTGAATGGATTTTGATTTTAAAACTTGCACAATGTAAACAACCATGCCAAACTTGCATCAATACAGGAGATACTAATTTCTGATTAGTGCCTTGTCCATTGGGAAAATATTTTTGAAGAAGATATAGAATACAGGAACAACTACTTAATTCATCAGAGATTCCAAGCCATAAATATAGTGAACCAGACTCATACTACTTACAAATTCAAGAAGAGACAAGAAATGAGAGATTTGAAACTGGAAAAATATATTAAGTGTGAGGATTCTAATTCCCGTATTACAATAAACTTCAGAGTATACCACTTCAACAATATGCAAAAGATTTTGAAGGTTTTTCCTCTGTATTAACACATCCTGTAAGGTGTACTACACTCTGGACTGAGAATACACACACTTAGCTTTTCAGCCTCCTGTGTCTTAAGATATTTCCAGCCCCTCCTAAATGATCATGAAAATCCTTATAAAGGATTGCAAAAGAAGAAAAAGATCATTTAGGTCAAAAACCCTAAACCAAACCAACAACCTCCAAGGCCTGCAACAAAATAAAATTTGATCTGATTGTACCATCTGCAAACATTCCCGACAACAAAGACACTTCCCCTTTTTGAGAAAAATCTAATCAGTAGTAAATACATTGAAACAAACAATAATCTAATCTCTTTGTGAATCCAAGAAAAATCTCTACAAGGAAAACCAATTTGCAAGAAATTTGATCCTTCCCCCTTTGTCTGGATAAGAAAATCTGATATTTGTCTGTATGAATATCTTTACCAAACTTCATCTTTCGAGGAAAAAAATTAATGGAAGTAGATGAAAATCAAATCTGATGCTACTGGCAAAATCCTCATCTCCTAACAATTCCAACGATATATTATACTCATATATTCTAATAAAAAATGAGTCTCCAGGTCAATTTTCATGCACAGATGACAATCATTTAATTTTTTTGAGTTTATTTCAATAGTGCAGATTATATTAATCCTTTTAATTTTTGGACATGCATTTGAATTTAATGTGGGCCCCATATGCCATGTGGCACCACCTGATTGGCTCCTTATTCCACCTCATCACCCTGCTACACTACCTACATCACCATTTGCCACATGTTGATCTCTTATTCATCTATCTCTCTGACTGGACTCCAAGCCGCAACTTGGTCTATCACCTCATCATGGGACACATGTCAGCACCTCACGATCCCATGATGTTAACATTTGAGCACCTTTCTCTTTACACGATAGCAATCACCGTTGGATCCTAGGCATGCATCTCTAGGCATTCGACCGACTGTCCACTTACTGCCTTATCATCATGTTGTCACCATTTTTACCATGTGTGTTACCCTCTGGTTTGCCGCACTGTCCATCCAAACATGAAATTGCATCATCCTTTGCCACATTATTGCAGGACACTTGTCGCATAGGCATGATCCCACGATGATATCCTTTGTGGAACTTCATTATTGTGGGATTGCACTTGTTGTTGATCTCTAGACATGCATCCCAAGGCACAAACCTACACGTGCATGTTATGTCAAAATTATCCTTAGCTACTGTGTGGGATCCGCTCCACGTCACATTGCCTAATCACTGCCAGCCATCTACCTCGATTCTTGCACATGTATGAGGAACCTTTGTCCAAGAGTCCACACTTGAACACCTTAACACTGGAGTCCACACTCGAACACCTTAACACTGTGTGTTTTGGTCTTTGAAGACCATTTTAGCCCTCACACTACAAATGTGTGATAAATCTCCATTGATTTTATAAGTTATACCTTCAAAAAAATTTCTTAGTGCGCACCCAGCTGGCATGCACTAGCTGGGTCCACACAAATCCAGGAGGCCCCACTCTCTTCCTTCCTTTCACTTTACAAAATGCTTGAGTATTGTCTGTTTTAAATATTTCCTTGCTACTTGGCATAGCAAATGTGGAATAAATTTTCCATCTTTTGCATCCCCTTAAAACTCTGGCCACTTCCTATCCCTGCGCACGTTTGGAGGCTTGCAAACCTTGGTGCATAGCACCCCCTATTGGTGCATACACATCACCCTCGATATGCTTGATGCACCAAAAATTATAATAACTGGTGCACAAAGTGCCCTTTGGAAGTAGCACCGACACACCAAAATGCACGCATACCTCCCTTTGGTACGTGCACTTCCCACAAAGCAGAACATATAAAATGGTGTGTGTAGCACCAATACTTGGTGCGCACATCCCATTGCAAGATACTTGCAGCCACACATTTCTTGCAGCCTCCACCTGGCTGCACACGCCCCTCCTGAAGAGCTCGGCCCTTTGTCATTCCTTTGTGTGCACCAAAGGCACAATTAAAATGGTGTGTACTGCTCTCTTGGGATTCTTGCGCTCGGTAGAGGAAGCTTTCCCCTTTGTGTTGAGGCACACACAACACCAAATGGTGCATGCGGAGCCTACAGAAGGCACACACAACACCACCAAATGTTGTGTGCACAACCTAAAAAGGATAGGTTACTCTTTAAAATGCAAACCAACTCATTATGAGCCTTACTTCTTTGCATTAATAAAGCAATATAGACAACTTCTAATGCATGTTTTGTTTCTGCTGTCCATAAATTTGACAAGTTACAACATATGTAAATTTTATATCTACTTTATCCTGTGATTCATGAGATAGCTCATATCCTTGTGCATTTTTCATGTCGGCTCCAGAAAGTCCATCCTCAATGTTACCATGTAATAGATTTTCTATGTAGCTTTGTAGCATAAGAGCCTTTGTGCAGTACATCATCCCTCTGACGATTCTTGCTAAATTTTGGCCTCGGTAAGATGCCCATAAATTTGGATTCTCTTTGAGTTCAAAATCAAGTGTGTTTTCATCTTGACCAATATGTTCCAGAAAATTTCTCCATTTATCAGCATAGATATCCTCACTGATATTAATTACACAAGATGGTTTGCTTATGAAAGAAACAAGCGCAACTATTAGAAAGTTCTGTGCAAAAGAGAAGGATGATCAATGTAGGAAAAGGTAGTATGCACGAAAAGAAAGTAAGCATGACGATGCAAGAATATATGGTGTAATGCTAAAATAGAAGGTGGCACAACACTTTTGAAATAGTGAGACAAGCTGGGCCCCAAATGGGTTCGGCTAAAAAAAATTCAATTTCAATCAACTGAGCCTCAAAAGTGATCAGAATGGCCAGCCTCTACAACTGGAAATGATTCAAAAACAATCAGATCATAAAAACTTGATTTTCAACAATCATTGCCAAGTCACCAAAATTTGAATAAACTGCTTCCAGGAACGCCATTGAAAAACTGATCAAAACCTACCCTTAGATGTTGGCACTTGGTGAACACGAACTTTGTAGTACAAATAGTTACTCCATCATACAGATTTCCATAAATATGAACAGGGCGAAAGATTTTAAAAGTTGAAATCACCTATTTAGATTTGTTCAATAAACACAAATTGGAATTACTAGGAACTGCCTCTGAAGAAGATGCACCAAAAATATCAAATGAAGAGTTGAGGTTGAACCACTAACGCTGTTAGAAGACTAATATACAAGGAATACAAGGAAATAACCCTCATCTAGAATCAAGCATTGGGCATCAAATTATGAATTTTTGAAAATGGTCTCTTTGTGAAGCCAATTCTGTCAGCACTAGTTATCAACATAAAATGCCATTTGTTCTGACTTTGCAAACCCATCAAATGAGACCCTCATGGTTTGCAACCTTAGATGAAGAATCTCTTTCATATGTATAATAAAATTTTGTAATTAGTTTCACCTAATGATCAAATGATTATCCAGATTATTTCTGCAAAGTCACCCCCTCAGAACTTTCAGAATTGAAAAAAAATCAAACTATAGAAATTGGATTTGGATCTGAATGAGAAAAGGGGTCAAACAGATTGGTCATGATCTCACAATCATCAGGAAAGCTCATTTCCATTTCTACAGTATAGAGGAACATTCAATTTCTCAAGATCATGAACATGGTGTAATTTGTATGATCTCAAAAGTAGGCTACTTAAATTTTTGCATTCTCACATTCTATGAAACTAAATAAAATGCAAACAAAATGACCCTAGTAAATTGATCATACAAACTCATAGGAATATGAAAATGGGCATGGAGACACACTCTCATGCCTACAATATAGTGCAACAATCCTTATGCCACGAAAATCAACCAGGTGTTAGATGCAAACCTCTGAAGTGGGTCATTCAGTAAAAACCAAACATAATGTAAAGTGCAGATTTGGGAAATGACCTCCAACTGCCCATCTTCAAAACTCATAAGAACTGAAATCTGAGAGCTGTAATTATTACCCAAAATTTCATACAGGCCATTAAATTTTTAAAATATGACCGTTGGAGGCCAAAAATCCTAAAAACCCCATCTCCTGTTCTATTTTTGCCATTACTTGTTCAGCCACTTAAGTCTCTACATTTCCCATGTGCACTTTTCCATGATGAGCCCAATCGTGAGATCTCTTAAGCTCATTAGAATATTCCTTTTAACCTCCTGATCCTGAGACTACCTTATATCTCTTAATCTCCCGATCGGAAAGCATATTCCCTTTTTATTCAGAGACTCAACGATTTTCCCTTCAGTCGGGTAGTCTCGTGATTAAACCCATGGTTAGTCAAAAGATTGTGAGACTTTGAGTTTTCTTCAGTCGGGAGATCTAGAGAGTTAACTGTGGTCATCCAAATCTTCACGAGAACTCAAGTTTCTTTAGTCGGGATGTCGCCAGATTTGATCATGATCAAGGGTGGTCAGCTCAGGGTAAAGTGCAACAACAAATGACAAGGTGCCATGTGCCTTTAGTGGGCCCGGCTTTATAAGCTTAGTCTCTTAGTCACGAGACCCATGAAAAATATTCTTTCCTATTAAGCGACAATGAGATATCTCTTTAGTCGAGTGATCTCATAATACAGAATGAATATTCCATGAGATCTGGCGATTATGAGATTTTCTTTAGTTGGGTAATCGCTTAGTAGAAAGGGAATATTCCAAAGGTTCATACGACTTGGAGAATGAGGGCTCAGTCACTAAGTCTCTAAATTCAAGGCAGAGGTTAAAAATCAGTTGAAAAGTCCTTAGTCGGGAGGTCTCCAGATCAAACCCAGGGTAAAGAAATTTCTTAGCGACTTGGAGATTTCTTTGGTCATGTATTCTCAGGGTTTAACCCCAGTTAAGAAAAGGATTATGAGCTTCAGTGAAATCTGTTGTCACACAATCTCCAGATATGCCCGAGTTAAATAAAAGGTCGACGTCGTGTTAGAATCCTGGCAGCTATGTTTAACATTCAGAGATCCAGTGACTATGTGTTCTCGAGACCTCTCAATCTTGGCAGTTATGTCCCAAACATTTAGAGATTTGGTGACACAGTTATCTCTCAGTCTTGTGATGCAGTGGCTAAATGAAAAAGATCAGGAGATTCAATGAGGACCGTAGGATGAAAGAAGATCAATGGCTTTCGCCTTATCTCTGGACATAACTCAGGGTTAGACTTTTATCTAGTGACCTCACCATTACCATCATTCGGGTGATCTCCAGGCTTGACCAAGGTTAAGAAAAACTTTTAGTGGACCAATGAATACACATTCGCCCAATCTCTAGATTTTCATGGTCAATACAGGTTGAGTTATTTCAAAAATAGTTGGCAGTTGTCAGAGCTGATAGAGCAGTCGAAGGCCAGTGATATTATGACAAGTGGCAGGATGGGCCCAAGTTTGTAGCTCAGTTAGGTGATCGCTCAATAAAGGGAGAATATTCTTTTCTATTCTAGGAATGTGAGATTTTCCTTAGTCGGGTAACTTCCTAATGAGAAGGAATATTTTGAAGACTTCAAGAGACTAAGTGACTACCAAAGAGATCAATGCTTGTCGGGTGATTGCCAACAAAGCCAGGGTTAGAGAAAAGATAGTGAGGTTCAGTGACTAAAGAGAAAGGAGAACCTGAAGTGAAAGCCTCAGTCACATATTTGCTAGATGAGTTAAGGATAGATACGGTGCCCAGGAAAAATGAAAGATCTGATGACCCTATTTTAAAGATAGATCAAAGTTTAAATATCAGCCATTGATAAGCGAAGCTTGGTGCCACCTGTGACTATTTATAATTTTAAATTCAAATATCGAAGAGTACCAGATTTGAGCAGTTATGGCGAGCCCGAGTTGCAGAGAGGTACATGGATCAAGGTGGCTTGTCTGCAGGTAGATATGGTGACGAAATGGACATGCAAACAAAGATCTGATCGATCAAGATATTTTCAAGGATTACATTTATGTTCAGAAATGACAGAATTAGGGTTCCCATTATTTTATGAAAATCTATGTAACCCTAATTAGATTTTTTTTTTGTTGGCTCCTGCCTGTAGGCAAAAAGGAGATGTATATATTATTTTTGGAGCTTTTTAGAGCTTAGAGTTGACATTTTGTAAAAAGAGTTTTCTTTCTTAGGAGTTATCCAAGGCAATTGTTCTACCCTCTGGCTCTTACAGTTTGTAATCTTTCATTGAAATCTCAGATTCAATAGAGGTTATCCATGGCATTTTTTCTGCCCTCTGTTCTTTCCCTTTTCTGTATTTCTCTTATTGAGTATAATATACTGGCTTTGTTAGAGAAATCTTGGAGTTCTAGAGCGCTTCTTTCTTTCAGCTCATATGTGTACTATTGTGTCTAATTTGATTTGAGTGAGTTTGTGGGTATACTTCAACGCCCTGTCATTTTGTCCCATTCATGTGCCCTTTTGCTGAAGAGAACATTTGCTTGCAGGTCACAGTCTGTGTCTTTTGTTCAGGCCTCTCTATGAAACACTTATTCAAGCCTATTTAGGAAGATTGTGTTCTATTAGATCTGAGATCCTTCATGCTAATTTGGTCAGTGTATTATGTTCATTTCAATTCGGTGTATCACCTAGTAGGATAGTTTGCTTTTAGTCATTTCCCTTCAAGCATTCCTTCTATCCCTTTTCCCTCAAGAGTTTACTTTCCTGTCTAGAAGCAAATTAAGGTGACTATCCAAGAGGAACCAGCTGATAACCTAGAGGTCTCATCTCAGTTAGCATAGGTCCCACACCTGGAGATGATTCCCATGTTATACTAGGTTATCAAGACCAAGAGAGCTTGAAACTAGGGTGCAAACTTAGTGTATAATAATAACCCACTGTATATGCTAAGTGATAGGTGAGGAACACATGTCCCAAGTGGTATGTCATGAAAATCATCAGGTCCTCTTTTACTTGTATCAAACTAGGGTCGTTTCAAATATATTATAAGGGAAATGACTTGTGCCTCAGAGAAACTTTTTACCAGTCATTCAAAATATTGGGAAAATTTTTAAAGCACCAACAGTGGCTCTGAATGGGGATTAATGCCCCTTGTGGGCACGCAGAGAACTTAGGATTTTTGGGAGAGCAGACCACCCACCGGATACAAAAAATACAGGGAAATGCTGCATAAAAACTAGCAGACAAACCAGGAATAGGAAGATCAAGAACAAAGCACACAATTGAAAAAAGGAATATTTACAAATTTACAAAATTTAAAACTTTACGTGATGACCTTGGGCCATCAAAGGAAAAACTAGGACTTTCCTTTGTCAAAAACTTGATTTTCATCCTCATATAACATTGGCAACCTAAAAAACACTTGACAATTCTGCTGCCAACATTTATGAAAATATTTGGGTTGAAAGATAATTTTGTACTTGCCACTGCCCACATTCTTCTGGTCACTATCACCATCATTCTCATATTCCAAAAAAAATGGAATGGCTTTTCTCTCATCTGAATGTTGATTGAAAGTATAAAGTCTATCTAATAATGCATCAAAATATTAAATGCAATGTTCATCATGCATTACAATAGACTCACCTAGCTGAGGAGGAAGATCTGGATTCTTAAATTTATCTTTATGAAATGTTTCAGCCATTAAATATCTTGGTTTCTCAAGGATGTTTTCACAAACTAGATCACAACTTGGAAAAATATCATCTTGCTGGAAAGAAGAAAACTCACATCTTTCTACACGGCTGGCATCATAAACATCACTTTCCTCAATGATTTATATAAGGGGGATTTCATTTTGAAATGAAAAAAATTGCTGACCACTCCCACTATACAAATCATCTTCAAACCATTCATATTCTCGCTCATCTGAATCCCACTTTATGCTTACTTCATCAAGATCTTGGGAATACTCTGCATCATCATTTTTATTTGCATAAGGCTGCTCATAAGAATACCTTACTGTCATATCCCCACAATCTGATTTTGTATCTTTAATCAACCCATGATCACCACAAGAACTCACACCTTGATCATTCTCACAAGAGGATTTGTACTTATATTTAAATCCTCTGCAACATTTTCATTATCAAAACAAAAATCAATAGGGTCTAATATTTGTTGAGCATATAGATGTGTGCACTTATTATATTCAACCGTCAATAAATCAGAGATCTCATCATTACTAAGAAAATGAGAACTCAACTCATTTGTATGCATCATCTTTCATGACTAGAAAAACTTGCACCATTTATATCAGAATCCTCATCATTTTTACCACCAGAAGAACACACTTCCTTAGCTAGCACAAAATCATAATCAATATAAATTTTGGAAACATGAGAAATGCCTTCTTGAAGTTTTTCATGAATTGGTTCACACAAATCTGGAAGCAACTCATTCTCAGTATCTTCATCAAAATCTTCACTCAAATAATTTTCACTTTCAAATTCAAATATTTCTGAACCAGTTGAAGATCTTGCATACAATGATTTTGATTTATGATCACTATGATAATATGAATGTTCTTCTGACATAACTTTATCATTCTGAAAAATATTTTCTACATGAAATATAGGAACAACCATCATTAGCAAATTATTTTAGGAGCAACCATTTAAAATCAGTCAAGAAAGAGACACATTTTGGGGATAAACTTAAATAGAAATAAGCTGCAACCCCTTTGAAGGATCTCCCAAAAAGCATCATGCTAACATCTTCCTCATAAATTTGATATTTTACAACAAATCTAAAGAATGCTAGAACATGTTCTAGTATTGATTCAGACTAATCATCAAAGAATGAGATTAAATTAATGAGCTTAATAGGAAAATAATTGGGGGATCTTGGAACATGAGAACAATTTAAAGCTCTATCCAACTTAATAAAATACAGCCTCCTAGGCTAGCTATTTTCCTGGTTATTCATTTGGTTTGAAACAAGATGGGAACCATTCATCTTGTTCTATCTTTATAAGAGGTACAAAATCATTTTAACCTCTATAAAAACACTTCAATGCTTCTTGACATCAATAAGATATTCAACAAGGAAACATGAAACTATCGAATATCACTTTTCCCTTCTTTCTAGTGTTGAAACACTTGATAGGGAACAAAATATTTTACACCTGATCTTATGGAAAAATACATAAAGATCAAAAAATACCTGGAAGTGTTGTAGTTGAAGCTCAACCTGTTGACTGGAAAAGGCTGATAAATCTGAAGCTTGCTTTACTGAAATCTTTGTAGAGTCACCACCTCCTTGTAAAGGAAGAATACTTCAACCGCTGAAAAATATTTTTGTATCTTTTTCCATCAACACAAGAAAACTTCAACAACATGGTATATAAACTGTTTATCAGGGCTGCAAATACATATATATTTTTATTTCAATTATGTGCTAATCAAACAAAGGACTTCAAAGTTGCCACTCACAAATTGGTGAGATGATATGAATCTTTAAAACTTAACTCTATATACCTCAATGGTAACCACTGGATGAGATAAATAACCAGGCCAGGAGTCTAGCTCTACTCATACCTGTATTATTTACGATTGATTGTAACAAATCCCTAGTAGAGTCACCATTTTGTTGGTTCCTGAAATGGATTTTACACTCAAAGAGACACCAATATACCTAAGACTTATTTTGAGGAGGGGTTAGTTCCAAATATGAGGAAATATGTAGGTAACTAGACCAACTATAGGGACAAGACTACCCTCTGCACTTCTGGCTCTACAGAACCAAGGTGGGTGCACCTAATCTAGTAAATGAAACACTTCTTACAATGCTATGACTAGACTGAACAAAGCACATAGATAGAAAGAAAGCACTAAATGATAACCAATCATTCATTAACTCTCCATTTCTATGAAATAATTGATGTCCATAACCACAAAACTAAAAGGATTAAATCGATTTTGATTTTAAAACTTGCAGAATGTAAACAACCATGCCAAACTTGCATGAGTACAAAAGATACTAATTTTTGATCAATGCCTTGTCCATTGGGAAAAATTTCTTGAAGCAGATACAAAATACAGGAACAACTACTTAATTCATCAGAGATTCCAAGCCATAAATATAGTGAACCAGACTCATACTTCTTACAAAACATCTTCCATTTGAGCAAATTGAATCTATGTTTTATCCAGAGACTTCTAACTTGATCCTAGATCAAGGCTGAGAAATAGAAACATATACACAGATAAAATTTGTGTAGTGAATCAAAAACTCAAAACTTAAGAAGAGACAAGAAAAGGAGAGATCTGAAACTAGAAAACTATATTAAGTGTGAGGATTCTAATTCCTGTATTACAATATACTTCATAGTATACCACTTCAACAATATGCAAAAGATTTGAAGGTTTTTCCTCTGTATTGACACAACCTGTAAGGTATACTGTACTCTGGACCGAGAATAGCTTTTCAGCCTCCTGTGTCTCAAGATTTTTCTAGCCCCTCCTAAATGATCATGAAAATTCTTATGAAGGATTGTAAAATAAGTAAAAGATCATTTAGGTCAAAAATCCTAAACCAAACCAACAACCTCCAAGGCCTGTAGCAAAATAAAATTTGATCTGATTGTACCATCTACAAACATTCCTGACAACATAGCCACTTCCCCTTTTTGAGAAAAATCTAATTAGCTGGTAAATACATTGAAACAAACAACAATCTGATCTCTTTGTGAACCCAAGAAAAATCTCTATAAGGAAAATCAATTTGCAAGAAATCTGATCCTTCCCACTGTGTTCGGATATGCAAATCTGATATTTGTATGTATGAATATCTTTACCAAACTTCTTCTTTCGAGGAAAAACATTAATGGAAGTAGATGAAAATCAAATCTGATGCTAATGGAAAAATCCTCATCTCCTAACGTTTCCAAAGATACATTATACTCATATATTTTGATAAAAAATGAGTCTCCAGGTCAATTTGCGTGCACAGATGACAATCATTTAATTTTTTTGAATTTATTTCAATAGTGCACACTATATTAATCCTTTTAATTTTTCACATGCATTTGAATTTAATGTGGGCCCCATATGCCACGTGGCACCACCTGATTGGCTTGTTACTCCACCTCATCACTCTGCTAGACTACCTGCATCACCATCTTCCACATGTCGATCTTTGATTCATCTCTCTCTGATTGGGCTCCAACTTTCAACCTATTCTATCACCTCATCATAGGACATGTGTCAGCACATCACGATCCCATGATGTTAACATTCAAGCACCTCTCTCTTTGCACGATAGTGACCATCGTTGGATCCTGGGCATACATCTCAAGGCATCCGATAGACTTTCCACTTACTACCTTGTCACTGCCCTGTCACCATTTTTGCCATGTGTTACCCTCTAGTTTGTTGCACTGCCCATCCAAGCATGAAATTGCATCATACTTTGCCACATCATCATAGGCAATGTGTTGCATAGACGTGATCCCATGATGATACCCTTCATGCATCTTTGTTTCTATGGGATGGCACCTGTCCTTGATCTTCTAGCATGCATCCCAATGCACAAACCTGCAGCTACATGTTGTGTCAAAATTATTGTTACCTACCATGTGGGAACGCCTCCACGCCACACTGCCTAATCACCGCTATCCATTTTCCTTGATTCTTGCACATGTATGAGGAACCTCTGTCTAGGCATCGACACTTGGACACCTTAACAATGTGTGTTTTGGTATTTGAAGACCATTTTATCCCTCACACCGCAAATGTGGGATAAATCCCCATTGATTTCATACTTTATACCTTCAAAAAATGTTCTTAGTGTGTGCCTAGCTGGCACGCACTAGCTAGGCCCACACAAATATGAGAGGCCCCACTCTCTTCCTTCCTTTCACTTTACAACATGCTTGAGTATTGTTTGTTTTAAATATTTCCTTGCTACCTGGCGTAGCAAATGTGAGATAAAGTTTCCACCTTATGTAGCCCCTTAAAACTTTGTTCGCTTCCTATCCCTCTGCGCGTTTGGAGGTTTGCAAACCTTGGTGCATAGCACCCCCCATTGGTGCGTACACATCACCCTCCATATGCTTGATACACCCAACACCATAATAACTGGTGTGCAAAGTGCCCTTTGGAAGCAACACACACACACCAAACTGCACACGTACCTCCCTTTGGTGCGTGCACTTCCCACAAATAAAGACATATAAAATGGTGTACAGCACCAATACTTGGTGTGCACAACCCATTGCAAAATCCTTGTAGCCACAGATTTCTTGCAACCTCCACTTGGCTGCACACGCCCCTCGCAAAGAGTTCATCCCTTTGTCATTCATTTGTGTGCACCAAAGGCACCATTTAAATGGTGTGTGTTTCTCTCTTGGGATGCTCACGCTCGATAAAGTAAGATTTCCCCTTTGTGTTGAGGCATGCACAACACCAAATGGTGCATGCAGAGCCTACATAAGGCATGCACAACACCACAAAATGGTGTGTACACAGCCTAAAAAGGATAGATTTCCCTCTTTAAAATGCAAACCAACTCATTTTTAAATATGTGCCTCACTTCTTTGCATTAATAAAGAAATATCAACAACTTTTGATGGATGTTTTATTTTTGTTGTCCATAAATTTGACAAGTTACAACATATGTAAATTTTATATCTGCTTGATCTTGTGATTCATGATATATCTCGTATCCTTGTGCATTTTTCATGTCGGCTCCAAAAAGTCCATCCTCAATGTCATCATGTAATGGATTTTCTGTGTAGCTCTGTAGCATAAGAGCCTTTCTATAGTACATCATCCCTCTAATGGTTCTTGCTAAATTTTGGCCTTGATAAGATGTCCATAAACGCAATTCCAAAAGATCATTTGGATTCTCTTTGAGTTCAAAATCAAGTGTGTTTTCATCTCGACCAATACGTTCCAAAAAATTTCTCCATTTATTAGCATAGATATCCTCACTGATATTAATTACACAAGATGCCTTGCTTATGAAAGAAACAAGCGTAGATCTTAGGAAGTTATGTGCAAAAGAGAAGGACGATCAGTGTAGGAAAAGGTAGTATGTGCCAAAAGAAAGTAAGCATGATGTTGAAAGAATATATGGCGCAATGCTGAAATGGAAGGAAATACAACACATTTGAAATAATGAGGCAAGCTCGACCCCAAATGGGTCCGACTAAAAAAAATTTAATTTTAATTAACTAAGCCTCAAAAGTGATCAGAATGGCCATCCTCTGCATCTGGAAATGATTCAAAAACAACCGGATCATAAAAACTTGATTTTCAACAATCATTGCCAAGTTGCCTAATTTGAATAAACTGCCTCAAGGAACGCCATTGAAAAAATGATCAAAACCTACTCTTGGATGTTGGCACTTGGCAAACATGAACTTTTTAGTACAAATAGTTACTCCATCACATGGATTTCCATAAAGATGAATAGGGGAAAATATTTTAAAAGTTGAAATCACCTAGTTAGATTAGTTCAATAAACACAAATTGGAATCACTGGGAACTGCCTCTGAAGAAGATGCACCAAAAATATCAAATGAAGATATGAGGTTGAACCATTAACATTGATAGAAGAATCATATAAAAGGAATACAAGGAAATAACCCTCATCTAGAAGTAAGCATCTGGCATCAAATTATGAATTTCTGAAAATGGTCTCTCTGTGAAGCCGATTCTGTCAGCACTAGCCATCAACATAAAACACCTTTTGTTCTAACTTTACAAACCCATCAAATGAGATCATCATGGCGTGCAACCTTGGATGAAGAATCTCTTTCTTATGTATAAAATAAGGTTGTAATTAGTTTCACCTAATGATCAACTTATTATTCAGAAATAATCTGCAAATTCACCCCCTCAGAACTTCCAGAACTAAAAAAAATCAAACTGTAGAAATCAGATTTAGAACTGACTGAGAAAAGGAGTCAAATGGGTTGGACATGATCTCAAAATCATCAGGAAATATCATTTCCATGTCTAAAGTATAGAGGAACATTCAATTTCTCAATATCACAAACAGGGTGCAATTTGTATGATCTCAAAAGTAGGCTACTTAAATTTCTACATTCTCACATTCAGTGAAACTGAATAAAATACAAACAAAAGAGCCTTGGTAAACTGATCATATAAACTCATAGGAATCTAAAAATGGACATGGAGACACACTCTCATACTTTCAATATAGTGCAAAAATCCTTATGCCACAACAATCAACCCGGTGTTAGATGCAAACCTACAAAGTGGGTCATTCAGTAAAAACTAAACAGAACACAAAGTGCAGATTTGGGAAATGATGTTGGGAAATGACCTTCAACTGGCTATCTTCAAAACCCATTAGAACTCTATTGGAAATTTGGCTGATTAGGATATCAATTTTTTGTCATTATGGCAACATATAATCAGTATGAAGATCACAATATGATAGCAAGCAGTTATGACAGAGTGCAAGTAAAATTGTCTAAGTATAAGCAACATTTTCTAGTCTAACCAGAGATAGTTTTGGATAGTGATGTTGATAGAAGTAATTTAAATGCATGTGCACTTGAACATGGATACTTTTATGTATGTTGAAGTCTCACCTCAAAGCATAACTCTGTACGACATGTACATAATGAATTATTGCAGGATTACAGAGACATAGTTGAAGCCGACAGGACAAAGAAAGAAGACAAAATCAATATGATAGTTAAGGGATTATTTTGTTTATCAAAATAATAACTTAATCATATAAGGGATGGCATCCTAGATGTTAACCGCTGGGCAATGCAAGTTGGTGTGTATTTTCTAAAGTGCTTTATGTTTTGTAAAGCCGATTGTAAAAGTTATTATTCTTAATAACTTGTATAAATGTAAGACATATGTAATGCAAAGAAAAATGTGATATATACATGTGAAAGAAATTGATGCGGAGTTGTAAATTGTAAAAGTCAAGCAAGCGGACTTTGTATATGTAAGCGAAGAGATAGATCAGAATAGGAAAGCTATTCGGCAGTAGTGAAAGGTTATATACCTTACCCTTTTTGTAATCAGAAGTCATTGTATATTACATGTTTGGGCAGTGAGCTCATCTTGTAATCATTCTATTTGTTCTACCAACTCTTAGCAGGGTTGAGGCTTCTAACAAGGCCTTACGTCCTTTAATCAAGACAGAGACACTATATGTATGTAATAGACTCCTAACATGGTCAACAACCTTTACTGGATACTTTTGATTAGTGGATCATTGTGAGTATCATCCCCACCGGGGTTTTGCCTTGGCCAGGGTTTCCTTGAGAACAAAACGTGGTGTTACGAGTTCATTTTCTTTATTTCTATGCATGCTATTTAGTTTACTCTATTTTGAAAGTATCAAGTTAATTTTCTATATCCATAATTGGGCAAAAGTAAAAGTTTGTAGAATACTGATTCACCCCCTCCCCTCTTAGTATTCCCTATTTCTAACAATTGGTATTAGAGCTTAGTTACTCGAAAAAGAATCATTTAGAGAAAGCCTAGTATCTTTTGTACAATCTCTATGGATATGGATCAACTACAGAAAAATCTTGAAAAAGCTCTTGAACAGATTGATATTCTTATTGAAGAAAGAGATACTCTAAAAGGGAAATATGATGATGCAAATAACTTCATTGAGAAACTGAAAGAAAATGTGGAAGAACTTGTTGGTTAGAATTCTCTCTTTTTACTTTTTGCCCTAAATTTATGGATGATCTTGAAAATTTTGCAATCTTTAGGGTTTGCTAGGTCCAAGTGTCTTTAAAAATCAGAACAGCCCTAGTTTTGGTCTTCAGCCTTCTATTTCTTTGTTACTTTATCAAATGACTTAAGTCTCGAAATAAGCATGTGCACTTTTATTTTCATCTTGGTCACTGAGTCTCCTTAAGGTTTAAGAATATTCTTCTTTGTTTAGCAAATGCCTGAAAGCCTTTGTCGCCCGATCTCATGAGCTCTTCAAAATATTCCTTATTATCTAATGACTTAGCGTTGTCCTTTTAGTCTCCAGATCTTACAATGTTTTCTTGAGATCTAGCGATTGTTGTATCAAATTTATCACTAAGGGACTATAGTAGCATGATCTCCAGATTGAATTTACCTATGGTCATGCAGTCTCAGGATGATTTATTAAAGTGGTCTTTTGTTCGGCGATTATGAGTTCTCATTTTGGTCGTTGAATCTCTGGATGGAACAGCGGTCTTCTTTGACGGTTTTCTCCAGATCTCATGATCCCCTCATGATTAGTCTTTCTATTCAACAATTGTGAGTTCTTGTGGTTGCGTTATCTCCCAATGTTGGTGGCTATCTCTTGCGCGGTTAGTTATTTTGCGACGCGGTTGTCTCCAAATCTCTGAATGCAGCAGTTAAGTGACAAAGGATTATCAGACTTAATGTGGATAGTTGATGAACTTTTGATCATGTGGATGACACTTAATCTCCAGATCTAACTCAAGGTGAAGAATCATTTTCATGACTTAGATTTTCCTTTGTCATGTAATCTCCAGATGAACCCGAGGTCAAGTTAAAGTTAATGTAATGGTCAAAGCCCGATGATTATGTTTTATTCAGTGATACTGTGACTATGTAGATGGGTGATCTCAGGTTCCTAGTGGTTAAGTGGATAACCTCCAATGATTCAGCGACATGGTTATCTCTGGGTTGCTGAATTAGATGGTTAGTTATGAAAATCTCTCACGACTTAATATAGGCCGTAGGATGAAATGAGGAATGAGATCAATGACAACTGCTTATTCTCAGATAGAAAATTTGAAGAGTCAAAAGTTTCAGTGATTAGGAGACTTTAGGTTTGTCGCTAGATCTCCAAGTCAGGTGATCGTTGAATGTTTTAAAGAATAAATAAAGTTTCCGTGATATAGTTTCGACTATAGTCGCTAGATCTCTAGAAAAATATATATCAAGGTTTCTTCCCTTCAGTCGCCAAATCTCTAGATGGTCGAGTCGGATTATCTCAGAAAGAAGTTTGAAAAGTCAACAATGTTTCATGACTATGAGAAGCCCTCTTAGTCGCCAGATCTAATAATACTTTTCTAAGGCACCAATGTTATAAAATGACTGCGAGACTTTTCTTCAGTCACCAGATCTCAGAATATTTAAATTTAAATTTTTGAGCTTCGACTAGTAAAATTGAAGCCCTGTTTGTGCTAAAGTAATGGAAAAAGTGACCTTTTGATAGCTGGAGATATCAAAAATGGTGGTGCATTCAATACTATAGGATAAAATAGTTAGAGATGGCCCATTTGAGAATTACGAAGCATATCAAAGAAGTACAAAGTGCTAGGTTTTATGAGCTTTCTGGACTTGCAGTGTGATAATTAATATTTGCAAAGAATTTTTAGAGTTTCAATCAAGATGAGTTAGGCAACAGCAAGTGGAGGTTCTACTAGTTGGGGGTCCAAAGAGAAAGTAAAGGAGAGTTTTTTAGATGAGTTTCTCACCCTTCTTCCTGGTTCTTCTCAAAATAAGAAGGTTACTGATGATATCATTTTTGATGACTTAGCTTACTATAGAGATGCCAAGATGCCTAAAATCACAGGCATGTGTCTTTTCAGCTATTTTTATAAAAATCATGATAGCATTATACCGGTTTCAAACCCTTGGACTTCAGGGTTGGCCAAATTGATTGTCCCAGAGGTCTTTCTAGATGTAGACGCACTTCTAATGCTATCCCAAAGCTATGATCCCTTGTCTAAGACAATTAGAAAGGAGGATGGTTCTCCCCTGGTAACCCTAGACCAGAATTCATTCATGAATGCTTTTGAGATTTAGTTTCCAATGGCCACAGAAATTAACTAACAGGCTCAAGTGAATAGATATGTCAGGGAGGCTGCTTTGGTCTCCAGAGAGATTAAGAGTCACATGCCTAAGGAAAATAGAAATTATATTGCACCTATGGTTGGGTCAATCCCATATGCCTACAAGGACCTGAAGTTTTACATGAAATACATTACATATGGGATATGCCAGGTCTTGAGAATTGATGCAGGCCCTGAGAGGATTACCTCTGATATTTTGATGTTAGTGATGGATTCATAGATCTGTATGGTGAGAAAATAGTATTCTTTCATTGGTTATGTAATAAACAAGATGCATGAGGGTTTTCCGTCTTTGAAGAATTTCACCTCTAGTTCTCCACCTAGATTCATGCATTATTCCTTGTTGATGCACCTCATTGTGTATCACAATCATTGTCTTATAAATTTGAATGATCTCAAACCACAAATGATGTGGAATGGACATCCTAACCCAGTACAGTTCTGGTTAGGAGTTTGGAGCCATTCTTGCCCTAGGTGAGATTTTGGTGCCTTTGAGAACTAGATTGTGTACCCCATTCTCCAGAGTTTGGGTGTAAATTGCACAAGATTATCCACCAAGGTCCTGTAGTTGGTGAGACCCCAACAATTTGTTCATAATTGGAACAAGGGTCACAATTGGGGAGACATTTACCATGAGAAGGGCTATACGATGATTAGGGTTTATGGATGCCCTCAACCTCCTCATCTACTTCCATTTTATGTTCCACCAAGAGTTGCATTTCTAGAGTTTGTTTGGAAATTCATGTTGATAGAAAAAGAACACTTGGCTTCCATAGGAAAGGGACTCTCACTCCTCGGCACTTTAGAGTGCACTATATTACAATTGGAAAGGGAGCTTTCAGTAAGGTGAATGATTTGTTAGAGAAATATAGGATGTTTGCATCTCCACATAGGTATGTAGATATAGAAGGTTTCATGGCTACTACAAGGAGATACTACATGCCTACCATTCCTTTCAATAAGCAACATGAAGAGTATCCTTAGGAGGATGTGATTAGAAACATCATTGAAGATGATGAAGTAGAGAAAAGAATTAGACAATTGGATCGGTTACACAAAATTGAGAGAGAAGTAAAAGGAAAAGGATTGGCATTTGGGGGTTTCTTTCCCACTTTGCCTTACCTCCAAAGACTTGAGCAGATGATGGCTCAATTTGACACATTAGTTGAATCCATGAAGGATTAGATTGATGATGCTAATCAAGGTGAGAAGGCCCACTCTAATTCTGAATGTGAAGAGGACAGTGATGGTGGATACCCAATATATAGCCCACCCCCATGGAGAAAACATTAATTGAAGAACCCAAGGAAGGAGGTGAGACTGTCAACCTCAGCAAGCTACCTAGCTCAAAGGACACCCTTGAGCCCTTACAAAAGAAGAGGAAGTTAATGGTTGGAGAGCCATCAAAGAAGAAGAAGAAGGACAGAGTAAGTTCCCTCTACACAGGGACTAGCTTTCATCACCATGAAATAAGGAAAGTAGTCAGAGAGGCTAAAAGGCAACAAAGGTATGAAACAAAGGATGTTGAGTTGCCTCTGGCTTTAGGCTAGGATGAAAGAATAATTGAACAGGATGCTTTCCTGAAAGATGATAATTTTGTCAATTCTGAGGAATTCAAGAGTTTCTTAATGTGGCATAAGCAACAGGAGGTGGCGTCAAATGTGCAAATAACTGAGGAGGGTCAAGTGCTAGATGAGGCATTACAACAATTGAGAGAATATGACCCTGAGGCAAAAACTATTACTACAGATGAGGCCAGGGAGTTAGTAAGAAAAAGTAATATGTTGCTTGTGCCTGGGTGGAGTTTGCATACTAACTTCATAATTGATCAAATAAAGAGACAAGAAGATGTTACCCTGTCTTCAGAGACCCAAGTAGGGGATATAATAAAAGGATTTAGGTATAGCCCAAAAAATCAGGCCTTGGCCATGTGGAGTCTATATCCAAAGGATAGAAAGCCACAAATTTTGAATGTGAAAGAACAGATGGAAGGGGATAAAATTGTGTGGTCAATCCACAATACAGGGGACCTAGAAATTTCTCAGGTTTTGATCCAATTTGCTAATTTAAATGAAGAAAAAAGTAATCAGTTGTCAGAAAGATATGGTAATCTTTTAGAAGATTATAGTGCCCTGGTAAAAGATAGGGACTTGCAGATCATAAAAGTTACAACATTGGAAAAAGAGGTAGAGGAGCTGCAATTAAAAATAATCAATGCTCCTGTAGTGCCCCCTACACCTCCTAAACAACCTACAGTAATAGAGGCACAAGGAATGATAGAGGAGGAGGTGGACGTAGAGCTGAAGAAGATTAATGAGGAGAAGAATGAGGCTATATTGTAGGCCCTTTTGAATATTTTGCAGCATAGAATGAATACAATTAAGGATAAATTTGACCTAGTTTTTAATACTTATGGCAAGTTGCCTGAATTGCAAAAGGAGGTCAATAATTATGTGCAAATTTTGAGTGGATTTCATATAGTGTGGTATGTCAGAGCACCACTTTTTGAAATATTGATTTTGGCTCAATCTTTGGAGAGTGACATACTAGATACAGTTGTAAGAGTTGGTGAGGAGATTGACAGAATTAAAGCCATATTGCCACTTTTCAAGGGTAAGGAAAATCTAATTGAGACTAAGATAGCCATGCTCAGCTCCTATTCCAACAAATTCATCCCCTCAATTTTGAGTACAGATGAGGCCATAAAGAGCCTTGATCAATGGAGATCTGATGTTGATCTTCTACTACCTAGGAAAGAGGCATTTTTAGGTGGGGATAATAATGTTGATTTAGAAAGCTTCAACAAAGCCCTAGATTAAGCTATCAAAGCAGAGGTGGACCTCACCAAATTTGTGTCAGAAGTTAAGGGAATTACAGATGCTAGGTGGGAAAGACAAAAATCCCAACTGCAACTTGTCCAAAACTTTAATTGGCCATCAGAGGAATAGGTAACTACATGGGATGAATTGACAAAACCCAAAAAGGCTAGATCTACCACAGTGGATTTGGACATTTTAGATGAAGATTGAGAAGGACATTTGACACACCTGACACTTGATCCAAGGAATACAGGATTGATAAGCTATCATTCAAGAATGGTGTAGGTTAGCCTGAAATGGTAGTCACCATATCTCATTGAACTCAAGGAGCTATCATAAATATTTGTAGTTGAATGTGTCAGTTTTTGAGTAGCCAAAGATGTACATTTGTCCAAGGAAGTTTTGTCCTTTCACCACCTAGGGGCTGGGTGTATTTTATTCTTATTGTTGTCTGTTATGTTTTTAGAGAGTTAGGTTTTTCAACCACTCGAAGCTTGTTGCATTCTCATTAATGAGGTAATTCCAAGGTGGTTGAAAAGAGGTTGTATATAGAGTTGAAGACTCATTTTTGTGGAGAGGTTGGAAAGATATAGAAAAATAGAACAGGGTTGCTTGGAAGTAGATCACCAAGTTATGTGTCTAGTCTTCTGAGTAATGGAATTGTGAATGTAAGGTGCAAGCTGATTTTAATACAAATACTCCAACTTTTTCCATATATTGTTGTTGTATTTTTGTTTATATATCATACTCTTGTATGTTTTTCATGTTAGGAATTTGAAATATACCAGTTGTAAGGCAACCTGCTTGGGTGTTTTATGAGTTTCTTTCAAGGAAAGAATTAAAGGATCTTATATTTCATTTTGGAGAGTAGATATATTTGTATGGATCTTTGATGATAACAATATTTGGTTAACAGGATAGTTTGTAAGGAAACCTATTTGGATTTGCAGTTGGTATGTAAGGCATACTGTTGTGTTTCTTTTAGAGTTTACTTGTTGATTTGCATTATGATTCTATTGCCCTTAGGGTAAGGCACTAGTTTGGTGTTTGTTTCTTACAATTTTATCTTTCATAGATCTCAGAAGAAAGATTGAAACCTTCACATCATTTACCAATACCTTTTCATTTCATGTTTGTTGCACCAAATAGCTTGGACCGTGCCTAGTGCATTCAGTTCATATTTCCTGATTCTGTAAAGAGAGAATCACATTAGGTTGTCCCTCCTTAAAAGGAAGAAGGATGAGAATCGTTAAAGCATTGATTACTACTTTACTTACAATGACACTTTGTCTAGTCAAAATTTGCATTAAAGTGGTTACAGTCATATGCAAAGTGTTCTATAGGTTTATGCATTAAGAAAAATAGAAGCTAATCAGTGTCCACTCATAAGAATACTATAAAGACAATAATCATTATAAGGTAATACCTGCCTGAGTCTGTGGAGCTTGAAAGTGAAGGAGGACCTTATCCAATCTTCAACAATTAGGTCTTTCTCTTGTGGGATTTAGTCTCAAGGAGCATAAGTTCAAGTATCAAGTTTGACCCTACAAGAAAAATCCCTAACAAATTGGTGGCTCTGCTGGGGAGGTCAGCAAGTTATCAAATAGTTAGAGTCTCTGGTTATATTACACAACATCAAAGATTTTATTATTGGACTAATTTCTCCAAACCCCAAAAGGAAGTTGGGTGGCGACTCTAACCAAATCTCTGAACCAGTGTTCTGAAATTCAATCACTACTTTACAATGACTCATAAAAGTACAAGATCTTGGAGAAAGGAACATCTAGAAGAGAATCTAGAAGGATACCTCCCATCCCCATCAAGATAAGGTCATGTAAGGAAGGATAGAAATACTAATGACATGTCTTTCACATGGAAACAAAAAGGGAATACAAGAAGAGAAGAGCCTATTCAGACAAATCAAGAAGAAAATGCTTCTGAATATGAGGAAGCAATTGATTTGGGTTTGAATCAGTATGAGGAATACTACTCACCCTCTAAAAAGGATGGAAGAAGAGCATAGCCCCACAGGAGAGGAATCCCTGGAAATAATAGAAAATATAGAGGCCAAACTAGGAGTAAGCAAGACTTTGTTCCTTCTTTTCCCCATGATTCTCCCTTACAAGACCATCAAATACTAGATGACCACCAAGAAGAAATCCCTACCCAAGGATCCTCATTTTAAATAGCCCTTCCTAATTCTAAGGAAATTTTTGAAGAAGTGTTTGAATTGGAGAGAAAAATCTAGGAGCAGACTCAAATAAGACAAAAAAGAGAAAAAGAAAAAGACAAAAAGATTAGGCATGCTATGATTAGAGCAGAGAAATTGAAGAAGCAATTATTGGACTTTGAAGCCATAAATCATGTTCCTGTAACTAAAAAAATAGAGGACCGACCTATTGTCCATAAGATCTATGAGACAAGAAATCCTAAGGACAAAGGTAAGCAAAAGGCTATAGGGATCTCAATAAATGAAACAAATACTGCCAAGAAATCCCTAGATCAAGTAGCAAGATTAGATGCTGACTTGGAAAAGGCCAAAAGGGAACAAGAAATATTGGCCAAAGAGTTAGAAAAGGTAGAGATGGAAGCCACTACAGCTAAAATAAAAAGAATGATTGATTTCCTTAAGCAGTCTTCTGGACTTACCAATACGCTTTCCACTTCTCAAGCACAAGGTATAAATGTGTTGAACACTGCTAGAACTTTAGGTATGCCCAAAATGTCTACTATCTCAAATGTTCAAACATCCACATCTTTGGGTGCTGGCCCATCTCAAACAGGATCCATACAAGAAAGACATAAGCAATTGGTTTTTAATGGGATTCCTGACTACCCAAATCCCATCCCTGTTGAAATTAGGAAAAAGCTTCCAAAATTCACTGGAAGCAATGCAGTTACTTGTGAAGAACATTTGAAAAGTTTCATTGATGTGATAGATGACTACAACATTGAGCTTGATGATGTGGTCATGAAGCTTTTTGTTCAATCTCTAACTGAAGATGCTAGAGATTGGTTTAGAAATTTGCCTCATGCTAGCATATGCTCATGGGAACAGTTCAAGCGTTTCTTCAAAGAACAATATGGTGATAAAACCAATGAGGGTTTCATGCTTAATGAGTTCAACAATATCAAGAAAAATCCAAATGAGGGTGTTGTTGAGTTCAATGTCAGATTTCAGAAGGCAATGCATAAATTGTTGTAGGTTATCAGACTAGATGACAAGATTTGTTTGGTTACTTATCTAAATGCTTTTGACTAAAAAATGGGGTATCTTTTGAGAGATAAGAACCCTAGAAATCTTGTAGAAGCTTACAAACTGGCCATTAAGATAGAAAGAAATAGAAGAATATCAGGGAAGTTGGGAATGAGAGAGGATTATAGGCCTCTAATCTCAAACAGAAAAGAGCTAGGGAGACCTGATACAAAACCAAAAGATGATGATAGTTTGAAGAAAATCTTGAAAGCAATAAAAGATTTGAGACCTAATGAAGAAAGAAATAGTAGAGTACAAGGAAATGATAGGCCATCCTTCAACAACTCCAATAAATTACCAAGAATGCAGAACTATCCCTATAACACTCAGTGGTGAGATGGGAAGTCGGTGCTCCCTGAAAGAAAAGATAGGCCAAGTGATAAGACCCCAGACCCCTTGCATAGAAATGTAGTGAACATGAATGATGATGTTACTTGGTGTATTGTTTGTCAATCACCTCATGACCCTTACTACTATGCAATAGCTCAAAGTGTTTCTGTAGATGATGAGCGGGACAATAACCGTGAGGAATCTTATGATGATCAAAGTTGTGGTATGACTTCTTCATACATATGTGATGAAATAGATTCTAGTGAAGAAGATGAAAATAAAGATGCTTGCAATTCCCAAGTTAAAAATGAGATTTATCATCAAAAAATATTTTCTAATGAAGAGGACAGTCACTTGGATGGAGTCTAGTGCAACACCTTAAGAAATGATGAAACAATAGTGTTGAGGAGACCTTCTGATGAAGAGATTTCACAAATCACAGTAGATATGGTCACCCAAGCTAAAAGTAACTACAATTTGAGAAATAGGGTGGTGGGTGATTCAAGTCAAAAGTCATCTGGCATATTTATCAAAAGGTCAGGTACAAAGGTAAAACAAGCTCAAGACAAAAGTAAGGTTGCTAATGTTGTTGGCAATACTAGGATCAAGAAGAATGTAACATTTGTTCCTCCTAATGTAACTTATAAGGTAAAGAAAAAACCTCTTTAGGAGACTGTTGTCTCTACCCAAAAGGAGGGTAGAATCATGAACAAGGATCAACAAGGCCTTACGGAACATGAAGACAATAAGGAGGCCACTGCCATTAAGCAAGATGTAGTTGATCCCAAGTATGTCCCAGTTGACATGGGAAAACTTTTGTCACAAATCACTATTAAATTCCCCTTATTGGAGATGATGAGAATAGAAGAGCATAAAGAGAAAGCTTTGAATTGGGTACAAGGAGTTCTTCCTTCTGATACCCAAAGCTACACTAAGGATGGTAAAGTGACTACTGCAACAAATGATTTGACTGAAAATCAATGTGGAGAGATCATCTCTGAGATTCCTCAAATGTATTTGGATACTAATGTTATAAATACTATGACAGGGATTGTTGATCCTTTCTTTTTGTCCCTTATAGTAAATGGAAAGTTGTTAAAAAAATGTATGATTGATTCAAGAGCCTCTAATACTATTATGCTTGCAAAAATAATGAAATCTTTGGGTTTGAAGGTAGATACACCTCATGGAAGATGTCAGGCTATGGATTCAAGAGAGGTCCCTTTTATTGGTACTATAAGGGCTTTTCCTTATAGGTTAGCAGCTTTTCCTGATAAGTTGTTGATAATGAGTGTCCTCGTGGTTGATATCCCACCTCACTATGGGATGTTACTGTCTAGAAAATGGAGTGCTTCAATGGGAGGTAGTATCCAGTGTGATTTGTCCTTTGCAACTTTCAATATTGATGGTGAAAATGTGAGAGTATCCAGAGAAAGAAGAACCCCACACATGATAGAGCTGAATAATATGGATGAATTGAATTGTTATGTGGATGTTGAGATGGAGAATTTTAGAGTGGAAAAGGCCATTTCACAAAGGGAAGATTCTGATCCATTGACCCAGGAACTGAAGGAACAACAAGATGGACTATGGCAGATGTATTTTGATGGAGCATGCTCAAAAGAAGGCTCAGGAGCTGGAGTTCTATTCATATCTCCATCAGGTACCACTTTTAAGTATTCATTCTCATTAACTTTTCAATGCACAAATAATACTGCTGAATATGAGGCATTGTCATTGGGATTGAATATTGCTATCAAACATGGTATAAAATGTTTAAGGGTCTTTGGTGATTCTGAGCTTGTGGTGGCACAAGTTCGATCTAAATATGCTGTTAAAAATGATAGATTGAAATTGTTTAAGCATGTAATCTGGGACCAGATTGAAATGTTTGATGCTTTTAATATATGTTGGGTAGAAAGATCCAAGAACATAATGGCTGATTTTTTGGCCAATGTTGCTTTAAAGAGAGATGATTCAACTTTGAATGGAGTTTCAATAGTTGAAATAAAAGGTAGACTAGTTGTTGCAGACAACATTTACAATTGGCAAGTTTTTGAGGATGATCATGACATTTTGAAATTTATTCAATGCCTTGACATATATGAAGATCAGCTTATAGACTACAATACATTGGTTGAGGAAGTTGATGGTAAGGAAATGGTCATGGGAAATGAGGTAATCTAGTTGAATTCAAATAGTATCCCTAAGGGCCTAACTAAGTTAAAAGCATTATATAATAGCCAAAATGAGCACATGTCAAAGATAAGTAATGCCAAGGTGGAAGATCTGGAGGAGGTAAATTTGGGATCACATAATGCACCTCAAATGGTTTATATTGGAAAGGGATTGGCTCCTCAATTGAGATATAATTTGATAAAATTGTTAAGAAAGTATAAGCATGTTTTTGCATGGTCATATGATGATTTAAGAGCTTATAGAGAGGATTTGTTCCAACATGAAATCCCATTGAAGGATGAGGTCAAATCTTTTAGGCAAAAATAGAAACCCATCAACCCATTGTTAGCTCCTAAGATGCAGCAGGAGCTCGTCAAGTTGAGCGATGCAGGAATAATCCAACCTATACAACATTCAACTTGGGTATCTAACTTAGTCTCAGTCAGAAAGAAGAATGGGGATATTAGATTGTGTGTAGATTTTAGGAATTTAAATGTTACATCATTAAAGAACAACTATTCACTACCCAACATGGAGGCAATGTTGCACAAAGTCATTGGATGTGAATTATTGTCTATGATGGATGGTTTTTCTAGGATATAACCAAGTGTTAGTAAAAGAATCTAAGCAGTTCAAAACAACATTCACTACACCTTGGGGAACCTATGTTTATGTCGGAATGTCATTTGGTCTCAGAAATGCTGGAGCAACTTTTCAAAGAGCCATGGATGTTGCTTTTAGGGAATATATTGATCTATTCATGGTTGTGTACCAAGATGACCTAACTACCTTTTCAAAATTAGCTGTTACCCATTTCTCACACCTAGAAAAGATTTTTGTCAAAGCTTTAGAATATGGTGTGTCTTTGAACCCAAAGAAGTGCAACTTTGCAGTCAAAAAAGGAAAATTGCTAGGGCACATTGTATCAAAAGAAGGAATAAGAATTGATCCAGAGAGAGTTGAAGCCATCAGAGAGTTATAGCACCCAAAAATCTCAAGGGAGTGCAATCCTTTTTAGGAAAGATCAACTTTGTCAAGAGATTCATTGCAAATTTTGATGAAATCATCAAACCCATTGTGAAGTTGCTCAAGAAGGATGTGAAGTTTCAATGGACTGCTGAAGCTCAAGGTGCATTTGATAAAATTAAAGAAGTAGTTCAACAGGCACCTGTGCTTAGGTCCACTTATTATACTAAGCCCTTTTCACTTTTCTCTTTTGCATCATTTCACACAATTGCTGCTATACTATTACAAAAGGATAATGAAGGTTTTGACCATCCAATTGCATTCTTTAGTAAGTCTTTACAAGCTCCAGAGTTAAATTATGAGATGATGGAAAGCAGACATATGCACTGGTGAAAGCAGTGAAATCTTTCAAGCCTTATCTAGTTTGTGCTAAGGTCATTGCATATGTCCCTCATGCTAGAGTTAAGGATGTCCTTACTCAGACTGAGGTCACTGGTAAGAGGTGTAAGTGGATTTCTAGGATTCAAGAATTCAATTTAGAAATCCATATTACCAATCTTGTGAGAGGACAAGGCCTAGCAAAGTTAATGACTGAAGAGAATATGGATTTAGTCTAGATTAACAATGAAGGAATCTCAGATAAAACAATAACAAGTATTGAGTTACAACCAGACTATGCTGATATTGTATATTTCATCAAAAATGCCAAATGTCCAAGATATATGACAGACAACCAGAAGAGGTCCCTAAAATTGTAAGGTCAAAAATATGCATTGATACAAGGAGACTTGTATTGGAAAAATAGAGATAGAATCTTGCTCTTTTGCCTTGATAGATATCAAGCAGAGAAGGTTTTGAGTGAAATGCATGCTTGTGTTTGTGGAGGCCATTATTCAGCAAAGACTACTACCCATAAGATCTTGAGGGCTGGTTACTTTTGGCCTACGTTGTTTAAAGATTTGTTTTAGTTTGTGAAAAAGTGTGAAGCCTGTCAGAAATTTGCTTCCAAATTAAAATATTCAGGAGGACTATTGTTGAACCCAATAACTGCTGAGGCACCATTTTCCATGTGGGGGATGGATTTCATAGGGGAATTTTCTAATAAATCTAGTGAAGGACATAGTTGCGTACTTGTTGCAACTGACTACTTCACAAAATGGATAGAGGCCATTCCCACAAAAAAGGAAACAAGTAAAATTGTTATTGACTTTTTGCTTGACAACATTTTAACTAGATTTGGTGTCCCCATGACATTGATCATAGATAATGCAATGTGTTTTAGATCTGATTAATTCAAGGAGTTTTGCAAGAACAACGGAATCATGACATCTCATTCATCTCCTTATCATCCTCAGGCAAATGGATAGGCTGAATCTAGTAACAAAAGAATTCTGACAATTTTGAAGAAAACACTTGAAAAAAATAAGAGGGCTTGGCATTCAAAGCTAAAGCTAGCCCTATGGGCAGATAGGATCACAATAAAGAAGGCCACTGGGAAATCTCCCTTTGAGCTTGTGTATGGTCTGTAGTCAAGGTTGCCTATAAACAATTTACTTCAAATTTACAAGTTCATTCAAGATGAGGGATTGGATGTCTCAGAGCTAATGCAAGATAGGGTCATGCAAATGACTGAATTAGAAGAAATGAGAAGGGAAAGTCAAAAGAGTAACATTAAATTGCAACAAAAAATGAAGTACCTATTTGACAAGAGGGAAACTACTAAAAAATTCAAAATAGATGATTTGGTACTTCAATGGAATGTGAGAGTTGAAGATAAAGGGAAGCATAAAAAGTTTGAATCCTTATGGCTTGGTCCCTTTGTGATTCATGAAAATTTTGGAAAAGACTCTTACTTGTTGAAGAGTATGGACAATGAAGTTTTTGAGTTGCCAGTGCATGGGCAATTCTTAAAGCCTTTCTTCAACTAAGTTCTTGATTATGCATGCATATGTAAATGTCTTGTAAATATTGTATAGGTGTGTTTCCTTTAGTCTGTGTGTTTCAGTTCGAGTTTTAGGTTAGTGCATTTTTTGGTCTGCGTCCCAGAGATCTGTGGTTCTTGTTGAAAATCACATTTTAACATCCTTAGATAGAGCCACTGTTGGTTAGAATTCTCATTTTTTACTTTTTGCCCTAAATTTATGGATGGTCTTGAAAATTTTGTAGTCTTTAGGGTTTGCTAGGTCCAAGTGTCTTTGAAATCAGAAAAGCCCTAGTTTTGGTCTTCAGCCTTCTATTTATCTGTTACTTTATCGGATGACTTAAGTCTTGAAATAAGCATGTGTGCTTTTATTTTCCTCTTGGTCGCCGAGTCTCCTTAAGGTTTATGAATATTCTTCTTTGTTTAGTGAATGCTTGAAAGCCTTTGTCACCCGATCTTGTGAGCCTTTAGCATATTCCTTATTATCTAACGACTTAGTGTTGTCCTTTTAGTCTCTAGATCTTGCAATGTTTTCTCGAGATCTAGAGACTGATGTATCTGATTTATCACTAAGTGACTATAGTCACGTGATCTCCAAATTGGATTTACCTATGGTCGGGTAGTCTCAGAATGATTTATTAAAGTGGTCTTTTGTTCGGCGATTATGAGTTCTCATTTTGGTTGCTGAATCTCTAGATGGAACAATGGTCTTCTTTGACGGTTGTCTCCAAATCTCATGATCCCCTCACAATTAGTCTTTCTATTCAACGATTGTGAGTTCTTATGGTCGCGTTATCTCCCAATGTTGGCAGCTATCTCTTGCGCGGTTAGTTATTCTATGATGCGGTTGTCTCCAAATCTCTGAATGTAGTGATTAGGTGACAAAGGATTATTAGAATTAATGTGGACCATTGATGAACTTTTGATCATGTGGACGGTGCTTAATCTCTAGATCTAACTCAAGGTGAAGAATCATTTTCACAACTTAGATTTTCCTTTGTCACGTAATCTCCAGATGAACCCGAGGTCAAGTTAGAGTTAATGTAATGGTCAAAGCCCAGTGATTATGTTTTATTCAGTGATACTATGACTGTGTAGATGGGTGATCTCAAGTTCCTAGCAGTTAAGTGGATAACCTCCAGTGATTCAGTGACACGGTTATATCTGGGTCGCTAAATTACATAGTTAGTTATGAAAATCTCTCATGACTTAATATAGGCCATAGGATGAAATGAGGAATGAGATCAATGGTAGCTACGTATTCTCAGATAGAAAAGATGAACAGTCAAAAGTTTCAGCGATTAGGAGACTTCAGGTTTGTCACCAGATCTCTAGGTCGGGTGATCGTTGAATGTTTTAAAGAATAAATAAAGTTGTCATGATATAGTTTCGACTATAGTCGCTAGATCTCTAGAAAAAGATATATCAAGGTTTCTTCCCTTTAGTCACCAAATCTCCAGATGGCTGGGTCAGATTATCTTAGAAAGAAGTTTGAAAAGTCAACAATGTTTCACGACTACGAGAAGCCCTCTTAGTTGCCAAATCTCAGAATACTTTTCTAAGGTGCCAATGTTATAAAATGACTGTGAGAATTTTCTTCAGTCACCAAATCTCAGAATATTTAAATTTAAATTTCTGAGCTACGACTAGTAAAATTGAAGCCCTGTTCATGCCAAAGTAATGGTGGAAGTGACCTTTTGATAGCTGGAGATGTCAGAAATGGTGTCACATTCAATACTATAGGATAAAATAGTTAGAGATGGCCCATTTGAGAATTAGGAAGCATATCAAAGAAGTATAGAGTGCTAGGTTTTATGAGCTTTCTAGACTTGCAGTGTGATCAATAATTTTTGCAGAGAATTTTCAAAGTTTTATTCAGGATGAGTCAGGCAATAGCAAGTGGAGCTTCTACCAGCCGGGGGTCCAAAGAGAAAGTAAAGGAGAGCTTTTTATATGAGTTTCTCACCCTTCTACCTGGTTCTTCTCAAAACAAGAAGGTTATTGATGATATCTTTGTCGATGATTTAGCTTACTGTAGAGATGCCAGGACGCCTGAAATCACAAGTATGTGTCTTTTGAGCTATTTTTATAAAAATCGTGATAGTGTTATACCCATTTTAAACCCTTGGACTTCAGGGTTGGCCAAATTGATTGTCCCGAAGGTCTTTCTAGATGTAGATGAACTTCTAATGCTATCCCAAAGATATGATCCCTTGCCTAAGACAATTAGAAAGGAGAATGGTTCTCCGCTGGTAACCCTAGACCATAATTCATTCATGAATGCTTTCAGGATTCAGTTTCCAATGGCCACATAAATTAACTTACATGCACAAGTGAATATATATGTTAGGGAGGTGGAAAGAAAGTTGAATTCCTACCTGATTCAGTTGTAGTAAAAAATATTATGGATGATTCTATGGTGGCAATAGGAAAAGAAAATCATGACACAAGGCTTTACTCATTTTCTAATTTTGTACCTAAGACTCCTTCACATGCCTTGTTGACACACTCAAATTGAAAAAGTAAACTTTGGCATGAAAGATTTGGACATCTCTGTGTGTGTGAAAATTGTACCTGATCTGTGGACACAACACTCAGTAAAACATTAGAGGTTAGTGATAATCAAAATCGTACAAAATTGAAAACTATCTAACCAAGTGATTTACTGCCTTCTAATAGGTGCGAGATTAATGTTCTCAGATTGTAATCAAGATCAGTGACCTAGACAACACCTAAATGAAAGATTTGAATGCAATTGATCTAGATATGAAATATGAATGCAATTAATCTATTTTTTTGATATTTTCTATGCAATAAGAATGATAAAACCAATATGAATCTATGCTAGATGAAATTGATATGCTATGAATGCTATTGAAAATTGATATGCTATGAATCTAACAATGACATGTAATATGAATGCAAAAATAAGATTGATCTCACAAAGATGTCGATTCGCAAGAGCTTTGATTCTTCAATTCCAATTCTCCAGCGTGATTGTGCAAAATATGAGATGAGATATGAAGAGCTGAAGCCTTTAATTTATAGAAATCCAGGGCTTTGGAGGTGCATGGATAAAAGCCATAAATCACTCAAATTGACTCATCTTGATTTTTGAGTTATCTGATCATGAAAGATAGTTAATTCTCAAAATCATGCAAAAATAGCTTTTTAACTCAAATTAGAGTTTAGATCAGCTTTTTGAACTCCAAAAGGATGTTGAGTTCCAAAAAGTCAATAACTTGCATTGATTTTCTAATTTGGAGTTTAACTGTTTCTTTTGAATATGCATAATAATTAAGAATTAAATAAATAAATAAAGTGATTTATCCTCAACTCAACTGATTTTTGAAAATAAAATAATTAATTTATGGGTTAATTAACTATTTTATCAAACTTTTATTAAAAATTATATTATTAAATAATGACAACATGCTTTAATTAATTAAATAAGAATTTAATCAATTAAAGATAGGAACTTTGATTTATTGTCAAAATTAAATAATACAATTAATAATAGATAGAATTAAATTTAATTAAACAATTAAGTGGCAAGATATTAAATCTAATTAATTAAATATGAAAATATTCAATTAATCAAGCTTAGGATAAATGTGATTTATTGCCAAATAATTATAAAATTAAAGATAATTATGATAATTTAGGAATATTGCTAGGAATATTCCTCGATGCAGAATTTAAGATAATCAATTATGATTTGATGATGTTTAGATGTGCCTTAGATTAGGACTTCGATGTCGATTTTGTTTGAATTGTCGATGTAGGAGGTTAATGAACTTATAGCCCATTTTTGGGGTATTACATTTTGCCCCTCTTTGAATTACTGTGCGAAGCGCAGTGGTTCAAAGATAGTCTGTGTTTGATAAAGATATGAAACTAATGTTTGAAATTGATAATTGATATGAGATAGAAGCTGATTGATATTGATTTGATATGGAGATAATAGGTCCTGAATGACCAGAGATAATGTTCACTATAACAGCAAATGAACCTATGATTGCAAAAAAGTGTCAAAACGCCTTATTCCAAACCTTAGGATTGCAAAGAAGTGAGTGACCCGTTCTAGACTCGATTGTCTTAGCAGAACTAGCAGGTATCACATCCAAACCCTTCAGTTACTGAAGAACCAAGGAAAGAACACTATGATCTGATGGTTGCAAAAATTGATACAGTTTACAAGATTAGGAGAATACCAGATTGATATGGATCTTGATGAATCTGATATGCCCCAAGTGATGATAGATTTGCCCCGAGCGATGAGGACTTTTGATGAATTAGCGACTAGACATGATTTTTGTCTTGATCACTAATGAAAGATATTGATAGATTTCATCGATAGAATTTGATTTACAGACTTTGAATGATGTGCAATATCATGCCCCCTTCGGGATTAAAATTGAAATCTGACAAGAAAAGTCAGCGTTGATAGTTTAGAAGCATGTTAATTGATTTGAGAAGTGGTTAAACACGTCCGAGAATGCATTTTGCATCATTTGGAGGTCCTGGAGACCAAATTTGACTAGGTTTGACCATGAGTTTGACCATTGTTGACCAAGTTGAAATTTCAATAGTTTGATGAAAGCTAATCAGTTAAGTTGAATACTGGATTTTTGTGATAATTGAAGGTTGATTATGCAAGTAGTGAATAAGATAAATGATCTCAGATTTCAATTTTGATCCCGAAAAAGGATTCTAGTTGTTGTTTCATTGGAGGAACCTTCATGTGAGATTCAGCTCTTGTTAGATTTGAAGAATTGATATGAAAAATTGTTTAAGCTTTGAAGTTCATTTAATCATTGTGAGATCATGCAAACATGCAAAATGCAATGAGACATGCAAAATGAAATGCAACCTAAGACCTAGGACCTAGTCACTGATCATATGTCGATTTGTTATCATCATTGAACTTTTAGGTAACTGGATAAATCAATACAATGCCCACTAGCCATGAAACCATAGACATATGAATATCGATTTGTATGTGCAAGAATCAATACAACACCCACTGGTTATACAACCATGGACATATGAATATTGATTTTATTTTCAGAATGTCAGAGTAGATATAAGCACCAAGGCACAAACGCCAGGATGACCTGAATATCATGTCCATTTTGATATAGCAATTTGTACAAGCATCAAAACATAAATGTCGTGATGACCTGAGCATGTCTTGCATTAAACATACACATCAAACAATCAAAAGATCATTCTAAATCCAGTGTGAATTACCCGTAGTGACCCTTTATCGTTCACATCCTTAGGCAAGATTGCGTTTCACAGTAGGAGAAAGAACTTACTCAAAAAGAAAATAGTTAGATCAAACTTCCTTGAATTTTTTGGGTATCAATGGTCGAGGTACGCATGGCCATCCAATTCAAGATAGAGGCTCTTATAGTCGGACACCATTTCAATCCGGAATTTCCAAAGTTGTTAGATTTTCACATACAAGCAAAAAATAAAGAAAAGATTATGCCCCCAGTCATCACTCTCTAAATCCTATAAAGGACATCATCGAAGAGCTTGAAGGGACACAATATGCAAAAATCTCAATGCGAATTAGTAAGCATACAAGGAGATAAAAGCATGTAAAAAGCATAGATTGTTTTCAGTTGAGTTTTGATGTTTGATTGCATTGTTGTAGATGCAAAATCCTTTCTGGAGATGAGACAGACAGACAGACTCAACTTGAAGCTTCAAAGGACTCTGATTGGATATGACACATCTAAGATACATGGGAGACCATAGGATATGACATTGATTGCCCCCAAGTTTGAACATTGATAGGATACAGACGCTTGAGCTGGTTGGTGTACAGACTGACTTATTGAAAACTAGAAATGCAGAAACAAATCGAGAGATATGTACAAACTAAAGCAAGACTGAAAGCTGGGAAAGACCAAGATTGTGCTGATAGATGGAGCATTTTGGAACAAGTGGCACCCGTTTGCCAGGTTTTCACCATCTTGGCAGATATTCTATTTTTGCTACCAAGGCGCCTATTTCCAGGTTTTCACCAAGGCACTTTTTCTTTTTTTTTCTTTTTTTGTATTTTTCATTTTTCAATTTTTTTGTACTTTTGATATTTTTCAATTTTTTTTTTGTGAATCATCAAGGCGCCTATTTCTAGGTTTTCACCAAGATGTTCATTTTTTCATGACTTTTTTTTATTTTTAGGATTTTTTCAGGACATTTACCAAGCACTGAATGCCTTAGGCATAGAATTTCTTCAGATGGAGAATGTTGATTAGTTCTCAGAGCCGTTCTCCTTCAGTCATTGAGAGTTGATAAGCACCAGAGCCAAAAGTAGCAGTGATTACAAAGGGACCCAGCCAATTGGGTTCGAACTTCCCCTTGCATTCTCGATGTGATTGATTTTTAGGATTTTCTCTCAACACTAAATCACCAACTTGAAATTCTCTATGTCTGACTTTTTTGTTATAGCCTCTAGACATTCTTTTCTGATACACTCTGAGATGATCATATGCTGCTTTCCTGTACTCATCTAGTAATTCTAGTTCTTGTAACCTAGACACTCTGTAGTCTTCATCAGTGACAAGTCCATGCATTCTGATTTGGAGTGATGGGATTTCAACCTCAATAGGTAGTTCTGCTTCAGACCCATAAACTAAAGAGAATGGTGTAGCCCTAGTAAGCATTCTGATACTTGTTCAGATACTTATTCTGATACTCATTCTGATACTTGTTCTGATACTCATTCTGATACTTGTTCTGATACTAGTTCTGATATTGATTCTGATACTGATTCTGATACTGATGCTGATAATTGTTCTGATACTGGTTCTAATATTGATTCTGATACTGATTTTGATAATTGTTCTAATACTGGTTCTGATGCTTGTTTTCATACTGGTTCTAATACTTGTTTTGATAATTATTCTGATACTTGGTATACTTGATAGCATCTTTTTCCATTTGAAAACTCCCAAGCAAGATCATATCATGTAGTCCCAATGTCTAGCAAGGTGGAGAACAAGAGGGATTAGCAAGCTGGTGGAAGAGATGGAAGACAAGAGAATGAAGGAGAATGAAGGGAAGAAATCCTCAAGGGGAAACTTCTCAAGAATACTCAAGCTAGGGAAAAATTGTCATGTAAAGCATATTTGGATAAGTAGGGAAAGGCTAGTATAGGATAAGTCACAAAAGCGTAGTGCAAGAGTAGGAAAGAATGCAATCCAAAGGAGTAGACATGTCAAGAGGCTTCATAGCACTGTGTTTTACTCTTTCTTTCTTTTTTTATTAGATCAAGACCAAAGGGGAAAAGGATAGTGATAGGCAAAAATGAATGGAGGAAGATGGATATGAAGGCTAAACATGGAAGGAATGAAAGCAAGATCACCATAAGATAGCTCATAAAATAGCCAAATATTCGTGTATAGATCAACATTGTCAAGATCAAAGAGAGAAGATGGAATGGATGAAATATGTAGAAGAACTACGCATGATGCCTGATTGCCAGGTTTTCATCATGGTACTTATCCAAGGTGCCAAAAGGGAGTGGTTTTCACCATAGGATGAATTTATTTCTCTTTACTTTTGCTACCAAGGCACCTGTTTCCAGGTTTTCACCAAGGCACATTTTCAATTTATTTTATTTTTCATTTCTTTTTTTGGAAGAAGGCAAGCTTTTTAGATAATGATCCTTGAAAGGATAAACCATGATATGCCAAGGATTCAAAATGACACGCTCAAAGATGCTGATAGGGAAAGGGAGATGAAAGAGAAAAATGGAGGATAAGGTTTTATGTAAAGCGAGTGAGGTTGGAAGATAGGAGGAATAGGCAAGTGAGGAAAAAGGATAAAAGGTAGAAGGATAATGAATGAAAGGATTGTGAAAGGGTAGATGGAAAGGAAGGCAAGATCAACATCAACACATACCTTGAAGGGTGGCGAGAGGGTGGAGGAAATGTGAATGAGGGAATACGTGAAGGAATATGACAAATGGATAGTAGAGGTTGTGGTTTAGGCACATGGAATGGGAGAATATTTTTGGAGGGAGATGAAGTGGAAGCCTTTGGAAGCTTGAATGTCAATTTCACTTTTTGCTCAACACCAGACTCTTTCAAGAGAGACTTTGGAATCCATATAGCCGTAGGCTTTTTATTTCCTTTTGATGATCTAGAGAGAATATCTTCAATGATGGATTTTGGAACCCATACTTGTCTTGTAGTTTTTTTCTTAGATATCTCTTTTGACTTTATGTTTCCATGTCTATTAGAGGAGACATGGTGATCTTTTTTTTTTGATGGATTCTTGCATTGCTTCTTTTTCTTGTATTGAACATTCAAGTTACTTCCAAAAGACTTGGCATTTGTGGAAGAGGGAGGATATGACTGGTTTAGATGGGTGGGTGGATGAAAAGGATTCAAGGGTATGCATCTATGTTGATCTTGAGGAAAGATGGGAGATGGAGGTATGTAAGGACCCAAGATGGATGGTGAATCAGGAGAGTTAGGAGGGGAAAGTGAAGGGACATAAGGACCCAAGATGGAAGGTAGACGTGAAGATCTTTGTAGTGGTGGAAGAGGTCCAAGGATGGAAGTGGAAGACACAAAAGGATAATCAATAAGTTCATCAACATTTATATGACAACCAAGGATATCAGCATCTTTAGAGTGAGCATTATAATTTTTAATAGAATCATGGACATCTTGAATATGAGCACCTTCTTTGATAGGATTGTTCAAAGCTTGCAAAGACTTAGGAAGAGTAGAAAGTGGAAGCGAACATGGAGTGGTAGAACAAGAAGATGGAAGACTTTGATCTTGACAAGGATCTTTGGATAGCACAAGCACATAATTTTTCTTTTGATTTTCAATAGGCTTAACATTGGAAGTATCAACACCATTTTTAACAACCTTAATGGAAGTATCATCTTTGGAAAGCACAAGTGTAGTAAGGTCATTTTGATTGTCAATAAGCTCAACAGTGTAAGTAGTAGCTTGATCTTGCTTAGGAGAAGACTTAAGACATGGTGGAATGCATGAAAAAGGGGGTATAGGATCAAAAGAACCATGAAGTGGATAAGAGAAATTGTGAAAAGGAGTGGATGACATGGAGGATTCTTGATCTTGATCTTTCTTTATGTTCTTTTCTTTATCATTTTTAGAGTCCTCTTGACATGGAGCCGCTTCTAAAGACAAGCAAGCATGTTGGAATGGTATGGAAGACTGTTGTAGAGATGGTGAAGGACCAGCTGAAGTAGGCATTGTAGCGCATAAAGGCTTAGGATCTTTAGGTTTATCATTATTGAAAGTATTTGCAGCCAAGTGAAGGTTAGCTTGAGTTTCTTTAAGAGGTAGCCCTGGAGGATAACTATAGGGAACCGCATGAAAAGTATCAAGGCTTGTGTCGGATGAATGTTCTGTGAAAGATTTGAAAGACTCAGAAGCTTTAGGAAATGTATGGGTATTGGAGGAAGTAGGGGATGGAAGGGAACCATCACAAGACAAAGGTCCAACATTAACATGATCTTGCTTGAGAGTGTAATCTTTATTTTCAGCCTGAGAGTTCTTAGAGGAGAGATCCTTATAGTATTGACATTTCAAGCTAGCACGATGTATTTTATAGTCCTCAGTAGTAGTAGATGGATCATCATCAAGGTATTGTCCACAAAAGCCATCAAAGTCTCTTTCAAAATTAGAATCATATGGATCACCATCACGATCTATCCAATGTGACGGCCCATTTGTAGTAAGCAGGAATGAACGATGAGGAGGACTCTTAGGAACAAAGGTGTCATAGGTATCATTACATTGTCTGTCGTCATAGTCATCATAGTCTCCAAAGCTAGATGTGTCACTCTCCGTGGAAGAGGTATCATATTGCTCAAATTTTTTTCGGGGGCATGGTGACATGTACAAGTCTTTATCAAATGGAAAAGAGTATAGAGGTTCATTTTCTTTCCCAAGTTTGTCAAGCTGGACTTGCATAGCACGTATCTATTTCATTATAGTGGTGATCAGAGCTTCTTCCTCTTGTTTACTGATTCTTTGAGACATGTATACTGATTCTCAATAGCTACTGCTCTATTCTTGACACAGTGATTTGTTTGACAGATTCTGGAATTAGGCTGAAAAAGCTAAGTATCTAGCAATTTTGACAATTTCTAACAACTCTCAAATTTTTCCAAATGACACTCTGCAGACTCGTACGACACTGGGTGGTCTATGAAATGATAGTTGCTAAACTCATACTACAGTTGGGTAGAAATGAAATGACAGTTGACAAAACTCGTACGGCAGTTGGGTAGCAATGAAACGACAGTTGACAAAACTCATACAAGAGTTGGGTAGCAATGAAACAATAGTTTGACAAAACTCGTACGACAGTTGCTAATAGGGTTTTGACTTTCTTGAATTTGCTGGTTTGAAAACTCATACAACACTGGGTTCTCAATCATACGACAGATGGGCAATACTGAAATGACATTTGACAAAAAGTCGTACAACTTTTGACTTCCTGAAATGACTTTTGACTCCAGAAAGAATTTTACGTCAATATTTGCAAAATTTTAGGTCTTCAGTTTTGGATTGTTTGCAAATTGTACTATCCAGATTTTGAAGGTTATACCAGATTTGATTGTTTTTAAGAGCCAAGTAGATAAACAAGCATGTAGAATAGCAAGCAAGTGATTCCAAGCACGTCTGAAAATAATGAACAAGGGCAAAAGAAACCTTGCGCATGAACAATCAAGTGACCAAATTGTGCTAATCCCTAAGAGTACTAATTGTGTCTGTTCTGAAAAGTTTTGTAATAACACACATATACCTGAAAGTGAAAAATTGGCCTCTCTAGGGTTTTTAGTAATGGTTTGACTCTGCAACTTTTATGATTCAAAGGGGTGAACTCCAATCCTAGTGCACCAGGGTTTTGACACAGTCTGAGAACTTAATCTTCAAGAGCTGCTAGGGAGATCTGACAACCCAAAAATGAACCATACCTATGGAGATTTCTTCCACAAGGACATTTATATAGCGGTTGTCACTACCACGTCGAATATGGCTATGACCGCTTGAGGTTCTGTCAACGCAGTTTTCCTTGTAAAGGGATTGTCTGCTACAGTTAACGCTCTCTAAAGATGACTCACAGATTTATACCACAAAGGGACTTGGCTCCAGATTCAAGGTTTTGACACCTCTTCACTTTAACCCAAACAAAGCAAGCAGATTAATCTGACACGCTAAGACAAAGTTTTGTTCCACCAAGGTCTGTGATATCAACTACACGTGATCTATCAACCTCTCCGGGGAGAGAATGTATCAATCAATAAGAGAAGATGCACTAACCAATTTTGATTCACCAAAGCTCATGATATCAACCCCATGTGATCTATCAACCTCTTCGGAGAGAGAATGTGTCGATCAATAAGAGAAGATGCACTAACCAAGTTGAATGTGAAACGCACTAAGTATCCTCCCTACCTACAAGGATTTTGTCGTCAAGAAAGATTTCGCTAGGAATCCAATCTCTGAAGAATCTCGAATAGTGTTCATAGGTCCTAATTACTATGTGAGCACAGATATATGTTCTGAAAGTAAATCTACCAAAAGCATCCAAAAAGTAGAAAGAGGAACACTTAACGCTTAAAGCAAATATGAGATGAGTCCACAAGGTGGAACACTTAACACCTCACACAAGCTAAAAAATGAGTCCACAACTTAGAAAACAAGTGAGTTCCTAAAAGCACAAAAGGGTTGCCAAGTGGAACATTTAATGCTTCTGTCCTATTGACCCCTCCCCTTTATGGCACTGAGATTGCAACCATGGGGCGAAAATGAGGGGCCGGTAGATTAGCGAGTCCAATAACCCAAGATAGCAATCAAGATCAATCACAAGTATTCTAAGACTACTTAATGAATCCTTAATGGATCACAACCTAGTATCAAATTATGCAAGTGTGTAGAAATAGATCAAAAGCATGAAAAGATGCACACAAGCTTGACACATAAGAGATTTATTTTAAGTCCAAATTGAAATGTTTTCAGAACAAGGAGAATACCTCGTGATCCTCGCTACGTGCTTAGTAGATTGTACCTAATTTTTAGCAATTCTTGCACTTTTCCCAATCAAAACCAGTAGAAAATCAATCAGAAATAGTAAATTTCAATTGTTAGGGTTAGCTGTCAGTCAAAATCTAAAAATCAAATCTGACAAACTGTCTGCAAAAATGAAACGACAATTGAAATCTGGTACCAAAACTCGTACGACAATGGGTATGCTCCTAGATGACAATCTAGAAACTCATACGACACTGGGTCTCTTACCATACGACAATCAAATCCTGATGCCGAAACTCGTATGACAGTGGGTCTCTTACCATATGACAATCAAATCCCGATGCCGAAACTCATACAATAGTGGGTCTCTTACCATACGACACTAGGTGTTTGATGAAACGACAATATAAAAAGCTCATACGACAGTGGGTCTCTTACCATACGACAGTCGAATCCTGATGCCAAAACTCGTACGACAGTGGGTCTCTTACCATACGACACTGGGTGTCTGATGAAATGACAATATAAAAAGCTCGTAAGACAGTGGGTCTCTTACAATACGACAAGCGAATCCTAATGCCAAAACTCATACGACAGATGTACGGACCGAAATTAAAAATCACACTGTATGGACAAAAAATAACGTCCTACTGAGAATACCACCAGAACGGCCAAGAGCAAGGGAATTCTGATAGAGAAATGATAGAAGATTGATAGAAATTAAGGGAAGCCCGTTTCAGGGCCCCACGGTGGGCGCCAGAAATGTGTGTGTGAAAATTGTACCTGATCTGTGGACACAACACTCAGTAAAACATTAGAGGTTAGTGATAATCAAAATCATGCAAAATTGAAAACTATCTAACCAAGTGATTTACTGCCTTCTAATAGGTGCGAGATTAATGTTCTCAGATTGTAATCAAGATCAGTGACCTAGATGACACCTAAATGAAGGATTTGAATGCAATTGATCTAGATATGAAATATGAATGCAATTAATCTATTTTTTTGATATTTTCTATGCAATAAGAATGATAAAACCGATATGAATCTATGCTAGATGAAATTGATATGCTATGAATGCTATTGAAAATTGATATGCTATGAATCTAACAATGATATGTAATATGAATGCAAAAATAAGATTGATCTCACAAAGATGTCGATTCGCAAGAGCTTTGATTCTTTAATTCCAATTCTTCAGCGTGATTGTGCAAAATATGAGATGAGATATGAAGAGCTAAAGCCTTTAATTTATAGAAATCCAGGGCTTTGGAGGTGCATGGATAAAAGCCATAAATCACTCAAATTGACTCATCTTGATTTTTGAGTTATCTGATCATGAAAGATAGTTAATTCTCAAAATCATGCAAAAACAACTTTTTAACTCAAATTAGAGTTTAGATCAGCTTTTTGAACTCCAAAAGGATGTTGAGTTCCAAAAAGTCAATAACTTGCATTGATTTTCTGATTTGGAGTTTAACTGTTTCTTTAATAATTAAGAATTAAATAAATAAATAAAGTGATTTATCCTCAACTCAACTGATTTTTGAAAATAAAATAATTAATTTATGGGTTAATTAACTATTTTATCAAACTTTTATTAAAAATTATATTATTAAATAATGACAACATGCTTTAATTAATTGAATAAGAATTTAATCAATTAAAGATAGGAACTTTGATTTATTGTCAAAATTAAATAATACAATTAATAATAGATAGAATTAAATTTAATTAAACAATTAAGTGGCAAGATATTAAATCTAATTAATTAAATATGAAAATATTCAATTAATCAAACTTAGGATAAATGTGATTTATTGCCAAATAATTATAAAATTAAAGATAATTATGATAATTTAGGAATATTGCTAGGAATATTCCCTGATGCAGAATTTAAGATAATCAATTATGATTCGATGATGTTTAGATGTGCCTTAGATTAGGACTTCGATGTCGATTTTGTTCGAATTGTCGATGTAGGAGGTTAATGAACTTATAGCCCATTTTTGGGGTATTACAATCTCAACTATAGATATCTTCAACAACTTAGTAGCAAGGATATGGTCAATGGTCTACCTCAAGTCAAGTATTCAGAGGGTGTATGTTCAGGATGTGAAATGGGAAAACATCTTGAAGAGAAGTTTGATAAGGGGAAGTCTTGGAGAGCAACATTTTTTCTTGAGTTAGTTCATAGTGATGTGATGGACCCATTTCCAGTGCCATCATTTGGCAAGGTTCATTATGTACTCACCTTCATTGATGAGTTTTCACGCTACACTTGGGTCTACTTTCTTGGTCACAAGAGTGAAGTGTTTGATAAATTTCTCACCTTCAAGGCTCATGTTGAGAAGTAATCAAGTAAAGCCATCAAGATTCTTCGAACAGATAATTGAATGGAATATGTGAACTCAAGGCTTATTGACTTCTGCACACTTGAGGGTATTGATCTTCAACATTCAGTTGCCTACACTCCATAGCAGAATGGTGTTGCAGAAAGGAAGAATAGGACCCTTAAGGAGATGGCCACTTGTATGATTCATGCTAAGTCTCTCGATCAAGCTTTTTGGGCTGAAGCTATATGTTGTGCCACTCACATACAAAATAGAACTCCTCATAAACCTTTGGATGGAGTTAATCCTTTTGAGGCTTGGTGTGGAAGAAAACCAGTTGTGAAAGACTTTAGAGTCTTTGGCTGTCCAGCTTGGGCATGCATACCTCCACAAAAATGTAAGGCATTAGAACCACAAAGCAAGCCTTGCATATTTGTTGGTTATCCTGAGACTCTTAAGGCATACAAGCTTATGGATCCTGAGACACATGAGATCTTCTTTGAGAGGAGTGTTTACTTTGAAGAGAATTGTCCTAGCTTGGATTCTTTAACTCCTCCTACTTCCTCCATTTTGGATAATGATAGTGATGATAGTGACTTGGAAGATGAAAGTCCCTCAGCCTCAACTCATAGGCCACCACCTTCGTAGGGTCAAGACATAGTTGAGGACATTCCTTCATCATCTTCTTCCTCCACTAGACCTCATTGGGCACAACAAACACTTGATTCAACAGGTTCACTTGTGGGGAATCCTTCAGACACTAGGAGGAAAAGGTCACAACACAACTCATTTCCACATGCTTATATTGCAATTGCTTCCAATCCACAATCATTCAAGGAAGGTTCAGGAGTTCTTGAGTGGGACAAAGCTATGGAGGAAGAGTATAACTCTTTGATGAGAAATAATACTTGGGACTTAGTTCCTCTTCCTAAGGGAAGAAAAGTGGTTCGATGTAAGTGGATCTATCAGACCAAGTTTGCAGTGGATGGAAGTGTGGATAAGTATAAGGCAAGACTTGTTGCAAAAGGTTTCTCTTAGGTTCTTGGTATTGACTACACCGAGACCTTTGCACCTATAGCCAAGATGAACTCCATTCATTTGACACTTTCTATTGCTATAGCTCATGGTTGGGTTGTACATCAGATGGATGTTAAGAGTGCATTTCTACATGGGGATCTTCATGAGGAGATTTATATGGAGCAACCACAGGGATTCATCTAGGATACTACTATGGTTTGCAAGTTAAAGAAGTCTATCTATGGCCTCAAACAGGCTCCTAGGGCTTGGTATGCCAAGATGGATTCCTTCCTTCTCTCAGCAGGATTCACCAGGTGTCATTCAGATTTGAATGTCTACATTCTTTGGTAGGATGACTCACACTTGATACTTGTACTTTATGTTGATGAATTGATCATTATAGGGAGTACTTCATCCATCATTGCTAGTGTCAAGTCTTATTTGTAGGATAGATTTTCTATGACAAACTTGGGTTTACTTCACTATTTTCTTGGTATTGAGATCACACGGTCCTCATCAGGGATCACATTTTCTTAGCCCAAGTATGCTCTTGATTTACTTTCTCGATTCCCACTCCATTTCTATTAGGTGTCAAGTTAGAGGCTAAGTGTTCTACACCACTTGTTGATGCTACATTGTATAGATAGCTTGTTGGAAGTCTCATCTACTTGACACATACACACCCTGACCTATCATTTGTAGTTGGCATGGTTTCTTGCTTCATGTAAGAGCCACATGAGCTTCATTGGAAGGTAGCCAAGCACATATTGCACTACATATAGAGTACACATACACATGGGATTCACTATGAAGCAGGTACAAGACTTCAATTGGTTGGATATACAGACTTAGATTGGGTAGGCGATCTTGATGGTTGCAAGTCTACTTTAGGTTACATATTTCATCTTGGTTCAGGCCCCATTTGTTGGCAGAGTAAGAAGCAACATGCTATTTCTCTTTCTTTGACTAAGGCTAAGTATCAAGGGGCTGTTACTGTAGCTACAAAGGCTATTTGGCTTTAGCATATCCTGAAGGAGTTTGGTTTCAGTATTCCATGACCTACAGTCATTCATTGTGATAATCAAGGTGCTATAGCGATCTCCAGACATCTTGTCCAACATTAGCAGACCAAACACATTGAGGTTCATATGCACTTCATTAGAGATTTGATACAGGAGTAGGTCATTGAGATGCAGTATTGTCCTACAGCAGAGCAGGTTGCAGACATCTTCACCAAACCCTTCACTGAGAGCAAGTTTCTTCAGTTGCAAGTTCTCTTAGGGGTGCGGGCTATTCCATCAGGGGGGTCACATGACTTCTTTATTCTATATTATGGGGGGGATCTTTTCCTCATATGAGGTCTTCTCTTTCATATTCTATTATTGTATTCATCTCTCTTTTTGGGGGAGGGTTTTTCCCATGAGGTTTTCCCTCTTTCTCCGCTTTATGAGAGATTGCATTGTTCTTGCATTTTGTACATGGGTACCTAACATGGCCTAGTAGCCAGGACCCATCTTGCATTGTGAGCTTAAGTGCATTCCCCTAAGTTGCACTTAAGGGGGGGTGTTGGTGTAATTAAGTATTTACTAATTACACTTTACTTAAGTTTACTTAGGATAATGCATTTGCATAGTTAGTTGTCTTTGAGACACCTAGGAGTTTGCATTTCTTTTTAGTACATGGTTAGGAGAATCTCCACTTTAGGTGTGATATTTTTCATCACATACCTCCTCATGTGTGAGATCCACCTTTAGTGTACTTATCACATTATCATCCTCTCATTGTTGCACATACTTTCATGTACAATGGAGGATGATCCACCTTTGGTGGACATGTGATTCCACCATGTCTAGTTGATATCTTATCACTTGCATAACTTCTAATTATCATGCATTGCCTATATATTGAGGCATTTCTACATTGTATGTAATCAATCTATTATCCATCATTTGATCATTATTGAATTCTTCATTTGATCATATTGCCTTGTCTCTCTTGTTTGTTCTATCTCTTGAGCTTCTAGATCTTGGTTTCTACTCTTTTCCTTAAACAAATTCTTACATTGTATGTAATCAATCTATTATCCATCATTTGATCATTATTGAATTCTTCATTTGATCATATTTCCTTGTCTCTCTTGTTTGTGCTATCTCTTGAGCTTCTAGATCTTGGTTTCTATTCTTTTCCTTATGCAAATTCTTACATGGTATCAGAGCCATTGGAGCATTCTTGATCAGCCGATTTGAAGAGATCTCGATGCAAGCTTTGAAGGTCCAAATCTTAGATCTGGCAACCAGTGTGTGATAGAGGCATCTTGGAGTAGATATGACCTCACCATTGCATCTGGGAGGCTATTTCGGTTAAAATCGACTATAAACTCACCCATATTCGGTGAAAGTCAAATTCGAGGCAAATTTTTTTTGCAAATCGGACCGTACGACCTGATCTGCCCTCTCTGGTACAATTTCAAAAAAAATATTTTTATTCCGTAATTATTTTTTTAGAATTTTTTCTGTTAAAAAAATTGGGCTTTGTACATGCCATGGACAAAGAATATTCTTTGTATCGGGTAACCTGATCTGATACCATGTAAGAATTTGCAAATAGCAAATATTGAACCAAGATCAAGAGGTTGAAGAAAAGCACAAGAGAGAAAATATGAATGCAAGGATGGATTGAATAGATCCAATGAATTGATGATCCTCACTATTGATGAATTCTCAATGAATTGAAATGATTACATAATAGGCCTCCTTATATAGGAAAGGCGATATGAGAGAATGATAAGGAGCTGATAAGCTATCTCCTATGCTAGGTGTAATCACATGTCCACCAAATGTGGATCATCCTCTAATATGAAATAAAGTATGTGCATTGGATTAGGATGATAATTTGATAAGAGCACAAAAGGTGGATCTCACACACAATGAGGTATGTGAAGACAACTATCACACAAAAAGTGGAATTTCTCCTACACCATGTGCTTAATAGATGTGCACACTCCTAGGTGTCTCAATCACAAATTACTATGCAATGCATTAACCTAAGTAATATTAAGTAAAGTATAATTAGGAATAATTAATTACACCAACAACTACTTTGGTCTCCAGGGAGATTAAGAGTCACATGCCTAAGGAAAATAGAAATTATATTGCACCTATGGCTGGGTCAATCCCATATGCCTACAAGGACTTGAAGTTTTACATGAAATAATTTGCATATGGGATATGCCAGGTGTTGGGAATTGATGCAGGCCCTGAGAGGATTACCTCTGATATTTTGATGTTAGTGATGGATTCACAAAGCTGTATGGTGAGAAAAGGGTATGATTTCATTGGTTATGTAATAAACAAGATGCATGAGGGTTTTCTATCTTGAAGAATTTCACCTCTGGTTCTCCACCTAGATTCATGAATTATTCCTTGCTGATGCACCTCATTGTGTATCACAATTATGGTCTTATAAATTTGAATGATCTCAACCCACAAATGATGTGGAATGGATAGCCTAACCTAGTACAGTTCTGGTTAGGAGTTTGGAGCCCTTATTTCCCTAGGTGAGATTTTGGTGCCTTTGAGAACTAGATTGTGTACCCCATTCTCTGGAGTTTGGGTGTAAATTGCACAAGATTATCCACCAAGGTCCTGCAGTTGGTGAGACCCCAATAGTTTGTTCATAATTGGACCAAGGGTCACAATTGGGGAGACATTTACTATGAGAAGGGCTATACGATGATTAGGGTTTATGAATGCCCTCAGCCTCCTCATCTACTTTCATTTTATGTTCCACCAAGAGTTGCATTTCTAGAGTTTGTCTGGAAACTCACGTTGATAGAAGAAGAACACTTGGCTTCCCATAGGAAAGGGACTCTCACTCCTCAGCACTTCAAAGTGCACTATATTACAATTGGAAAGGGATATTTTAGTAAGGTGAATGATTGGTTAGAGAAATACAGGATGTTTGCAGCTCCACATAGGTATGTAGATACAGAAGGTTTCATGGCTGCTACAAGGAGATACTACATGCCTACCATTCCTTTCAATAAGAAACATGAAGAGTATCCTAAGGAGGATGTGATCAGAAACATCATTGAAGATGATGAAGTAGAGAAAAGAATTAGACAATTGGATCGGTTACAAAAAATTGAGAGAGAAGTAAAAGGAAAAGGATTGGTATTTGGGGGTTTCTTTCCCACTTTGCCTTACCTCCAAAGACTTGAGAAGATGATGGCTCAATTTAACACATTAGTTTAATCCATGAAGGATTAGATTGATGATGCTAATCAGGGTAAGAAGGCCCACTCTGATTTTGAATGTGAAGAGGATAGTGATGGTGGATACCCAATATATAGCCCACCCCCATGGAGAAGCCATTAATTGAAGAACCCAAGGAAGGAGGTGAGACTGTCAGCCTCAGTGAGCTGCCTAGCTCAGAAGACACCCCTGAGCCCTTACAAAAGAAGAGGAAGTTAACGGTTGGAGAGCCATCAAAGAAGAGGAAGGATAGAGTAAGTGTCCTCTACACAGGGACTAGCTTTCATCACCATGAAATAAGGAAAGCAATCAGAGAGGCTAAAAGGAAACAAAGGTATGAAACAAAGGATGTTGTGTTGCCTCTGGCTTTAGGCTAGGATGAAAGAATAATTGAATAGGATGCTTTCTTGAAAGATGATAATTTTGTGAATTATGAGGAATTCAAGAGTTTCTTAATGTGGCATAAGCAGCAACAGGTAGCCTCAAATGTGCAAATAACTGAGGAGGGTCAAGTGCCAGATGAGGCATTACAAAAATTGAGAGAATATGACCCTGAGGTAGAAAATCTTACCCCAGATGAAGCCAGAGAGTTAGTAAGAAAAAGTAATATGTTGCTTGTTCTTGGATGGAGTTTGTATACTGACTTCATAGTTGATCAAATAAAGAGACAAGAAGATGTTACCCTATCTTCAGAGACCCAAGTAGGGGATATAATAAAAGGATTTAGGTATAGCCCAAAAAATCAGGCCTTGGCCATGTGGAGTCTATATCCAAAGGATAGAAAGCCATAGATTTTGAATGTGAAATAATAGATGGAAGGGGATAAAATTGTGTGGTCAATCCACAATATAGTGGACCTAGAAATTTCTTAGGTTTTGACCCAATTTTCTAAATTAAATGAAGATAATCTAAATAGTTGTCAAAAAGATATGGTAATCTTTTAGAATATTATAGTGCCTTGGTAAAAGATAGGGACTTGCAGATCATAAAAGTTATAGCATTGGAAAAAGAGGTAGAGGAGTTGCAATTACAAATAATCAATACTCTTGTAGTGGCTCCTACACCTCCTGAACAACTTGTAGTAACAGAGGCACAAGGAATGATAGAGGAGGAGGTGGCAGCAGAGCTGGAGAAGATTAATGAGGAGAAGAATGAGGCTATATTGTAGGCCCTTTTGAATATTTTGCAGCACAAAATGAATACAATTAAGGATAAATTTGACCTAGTTTTTAATGCTTATGGCAAGTTTCCTGAATTGCAAAAGGAGGTCAATAATTATGTGCAAATTTTGAGTGGATTTCATATAGTGTGGTCTGTCAGAGCACCACTTTTTGAAAGATTGATTTTGGTTCAATCTTTGGGGAGTGACATACCGGATATAGTTGTAAGAGTTGGTGAGGAGATTGATAGAATTAAAGCCATATTACCACTTTTCAAGGGTAAGGAAAATCTAATTAAGGCTAAGATAGCCATGCTCAGCTCCTGTTCCAACAAATTCATCCCCTTAATTTTGAGTACAGATGGGGCCATAAAGAGCCTTGATCAATGGAGATCTGATGTTGATCTTCTACTACCTAGGAAAGTGGCCTTTTTAGGTGAGGATAATAATGTTGATTTAGAAAGATTCAAAAAAGTGCTAGATGAAGCTATAAAAGCACTTGTGGACCTCACCATATTTGTATCAGAAGTCAAGGCAATCACAGATGCTAGGTGGGAAAGACAAAAGGCCCAACTACAACTTGTCCAAAACTTTAATTGGCTGTCAAAGGAATAGGCAACTGCATGGGATGAATTGACAAAACCCAAAAAGGCTAGATCTGCCGCAGTTGATTTGGACATTTTGGATGAAGATTGAGAAGGACATCTGACACACCTGACACTTAATCTGAGGAATACAGGATTGATAAGCTATCATTCAAGAATGGTGTAGGTTAGCCTGAAATGGTAGTCACCATATCTCATTGAACTCAAGGAGCTATCATAAATATTTGCAGTTGAAGGTGTCAGTTTTTGAGCAACCAAAGATGTACATTTATCTGAGGAAGTTTTGTCCTTTCACCGCCTAGGGGTTGGGTGTATTTTATTCTTATTATTGTCTCTTCTATTTTTAGAGAGTTAAGTTTTTCAACCACCCAAAGCTTGTTGCATTCTCACTAATGAGGGAATTCCAAGGTGGTTGAAAAGAGGTTGTATATAGAGTTGTGTAATACCCCAAAAATGGGCTATAAGTTCATTAATCTTCTATATCAACAATTCGAATGAAATCGACATCAAAGTCCTAACCTAAGGCACATTTGCACATCATCGAATCCTAATTGATTATCTTAAATTCTGCATTGGGGAATATTCCTACTAATATTCCTAATCATCATAATTATCTTTAATTTTATAATTATTTGGCAATAAATCATATTTATCCTAAAATTTGATTAATTAAATATTTTGCATATTTAATTAATTAGATTTAATATTTGCCACTTAGTTGTTTAATTAAATTTAATTCTATCTATTATTAATTGTATTATTTAATTTTGACAATAAATCAAAATTCCTATGAATAATTGATTAAATTCTTATTTAATTAATTAAAGCATGTTGTCATTATTTAATAATATAATTTTTAATAAAAGTTTGGTAAAATAGTTAATTAACCCATAAATTAATTATTTTATTTCAAAAAGCAGTTAAGTTGAGAATAAATCACTTTATTTATTTATTAAATCATAATTATCCATGTGCACATTCAAGGACCAGTTAAACTCAAAATTGAAAAAATCAATGCAAGTTGTTAGCTTTTTGAAACTCAACATCTTTTTGAGTTTTAAAGTGGATCTAAACTTCTAATTCGAGTTGAACTATGCTTTTGCATAATTTTTGTGACTTAATTATCTGTTATTTAAAAATAACTCAAAAATTAACCTGAGTTATTTGAGTGATTTATGGCTTTCTTTCACAACCTCCAAAGCCTTGGATTTCTATAAAAACAAGGCTCAGCTCTTCATAATTCATCTCTCAATCATCTCTCGAATTTGCATCAAATCTCTCAAATCATCTCATAATTTTGCAAGCTTACTTTGCCAAAGTCATCTACGAATTGCACAACTATTTTGAAGAATTGGAATTTGGAGAATCAAAGCTTATTGTGAATCAAGGTTATTGTGAGATCAATTTGTTTTTTTTTTACATTCATTTAGATTCTTTTTCATATCATTGTTAGATCATTTTAGCATATCAATTTTCATATTAGCATAGATTCATATCAGTTTTTATCATTCTTATTGCATAGAAAATATAAAAAATATAGATTAATTGCATTCAATTCATATCTAGATCAATTGCATTCAAATCTTTCATTTAGGTGTCGTCTAGGTCACTGATCTCGATAATAATCTGAGAACATTAATCTCGCACCTACTAGAAGGCAGTAAATCGCTTGGTTAAATTAGATTTCAATTTTGCACGATTTTGATTTTTGCTAACCTCTAATGTTTTACTAAAGTGTTGTGTCTAGAGATTAGGTACAATTTTCAAACACACATTTTTGGCACCCACCGTGGGGTGCCAGAAATGTGTGTGAAAATTGTACCTGATCTGTAAACATAACACTTTAGTAAAACATTAGAGGTTAGCTATAATCGAAATTGTGCAAAATTGAAAACTATCTAACCAAGCGATTTACTGCCTTCTAGTAGGTGCGAGATTAATGTTCTCAGATTGTTAACGAGATCAGTGACCTAGACGACACCTAAATGAAGGATTTGAATGCAATTGATCTAGATATGAATTGAATGCAATTAATCTATTTTTTTGGATTTTCTATGCAATAAGAATAATAAAAACTTGATATGAAATCTAATCTATATGAAATTGATCTGCTAAAATGATCTAACAATGATATAAAAAAGAATCTAAATGAATGTAAAAAAAAACAAATTGATCTCACAATAGCCTTGATTCGCAATAAGCTTTGATTCTCCAAATTCCAATTCTTCAAAATAGTTGTGCAATTCATAGATGACTTTGGCAAAGTAAGCTTGTAAAATTATGAGATGATTGGATGCAAATTTGAGAGATGAATTATAAAGAGCTGAGCCTTGTTTTTATAGAAATCCAAGGCTTTGGAGGTGCATGGATAAAAGCCATAAATCACTCAAATTAACTCAGTTTGATTTTTGAGTTATTTGATAATAAAGATAATTTAATTCACAAAAACATGCAAAAGCTAAGTTTTAACTGAAAATAGAGTTTAGCTTTAATTGATAATTGATAGTTGTCTGCTTTTATGATTGTGCATGTTTTATTTATGAATTAATTTAATAATAAAGTGATTTATTTCCAACTTAACTGCTTTTAAAAATAAAATAATTGATTTATGGGTTAATCAATTATTTAATCAAACTTTTATTAAAAACTATATTATTAAATAATGACAACTTGCTTTAATTAATTAAATAAGAATTTAATCAATTATTCATATGATATTAGATTTATTGTCAAAATTAAATAATATAATTAATAATAGATAGAATTAAATTTAATTACACAATTAAGTGGCAAATATTAAATCTAATTAATTAAATATGAAAATATTCAATTAATCAAACTTTAGGATAAATGTGATTTATTGCCAAATAATTATAAAATTAAAGATAATTATGATGATTAGGAATATTACTAGGAATATTCCCCGATGCAGAATTTAAGATAATCAATTATGATTCGATGATGTTTAGATGTGCCTTAGAGTAGGACTTTGATGTCGATTTCGTTCGAATTGAAGATGTAGGAGATTAATGAACTTATAGCCCATTTTTGGGGTATTACAAGTTGAAGACTCATTTTTGTGAAGAGGTTGGAAAGATATAGAAAAATAGAACAGGATTGCTTGGAAGCAGATCACCAAGTTATGTGTTTGGTCTTCTGAGTAATGGAATTGTGAATGTAAGTGGCAAGTTGATTTTAATACAAATACATTGCAACTTCTGCCATATCTTGTTGTTGTCTTTTTGCTTATATATCGTACTCTTGTATGTTTTTCATGTTAGGCATTTGAAATATACCAATTGTAAGGAAACCTGCTTGGGTGTTTTATGAGTTTCTTTCAAGGAAAGAATTGAAGGTTCTCATATTTCATTTTGGAGAGTAGATATATTTGTATGGATCTTTGATGATAACAATATTTGGTTAATAGGATAGTTTGTAAGGCAACCTATTTGTATTTGCAGTTGGTATGTAAGGCATACTGTTGTGTTTCTTTTAGAGTTTACTTGTTGATTTGCATTGTGATTCTATTGCCCTTAGGGTAAGGCACTGGTTTGGTGTTTGTTTCTTACAATTTTATCTTTCATAGATCTCAGAATAAATATTGAAACCTTCACATCATTTACCAATACCTTTTCATTTCATGTTTGTTGCACCAAATAGCTTGGATTGTACCTAGCGCATTCAGTTCATATTTCCAGATTTTGTAAAGAGAGAATCACATTAGGTTGTCCCTCCTTAAAAGGAATAAGGATGAGAATCCTTAAAGTGCTAATTACTAATTTACTTACAATCACACTTTTTCTGGTCAAAATTTGCATTAAAGTGGTTACAGTCATATGCAAAGTGTTTTATAGGTTTATGCATTAAGAAAAATAGAAGCTAATCAGTGTCTACTCATAAGAATACTGTAAAGATAGTCATCATTAGAAGGTAATACCTACTTGAGTTTGTGGAGCTCGAAAGTGAAGGAGGACCTTATCCAATCCTTAGCAATTAGGCCTTTCTCTTGTGGGAATTAGTCTCAAGGAGCATAAGTTCAAGTATCAAGTTTGACCCTACAAGAAAAATCCCTAATATAATGTATTTGAATTAAATACATCTGGAGCCTCTTATTTTGTTGCAAAGGTACATGGTAGTTGGTAATGGCATAGAATGTTTTGTCATGTTAACTTTGCTAATATTGTGAAGGAAAGTTTGACTAATGTAGTAAGAGATCTACCAAAGATTGTGAAACCATCTAACAATATATGCAGAGAATGTGTTATGGGATAACATACTAGAAGCAATTATAAAAGAAAAGCATATACATCAAAAGGAAAGTTGGATCTGTTAGAAAGTAAAGTCCACCAAGATAACTAAGAGGGGGGGGGGGGTGAATTAGTTATCAGATAATTATAACCTTTATCAACTTCAAAAACATTTAACCATGTAAGCAATGTAATTACCAACCATAGAAAGATATTCATACACAATGACACAATAACACAAGATATGTTGACTAGGGAACCTCTTGATCAAAGAGTAAACCCTAGTGGGAATGATGCCCACAAAAGATGCACTAATATAAATATTCCTTGTGAAAGGATGGACTCTATTAGTAGTCTTATGAAATGCATTCAGTACATGTGAATCCCTGTTAGGAGATTTTGAATCCCTATTAAAAGATTCTAACCCTGTTAGGAGTTATGGAAGACAGAAGGACCCACTGCCCAAACAGCTTCAGGGTAAGATCACTGAACACACTGTTCAAATGACCTTAATATTATTCAGCAAAATAATATGAAATATGTTACCTTCTTTTTGTGCCAAACTACAGTCACTGCTACACCAGATCTCAATTCCAGATCTTTGTACTTCGCATGTCTTCCTTCACAATTTTTCTTTCACAACTTCTTTAGCTCTTTTCTTCACTTCATGCTTACATTCACATTCACCCATACTGTGCTCACACTTCTTTCATATTGCTACTCCTTTCAAAATAAAGAAAAAAATTCCTTCCTTTATACCACACTCAAATAATTACAAATGAGTCGGCACACGAATACAAAATAAAAGTTTCCACATGCTACATCAGAATTAAACAAAATTGTCAGCTTCCAGATGTAATAACTATTCACTCATGTGACGTCAAAGTTTGTGTTGTGAACCACATCACTATCAATGTGTCTCCACCTTCCCTTTAATTGTGCAAAACTATATTCCATCCCGATTAGGAGATATCATCTGATTTCCACAAACCGCTACTCAAGAACACTGCCTGAATACTGCTTCCACCAAAATGCTCATAACCTTTATGAATAAATGAATTTCTATCTATGCTCTTAACTATAGACAAAAAACATATCAAAGAATATAACCTCAACATCGCATAGCTGCATCTACAATATCCCATGTGCGCTAATCAAAACATTGTCTGCTTCTCTGCTAGTCTCTAGAAGAATACTATGTTGACATCAATGACAATCATAGTAATGAATGCAACAACAACTACTACAGAATGACTGCCAACATCCACAATTCATTCCTAACAATCTCCCCCATTAGCATTGATGGCCACATAGATGAAAAACATCCAATGTTCCAAAAATCCAATACTGCTGCTCTGACAAACATTTCAAATCTTGCTTCGTTGTCCTATTCAGTTCTCTCCAATAGATGGTACAAGTGGTTTTTCATGTACACTTCTACCGTATTGACATCACTGATAGAAATTTCATCACTATGTCAACAACAACTCAATGTCAATAGACACTATTCAGAAAATACATTCACAAGAGTTCTCATCACTCAGCTCACATACTCCCCCATAGAGGAAGTACCGACATCCAATCCAGAAAGATAGGGATCATATACCACTGGACAGATGCAACCAACTACATCATTACTTAAAAGTAGGCTGGGGCATAACCCCAAGCATACCTCTCAGATAATCAAATGTATCCTTAGGTAAAGGCTTTGTAAATATGTCTGCTATCTATTCCTTTGTGCTTCTGTACTCCAGTCTGACTTCTTTTTCAACAACTTTCTCTCTTACAACATGATACTTGATCTCTATATGCTTAGTCTTAGAATGTAAAATAGGATTCTTAGACATACTAACTATACTGGTGTTGTCACAATGTATGACAATAGGCTCAACAAATCTAATTCTGATATCCTTCAGCATCTACTTCATCCAAATTATCTGGTTACAATTGTTTGCTTCTGCTACATACTTTGCTTCTGCTATGCTTTGTGAAATACAATTCTGCTTCTTGCTTAGCCAAGAAACTAATCTTCCTCCAAGAAAAAAGGCTCCACCATTGGTGCTTTTCTTGTCATCAACACTACCTCCCCAATCAGCATATGTATATGCACATAGGGTAAAATCATCAAATTTTTCATACCACAATCCAGAGTCCATTGTACCTCTTAAATATCTCAGTATCCTCTTTACTGCTGCATAATGTGACTCTCTAGGTTCAACTTGAAATCTTGCTACCATTCCAACTGAATGTTGTATATCTAGTCTAGTACGTGTTAAGTACTGTAATCCTCCAATCATGGATCTATATTTCTTTTTTTCAATTGCCGGTGTTTCATCTTTGCTGGATAGTTTATGTCCTATAACCATAGGTGTTCCAACTGGTTTACAATTCTCCATTCCAAATCTTTTCATCAAATCATTCAAGTACTTTTTTTGACATACAAAGATACCATCACTATTCTATGTTATCTATAATCCCAAAAAGTATTTCATCTCACCAATCATAGTCATTTCAAATTTAGTCTTCATTTCATCAGCAAATTTGTCACTAGCTTCATCTTCTCCTCCAAAGATAATGTCATCAATAAAAATAACTATAATCAACAAACCATTTTCAATTTCTTTTGTATACAAATTGCTATCAGTTGTTCCTTTAGTAAATCCCAATTTCAACAAATACTTATCTAGTCTAGCATACCAAGTTCTAGGTGCTTGCTTTAGTCCATATAATGCTTTTTTCAGTTTGCATACCATGTCTCCTTCTTGAGTCAAAGGAAAACCTTCAGGCTACTTAATGTAGACTTCTTCTAATTCTCCATTCAAAAATGCTGACTTCACATCCATATGATACACTATGAATTTTTTTTAAAGATGCATAGCCCAAGAACATTCTTACTACTTCAATTCTTGCCACAGGTGCAAAAGTTTCTTCATAGTCAATTCCTTCTTGCTACGAGTATCCTTTACAAACTAATCTTTCTTTATTTCTTACTACTTCTCCTTATTCATTCATCTTGTTTCTGAATACCCATTTAGTTCCAATCACATTCTTGTCTTTAGGTCTAGAGACAAATTCCCATGTCTTGTTCTTTTCAATTTGATCTAGTTCTTCTTTCATAGCATTAATCCAATGTTCATCTTCACAAGCTTCACTAGTAGATTTAGGTTCAATTTGAGAAATCAAACATAAATGTACCTTATTTCGAGTCAGAACTCCTCTATCCAAACTTCCAATAACTTGCTCAACAGGATGATGTCTTGATATATACTTGTTTGGTTTCATAGTTATAGATCTTGCTTCAACTGTAGATTCTTCTCTAGATTCCTCTCTGGTTTCTTCTATAGGACTCTCATTCAAAAATTCACTGTCAGTTTCATAGAATAATTCAGTAGTTTCAATGTTAGGCTGAGGATGAGCTTCTTCATCAGATTCATAGTCAAGCATTCTTTCCTGAATTTTAAACTTCTCATCAACTTTAACATTTGAGCTTTCAACAATAGTTTTAGTTCTCTTATTGTAACATCTATATGCTTTTCTCTTCAAACAATATCCAAGAAAAATACCTTCATCACTTCTAGGATCAAAATTTCCAATATCATCATCTCTCTTTATATATCATTTGCTTCCAAAAATTCTAAAATACTTAACTAAGGGTGCATGTCCAAACCATAATTCATTAGGTGTCTTGTCTATGTCTACTTTGATTTGTACTTTGTTCATTGTATATACTGTTGTATTCACTGCTTCTCTCCAAAATGTCTTTGCCAAATCATTCTCAAATAACATAGCTCTTACTGCTTCAGCCACTGACCTGTTTCTTCTTTCTACAATACCATTTTGTTCAGGTGTTCTAGGGGCTGAAAACTATATCTTAATACCATTCACTTCACAAAAAGTGTTAAAATCTCTAGAATTAAATTCTCCACCTCTATCAGATCTCAAGCATTTAATCTTCATTCCAGATTCATTCTCAACTTTATTCTTAATGATCTTAAACTTATCAAATGCTTCATATTTTTCTTTCAGAAATGCAATTCACATCATTCTTGTAAAATCATCAACAAGAATCATAAAATACCTTTCTCCATAGAATCGTCTAGTCCTGGTAGGACCGCTTAAGTCTATATGAACAATCTCCAACTTCTCTGCTGATGTGAACTTCTTACTAGGAAATGAACTTCTCTTTTGCTTAGCCATCACACATTCTTTGCAAATCATGTTAGTAGGCTTCATAATTTTAGGCAAATCCCTTACTACAAGTGTAGTACTTACTTTCACAATGTTATCAAAGTTTATATGACAAAACCTTCTATGCCACAACCAACTATCATCAATTTTAGTAATCAAGCATGTCATCTCAGTAGGATTCAACTGAAATACATTACCTCTGGTTCTAGATCGAGTTCCAATCAGATTTCCATCTTTATCCTTTGTCACACAAGTTTTCTCAGTAAACCAAACTTGATATCCCTTATCCACTAACTGTCCAACACTCAAAAGATTATGTTTCAATCCATCAACAAAGTAAACATCATCAGTATTAGTCTTTCCATCAAGAGTAATAGATCCTATAACTTTAATCAAACAAGGTGCATTGTTACCAACTCTAATAATTCCTCCATCATAGTTGTTAAACTTTATGAACTTCTTCATGTCACCAGTCATATGATGTGAACAACCACTGTCTATAATCCAATTAGCTTTCTTTTCAACTTGGGAAACTAATGCTTTTTCCTCCTTAACATCAGATTCAAAATTCTCTTCTTTAATTTCTACAAATCCTATTTCATCATTAATCTTAGTATCACTTTCACTCAAAGTTCTTTCTATACTAGCTTCAAGATATTCATCATTAGCATAATAACATTCCTTAGATCTTCTAGGCTTAAAATTATTTCTATACTTCTTAACTATCTTTGGACACTTAGATGCAAAATGATCATATTCTTGACAAGTCCAACATTTAAAAATTTTCTTACCATCTGGTTCTCTTTTCACAAGAAAGGCAATACCTTCTTCAATCTTCTTATCTTCTTCATTTCTAGATCTGCTACTACTAGCATAATCTCCACTCACACTGGTACTTCTTGACAAAGTAGGATGAATATTAAAAGCACTGAATGTTGTCTCCATTCTAGGTAAGTCTCCTGATACCCTCAGGTTCATTTTTGCTACTTCCAATCTTCCAAGAAGAGTCTCTCTTGTAAAGTTTGTAGTACAAGGTATAGCTTGTTTAATCATCTGTGTTGTCTACTTAAATATAGGAGTCAATGTCCTTAGAATTTTCCATATCCCTTCATTCTTTGTCTTTTTTCTTCCACAAGCTTTTATTCCTGCAATAATTTTTGACATTCTACCAATATAGCTTCTAATAGATTCATCTTCCATCATTCTTATATCTTCAACTGCACATATCCAATTATGTAATCTAGCTCTCTTTGCATGTTCATCACCTTCAAAAGTAGAGTGTAAAGCTTTCCAAATTTGATGGGCTTTTGTTAAACATTTTACCTGACTGTATTCATTCTCCCTAAGTGCTGTAAAAAATGCTTCTCTTGCAAGTATGTTACACATGAATAGATCTAGCTCATCTTTAGATCCTGTCTCAAGATTATCTTCTCCAATGATTATCTTTTCATTCTTTGTAATCAACCAATAACCTGGTCCTAAACATAGTAGATGTGTCTTCATCTTCTCTTTCCAACTATCAAAATTTACTCCATCAAACTTAGAGCTGTCTTTCTTGAAATTCGCCATGGATCTCCTTAAGTTAAACTTTTCTTTCAAGGACCTGCTGCTCTGATACCAATTGTTAGAAAGTAAAGTCCACCAAGGTAACTGAGAGGGGGGGGGGGGGGTGAATCAGTTATCAGATAATTATAACCTTTATCAACTTCAACAATATTTAACCATGTAAGCAATGTAATTACCAACCATAGAAAGATATTCATACACAATGACATAATAACACAAGATATGTTGACTAGGGAACCTCTTGATCGAAGAGTAAACCCCGGTGGGAATGATGCCCAAAAAAGATGCACTAATATAAATATTCCTTGTGAAAGGGTGGACTCTGTTAGGAGTCTTATGAAATACATTCAGTACATATGAATCCCTATTAGGAGATTTTGAATCCCTATTAAAAGATTCTAACCCTGTTAGGAGTTATGGAAAACAGAAGGATCCACTGCCCAAATAGCTTTAGGGTAAGATCACTGAACACACTGTCCAAATGACCTTAATATTATTCAGCAGAATAATATGAAATATGTTACCTTCTTACTATGCCAAATTGCACTCACTGCTACACCAGATCTCAATTCCAAATCTCTGTACTTCGCATGTCTTCCTTCACAATTTCACTTTCACAACTTCTTTAGCTCTTTTCTTCACTTCATGCTTACATTTGCATTCAACCATACCATGCTCACACTTCTTTCACATTGCTAATCCTTTTACAATAAAGAAAAAAATTCCTTCCTTTATACCACACTCAAATAATTACAAATGAGTCGGCACACAAATACAAAATAAAAGTTTCCACACGCTACATCAGAATTACACAAAACTGTCGGCTTCCAGATGTAATAAATCTTCACTTGTGTGACCTCAAAGTTTGCACTATGAACCACATCACTATCAATGTGTCTCCACCTTCCCTTTAACTACACAAAACTAGATTCCATCCCAATCAGGAGATATCATCCGATTTTCAGAAACCGCTACTCAAGAACACTGCCTGAATACTGCTTCCACCAAAATGCTCATAACTTTTATGAATAAATGAATTTCTTTCTGTGCTCTTAACCATAGAAAAATAACATATCAAAGAATATAACCTCAACATCACATAGCTACATCTACAATATCCCAAGTGCGCTAATCAAAACACTGTCTGCTTCTTTGCTAGTCTCCAGAAGATTACTATGTTGACATCAATGATAATCATAGTCATGAATGCAATGACAACTACTACATAATGACTGCCAACATCTAGCATTCATTCCTAACAGGATTTGGTACATACAGATCTATGTGGACCTTCAAGGACAAGATCATACTATGGTGAAAGGTATTTTATACTTTTTGTTGATGACTTTTCTAGAATGATGTGGGTCACTTACTTGAAAGAGAAATCAAAAGCATTTGATAAATTCAAGATATTCAAGGTAAAAGTAGAGAATGAATCAGGATTAAATATAAAATGTTTGAGATCAGATAGAGGTGGAGAGTTTACTTTAGACTTATTCAATTCATACTACGAAGAGCATTAAATACAAAGATAGACATATGCTCCTAGGACTCCACAATAGAATGGGATAACAAAGTGAAGGAATAGAACAATATTGGATGCTACTAGAACTATGTTCCTTGAAGGAAATGTATCTCATATGCATTGGAGAGAGGTTGTTGGGACAATAGTGTACACATTGAATAGAGTTCAAATTAGAAGGTACAAGTAAGACTCCTTATGAATTATGATTTGATCATACTCCTACTATAAAATATTTCAGAGTATTTGGTAGTAAGTGCTATATAAAGAGAGATGATGAGATAGGAAAGTTTGATGCTAGAAGTGATGAAGGAATTTTCCTTGGTTATTCTACTAAGACCAAGGCTTATAAATGTTTCAATATGAGATTAAGGAAGATGATTGAAAGTAACAATGTGAAGATAGATGAAAGGTTTCAGATACAAGAGAGAATGTGTTGGTACTCTAAAATCTGATTTGATTTTAGAGTCTACATTCAAAAATTTCTCCTAAGATTAAGTTAAGTGCTTCAAAGACTAGTTTAAAAGACCCAAGTTCAAGTGCATATAAAGATAGGCCTGATGATATCCATGGGATGGCGTTTGGGACATGTTTTCCTCACCTTGTATTTAGCATATGCAATTGGTTGCAACAATCAGAATTCAGTTTTGACATGTTTTGAAGACACCCATTTGGAGGCTAGTGCACAAATCTACACTTTGCATTATATTCGGTTTTTACCAGGTCACCAACTTTAGAGGTTTTCATCTAACACTAGAATGATAGTCATGATAAAAGGAATATTGCATCATATTTTAGGCATGAGATTGTGTATCCATGACCATTTTAAGATTCCTAAAGGTTTGTATGATCAGTTTACCAAGGCACTTCTGTTTGCATTTTATTCAGTCTCACTGAATGTGGGAATGCAGAATTTGAAGTAGCCTACTTTGAGATCATACAAATTGCATCCAGTCAGTGATCAGGAGGAATTGAAGGTTGTTTTATACTTTAGACATGTAAATGATTCCCCCTGATGAGTTTCATATCATGACCAATCCGTTTGAACCCTACCCTCACTCAGTTCCAAATGAAATTCTACAATTTCACTATCTTTCAATTCAAGATGTTCTAAGTAGCTGGCTTTAAAGATTAATCCTTGATGGTTAGTTGATCATATGTTCAATCTGATTACAAAATTGTTTTCTATGTGTGAGAGATATTCTCCACCCAAGGTTTTAGACCATGAGAGTCCTGTTTGATATGATTGCAAGGTTAGACAAAAAGTGTTTTATGCTGATGAATAGTACTGACAGAACAAACTTCATCAAGTAACCATTTTCAAAAATTCATATCTTATTATCAGATGATTGTTTCCAGATGATGATTGTTCCCTCGCATTCCTTGTAGGTGAATTTTCTACTAGAATAGGTGGTTTAGCCTCAGCTCCTTATTTGACATTTTTGGTACATCTCCTTCAAAGGTTGTTTCTAGTATTTTTAGTTTGTCTTTATTGAACAAATTTGAACAGGTGTTTTCAAGTTTTAAAATCTTCTACCCTGTTGATCTTTATAGAAATCCATTTGACAGAGTGTTTCTTTGTACTACAAGGTCAATGTTCACCAAGTTTCGGCATTCAATGATAAGTTTTGAGTAGTCTTTTGAAGGTGCGACTAGAGGCATTTTATTCATTTTGATGACTTTGGAAAAGTTGTTAAAATCAAAGGTTTTTTATATGTCTGGCATTGTCTAGATCAGATCTAGTTGCAGATGCCAATCATTTTGGACATTTTTGAGGTCTAGGTGTTTGAAAACAAAAAATTTTTAGGCCGAACCTGCTTAGGGCCCAACCTGCCTCATTTTCTTAAAAAGGGGGCTCTATCATCTTTAGAGTAGAGATCCAAGTTCCCAAAGACTAGATGATCTAGCTACAAGTATAGATAAAGAGAAAGGAAATAAGTCCTGAGTTTCTTTAGAGTTAGAACATCTAGATGATTTATCCATTTTTTATATTAGTGATATTATCAACGCAATGATAGTAAACTAGTCAACCCCACTCCACAGAGCAGCAAAGTTTGGCAATACCCCACTTGTTCTTGAGTTTCTAGAACAAAGCATTGACCCTTGCATCAAAAACAAGAGAAATGTTCAAGGATAAACTATTTTATTATCCATCTCCTGGGTTATTTTCTAGGGCGTTAGCAATGGGAAACACATCAAAAAAGAATGAAAATAACAAGGAGAAAAGATTACTTTTCCTAGTGTCAGAATGCAGTTCTCATGTTTCTTCAATGGAATTTAATGGCATACTATATCAAATAAAGGAAACAAACACTGAATGAGGACTGAAATTTTTTGCATAATATGTTTTGTTCACTAAAGACTATGTGATGCGCACACCTACTTCAGCAATGTGCACACCTTTTGGTCTTGTGTGCACTCACTGTGTCACTAATTGTGAGTCTCTTTGAGGGAGTTGCATACATCAAATTATGCTACGCATGTTGAAGAGTGTTGGACATAGTAAAATATGAGGTTGTGTGTGCCATATGCATTCTTTTTGAAACACACTAGCCAACAGAGAAAGCTCTTCACACCAATTCATGAGGCACCAAAATGAGCACGTGTGTGCATGGAGTTGGAGTGTTGCTACTCATGCACAGAGAAGTGCTTCTATGCAAGCCAAGGGAAGTAAAGGTTTCCTACAAATACATTTGCATAACAAATGATAAACATCAATTGACTGCATAATACAAGGGGTCCTATGTGCATGATGTTTGAATGGGATTCTATATGCGGCAAGGAAAGAAATATGGTTTCCCACTCATTTAATGAAGGTGTGTAGTACTCCATAGGGTTATGAAATCCCTTAGATGCCATCTATATGGGCCAAGAAGAGGTGGCCAGGAGTGTCTAGTAGCTCACAAACAAGAACAAGGTGAGATGTTTGCAGGTTTGTGCATTTGGAGGGAAGTAAAGAAGGTGTTGAGTACTGGGATTTATTCCACATTCATCATGAAAGATGCCAAGAACATTTTTGTAAGCAACAACAATCGAATTTTATGTAAATATAAGAAAGAGAGGAGAGGAATTGGGGCCTCTCGGACTTCTGTGGGCCTAGCTAGCTGGTGCACACAAAACATATTTTGAATGAAAATGCTATTAAATAAAGGGAGTTTAGTCTGACATTGACAACATGGAGAAAGAATAGGTTGTTTAAGAGGAAATACTCACAATACATCGGTGTCCAAATGTGGAAGCTTGGATGGATCCAACCCACGCAAGCACAGATTTTTATGATCATTTAGAAGAGGCTAGCTGGAAAAATCTTGAAAGACAGGAAGCTGGAAAGCTAAATGTGCATCCTTAGTCCAGAGTGTAGTATTCTATGTTGGTTATGTCAATACAGTGGAAAACCTTTCAAAATATTTTCAATATTGTCTAAGTGGTGATTTTTGAAGTATATTGTAGTATAGGAGTTTGAATCCTCATACTTAATGCAGTTTTTAGTTTTCAAATCTCTCATTTTGTTGCTCTTGATGAGTTTTGGGTTTTCTAATTCACTACACTGGATTTTCTTGTGTATATGTTTTCATTTCTCAGCATTGATCTAGCATCATGTTAAAAGTCTTTGGATAAAACATAGATTCATTTTGTTCAACTAAAGGATGTTTTGTAAGCAGTGTATGAGTCTAGTTTATTATGTTTATAGCTCTGAATCTTTGTTCTTATATTTAGTATCTACTTTAGATATATTTCCCAATATACAAGGCATTGATTAGAAATTAGTATCTCTTGTAGTGATGCAATTTCAGCATGGTTATTTAAATTTTATAAGAAATCAAATCAAAATCCTTTCTATCTTTTCAATTTTATGGTTGTGTGGTATCAGTTTCATCATAGTAATGGAGAGTCAATGAATGACTGGTTATTATTTAGTACTTTACTGCTATTATCTGCTTTGTTCAAATCCAGTCTAGGTATTGTAAAGAGTGTTTTATTTTATTGGATTAGGTGCACCCACCTTGGTTCTGCAGAGCCAAAAGTGAAGAGGGAAGTCTTGTCCCTACAATTGGTCTAGTTACCTACAATTTTCCCCATATTTGGAATTGACCATTCCTAAAATCAATCTTAGGTATATTGGTCTCTCTCTGAGTGTAAAATCCATTTCAGGAACCAACAAGATGGTGACTCCACTTGGGAAATTATAATCATGAGTGAATAATTTGGGTTCCAAGTTGAGTTGGACTCCTGGCCTGCTTATTTCAATGAGTTGAGAATCTCTGGTTATGTTACATACAATCAATATTTCACTACCCAAATTGATTCAGCACATCTGAGTCACCAAAAAAATGGTGACTTTTGGAGGGAATAGAGATGCAAAGTCATGCTAAATCCAGTTGATATCTCTGGTGTTATAAACTTGTTATAAATAACATGGGTACGAGTAGAGCTAGACTCTTGGGCATATTATGATCTATCCATTGTTTTCCATTGATATAAAGAGTTAGTTTTAAAAGTTTCAAATCATCTCACCTAGTTGTGAGTGGTGACTCTGAGTTATTTGTTTGGTCAATGCATAAAATGATGTATTTTCAGTCCTGATAAATAGTTTATGTACCTTGTTGAAGTTTTGTTGTGTTGGTGGAAAAAGATACAAAGAGAGTTTTCAGTGGTTCAAGTGTTTGTCCTCTCTAAGGAGGTGGTGACTCTACAAAGTTTTTAGCAAAGAAAGCTTTAGATTCAGAGGCTTTCCAGTCAATAGATTGAGTTTCAGCCACATACTTCCAGGTATATTGATCTTTATGTGTATTTCCATAAAATCAAGTTGTAAAGTACTTTATTCCCTATTAAGTGTTTCAACACTAGTAAGAAGGGAAGAGTGATATTCGATAGTTTTATGTTTCCATATTGAATATATTGATTGATATCATGAAACATTGAAGTGTTTTTGTAGAGGTTTAATTGTTTTGGTATACCTCTTGTAAAGATAGAATAAAATGAATAGTTCTCATCTTGTTTCAAACTAAATGGATAATCAGGAAAGTAGCCAGCCTAGAGGGTTTTGTTTTATCAAGTTGGATAGAGCTTTAAGTTGTGCTCATGTTCATGGATCCCCCAATTCTTTTCCTAGTGAGCTCATTGATTTAAATCCAGTCTTTTATGATCAGTTAGATTTAGCATTAGAACATATTCTAACATTCTTCAGATGTGTTTTAGAATATCATATTTATGATGAAGATGTTAGCATGATGTTTTTTGGGAGATCCCTCAAAGGGATTGCAGTTGATTGGTATTTAAGTTTACCCCCAAAATGTGTCTCTTTATTGACTGATTTCAAATGGTTGTTCTTAAAATAATTTTTTGATGATAATGAATGGAGTAAGCTACTGAAGGATCATCAACAAGAAAAGAATAAAAATAGTACTCCAGAGCAGCCCATGTTTAAAGCTGAGAATGTTTCTCAGAATTATGAAGCCATCACAAAAGAACATTTAGATTGTAATAGTGATAAAAAATCAGGATCATTGTATGCAAGGTCTTCTACTAATTCATAGATATCTGAATTTGAAAATAAAAATCATTTGAGTGGATATTTTGATAAAGATATTGAGGATGAATTGCTTCTAGATTTGTGTGAGCCAATTTATGAAAAGATTTAGGAAGAGTATTTCTAATGATTCCTGATTATAATTTTGTGCCAGATAAAGAAATGTGTTCTTCTGGTAATAAAAATGATGAAGATTATGATATAAATGGTGCAAGTATTTCTAATCATGAAGATGTGATGCATACAGATGAGTTAAGTTCTCCTTCTCTCAGCATTAATTAGATCTCTCATTTTTTGATAGCTGAATATAATAAGTGTACACATCTATATAGTCAGAAAATGTTACACCCTATTGATTTTTTGTTTGATAATGAAAATATTGCAGAGGAGTTGTATAAGTATGAATCCTTTGGTGAGAATGATCAGGGTATGAGTTCTTGTGGTGATCATGAGTTGACTACAGATACAAAATCAGATTGTGGGGATATGAAAGTAAGGTTTCTTTGTGGGCACCTCTATGAAAATAAAAATGATGATGTTGTTTCTTTTTGTGCTAATGATGTTGGTTATGATGTTGAGAGTGAATTCAATGAATGTCAAGATGTTCAAGAAGAGTCTATAATTAATAATGTTTTTGATAAGTTTGTAGATCTTCCCTTTTATCATCATAAGAGAATAGTCTTCTTGTCTCAATATAAGAGATATTTGTGAAAACAACAAAAGGATAGATATGATGTAGATGAAAGTTGTTGTAGTGATTGTTATGCAAAAAATGGTGTGAGCGAAGAGTTTGCAGCCCCTGTTCCAAACAAGAAAGATGTTTTTAGCATCAAACAAGAGACTGAAGAAAATGAGCATGAAGTCCAATATCCACTAAGCAGTGATGAAATCTCCATATTCCTAGCTGTTGATTTTCAGAGCTATGCCTCAAATATGGATTCTACTTTTCAATATCCTGATGATATATGTTTTGACAATGATAATGAGGCATGTGTTCAAAATGATGAAGACAATGATTCATGTTTACATGAAGTCTCCTCAAATAATAAGTTTGCAGAAGAAGTGAGTGAAAACCATGATAGTATGTTGTCCTATCATGAAGATTCTAATGATGAACACATTTCTTGTTCAGTTTATTTTCTTTCTTTTGATGAATATGATGATGATTGTGACAATGTTGAGGACAACAAATTTATTGATAAAAATGATGATAAAGATTAGTCATCCTTGTGTCACAATGATTATGAATATTTTTTGCACTTGGTTCATGATCTACTTTATGAATACATCCTAGAGGAACCAAGTCACTTAGTGGCTGAAGTGTCGCATATAGATAAAACTAAGGATCTAATTCATTTTTCAGCCGGGTGAGTTTTTAGTAATGCATGATGATCATTGTAGTTTATATTTTGATGCATTGCTAGATAAACCTTAAACTTTTAGTCAACATCAAGAAGTAAAAGACATTTTGTATGTCTTAGAATATGAGGATGATTGTGACTAGAAAAAGAATATGGACTATGGAAAATACAAAATTACCTTCCAGCCCAAATATTTTCATATATGTTGGCAGCATGTTTGTCAAAAGTTTTTTAAGTGGTTGGTCTCATATATGGATGAAAATCATATGTTTGATAGACGTAAACAATGATGTTAGTTTTGTGGCCTTGTGCCTTTGTAGATAATGTATGTATTATACAGTTTTTTCCTTTCAGCTGTGTGTTTCTTTCCTATTCTTTTGGTTCCTGGTTCATTTGCAAGATTTTGTGAGGAGGTTTCCCTGCATTTTTGTAACCAGTGGGTGGTTTGTTGTACCAAAGATTCAAGATTCTCTGCACACCCACAAGAGGTACTCATCCCCAACTAGAGCCATTGTTGGTACTCTAAAATCTGATTTGATTTTAGAGTCTACATTCAAAGATTTCTCCTAAGAGTAAGTTTAGTGCTTTGAAGATGAGTTTAAAAGATCCAAGTTCAAGTGCATATAAAGATAGGCCTAATGATTTCCATGGGATGGCACTTGGGACATGTGTTCCTCACCTTTCATTTAGCACATACAGCTGGTTTCAACTCTCAAGGTCACCAAGACACCCATTTGGAGGCTAGTGCACAAATCTACACTTTGCATTCAGTTCAGTTTTTACTAGGTCACCAACTTCAGAGGTTTGCATCTAACACCAAGATGATAGTCATGATGAAAGGAATATTGCATCATATTTTAGGTATGAGAGTGTGTCTCCATGTCCATTTTCAGATTCCTAAAGGTTTGTATGATCAATTTACTAAGGCACTTCTATTTGCATTTTATTTAGTTTCACTGAATGTGGGAATGCAAAATTTGAAGTAGCCTACATTGAGATCATAAAAATTGCATCGAGATAGTGATAGGGAGGAATTGAAGGTTTTTTTATACAATAGACATGGAAATGATTCCCCTTGATGAGTTTTAGATCATGACCAATCCGTTTGACCCCTACCCTCAGTCACTTCCAAATGTAATTTCTATAGTTTCATTGTCTTTTAGTTGAAGATGTTCTAAATAGCTAGCTTTAAAGATTAATCCTTGATTGTTAGTTGATCATTTGTTGAATTTTATTTCAAAATTGTTTTCTATGTGTGAGAGATATTCTCCACCCAAGGTTTTAGACCATGAGGGTCCTATTTGATATGATTGCAAGGTTAGACAAAAAGTTTTTTATATTGATGAATAGTGCTAACAGAACAAACTTCATAAAGTAACCATTTTCAAAAATTCATATCTTATTGTCAAATGATTGTTTCCAGATGGTGATTATTCCCTTGCATTCCTTGTAGGTGAATTTTATACCAGAGAAGGTGGTTAAGCCTTAGCTCCTTGTTTGACATTTTTGGTTCATCTCCTTCAGAGGCCATTTCTAGTATTTTCATTTTTTGTTTAACGAACAGATTTGAACAAGTGTTTTCAAGTTTTAAATTCATCTACCTTGTTCGTATTTATGAAAATCCCTTTAACATGGTGTTTCTCTATACTACAAGGTCAATGTTCACCAAGTTTCAACATTTAGTGATAAGTTTTGAGTAGTCTTTTGAAGGCGCAACTAGAGGCATTTTACTCATTTTGACAACTTTGGCAAAGTTGTTAAAATCAAAGGTTTTTTATATGTCTGGTGTTGTCTAGATCAGATCTAGTTGTAGATGCCAGTCATTTTGGATGTTTTTGAGGTCTGGGTGTTTGTAATCAAAAATTTTTTAGGCTAGACCCGCTTGGGGCCCAACCTACCTCATTTTCTTAAAAAGGGGGCTCTATCATCTTCAGAGCAAAGATCCAAGTTCCCAAAGACTAGATGAACTAGCTACGAGCACAAGTAAAGAGAAAGGAAATAATTCCTGGAGTTTCTTCTAAGTCAGAACATCTAGATGATTTATCCATTTTTTATATTAGTGATATCAGCAACGCAATGATAGTAAACTAGTCAACCCCACTCCACAGAGAAGCAAATTATTACAATACCGCACTTGTTCTTGAGCTTCTAGAACAAAGCATTGGCCATATGCATTCTTTTTGAAACACACCAACCAATAGAGAAAGCTCTGTACACCAATTCATGAGGCACCAAAATGAGCACGTGCGTGTATGGAGTTGGAGTGCTACTACTCATGCACAGAGAAGTGTTGCTACAAAAGCCAAGGGAAGTAAAGTTTCCCTAGAAATAAATTTTGCATAAAAAATGATAAACATCTATTGGCTGCACAATACAAGGGGTCCTATGTGCATGATGTTTGAATGCACTAGTAAATTTTAGTTAGATTTTCAACGACGATTAGTCAATTTTTAGATGACAATTGGTCGACCAAATGGCCATAACTATTGTCAAATTTTTTTGTCGATTATTCGACACATTATATGTTTGTCTAATATTAGACCTCTATAGTCATCGAAGTATCGACTAAGCTGCTGTCAAAATAATCTCTTCAATCTAGAAGAATTATCCTGCATACCTTTTATCTCATCGACCAATGTTGGTCGAAATAACAATATGGTGGTTGTTGCAATATCAACGAGTTATGGTCAGAATATTCGTTGATTGTATAGTGCTCTCATCGAATGTATATTCTTTGGATGTAAAAAAAGTGACATCAAATCTAATTTTTTTTAAAAATATATATATTATCAAATATATAAATATATTATAGTACATTTATATTTATAATTTTATAATACTATACTATCATATACTAATATTATATTATAGTATAATATAATATTACATTATAGTATAATATAATATTATATTATACTATGTCGATTGGTACAAGCTATTTGATTTGTAGTTTCTGGGAAGCTTTTGGGTTGATTTTTGCAAGATTTAGAGTTTTTTGTGAGCTATTCTCCTCATTTCACTTGATTTTTTGGAAGAATTGAATTTTTTGGGAGGTATTCCATTCTTCTCAAATTTATATAGAAGAGAAAGACTCAGACTAATAACTTATATAGGGGATGTAACAGCCTTTGAAAATGGACCCAAGCTGGAACGAATTCTAGAGCATGTTGTCTACCCCGAGTGCATCTCTTCATTTTCTGATCCTTGAGTGCGCAATGGATTAAGGATGCATTATGTGTGGATGTTGGTTCTAAAATATTTGTGAGCTCTTCCTTGTGAGATTTGTGAGGAAAAAATGTGAAGCTTTCTATAGAAATTGAGAATTATTCCAATGATGGAAAACATAGATGATGGATTCAGAAATAAATGATTGTAATTTAAATTCTTCAAATTCTGATTCATCTCTCACATGGTCATTTGGAATGTTTATTGAATAATGATGTACAATATTCTACATTTTCCTATAATGGAGAGGAATTCGGTGCAAAGGGATGGAAAGTAAATAGGGGAAGAGAAGATTTTGACTAGATGTACTCATTTCACTGTCATAAACAAAGAAAGAAGAAATTCAACGTGAGTAGAAGCATTCATTCTTCAAGAAAGGAAGATCATGGGAAAAATATTATAGAAATAATGATAAAGGATGATCATAGACTTGTTCTTGTGGGAAGGGTGACAGTCTCAAGTTAATTGTTACTTTTTTTGAAGATTGTAGGAGGCTAATATCTCTAAGAAAATTTATATTATAGATTGTAGGAAGTTAATATCTCTAAGAAAATATAGACAATCAAATTGATGTCTCAATATATATATATATATATATATATATATATATATATATATATATATATATATATATATATATATATATATATATATATATATATATATATATATATATATATATATATATATATATATATATATATATATATATATATATATATATATATATATTATAGATTGTAAAAAGTTGATATCTCTAAGCTAAGATTATGTTAGTAGCAAGAAAAGTGATGATGAATCTACTTGGAAAAAGTGACACTCCAAGGAGTAATGATCTGGCTTTGAGTAATACACACTCACACCCTTACTGATCAAGCTACACTCTCCCTCCTACTCTCCACATGATGAATCCATTGACTCCTATTGCAACAAATTTCAAAAATTTATCACAATGTATGCTTGGATTCTTCAAAGACTATGAGCTGAAAGAAGAAGAAAAACAATGGACACTTATTGAGTATCAATTTAACACTTGGGCACCCGACATGCATAATATTGAATAAATGTGTATAGATTAGTGAGCATCAATATCAATCATTAACAATTTTTCAACCTTTCCAGCAAGAGCAAGTCCAATAATTCTATTGACACATGCCACAACCTACCACAAAACCAAGTGGAATCTAGACTCATTGAACAAACAAACCATATACTCAAACATTTTTTCAAATAAATGGCAGAGAGAGTCACTAGTCTACAAAAAGAGACAACACCAAAAACAATATTCAAGCTTTGCAAGTAGTACCCAACACTTTGAAAGAAGGCAAATGAATATTAGACAAGATTAACAATATTACCTAGATCTCTTTTAATATGTGTTAAACTTAACAAGTTAACAAAAAAATGTGTAAGAAAAAATTGAATTCTCCTCTACTGAATCCCCTATTGTTTTATAGCCTTCATTGGGTGAGAAAAATCATTAGTTCTATGATAAAATCAACTGTATAAAAAGTTTCATACAAATATTATAAAACAACTACTCACAAAAGGTTTACATTATTACTAACCTTTGTCATGGTTGGATATCTTGTTATTAGTTGAAAGTAAATACCTGACACACAACATCTACATAGTTAAAATGAGTGTTTGTTATTGTATTACAAAATCAAATGAATCAATCTACACAACAAAAATAGCATTCCAAGACGGTTGATAAAATTATTTGAAACATAGTTAACTGAAGAGTGCAGAGAGAGCAAGAGTGCAAGATGGGTTTCTCCAAAACTTGATTAAAGTAAATTATATATGATGTGCACAATTTCTTATGATACCCATATCCAATGACAAGGAACCAAAGAATGACCTTTACCTTTGGGGCTGAATATCCTTATCAAGAAGTAGGGATGTATGATCGTGCCTAAGCATTAAAGTCTTTAATTAAAGCATAAATGTCAGTGAAGAAATTCATGAACAACAAGCTATGTTGTAGTGCAAATTTTCAAGTAGAACAAGCATTTTCTAAACAAGAACAAAGGATTTTTATCAGTAAATAGTAGTCCATAATGAGTAAGCAGTGACATTCATTCAAGAAACAACAATAAATAGAAGGTTTCTCATTAAGAATAGTAGATAGATGATAAAGTTTCATGATTAATTTTCTTGATATGGTAGATTCATTCAATGGGTTTTTCACCAATTCATGGTGTTCATTATTCTAACACTAGACATCATTGTCCTTGGGATAATCTCATTGTTTCAAAGATATGAGATCTTTTCATTGCTATCAAAAAATAGATCTAAACATTATATGTTTAAGAGGAGAGTAGTCACGGTGAAAAAATAGAGATCAACAAGATCATAACGGTGAAAAAAATTGAAAATTACAACTTACATTATTTAGCATAAGTTTTAGACGCAACTACCCAAATTTCACATACAAAATAAAATTTGGCAAGTGATCCTTCTTAGTTTCTATTGTTGGTATGTATTTTAATCTAAAACAACAACATCTAAGAAGGATCACTTTCCAACATCTATTGAATACAAGGTAATCCAACCATTTCCATCATTATAACTCTCCATCATTGATTCTGATCATCATTGAGATTTTTATATGAGCATTGGGGCTTACACTTTCAGAAAAGGTAGGCAAAACATTAACAACTCTATTTTCTTGAAGTTTTCATTTATGAATAAAATCCAATATGCTCTTGTGTGATCTAGTATGCTCTTGTATGATCCCAAACCTTCAAGGAGAAAAAGGTATGATTTCATATGTATTATCAAGCACTAACCAAATGATCACTAGCACATTTCATGCATGGATGAGAAACAGTATCCAAAGTTTCTAAATTTTGAGAAGATGATGAAGGGTGCTCCCCTTAATACCACAAACACATAACAAAAATGGAGAAACAACAACAATATGCAAGAATGGAAAATTGGCTTCTTATTATCTCCACAAATGTGGGATTAAAAACTTTCAGAATTACAATTTGCAAAGCAAAATGGGCATTCCCTTACAATATTCTATAGGAAAAAGCCTCAAATCAATACCAAAATCTACTACCTAGAATTTCCCTAGACAACACTACGTGCCTTCTTTATATAGGCATTTTCCACCACCCGAGAAGGTTCCAGAAATTTAGCCCTTAGGGCCAACCGAACTTAGAATTATTTTATTTTTCAATTTATTACATCAAAGTCAGCTCAAAATAACTTTTGAAACCTAAACATAAATTTTGAAGGAAATTTATTTTCCGCTATTTCAGGTGACCTAGCTTCTGGAGACCATAAGTCATCACCCGTTGACCCGATTGACTATTATAACCCCATTTCGAAAAGGGAATGAAGATCTCTACAACACTTGAATCAAGCAAGCTTCATTCAACCAAAAATTTGACCTCATCCAAAGCCTCTAAAGACTTCAAAATTGAGTTCAAAGTTTCTGTACCCTATTTCGAACACTAAAAATTTTCAATATCTTCAAAACTAGACTTGATCTAGCAATGAAACTTTACTGGTAGGTTGATATGACTAAGATGAACCTCCACATGTAAAATCAGAACATTCTGAGATCGTATGACCAACTTACTAAAAATAGCAAGTTTCCATAAATATCAGCTCTGCACAAGATAGCCCTTATTGAATACAAAAACAAAAATATTTTTGGGTGATGCAAGATTGCTCTTACACTCAAGATGCTCATGCATTAGACACCTGGGGTAATTTGAGAAGTGACCCTGTCACGACTTTGGTGCGAAGAGGAAAACCAAGACGGTTAACCTCCTCCCTTGTCAACCATGATAAATCTTCAACAGGTCATCCTTTCCATTTGACCAAATACTCTTCATATGTCTTGTTCCTTGTGCTTGTGCCAACATGACTATCCAATATGTCTTCAATCTCCTTGATATCTAAACTAGTTGTTGGAATACTCCACTGTGCTATTGTAACCTCATCTTCAACACCTCCTTCATGATACTTCATCAGATCTGAAACATTAAATATTGGTGAAATATTCAGCTTAGTAGGTAATTCTACTTTATATGCATTTCCTGAATCATGCTTCTTTAGTATTTTACATGGCCCAAACTTCTTCATTTTCAATTTGTTATATGTACCAACTGAAAATCACTCCTTCTGCAAATGAACCATGAATTCATCTCCAACCTAAAATTCCTTATGCCTCCTTTTCTCATCTGCCTTAGCCTTATACTGTGCATTCATCTTGGTAATGTGCTTCCTCACCTCCTCATGGATGTTCTTCAAATGTTCTGCAAAATCCTTCGCTTCAACACTACTTATTTCTCCTTTATCTATCTTTCTCAACTCTGATGCATTTCTGGGACTATTTCCATATACAATCTAGAATGGTGATTTACCAGTACTCCTGTTGATAGAATTATTGTATGAAAATTCTACCTGTGGTAAAATCAAATCCCATCCTATTGGCTTATCTCCAACCAAACATCTCAGCAAATTTCCCAAACTCCTATTCACCACCTTTGTCTATCCATCAGTCTATGGATGATGTGATGAACTGAACTTCAAATTTGTTTTCAACTTCTTCCACAATGTATGCCAGAAATTTCCAACAAACTTAGTGTTCCTATCTGAAACTATACTCTTTGGAAAACCATGTAGTCTCACTACTTCTCTGAAATTTTTTTTTGCTATATGAACAACATCATTAGTCTTCTTGTAGGGAATAAAATGTGCCATCTTTGAAAATCTATCAACTACCACAAAAATTGAATCATGTCCCCGCTATGTCCTTGGTAAACCAAGAACAAAGTCCATACTGATATCCTCCCAAGGCTTCTCTGGTATAGGTAATGGCTGATATAACCCTATATTCTACTTCATTCCTTTCACCATTTGACATACTCTGCAACTCTATACAAACTTCTTGATATCTTTCTGCAACTGTGGCCAATAATAATTCTCACTAACCAAAGCAAGAGTTTTATCATGACCAAAATGTCCAACCAATCCTCCACTATGCTTCTCCTTAATGAGATTCTCCCTCATAAAACTTCTTGGAATGCACAACTGACACCCTCTGAATAGCATATCATCTTGAATGATGAAATCCAGCCACTTCGTCTTGTCTAGAGTAACAGGTTCTATACAGGCTTTCCAAGCTTCACCAAAATCAGGATCCTCTGGATACAAATTCTTGAGTTCCTTGAACTCAACCACTTCAATCTGCATTTTTATCAGCAATAGTTGCCTTCTGCTAAGAGCATCTGCAACCCGGTTAGACTTTCCACTCCTGTGTTTCAAAACAAATGTATAACTCTGTAAAAACTCAACCCATTTCAAATGCCTTTGATTCAACTTTCCTTGACTATTCAAATATTGCAAAGCTTGATGATCAGTATACAAAACAAACTCTTTAGGAAGCAGATAGTGTCTCCACTTCTTCAATGCCTAAACTATAGCATAAAATTCTTGATCATAAACAAAATATTTTCTCTTGGCATCATTTAACTTCTTATTGAAATAAGCAATAGGTTTACCTTCTTGGCTCATAACAGCTCCTATTGTAGTACCACTAGCATCACAGTCTACCTGAAACACCTTATTAAACTTTGGAAGTGCTAAAACAAGTTGTTCTGAAACTTTCTGTTTCAATAGTTTAAAACTCTTATCTGCCCCATTAGTCCACTTGAACTCTTTTCTATCCCCTCTCATTGTTTCAATCAAGGGTCCACAAATACTGCTAAAATTTATGTAAAAACTAGCCAAACCATGAAAAGATCTTACCTCAGTAGCACTCCTTGGAGTAGGCCATTCAAGGATAGCCTGTACTTTCTCTGGATCCATTTTTAGACCTTTTATTGAAACTACAAATCCCAAATACACTAACTCTTTCTTCAAAATACTGCACTTCTTCAAATTAATCAATAATTTCTCATCTCTTAACTTCTCAAACACCATACGAATATGCATCATATGCTCTTCCAATGTCTTACTAAAGATCAAAATATCATCAAGGTACACAATGACAAACTTACCTAGAAATTCTTTCAGAACCTCATTCATGAGCCGCATGAAAGTGCTTGATGCATTGGTTAGCCCAAAAGGCATGACTAACCACTCATATAGTCCTTCCTTTGTCTTGAAGGAAGTCTTCCATTCATCTCCTTGTTTGATCTAAATCTGGTGATATCCACTCTTCAGATCTATCTTTGAGAAATACACAGCTCCACTCAAACAGTCCATAATATCATCCATTCATGGCAATGGAAACTGATACTTGATTGTGATCTTGTTTATTTCTCTAGAATCTATACACATCCTCCATTCTCCATTCTTCTTTGGTGCTAATACTATTGGTACAACACAGGGACTCAAACTCTCTTGAATCAACCCCTTCTGCATTAACTCATGTACTTATCTATTCAACTCTTCACTTTTTACTGGTGTCATTTTGTGTGCTTCCTTGTTTGGAAAACTAGCTCCTGGAATCAAATCCATCTGATGACTCATCTTCCTTACTAGTGGTAATCCATTAGGTACATTATTGGATACAATATCCTGAAACTCATTCAATAATTCTGCAACCTCTACATGTACATCCTCTACTTCCTCTTTACCAACTTTTGGAATTAAATAAAAACACACATGCTCATGCCTCATACCATCTAGGAATTTTCTTCCATCAAAAAAAGTTATTCTTGCATTACCACATACCTTTTCTTCGGTCTCCTTCAATGGCTTTAGCTTATGTAGCACTCCATCCTTTGTTAGGGAATAGGTATTTGCATGACCATCATGCACAACACATTTGTCAAACTGCCATAGCCTACCCAACAACATGTGACATGCATCCATAGGTATGATATCACATAGTACCTCATCATGGTACCCGCCAATCTTGAACTTTACTAGGTACTATTCACTGACCATGACCTTGTGGTCATCCTGCACCCAGGCAATCCGATATGGATGTGGGTGTTTTTGTTTCTTGAGCTTCAACTTTGTCACCATCTCTTCTAACATCAAATTTTCAGTTCTTCCACTATCAATAATCACATCACAACATTTACCCTCACACTTGCATCTAGTGCAAAACAGGCTCCTCCTTTGTTCAGGTTCATTCTCACTTCTCAACAAGACTCTTCTGTTAATCAACATTTCTCCTCTTTCAACATCTTCAAAATTTGAGAATCTGGCATCTTCATCTACATGTGCCACTCTAGCCTGTCCTTCATTCCTCCTATCTATCCTTCCTTGGCATTGAGGACATTCAAATGCCCTATGACCTTCTTCTCCACAATGAAAACATGTTCCACTGAAGCCTCCTCTTCCTAAACCTTGTCCTCTTCCTCTTCCTCTCTAATCTCTATTGTTCTAATCTTGGAAATGATTGGAGTTGTTTCCTCTTTGATTTTGACTACTACTGGCCTCATCCTTATTTTTTAGATCTTCATTTTGACCTCCATATGACCATCCACTAGATCATCCACCATGACCTCTTCCATTTTGTCTACTCTCAAACTTCTTGTTCAGCTTTTCCTCTATTTTTAGGGAAAACTGGTATGCCTCTTCAATACTGTTCATTCAAACTAGATTCAGCTCCTCCTAAATGCTTGGCCTCAACCCATTAAGGTAATGGACAACTTTCTCTTTATCAACTTTTGCATGGCTTGTTCTGATGAGGATTCGATAGAACTCTTCTGTATACTCCTAAACAGATCATCCCGCTTGCTTCAAACTTTTCATTTTCTTTAGTAGGTCAAGCTCATAATCAATAGGGATGAAATTTCACTTCAATTTATCCACCATCTAATCCCATCTTGTGATTTTATCTTTCCCTCTTCTATTTCACTCCAATTGAATCTCTTGCCACCAGATCTTCGCATGACCTTTCAGTCTAGCCTTCATGAATTTGACCCTATCGGGATCCTCAATATCTTCATACTCAAAATACTCTTCACATTCATTGATCTAGTTGATCAACTCCTCTGGGTTAAGATTTCTTGAAAATGTAGGAACCTCAATCTTAGTTCTTTTTTCGATCTTGGAAATGGCCTGAAAAAGTCTTTCTTCCTCCTGGTTCACAACTTCAACTTCTCCTTCTTGATCTTCTTCTTTAGCTTCATCCTCGCTTTCATCTTTGACATTAAGATTCATTCTTCTACGAATCTCTTCTTGCAATGCTCGCACTTGTCTCTGGAGTGCTCTAACCTCAGGTTTTACAACACTAGCTCTTCCGCCACGTTCCCTTCATGGAGGTATTTTCGCGATGCGGACTAAAACCCTAACCATGGTCCTAGTGCAAACTGCCTCATAGTCGGAATCTATTTACACACTCAGGAACTCTTGCTTTGATACCACTTGATGAAGGGTGCTCCCCTTAATACCACAAAGACATAACAGAAATAGAGAAATAACAACAATATGCAAGAACAAAAAATTGGCTTCTTATTATCTCCACAAATGTGGAATTACTAACTTTTAGAATTACAATATGCAAAGCCACATGGGCATTCCCTTACAATATTCTGTAGGACAAAGTCTCGAATCAATACCCAGATCTACTACCTAGAACTGCCCTAGACAACACTACGGGCCTTCTTTATATAGGCATTTTCCACCACCCAAGAAGGTTCCAAAAATTTAGCCCTTAGGGCCGACCAAACTTAAAATTATTTTATTTTTCAATTTATTACATCAAAGTCAGCTCAAAATAACTTTTGAAACCTGAACAAAAATTTTTAAAGAAATTTTTTTTCTGCCATTTCAGGTGGCCCAACTTTTGGAGACCATAAGTCATCACCCATTGACCCGATTGACTATTATAACCCCATTTCAGAAAAGGCATGAAGAGCTCTACAACATTAAATCAAGCAAGCTTCATTTTGTTGAAAATTTGACCTCATTCGGGGCCTCTAGAACCTTCAAAACTAAGTTCAAAGTTTCTAAACCCTATTTCAAACACCAAAAATTTTCAATATCTTCAAAACTAGACTTGATCTAGCAATGAAACTTTACTGGCAGGCTGATATGACTGAGATGAACCTCCACATGTAAAATCATAACATTCCGAGATCATATGACCAACTTACTAAAAATAGAAAGTTTCCATAAATAGCAGCTTTGCACAAGATAGTCCTTATTGAATATAAAAATAGAAATATTTTTGGGTGATGCAAGATCACTCTTACACCCAGGATGCTCCTACATTAGAAGAGGTATGAGTGGAGGCCAAAGAAGGGATATTTGTGAAGGTTTTATAGAGCTTCTCCTTAAATTATTGAGCTTCTCTTTGTTTCGAGAATAGTTTAACATTCTCTACTTAACAGGGCCAACCACATGAAGGTGGAATCTCATCTGGCCCCTACTACGAGCCTCTTATGAACCTTTATGATATTTTAAGACCTCTAAGATTTATTCTTAGGGATCGTAAAGGTTCATAAAGGGTCATAAGGCATCCTGGGACACAACAACTGAGAAATATAAATGTAGGCATCATGGTCACAGTTTTTTGGAAACACAACATAATTGAGTGGTATACCCAGACGATGCAACACAACCACTACTCCTCCAGTTCCAAGTCACCATTGCAGGATCCAAAGCCCATAGATAAGGAATAAATTTAGAGAGTGAAGGACGAGGGCCATAATGACTAAAATAATATAGGGACCTTGTATTATTTTGGTCATTACGGCCCTCCTCTGCTGTTTAAATTTATTCCTTATCTATGGTTTTTGGATCCTGCGGTGTCAACTTGGAACTAGAGGAGTAGTAGTTGTGTTGCATCATCTGGGTATACCAATCAATTATGTCATGTCTCCAAAAAATTGTGACCATGATGCCTACATTTATGTTTCTCAGTTGTTGTGATATCTACATTTATTTTTCTCAACTGTCGTGTTTATGTGCATGTTCTTTATGTGTTTCATGGCTTCTCTCCCTCACATCCAAAATAAGATTTTCCCACTCTGAATCAAGAATACATGTGCAGTAGGTATGTATGTTTTATGAAACACCTATCCATAATAGAATGGGAAGACATCTTTCTATCCTGGGCCTGGATCCTTCAATAATTAGCTCAATAATAAGGTTAATTTTTAATTTTGTTTAATTTTATATTGAAAATCATAATGAAGTCATAAACAACAAAAAAATTTGAGTTTATCAAAATATGTCCAACGTATCTACTTGAAATTCTAAAAAAAAAATTAGTATCTACAATAGCCCTTTGTTAACCACATTTACGCATATGGTCCCAACAAAGTAGTGCGCAAACTACACAAAGAAGGCATCACAGAAATATAATTTTTTCTTTTTTCATTGAAGCAATCTTGGTGGCACTAGCTTCCTCTCGAGCCTTGCACAAGTTGTACTCATTTCCTACATCAGGTATAGATGTAGATGGGGTAGATGTAAATGTGGTTTCATCGACCCACCGAAAGTATTGACATCCACTATTTCCCTGCAATACCAAATGTAGATCAGTTCTTCATAAAATGATTAGTTGTCACATTATTTTTAAACATAACATATAATTATGTATCCAGACTTTTTTCCTATTTGGGAAAACCCAAAATTGACGCCCATGATTACTTGTTGTGCATGAAGTCTTCAACATGCATGGGCCAACACCACATTGACACATAGGCACATTGACTTAAGTCATCGATGCTATTTTGACAAATATTGCATTATCACAAATATTGCATTGTCATTAGTTTGTTCATTCATACTAATTATAATTACAAAAAAAGAAACATACTAATATAGACTTGCACAGTTTTTGGCTAAGTCAAAGTCTTTGGTTTAAATCACTAGACACTCAAAACAAAATGAAAAACCAAAGACAACAATGCAATAAAAAGAAATTACTAAGGAACCAAGGAACTCATTATAATTGCAATAAAAATTAACATACTAATGTAGACAAAATCTCAAATAGGAAGACATCTTTCTAGCTTGGACCTGGATCCTTCGATAATTAGCTTCATAATAAATGAAGTAGATGAGAGCTGTGTAATTAGCTTCCCAAGAAAAATCTCATAAAATCTTCCTGTGCCCTTTGTGCATACCTAAATGATATATTTGAAACAAGGGTAAAGCTAAGAGAAGTTAATTTTGCATCATAGTCTATAGTTGTTACAATAGCAGAGCATCAGGCACCACCTTCAGTACAATATGATCATCACTAGACAGGTTTGTATGTTTTATGAAGTATGGTCATTGTACAAATTTGAAGTAGATGACTTACCACTAAAGGTACTAAGGAAACAAGAATGACAACTACAACGACCAAACTTCATAAAACATACATACCTATCTAGTGATGATCATATTATGCTGAAGGTAGCGCCTAATGCTTTAGTGTTGTAAAAACTATAGACTGTGATTCAAAATTAACTTCTTTAAGCCTTACCCTTGTTGTTTCAAATATATCATTTAGGTACGCATAGAGGGCACATGAATTGGGGTACACATAGTTCATTTTGATATTTTTCTTGGGAAGCTAATTGCTTAGTTCTCATCTAGTTCATTTATTATGAAGCTAATTGCCAAATGATCTAGGACCAAGCTAGAAAGATCAAAACTTATAATACCAATCAATGAATTCTTTTCCTATCAATGTTGCATTGAATAGAGAGTTTAATAATATAAACACTAGACTGTGTCTTCACGAGCAGAGAAGTGACTATTTGTAAAGAATTAAAATTGTATTTCTTGGTAGTTCATTACATTGTCTTCTTCGACCATACATACCTCCCCACAAATTCTAAGACTCGTCTCCCATAAGATTCCTCTCCCATAGTGATAGAAGATAGATCCATTTTGTGCTTAACCTGAAGTCATCGTATTCCATGAGAGTGCATCTTTTGAGAATTATTTTTTGAACATTTCAAGGGACCAGTAGTTCTACAATTAAATCATCATAACTTTCCCATTACTTAACCTTCACACATGGTACAAACTATCTTCAAACTGACAATACGTTGCATGTGTAGTACAAAACTATTAGTAATTGGCATATTAAATGTAGATAGTTACTAATAGATTAAGCATATTATTACTAATAGATTAAGCATATTATTGCTATGCTTAATGTTCCATTTAAATGCTAGCATATAAAGAAGACAATCAGAAGACAATGATGATTTGGCTGACCAATAGTCCATAGAATTAGACCTTTATTTTAAAAGCATTTAACACAAAAAAAAATATTACAAATCTGAACCAAAGGCATGTTTACAACAAATAAATAGAATGATAATAATATGCTAAAAATTCCATTCTATTTAATACATGCCAAAAGACTAGTCCCAACAATTCTTAAACATACTTTATCTGATATGATGAATTCTTAAATAATTGTTTAAGAATTCATCATATTAGATAAAGTATGTTTAAGAATTGTTGGGAGTTCTATTAGACCTTTGTTGTAAACATGCCATTGGTTTAGTTTTGTAATTTTGTTTTTTGTGTTAAATGCATTTAAATGGAACATTAAGCATAGTAATAATATGCTTAATCTATTAGTTAAGATTTAAAATGAATATTTTATTGCTCACCGGTCCGCACTTCCATGCTATTCAACCACTGGTTCGAACTTACTTGCATATAGGTGCATGATGTCAACCTAGTGCATCTTCCCACCTTATACTTCCTCCAACACTCATTTGCTCGTAGACTATGCCAAAATGAAATAAAATGAAATGTGCCGGTAGGCGGGATATATGTATAAAATTTGACTTTTAAAAAAAAATTCTATTCCTGTGTTTGTAGGAATTACTTTATTTGATATGATGAATTCTTAAAAAGGTCTAATTCTATAGACTGCTAGCATGAAGGAAGATTTGACCTATCCAAATCTTCCTTGTACCACACAAAAAACTATGTCAAACATCAAAGGACAAGATGATTCAAACATCAGAGGACAAGGCTTTGATGTTTTGTATGTACAAGTGTGAGTTTGCATGTTTTTTTAAGAAAGAAGTATTCTATTTACCTAACTTGATATCTCTCACTATTATATATCTTGTTCTACACATTGTTTATCTCATTTAACTAAATTAGTTCAATAGAACCACCTCTATGAAAATTTTATGTTTTTGATATGAGAACAAACTATTCTTTTGATAACTGCCTAGTGATCAATATCAATTTTGAATCATTTGGAAATGGGTACTGTTAGTAGGTCATTTAGTACATGATACATCCATAAGGATGGGAGGTTTGAGCTTGAAATGAGTTTGAGGATCTATTATATGAAAAGTGACATATATGCTATTGCTTACCATTTGTTTGCAAAGAACTTATGCCATGTGCCTTTCAATACTGGTGTTAGGCACTTCTATTCATATGGAAACTCCTCTGAGTAGGTTACTTGGAGTGCAAATGTGAAAGAAGGCTTTACTATTTTTTTAAAAATGGCTACCAAATGTAAACATAAAGCAGTGATGTTGATAAAGATCTTATTGTATAAGTTCTATACTTTAGATTCATGTACATCATTGCCATGCTATTTTTAATATTTTTAATTGAACTGAAGCATTACTAAAGCATTTCCATGATAAAGTCTTATTTTATATGGCATCCTCTATGATTGCTAATTGGGTTTTTGTGCACATCCTTTTGTTTGAATGCATTTATTTTTGTAGGCCCTATTGGTTGTGTTATTTTCCAAAGACCTCAACTCCCAAAGTTAACACTGGTATTTTGTGAACCAAATCTAAAGGCATTCATGTTCATTGTGATATTGAGGTAGCAACACCAGTGATGAGACCAATGGATGTAGTAGGTTCTACCATGTACACATATTCTCCAATCATGGTAAGCTATACATATTCTCTGATAAGGTAAAATTGAATCCTTTGGTGATTAGGAGGGATAGGTATGTTCCACTCTATTTTCTTCTCTATTGTCAAGATTACTTTGAGGACTTCTTTGTCCACAATTGATAATTCCCTTAAGTTATAGATGGTGTCTCTAACTTCAAGACATACACCTTTTAAATTAAGGATTGTTTCAAATTTCATTAAATTATCCTTCGGGGATTGGATCTTATTGAATTCAACTAAAAGAGATGAATCATGATCTACTATGGGAGGGGGTTCAGGTGGAGAACTATTGGGCATGGAATGTTGAGACCCAATTTTCAAAGAGGTGCTAAGTCCTAAAATTAGAATTGTAAATAACTGTAACCTGACTAGATCCTTTAAATCCATATTTCTAGTGAACAAAGCTACTAATCTATCAGGATTGTGCCAATTATGAGAGACACCACACATCACATACCCTCTCACAATAATATGTTTGGAATTTCTTTAGTATGTTAAGTGGATGGTGTATTGATTTCTTTTATTTGTTCCTCTCTTCATGCTATTCAACTAAAAATCTTATCTTCCAAAAAGCAATCTCATCTCTTACAAGAGATGAGTTGGAAGATAAGTCTAAATCATTAATTCATATGTACACTTTATTAGACTTAATTAGCTAAATAAAAGACTCACTTTAATCGTTAAAACTTAAAAGTTAAAACTAAAATTCTAAGTAGAATAACTCAAATCACTTGAACCACTTTCCACACTCACACTAAATCTATGTGGAAGTTTCTATCCAAGCTAAAACTAACATGTACCTTGGGTGACCACAGGGACCCACAATCCAAAATTTAGAAAAGAAATCATCATGAGAAAACCCAAATAATATAATAATTTATCTGAAGTATATGTAACCTTAAGAGAAACTTCACTAACTATAGTAACAACTTAAAACACAGAATAAATTAACTCTTTGTATTTCTTCCCTAACCTAAAACTCCATTGTAGTTACTGCTTAAGGGTGTAATTTTTAGTAGTGTTTGAACATCATATACCTCTACAAGTGGTTATATGACATTGCACAATATTTATGTAGCATGAGGACTAGCTATTGCTCTATTTTGAACCCTATATCATAAGTATAAAGTTATAAACTGTTATGATTTCTATTTCAACATTTGACATTGTATTATCAATTATCAGTTATGTGGTAAAGTTTCTATATTTTGTGCAAATTATGTCTATATTTTGTATTTCATTTTTTTTTTGTATAGTTGTAGTAAAAAACATGGGAACTCTTTATTAAAATCTTGAAGCCAAATGAGAAACTTAGGTTGAAATTTTTGCTATTGTTATTAGCTTTCTACAATTGATGAGGCTACCACTATTGTTTCTGGGTTTGATTATGTGAGAGATTTTTTATCAAACTAAATATCTCACACAATTTAATCCAGAGGAAGAACTGACAGTCTCATTCTTGATATCTTTGTAATGTCCTTTATTAGAAACAGGTCCAGATATGATTGCATGAGGTTTCAAAAAATATATATTAATCAAGGAGGTTTCGTAATATGTTTGGGGCTAAGCATAGTTCAAAGTTACCACAGCATAATCTAAGAGCTTTTAAGATAGCCACAACACATTGGGAGACCATTTCTGAATGCATGCCAGATTTGGTTTTCATATTTCAACTGATCGTTGCTTACCTTCTATAGTGTTATTGTTGAATGTTTATTGTCCCCCTTTTTGCTAACTTGGGAAATCAAGACAATTATCTTGAGTTCTCTCTTCTCAATAAAAATTACAATATTTGATACCACTTGTAGACTTATGTAATTGATAATAAATTTATAATAATAATATTTACAAGAACAACATAGATTATATCACGTTATAGAATGGTTGTTCTTATCAATAGCACTACTTTCTCAGAATGTACAGTTAAATATATGCTAATTGAATTGATATTATATATATTTGCACTATGTGCAATATGATTAATTCTATAATGAATATGCAAATGATCTCATGTACAATAGCTATCTCTGATTTTACAATAAAGACATGCTATAATCTTGACTGATAATTGCATATAGAAAATATATTGCTATGTCTGATAAGTTCCTTAAATTATATGCATTACATGAACTGATGATATATCTTATAGTGATATGGTTTCTATTTCAGATTTGAAGTTGGAATCTTGCAACAGTTATTAATGCTTTTTCTAATCTAATTGTTTATCCCTGCAACCAAAGTGACAAGGTTCAGCGAACTTTATCACCAATTTGAAGCAAACACGTTTGGAAGTCTGACATTTAGAAAGCCCTAGTTCCAAGGGTTTGAAGTGACCAATAGACAGTTTCATCAATGTTTTACCTTTTTTTTTCCACACTTCCATGATATTCAACCACTTATTCAACATTTTTTTACAGTGAAACCAAAAGTAGCATCAATTTAACCTTGAACTCATTTGATAAGGAAGGTGACTAGTTGCTATGTATCTTTAAATTCATGGGCCACTTCTAATGGTGTCATGAACACCATTAGAAGTGTAGAGATTAGGGTTTCAAACCCATGACAAATGAAAATAATTTAAAGAAAAACTAAAAATGTACCCTTCATTAGGAAAATGCCAAAAAAGTTGAATCTCTTACCAAGGCTGCAATGAAATGGTTGAAATTGAATGCCTATTCCTCTTGATGCTTGCTCGGGTTTGAGAATAGTAATGTGGAAGAGAAGGAGATTCCATAACTTACAAGCTAGATGCATATAGGGGGTGTCGACATACAACTTCCCTCTTTATACCCTCCTTCACCACTCCTTTACTTGCGGACTATGCCAAAATGAAATAAAATGAAATGTCTCGATAGGCGAGATATATGTATAAAATTTGACTTTTTTAAAAACTTCTATTTGCGTGTTGGTCGTAATTATGACCATGCTTTAGGGTTGTAATTCTGACCAACATAGGAATAGAAGTAAAAAAAAAATCAAAATTTCTTCTATAAACTGACCATGGAAAATCATTTTATAACTTTATCAGAAATGTTGGTCTAAAACATGGGTCAAATGTACTAGTGATGGGATGTTGTATGCACCAAGGAAAGAAATATGGCTGCCCACTCATTTGATGAAGGTGTGCATCACTCCATAGGATTACACAAGCCTTCAGATACTATGTGTATGGGCCAAGAAGAGGCGGCCAGGGGTGCCTTGTAGCACACAAACAAGAACAAGGTGAGATGTTTGTAGGTCTGTGCATTTGGAGGGAAGTAAATAAGATGTTGAGTGTTGGGATTTATCCCACATTCATGATGAAAGATGCCAAGAACATTTTTATAAGAAATGACACTTGAATTTGATGTAAAGATAAGAAAGAGATGAGAAGAAGTGGGGCCTCTCAGACTTGTGTGAGCGTAGCCACCTGGTGCACACAAAACATATTTTGAATGAAAATGCTATTAAAAAAAGGGTTTTTAGTACCACATTGACGACATGGAGAAAGAATAGGTTGTTTAAGATGAAAAACTCACAATACATTGGTGTCCAAATGTGGACACTTGGATGGAGCTAGTCCACGTGAGCATGAAAACCAAGGAAATGATGTGGCGGTGATGAGGATGATGATGTGGATGACAGGTCCCATATGAAGGTGAGAAGAATTTTGATGGTTTGAGGAATGTGCAAGTCTGACACATCAAGATGTGTGCCAAGGATCTGATGATCATTGCAGCCCCAGAAGGAGAAAGATGCTCAGAGGATAATAGATGTGGGAATGCAACTGAGTGACAAGTGTCAACGTAGTGACATGGCAAGATGATGTAGTCAGGTGCCCAGGTGGATAGTAGAGTGAATGAAAATGTGACATGTGGTGAAGATTGGTGACAAAGAAATTAGATTGGTAGTTGGCTGACCTCCTTGAGATGCATGCCAATCCAACGGTGGTCGCTACCATGTGAAGAGAAAGTGCTTGATGGTTAGCCTTTGTAGGACTGGCTACCATGTGTTGACCAATGAGGTGGCAAGGATATTAAAGTTGACACCTAGTCAAAGAGATGAGCCAATCAAAGAGAGACAAGTGGCATAGGTGATGTACAGGCAGTCTAGCATGGCGATGAGGTGGATCGATGAGAAAATCATGTGATGCCACATGGCATAGAGGGACCCACATTAAATTCAAAATCTACACAAATGAGTTAAAACAAATGATGAAGTTTGAACTATATGATAAATTCAAAATTAAGACAGATGTAGTTGCTCAAAAATGAAAAGATGTTTGAAAGCTTCAATTTTTGGCTAAATATGGAAATATAATATGTTTTCAGAAATGAAAAAAGATAAGGATTGCAATGGCGGTGGTTGTTTTCAGATTTGACAAGTTGTGTGAGAGCAGTAATGACTGTTGTATCCAAGATCAGAGTTGGGTAAGTAGATAGTTCAATCCAGACAAGACTAATTTGTAGATTTAGGCAAAGGGGGAAGAATCAGATTTCTTGCAACTTGGGTTGATTTGTAAATATTTTTCTAGACTATTGAGGAGATCAAATTTGTTGGTTCTTTCTAAGTGCATTAACTATTTATTTGATTTTCTCAGAAAGGGAGGTAGCTAATTTTCCAGGAATGTTTTGTAGAGGTATGATCAGATCTGATTTCTTTCTCCTATAGGCCTTGAGATTGTTGGTTAGGTTTAGAGTTTTTGACCTAAATGATCTTTTTCTTGTTGCATCCTTGTTTCTATAAAAAGATTTTTATGATCATTTAGAGGAGGTTGTTTAGAAAAATCTTGAAACATGGGAAACTAAAAAGATAAGTGTGCATCCTCAATCCAGAGTGTAGTATCCTATGTTGGTTATGTCAATACAATGGAAAACCTTTCAAAATATTTTGCATATTGTCTAAGTGGTGATTTATGAAGTATATTGTAATAAAAGAGTTTGAATCCTCATACTTAATGCACTTTTTAGTTTTCAGATCTCTCCTTTTGTTGTTCTTGATGAGTTTTGGGTGTTCTAATTTACTACACTAGGTTTGCCTGTGTATATGTTTTCATTTCTCAGTCTTGATCTAGGATCAGGTTAAAAGTCTTTGGATAAAATATAGATTCATTTGGTTCAACTAAAGGATGTTTTGTAAGTAGTGTATGCATCTAGTTTATTGTGTTTATGGCTTGGAATCTTTGTTCTTGAATTCTATATCTGCTTTAGATATATTTCCCAATTGACAAGACACTGATCAGAAATTAGTATCCCCTATAGTAATGCAAGTTTGGCATGGTTTTTTACATTTTGTAGTAAATCAAATCAAAATCCTTTCTATCTTTTCAGTTTTATGGTTTTGTAGTATCAGTTTCATCATAGCAATGGAGGGTCAATGAATGACTGGTTATCATTTAGTACTTTCTTTCTATTATGTGCTTTGTTCAAATCCAGTCTAGGTATTGTAAAGAGTGTTTTATTTTACTAGATTAGGTGCACTTTCCTTGGTTCTGCAGAGCCATAAGTGAAGATTGCAGTCTTCTTCCTGCAATTGGTCCAATTACCTACAAATTTCCCCATATTTGGAACTGACCATTCCCAAAATTAGTCTTAGGTATTTTGGTGTCTCTTTGAGTGTAAAATCCATTTTAGGAACCAATAAGATGGTGACTCCATTGGAGAAATTATAATCATGAGTAAACAACGTGGGTTCCAAGTTGAGCTGGACTCCTGGCCTGCTTATTTAAATCAGTTGAGAATCTCTAGTTATGTTACATACAATCAATATTTCACTACCCAAATTGATTCAGCCCATCCAAGCCACCAAAAAAATGATGACTTCACTAGGGAATAGAGATGCAAAGTCATGCTAAATCTAGTTGATATCTCTAGTGTTATAAACTTGTTATAAATAATGGGGGTACAAGTAGAGCTAGACTCCTGGCTAGCTTATTATCTATCCAATGGTTTCCATTGATGTAAAGAGTCATTTTTTAAAGTTTCAAATCATCTTACCCAATTGTGAGTGGTGAATTTGAGTTCTTTATTTGATCAGTGCATAAAATGATGTATTTTCAGTCCTGATAAACAGTTTATGTACCCTATTGAAGTTATGTTGTGTTGATGGAAAAAGATACAAAGATAGTTTTCAGTGGTTAAGGTGTTTGTCCTCTTTAAGGAGGTGGCGAATCTTCAAAGTTTTCAGCAAATAAAGCTTCAAATTTAGAGGCTTTCCAGTCAACAAATTGAGTTTTAGCCACATATGTCTAGGTATATTGATCTTTATGTGCATTTCCATAAGATCAAGTAATAAAGTATTTTGTTCCTTGTTAAGTGTTTCAGCACTAGTAAGAAGGGAAGAATGATATTCGATAGTTTCATGCTTCCATATTCAATATATTGATTGATATCATGAAACATTAAAGTGTTATCATAGAGGTTTAAATATTTTGGTATACCTCTTGTAAAGACAGAATAAGATGAATAGTTCTCATCTTGTTTCAAACCAAATGGATAATCAGGAAAGTAGCTAGCCTAGAGGGTTTTGTTTTATCAAGTTGGATAGAGCTTTGAGTTGTTCTCATGTTCATGGATCCCCCAATTCTTTTTCTAGTGAGCTCATTGATTTAATTTCAGTCTTTGATGATCAATCAGATTCAACATTAGAACATATTTTAACATTCTTCAAATTTGTTGTAGAATATCAGATTTATGATGAAGATGTTAGCATGATATTTTTTTGGAGATCCCTCAAAGGGGTTGCAACTGATTGGTATTTAAGTTCACCCCCAAAATGTGTCTCTTCATTAACTGACTTCAAATGGTTGATCTTAAAATATTTTTTTGATGATAATGAATGAAGTAAGCTACTGAAGGATCACCAGCAAGAAAAGAATACAAACAGTACTCTAGAGTAGTCCATGTTTAAAGCTAAGAATGTTTCTTAGAATTATGAAGCCATGAAAAAACAACATTCAGATTGTAGTAGTGATGAAAAATCAGGATCATTGTATGCAAGGTCTTCTACTCACTCAGAGATATCTAAATTTGAAAATGAAAATCATTTGAGTGAAGATTTTGATAAAGATATTGAGGATGAATTGCTTCCAGATTTGTGTGAACAATTCCTAAAAAGATTTAGGATAGTATTTCTGATGATTCCAAGACTACTCACACTGATTATGATTTTGTGCCGAATAAAGAAATGTGTCTTCTAGTAATAAAAATGATGAAGATTCTTATATAAATTGTACAAGTATTTTTTATCATGAAGATGTGATGCATACAAATGAGTTAAGTTCTCCTTCTCTCAGCAGTAATGAGATCTCTGATTTTTTGACAGATGAATATAATAAGTGTACACATCTATGTAGTCAGAAAATGTTACACCCTATTGATTTTTGTTTTGATAATGAAAATATTGTAGAAGATTTGTATAAGTATGAATCCTTTGGTGAGAATGATCAGGGTATGAGTTCTTGTGGTGATCATGAGTTGACTGTAGATACAAAATCAGATTTCAGGGATATGATAGTAAGGTTTCTTTGTGAGAATCTCTATGCAAATAAAAATGATGATGCTATTTCTTTTTGTGCTATTGATGCTAGTTATGATGCTGATAGAGAATTAAGTGAATGTCAAGATGTTGAAGAAGAGTCTACGGTTAATAATATTTCTGATAAGTCTGTAGATCTTCCATTTTATCAACTTAAGAGAATAGTCTTCTTGTCTCAATATAAGAGATATTTGTGCAAACAACAAAAGGATAGATATGATGCATGAAAGTTTCTACAATGATTATTGTGCACAAAATGGTGTGAGCCAAGAGTTTTCAGCCCATGTTCCAAACAAGAAATATTTTTGCAGCATCAAACAAGAGACCAAATAAAATCAACTTGAAGTCCAATATCCACTAAGCAATGAAGAAATTTCAATATTCCTAGCTGTTGATTTTCAGAGGTATGCCTCAAATATGGATTCTACTTTGCAATGCCTAGATGATATATGTTTTGACACTGATAATGAGGCACATGTTCAAAATGATGAAGACAATGATTCATGTTTACATAAAGTCTCCTCATATAATAAGTTTGTAGAAGAAGTGATTGAAAACCATGACAATATGTTGTCCTGTCATGAAGATTCTAATGATAAACAAGTTTCTTGTTTAGTTTCTTTTCTTTCTTTTGATGAATATGATGATGATTGTGATAGTGTTGAGGATAGAAAATTTATTGATAAAAATGATGATACGAATCAGTCATCCTTATGTCACAATGATTATGAAAAATTTTTGCACTCGGTTCATGATCTAGTTTATGAATACATCCTAGAGGAACCAAGTCACTCAGTGGCTGAAGTGTCCCATACAGATAAAACTAAGGGTCCAATTCATTTTTAGCTGGGTGAGATTTTAGTAATGCATGATGATCATTGTAGTTTATATTTTGATGCATTGCTAGATAAACCATACACTTTTAGTCAACATCAAGAAGAAGTAAAAGGCATTCTGTATTTCTTAGAATATGAGGATGATTGTGAGGTAAAATATGATTTTAGTTTTGTGGCCTTGAGCCTTTGCAAATAATGTATATATTGTATAGTTGTTTCCTTTCAGTTGTGTGTTTCTTTCCTATTCTTTTGGTTCTTGGTTCATTTGCAATTTTTTGTGAGGATGTTTCCCTGCATTTTGTAACTAGTGGGTGGTCTGTTGTACCAAAGATTCAAGATTCTCTACATGTCCACAAGGGGCATGCATCCCCAACTAGAGCCACTGTTGGTACTCTAAAATCCGATTTGATTTTAGAGTATACATTCAAAAATTTCTCCTAAGATTAAGTTCAGTGCTTCAAAGAATAATTTAAAAGACTCAAGTTCAAGTGCATATAAACATAGGCCTGATGATTTCCATGAGATGTCACTTGGGACATGTGTTCCTCACCTTTCATTTAGCATATGTAGTTGGTTGCAACTCTCAGATTTTAGTTCTGACATGTTTTGAAGACACCCATTTGGAGGCCAGTGCACAAATCTGTACTTTGCATTATGTTCGATTTTTACCAGTCACCAACTTTGAAGGTTTAAATCTAACACCAGGATGATAGTCATGATGAAAGGAATATTGCATCATATTTTAAGAATGATAATGTGTCTCCATGCCCATTTTTAGATTCCTAAAGGTTTGTATGATTAGTTTACTAAGGTACTTTTGTTTGCATTTTATTCGGTTTCACTGAATGTGGCAATGTAGAATTTGAAGTAACGTACTTTGAGATCATAAAAATTGCATCCAGTGGATGATCAGGAGGAATTGAAGGTTATTTTATACTTTAGACATAGAAATGATTCCCCATGATGATTTTTAGATCATGACCAATCTGTTTGACCCCTACCCTCAGTTAGTTCCAAATGCAATTTCTATAATTTCACTGTCTTTCAGTTCAGGATGTTCTAAGTAGTTGGATTTAAAGAATAAACCTTGATCATCAATTGATCATTTTTTGAATCTGATTACTATTATACACTAAGTTTATACCCTTGTTTCAAGCTCTCTTGGTCTTGATAACTTAGTATAACATGGGAATCATCTCCAGGTTGTGGGACCTATGCTAATTGAGATGAGACCTCCAGGTTCTAGGTTGGTTCCTCTTGGATAATCCCCTTAATTTTATTCTTGACGGGAAAGAAAATTTTGAGGGGAAAAGGGATAGAAGGAATGCATGAAAGGGAAATAACTAAAAACAAACTACCTACTAGGTGATACACCAAAATGAAATGAACATGATACACTAACCAAATTAGCATGAAAGCTCTCAGATCTAATAGAACACAAACTTTCTAAATAGGCTTGCATAAGTGTTTCATAGTGTGGTCTAGACAAAAGAAACAAACTATGACCTGCAAGCAGACATTCTCTTCAGCAAAAGGGTAGAGGAATGAGACAGAATGACAGGGGGCTGAAGTATACCCACAAACTTATTCAAATTAGATTAGACACAATAGTACACCTATAAGATGAAAGAAAGAAGGGCCCTGGAACTCCAAGATTTATCTAACAAAGCCAATATATCATATTCAATAAGAGAAATGCAAACAAGGAAAAGACCAGAGGGCAGAACAAATGCCACAAATAGCCTCTATTGAGTCTAAGATTTCAATGAAAGATCACAAACTGTAAAAGTCAGAGGGTAGAAAGAATGCCATAGATAACTCCTAGAAAGAGAAAACTCTTTTTACAAAATGTAAACTTTGAGCTTCAAAAAGCTCCAAAAAACAATATATACATCTCCTCTATTACATGCAGGCAGGAGCAAAACCTAACTAGGGTTTACATAGATTTTCATAAAATAATAGCCAACCCTAATTCTGTCAACTTTGATAATAAATGTCCATGAAAATATCTCAACCGATCAGATATCAATCCTTGCAATTCCATCCCATCTCTCTGCAAGTTGAAAACCTCATGCCACAACCATGACCTTGATTTTGCTTGATTGGGTTTATCATGAATGCTCAAAATCTGATCCTTACAGATATTTGTATTTTGAAGTACAGAAGGCCACAGGTGGCACCAACCTTTAATGCTTCTTCGGTGCAAAAACATCGACATGGTACTCTAAGAAATTAGCAAGCAGTGGCCATCAAATATTCTTCATCATCCTTTGTAACTACAACTGTCCTGAAAACATAAATTTTGAGCTCTCCGCAGCAGTATTCGACCAACAACAAGAAACTAGCAAGAAAAAATATTTAAATTTTGAAAACAATGACTAGCTAATCCAATTTAAAACATGGTCATCGATATCAATCTTTCCTGATAGATCAAACAACTTAGACCATCCTCGTAACTGTCGTAAGCTCCTTTGAAAATTTGTCAGCCACATGTAATGCCCCACCGTGAAACCCAAGAGGACAAGACATAAACCTCTATAAAATGCAAGTAGTAAATTTCTTTTTTTAATTTTAACTAGAATAATATTCATCATTACACTTCATATTTATAAAAGAAGAAATAATTTTCTACTACTTGAATGTAATATTTATACAACTTAAGTCCTCACGGGTCCCCTCACATCACTACTAAAGCAACATCATATAAACCATTTACATGCATAAGATATTCATGGAATCATGAGCTTAAAAGATCTACGTTCATTTTAATGCATCAAGTTAAATGTCCCTAACTTATTTCTTTTATTAAACATAAGTTAATCATCCAACATCATTATTCCTTTTATCAACTCATTCCATAAATTCATATTGATTTCATCTACATCTACTATCCTTTATATCACTTTTCTCTAATAATTTAGGTAAGAGATTAATATTCATTAAGGTAGGCATCATCCTAGGTACTTCATTAACATGAACCAAGTATTAACATTAAAATCAAATTACTATTTTATTGCATTGTTTCATAACCATTCATTGTTAATAATTGCAATCACTAATCTATCATTTCTCAATAATTTTCTTGGATCCTTTCATCAAGAGAGAATACATTATTGTTGTGATACATCATTATATATAACTATATTTAAGATTATTTCCTTTACACATGGACAACATAAGAGGATATGAGAAATAACATAAACACTTTCTTTTAATGCTAGTAACATGTCCAATATTCCACATTCTTTTCCCTTTCTTTTACCTAGAACTACCCATTCCCTTATGCATTGCTTTGAATTGAGATTACATCAATACTACAAGACTCCTTTTAGGAGATTAAAATTACATGAATACAGATACATAAGTACATCTCAACATATTAAAATATTCAATAAGAAATCTTCAACTACAGATCTAGAAAGGAATATGTGCTAGGATCATCCAAAGAATCACGATCAATACCTCGATATAAATATTAACCACCTGTCATGCCCCGCAAGGGAACCAGGGAAGAGAACAAAGATTCTCTTAACAAAAGAAAACCTAAGTAAAAATTTATGAAAAATTTTGAACTTTGAAAAGAGTTATGTAATCAAAACTTAAACTTAGATTCCTCCTAGGTTCCCTTCTTATTAAATCCATGATTCATTTAAGTCCATAATTAAACTAACAACAAGATAACTTCTCAAGAAAATTACATCATATCATTAGAAGATTCTTTATGAAATACAAAGTACTTTCATTTCAATTTTTTCCCTTCTTAACACCATCTATATTCCTAAAAATATTTTATGAACATCATAACTTTTAAATCAAATAGAATTTATCTAACTCATTTGATACATTAAAAATATACTACATTTTATTTTTCAAAAGCTTCACTTAAACAACAATAATGAAAACATACTACATAACTTGGAATTTTTCAAAATCTTTCTTTCTTTCCCAACATACATCTTAAACATAAAGTTCACATTTCCCTTTTACATTCTTCCTAAGTCTACCCATTCCAAATACATCATTTTTAAATACATTACTGATTACATTGCATTCAACTCCTCATGAGAGGTAACAAGATTTTGCATCATGAAATATAATCACAAGGCCTTCATTCTTCAAAACTGGTACATAAGCAAGCATGAATCTTCAAGCACTGTATCTGCAAAAGATACCTCGATAAAATTTTTTACCACCCAACCACGTGGATAACTATAAGGCCCACTCCCCCGTGCTAGGAGATAAACACCAAGGTCCACAAAGAAGGAATAGCTAGGCCAAACCTAGGGTTGGGTAATCTTTCCCAAAATAGCAAATGAAAAGAGAGTCAAAGTATAGATCTTTCCCAAAAGGTTCTAAGGCTTGGTAGAAACTCTAAGAAATAACCTAAGTGAGTGTCATCACATAGCCCTCACCCCTTGGGTTGTCCTGGTACTAGCCACTCTGGTCCCCAGCCCCCAAGTAGGCACATGCGGGATCAAATGCCTTTCATACTGACAAGCGTCATTCGATCGTACCTACGCATAGGTACCTTCTCCCACTCCCATCCATAGCCTTTACTAGTGCTAATGGCATGGGTGAGTCATATTTAATCTTTTTAATGTTTTAACCCATTCCCATAAGTTTAATTAGGTTTTCACTTGTTAAATAACTCTTCAGTCGGTTATCCTGGTTCTAGCCACTTAGGGCCCCGGCCCCGCACTGAGAACCACTCACCAGGTGTCATTAAGTTTTCTACCCTCAAACCACATATCGCAATCACATCATACATATAGTAAAAGCATATTATAAATGCATTTGAGAACTACTACAAAGAACTGAAAATAATAGGATAGTTATGTATGTTTAGAGAGATTAGGTACGTTTAAGAATGTTTAGAATGTCTTGATCCTCTTAGAAGATTCTAAACCCTAAACTACTCCTTACAAACATTCTATCTCAATAAAGGCATCTAAATGTGCTGAACATAATCTCCACTAAACAAGGAATGAACAATCTTCAGGTTTATACAAAATTTCTTTCTAAACCTAAAACTTGGCTAATCCTGAAAATTGACTAAGTTTGATTTAATTAAAAATCTGAAATTTAAAAGTTACAACTTAACTCCTAGGAACCTGAAACCTATTCCAATAGATTCAAAGGGTACCTAATCCCTTTATACAAGTATACCTTAAAGTATAAGTTTTAACGTAAACTTATACTTAAATGTTATACTTGTATAAAGCGAGAGTATAATTATTGTGCTAGTTGGTCTAAAAATTTTACTTCGGTTTTAATATTAAAATTCTTCCACCCTAACCCTAATATACATGCAGCAACTAAACATGCGTAAAAAATGTAGGTAGAAAATATTATTTGGCCAAACGACAGAGATATTCATTCCTGATAAACTTCTACATCAGCCTGGCTGGCCTCACGGAATGTTATCTTGTTTATATTGAAATGATAGTGTATTATAAATGGCTGGCTTTCTATAAACGACTGAGATGGCTGGAGAATACAACAATAATATATGTCCTAAACTTTAATGGCCTATTTGCATAAACATTTTGCAACTTGTAATTTGTACAAATGAAAACAAAAAACAATCCCACAGCATGAACATTGAATGGCTGGCATTGCACATTAATATATATGTATATGACCAGCAATAATATATATAACCAGCAATGATGCAATATTGTATCAATATTCTATAATAATACATTATTACAGAATACCTTAATACGTTATTACATGGTATATTAGTGTATTAACATTCCGTAAAAGTAATACACAATATAATAATAATACATTAATGCACACACAGACATTCTGCAATAATATTACACAAAATAATAAATTTAATGCACACACAAACACTCTGCAATAATATCACACAAAATAATCAATTTAATGCACACACAAACACTCTACAATAATATTACACAAAATAATAAATTTAATGCACACACAAACACTCTGCAATACTATTACACAAGATAATAATACTACAATAATGCATATATATATTTTGCAACCATAGTACAATATACAGAAACTTTTCAAGAAATCCAAATTTTACATTCATTCTACAAAATAAATCTACTTCTCAGGATGGATTCCAACCTGGAGTCCTGTGAAGACCAGTTGGAGAAGAAGGGAGATCAAATCCTCTCCAATGTTTCCAACACTCCTTTGAATCCCTTTGCTTGCAATCTTCCAGCCTCTACCCGTAACAATCCAAATGCCAAACTCACAGAATACAGGACTTCTCTCTTTAAAAATATAAATTTTCTACAATAATAATAATAATCCTCTTCTCGAAATCAACTCTTCTCCCAACTCCTTTTACACATGAAATCTTTCCTGTAAATAGAATGGAGGAGGTGGTTGCACAAGTAATCCAACTGGTGCAACCATCTCAACTATCCATCCGTTAATGAGATGGTTTTGAAAACTCATTCCCGTAAAGGAATAAATAAACTATAATCTAAGTCCCTAAATTTAAGGATATTAAAATAAATATTATAATCTTAAAACAATTTATTAAATTATTTAACTATGGTAATAGGATAATCCTATTTACCATACCGCTAATTGATCTATTTATTTATTAATATAATAAATAATTACATGGTAATAATTATACATAAATATATGTATACATATGCATATGTGTGCACCCATATGCCTATGTATTTATTATTATAAATATTATTACAAGCATAATATTATTATTATAAAACATATTATTATTTTTATTGCTATAGACTCTTTGTCGTTATTAGTATTATAAAATAATACCATAAATAAGGTAGATTATTATTAATGTTAAACATTAGAATAACATTATTATAAAATATATTGTTTATTCATACCTTAATCCCCATTCTAAAATATATATGTATATATTAAGTAGCCACTAACATAGGTTAGAATTTTACCACTATTATTTAAAACCTTTTTTTTATTAATATTTCCTTAGACATTAAAATACCATAAAATTAATCCTCATCATGGGTATTAAAACCACATGATTTAATTGCACTCAAAATCACTCCTAATGAGATATGCTACTAAATCATACCCTCAAATGAACAATAATCTACATCCATGATCTACTAACAGAATTGAACATATCACGAAGGCAAGAAGTAGCTACAAGATCCACAATTCCATCAACTACAAAACCACATAAGACATTCACACAAGGGACTGACTTGACACTTCCCACCTAAGGATAAAAGGATCAAAGGTGAAGTTTCTTCCTGTGGACCTGTTGATACCTCCGTAACAACAACAATGATCGAGGATTTTGAGGGATCGCTCAGACTTGTGAAGCCAGGTGGAGACGATACCCAGTACCTGCAATCCTGCATCACCAAGAAGAGATACATATATATACATATGTAGATACAAATCAGATATATGCAAGCAGATGACCAGGATTGATACATCGTGTGGACCTCAACTAAGTGAGGAACTACGACTTCATCCTGGAGTCATGAAAAACACATCAGACACATCCATGAAACATAAAACATCATGATAGTGGTTAGATTCAAATAATTGGGTTAGATCCATAAACATATAAAAATAGATAATTTTCTAATCTCATAAACATGTAATTACTAACCATAAATGAGCATATTCATCATGTCATCATCCACAAAACATAAATGTAAATGTATAGTCTCGACCATAATAATAATAAAATGTCCAAATCAGAAAAGTCTAAGTATCACCATAGGAGAGGTATTACATCCTCCCCGCCTAGAGTTAGGCTTACTCCTGGAAGCCTACAAACAAATATGGATAAGTGTCTGTAATTCTATCAGCATCTTCCCATGTGGCAGAAGATTCATCATTGGGGTCCCATTGGACCCTTGCCTGCTCTATGGTGTGACCCCTGAGGGTCAATGTCCGTTGCTCCAAAATGCGAACCGGCTCTAAAGCCAGCTGCCCGTCCGCTACCTGTAAAGCATTCCAATCCAACACATGAGTCACATCAGGAATATACTTCCTAAGTACTGAAACATGAAACACATCATGAATATGAGCAAGGTTGGGCAGCAAGGCAAGCTGATAAGCTACTGGTCCTATCCTCTCTAGGACCTCAAAAGGGCCAACAAATCAGGGTGCCAACTTAGAGCCTTTTCCATAACGGATTGGACTCTTTCATGGGTGCACCCTCAAAAAGACTCTATCACCAAGAGAGAAGTGTATATCAGTCCTGTGAGCATCAGCATACTTCTTCTGCTGATCCTGGGCTGTCAAAATATGCTCTCTGATGCGCTTGACCTGCTGTTCCATATCCTGTAACATCTCAGGGCCTAGAAGTACCCTGTCCTCCAATCTGTCCCAACTTAAAGGAGTGTGGCATGGATGACCATATAAAGCCTAAAAAGGGGACATACCTAAGGAACTGTGATAACCATTATTATAAGCAAACTCTACCAAATATAGATACTCTTCCCAGTGGGTCTGTCTATCCATAACATACATTCTAAGCATGTCCTCAAGAATCTGATGACTCGCTCCGTCTGCCCATCTGTCTCAGGATGATAAGTAGAACTAAAGTTGAGTTGAGTCCCTAAAGTATGCTGAAGTGAAGTCCAAAGAGCTGATGTAAATACTGGATCACGATCAGATATGATTCTCCTCGGAATTCCGTGGAGTCTTACAATATCCTTCATGAACACTCTCGCAACAGAAGCTACTAAGTAGGAGGACTGCATAGGAGAAAAATGGGCTACCTTGGTGAGTCTGTCAATGGTTACCATGATAGCGTCATGTCTCCTAGGAGTAACTGGAAGTCCCACAATAAAATCCATGGAAATAATGTCCCATTTCCATTCTGGCACTAAGTGAGGTTGCAATAGACCATCAGGGTGTTGATGTTCTACTTTTACTCTCTGACATTCCAAACAGCTAGCCACATAGTCTGCAATATCTCTCTTCATTCCTGACCAATAGTACAATTGACGTAAGTCTACATACATTTTCTTCACCCCAGCATGTGTCGAATAAGGAGCCTTGCGGCTTTTTGAAAGGATAAGTACATGAAGATCTCCTTCCATGGGCACATATATTCTATTTTGTTGTCGCAACAACCCAAGTGTGTCTAAGGAATATCCTGAGTAGCGACCTTCCAAAGGTCTTCCTGACTCTATTTCTATCTTAACCTCCTGAAACCAAGAGTCAAAAGTGAGAGCCTCCTTCATTCTTTTCTCCAAATCTATGCTAAGGGCTATTGCTGATAAAACATGTCTGCACCTACTTAAAGCATCTGCCACCACATTTGTCTTTCCTTGGATGTATTTCACCTCAAAATCATATTCACATAGGAATTCCATCCACCTACATTGTCTGGCATTTAGGTTGGGTTGAGAGAAGATGTACTGAAGGCTCCGATGATCTGTTTGGAGTTCAAACTTGTGACCCAACATAAAGTGTCTCCACTTTACTAAGGCGTAAACTACTACTGCAAGTTCTAGGTCATGGGTGGGGTAGTTGAGATCATGATCTTTAAGCTTCCTTGACTCATAAGCCACAACTTGTCCTTCTTGCATAAGAACTTCCCCAATCCCTTCTAGTGAGGCATATGTGCAAACTAGGAAGTTTCCTGATGGTTCAGGAACCACCAAGATTGGAGCACTGGTTAATCTTTCCTTCAAACATTGGAAAGCAGCCTCACATTTTTCTGACCAAACAAAATTTTTTGCCTTTCCTTTGCAAGGAAGTAATGGGATGTGCTATTCGAGAGAAATCTCTAACAAATCTTCTATAATACCCAGCTAGTCCCATAACGCTATGAACTTCAGGGACATTAGTCAGAGTTGGCCACTCCACTATGGCTTGAATTTTGGCTGGATCAATAGCGATGCCATTCCCTGATATGACATGCCCTAGATACTTAACTTCTATCTGAAAGAACTCATACTTTTCTTCATTGGCATAAAGTTGATTTTCCCTAAGGCACTGTAATACTTGGCGAAGATGAACCTCATGTTCTTCAAGAGTTTTAGAGAACACTAAGATATCATCTAGGAATACTATTACAAATTTATCCAAGTAGGTTCTAAAAACTCCATTCATTAAGCTCATGAATACAGAAGGAGCATTCGTTAGCCCAAATGGTACCACAGTGAACTCATAGTGGCCATATCTGGTATAGAATGTTGTTCGATGAATATCAGCTTCCTGAATTCTAAGTTGATGATATCTTGACTTGAGCTCAATTTTTGAAAATATTTTTGCACCTTTCATTTGATCAAATAGAACGTCGATACGGGGTAAAGGATACCGATCCTTGATCGTGACTTTGTTGAGTTGATGATAATCAATGCACAATCAAAGAGATCCATCTTTCTTCTTCACAAATATTACTGGTGCACCCCATGGTGATACACTAGGCTTGATAAATCCTTTTTCCAAGAGCCCTTCCAGTTGCATCTTGAGTTCCTCAAGTTCCTATGTGGTCATATGGTACGGAGCTTTGGAGATTGGTTCTGCTCCTGGAACCAACTCAATTCGGAAGTCTATTTCCCTTTTGGGAGGTATTCTTGGAATTTCTTTGGGAAAAACATCCAAATACTCTTGTAATAGGGGATGATCTAGTGATACCTCCCCACTTTCTCCTTGGTCCAAGTCCTCTATTGATACTACAAATAATTGGCATCCTTTGCGCATGCACCTCTTGAGCTGCATCATGGAAATCATGCAGAGAGAGATGGGTCGTTGTGCCCCAACAATCTTCTTAGGTTCTCCTAAGCCATCTAAGCATTGAATGCTTTTGTTTCTACAATCCAAAGTGGCTTTGTGAGCATCCAACCAATCCATACTCAAAACTACTCCATATGAGCCTAGAGGGATTACTCGAAGATTTACTAAGGTGGAAAATGGTCCAAGTTCTAACTTGAAGCTATGGACACAAGAGTCAGAAGTTATTCTTGCCCCGGAGGCTAGTTCGACCTGCCACCTATCTTCCTGCCTTACTGCCTTTAGCCCACATTGCTCTACTAAAAAAGGTGAAATAAAAGAATCTGTTGCTCCTGAATCAAATAGTATGGTGGTAGAGATACCCCTTAACAAACCTAGGGTTTTGATGACTGTTCCCTGATGATTGGCTTGTCCATGGTCTAAAGTGGGAAATACTTGGTGAGTTCTGCCTGCATTGCCTATTGTTGGTTCTGAAGAGGCCTACCTATAGATAGCTGCTAGAGTAGATTTCTGAGGGCAATTAACTACAATGTGCCCATGTTGGCCACAAGAGTAACATCCATTGTTCTTGACAAAATTCCTTCCTGCAGAAGGTGCGCTAGACTGCTGATAGCTACCCCGACTAGAATTCTGAGGCATACTCTATGCTGGTTGAGGGTTTGGGTATCGCTTTGCACACTGCCAGTTGTGAGGATTGTTGGATTGAGAACCCCCACTTTTATTATTGTTTCCATTGTAATTGTTGTTGTTGCTGTTGTTGAAAAACTTCCTTTTCTGGTGGTTCTGACTTCCTTTAGGAGGATAGTTTTTAGGTCTAGGTGCACCTTGAGATTGATTTCCTTTGAAACTTGACCCAGCTTGGAAGGCATTACCCCCTTGGCCACCTGTCCAACCTCCTAACCCCAAGGCTATATTTTGTTCCTCAAGGCGAGCTTTGATGACTGCATCATTAACTGTCTGAGGTTCAAACATTCGTACACTACCGGCCAAGCGACCGTTGAGTCCTCTAAGGAAGTGTTGAGTCAACATGGGTTCATCATCCTTATATCTTGAGTATGGCTTGAGTTCTAAGAACTTCCTCTCATAGTCATCAAATGACATAGTTAACTACCTTAGGTTGTGAAACTCCTCGGCTCTTTTGCGTCTCCAGTGGTCAGATAGAAATTTGGCTTGAAAGAGTTCTAGGAATAGTTCCCATGAAAGAGTGGTAATATCTATGTGAAGTTTCTCTCTCTCTATTTCCCACCAAGTGGATGCAAAGTCTCTAAGGTGAATGACTGCAAACTGAGCCTTAGTATTGCTGCTATAAGAGTGCATGGAGAAAAGCCTTTCTAGTTCTAGCAACCAAGTTTGCGCAGTAGATCCACCTTGAGTTCCCTTAAATGGGTTAGTCTTAGTCCTAAGGAGGTCTCACATGTGAGAAGCATGCAAATCATCTTCTTCCATTTCCTAATCCCTCCTCCTAGGACTCCTTTCCCTCTCCTCAGTGAGTGTTATTCTACCCATGGTGGCCTCTATCCTACCCTGCCTCTAACCTTTGAAGAATCTGTTGTAATAATTCTGTTACTTGAGCCCCTTGAAAACCTCCTGATTCATTATTAGATTGATCTCCTCTTCCCTCATATTGTTCTTCTTCTTGAGAACTTTCATGTTGAGATCTAGGAGGGGTGTTTTGGGCACCTCCTCTTCTACCACGGGTTACAGGAGGCATCCTACCATGAGTAAGAAGAAGGATAAGTTTATGGGTCCTAGTTTGATTTTAGTTTTAAGTTTTCCTAAGATGAATAATAAGTTTCAAGAAGCATGGGCCAAATTCCCTGGGCCCCAGTGTAGCAACTTAGTGCTCTGATACCAAAGATGTCATGCCCCGCAAGGGAACCAGGGAAGAGAACAAAGATTCTCTTAACAAAAGAAAACCTAAGTAAAAATTTATGAAAAATTTTGAACTTTGAAAAGAGTTATGTAATCAAAACTTAAACTTAGATTCCTCCTAGGTTCCCTTCTTATTAAATCCATGATTCATTTAAGTCCATAATTAAACTAACAACAAGATAACTTCTCAAGAAAATTACATCATATCATTAGAAGATTCTTTATGAAATACAAAGTACTTTCATTTCAATTTTTTCCCTTCTTAACACCATCTATATTCCTAAGAATCTTTTATGAACATCATAAATTTTAAATCAAATAGAATTTATCTAACTCATTTGATACATTACAAATATACTACATTTTATTTTTCAAAAGCTTCACTTAAACAACAATAATGAAAACATACTACATAACTTGGAATTTTTCAAAATCTTTCTTTCTTTCCCAACATACATCTTAAACATAAAGTTCACATTTCCCTTTTCCCTTCTTCCTAAGTCTACCCATTCCAAATACATCATTTTGAAATACATTACTGATTACATTGCATTCAACTCCTCATGAGAGGTAACAAGATTTTGCATCATGAAATATAATCACAATGCCTTCATTCTTCAAAACTGGTACATAAGCAAGCATGAATCTTCAAGCACTGTATCTGCAAAAGATACCTCGATAAAAATGTTTACCACCCAACCACATGGATACCTATAAGGCCCACTCTCCTATGCTAGGAGATAAACACCAAGGTCCACAAAGAAGGAATAGCTAGGCCAAACCTAGGGTTGGGTAATCTTTCCCAAAATAGCAAATGAAAAGAGAGTCAAAGTATAGATCTTTCCCAAAAGGTTCTAAGGCTTGGTAGAAACTCTAAGCAACAACCTAAGTGAGTGTCATCGCATAGCCCTCACCCCTTGGGTTGTCCTGGTACTAGCCACTCTGGGCCCCGGCCCCCAAGTAGGCACATTCGGGATTGAATGCCTTTCGTACTAACAAGCGTCATTCGATCGTACCTATGCATAGGTACCTTCTCCCACTCCCATCCATAGCCTTTACTAGCACTAATGGCATGGGCGAGGCATATTTAATCTTTTTAATGTTTTAACCCATTCCCATAAGTTTAATTAGGTTTTCACTTGTTAAATAACTCTTCAGTCAGTTATCCTGGTTCTAGCCACTTAAGGCCCCGGCCCCACACTGAGAGCCACTCACTAGGTTTCATTATGTTTTCTACCCTCAAACCACATATCACAATCATATCATACACATAGTAAAAGCATATTATAAACGCATTTGAGAACTACTACAAAGAACTGAAAATAATAGGATAGTTATGTATGTTTAGAGAAATTAGGTACGTTTAAGAATGTTTAGAATGTCTTGATCCTCTTAGAAGACTCTAAACCCTAAACTGCTCCTTACAAACATTCTATCTCAATAAAGGCATCTAAATGTGCTGAACATAATCTCCACTAAACAAGGAATGAACAATCTTCAGGTTTATACAAAATTTCTTTCTAAACCTAAAACTTGGCTAATCCTGAAAATTGACAAAGTCTGATTTAATTAAAAATCTAAAATTTAAAAGTTACAACTTAACTCCTAGGAACCTGAAACCTATTCCAATGGATTCAAAGGGTACCTAATCCCTTTATACAAGTATAATTTAAAGTATAAGTTTTAACGTAAACTTATACTTAAATGTTATACTTGTATAAAGCGAAAGTATAATTATTGTGCTAGTTGGTCTAAAAATTTTACTTCGGTTTTAATATTAAAATTCTTCCACCCTAACCCTAATATACACGCAGAAACTAAACGTGCGTAAACAACGTAGGTAGAAAATATTATTCGGCCAAACGACAGAGATATTCATTCTTGATAAACTTCTACATCAGCCTGGCTGGCCTCACGGAATGTTATCTTGTTTATATTGAAATGATAGTGTATTATAAACAGCTGGCTTTCTATAAACGGCTAGCTTTCTATAAATAGTAGAGATGGCTGGAGAATACAACAATAATATATGTCCTAAACTTTAATGGCCTATTTGCATAAACATTTTGCAACTTGTAATTTGTACAAACGGAAACAAAAAACAATCCCACAACATGAACATTGAATGGCTGGCATTGCACATTAATATATATGTATATGAAAAACAATAATATATATAACTAGCAATGATGCAATATTGTATCAATATTCTGTAATAATACATTATTACAGAATACCTTAATATGTTGTTACATGGTATATTATTGTATTAACATTTCGTAAAAGTAATACACAATATAATAATAATACATTAATGCACACACAGACATTCTGCAATAATATTACACAAAATAATAAATTTAATGCACACACAAACACTCTGCAATAATATTACACAAAATAATAAATTTAATGCACACACAAACACTCTGCAATAATATTACACAAAATAATAAATTTAATGCACACACAAACACTCTGCAATACTATTACACAAGATAATAATACTACAATAATGCATATATATATTTTGTAACCATAGTACAATATACATAAACTTTTCAAAAAATCCAAATTTTACATTCATTCTACAAAATAAATCTACTTCTCAGGATGGATTCCAACCTAGAGTCCTGTGAAGACCAGTTGGAGAAGAAGGGAGATCAAATCCTCTCCAATGTTTCCAACACTCCTTTGAATCCCTTTGCTTGCAATCTTCCAACCTCTACTCGTAACAATCCAAATGCCAAACTCACAGAATACGGGACTTCTCTCTTTAAAAATATAAATTTTCTACAATAATAATAATAATCCTCTTCTCGAAATCAACTCTTCTCCCAACTCCTTTTACACATGAAATCTTTCTTGTAAATAGAATGGAGGAGGTGGTTGCACAGGTAATCCAACCGGTGCAACCATCTCAACTATCCATCCGTTAATGAGATGGTTTTGAAAACTCATTCCCGTAAAGGAATAAATAAACTATAATCTAAGTCCCTAAATTTAAGGATACTAAAATAAATATTATAATCTTAAAAAAATTTATTAAATTATTTAACTATGGTAATAAGATAATCCTATTTACCATACCGCTAATTGATCTATTTGTTTAGTAATATAATAAATAATTACATGGTAATAATTATACATAAATATATGTATACATATGCATATGTGTGCACCCATATGCCTATGTATTTATTATTATAAATATTATTACAAGCATAATATTATTATTAGAAAACATATTATTATTTTTATTGCTATAGACTCTTTGTCGTTATTAGTATTATAAAATAATACCATAAATAAGGTAGATTATTATTAATGTTAAACATTAGAATAACATTATTATAAAATATATTGTTTATTCATACCTTAATCCCCATTCTAAAATATATATGTATATATTAAGTAGCCACTAACATAGGTTAGAATTTTACCACTATTATTTAAAACTTTTTTTTTATTAATATTTCCTTAGACATTAAAATACCATAAAATTAATTCTCATCATGGGTATTAAAACCACATGATTTAATTGCACTCAAAATCTCTCCTAATGAGATATGCTACTAAATCATACCCTCAAATGAACAATAATCTACATCCATGATCTACTAACAGAATTGAACATATCATGAAGGCAAGAACTAGCTACAAGATCCACAATTCCATCAACTACAAAACCACATAAGACATTCACACAAGGGACTGACTCGACACTTCCCACCTAAGGATAAAAGGATCAAAGGTGAAGTTTCTTCCTGTGGACCTGGTGATACCTCTGTAACAACAACAACGATCAAGGATTTTGAGGGATCGCTCAGACCTGTGAAGCCAGGTGGAGACGATACTCGGTGCCTGCAATCCTGCATCACCAAGAAGAGATACATATATATACATATGGAGATATAAATAAGATATATGCAAGCAGATGACCAGGAGTGATACATCATGTGGACCTCAACTAAGTGAGTAACTATGACTTCATCCCGGAGTCATGAAAAACACATCAGACACATCCATGAAACATAAAACATCATGATAGTGGTTAGATTCAAATAATTGGGTTAGATCCATAAACATATAAAAATAGATAATTTTCTAATCTCATAAACATGTAATTACTAACCATAAATGAGCATATTCATCATGTCATCATCCACAAAACATAAATGTAAATGTATAGTCTTGACCATAATAATAATAAAATGTCCAAATCAGAAAATTCTAAGTATCACCATAGGAGAGGTATTACACCACCCAACCACGTGGAACCAATAGGCCCACTCCCCTGAGCTAGGAGATAGAACCAAAGGCCCATACAAGAGGTAACAACTAGGAAATTCCTAAGGTGGTGATAAAATTTCCCCAAAGTCACAACACAAAAGAAAAGACAAGAAGACCACAAGGACTACCAGAGGCATGATAAAATTTGGTAGAAACTATAAGCTACAAGCTAGGTGAGTGTCATCACATAGCCCTCACCCCTTGGGTTGTCCTGGTACTAGCCACTCTTGGCCCCGGCCCCTAAGTAGGCACATGTGGAACTGAATGCCTCTTGTACAGACAAGGTCATTCAGTCGTACCTACGCATAGGTACCTTCTCCCACTCCCATCCTTAGTCTTTACTAGCACTAAAGGCATGGGCGAGGCACAATTAATCTTGATTAGTGTGTAATTTCCCATTCCAATAATCTCCCATTCCCAATTCATTTATTTAGGTTATCACTTGATTAAATAACTCATAGTAGGTTATCTTGGTACTAGCCACTTAGGGCCCCGGCCCCTCACTATGATCCACTCACCTAGTGTACTTAGGTTCCCTAACATACATATAAAAATCATAAGAACATAATAGATTCATCATCAAGAATTCATATCAATTCCATAACAACATTTGATTGAGTTTAGGAAAACATATGTTGTCCCTAGTCCACTTGACAACCCTAAACCCAATATGACATTCAGAATGTTCCAAACATATAAGAAGACATCCAAATAATATTATAAACATATTTAGAGTATAAATAGATCCAATTAACCAAAAAAAAATTCTAATAGCCTCTAGTAACCATACGAAACCTTAAAACTTAATGATGTTCTTAAACTCAATTATTTCAAGCAATGATTAAATGCAAAGAATAGTCATCATAGAACAATCATCCATATCTTCCACAAAACACATAATAAATGAAATATATTTGGTGGAGATTTAGCTAACATAATTATGGACTCTCAATTTGATTTTTAGGAAGATCCAATGGTGGGAAAGAAAGTTATGACTTCTGGTTTAAAACAGAAAATTCTGGTTAGGGTTCAGACTTGCCTTCACTAAAACAGTTGTAATTTTCACAAAACATAATTAAAATTCACCAAACCAATTGGAAATAAAATATAATACTTATGAGAATATCTGATATCAAATTCAAACTTTTATATGATCATATCATCCTGTAGCATACGAATACATTTGACAGAAAATTTGGAATCAAGAATGGATAGGCATAGTCTGCCAAAATGTCAAAAATAAGGCATTAATTCGACCCTAAAAATAAAATTAGAGAGATACCCATTTTAGATCTATCAATTTTACTTCCAAAAAATCAATTTAGTAAAACTCTAGATTCAATTTAAATTATTATAATAATAGATCTCCAAAAATGGATTGCTAAAACCCCTAGGAAAACACATGCCAATTCTTACAAATAAAAAATCAAAACTTTAAAATAACCATAGAAATGAAAAGTACAAATATAATAAATAATGATAATATATAAATAGATCCATAATCTATCAGAGACATAAAGTAACTAAAATATTCAATCCATAGCTCATGTCCTACGAAGGTTGAATCGAATAAGGAAGGAAACAAAAGAGAAGACAAATCCAAACTTGAGATGCATCCTTCAAACCCTATCCACTTTCAGAAATCTCCATGAAAGAAAGAAATAATTCCACATCAAAGAATCCCTCTCTCAACTACTGAAATTCTCACAAAAATGTTTCTCTCCCAAAAGCAAAGATAACCAAAAATTTTTAAAGACATATGCTTACAGACTCTCCCTCACATCTCCAAGTTTTCTCTCCAAAATCTCCATGAGAAGTAAGGCCATCCTCTCCTCAATGCTTCAGCCCCAAAATCCCCTCTCTTCAAATGAGAAAGTAGTGCATATAAATAGATTTCCAAAGGTTGAGAGGAAAAGTAACCAACTCCCAACTAACTCTTAACTAAAGGGTATTATAAAATAACTTAATATCATACAACTATATTACTCAAATATACAATAAAAGATTATTTGTATTCATTCATACACATATGTAATATTATCCTAACATATATGCATATGCCATCATTAATTACATCAATATCTATATATATAACCTATCCTCATTATTAATAATTAACAATTGAGAATAATATACCTCGCATTATTTAATATTTAATTATTAATAATATTATACTTTACACTAATCCCAAAATATACACCATCAACAATATCTACAATAATTAACATATAATCACATATAAATTATATATATATAAATACATATATGTGTGCACCCATATATATATATATATATATATATATATATATATATATATATATATATATATATATATATATATATATATATATATATATATATATATATATATATATATATATATATATATATATATATATATATATATATATATATATATATATACACATGCCAAATACCAAACACTATAATCTATAAGATTATGAAGTAATAGATCACAATATTATTACCTATTTATAATTACTATAGGATATAATCATTGAGGTAGAATAAAATCACATGCCTCAAAATAAATCTAATCATCCAAAGAGGCCATACAAATCATCTATGAAACATATCGAGAAAACCATAAGATCAAACAAGGTCAACCAAAGTCAACAAGGAAAGTCAAGCCAAACTCCTGAAACACAACATAGAAAGATTAACTAAGAATCATACCAAGAAGGAGAAATAAATAAAATGAGTAAACAAATCATACAACCAAATGAATTCAAGTGGCCACAAGGCACTAACCACAACCATGCCCAACTGGGTGTGTTGGATCTGGGTTTTTGACCCAAAGGTTGACTGACAAAGAAGGAACCCTAATATTCCCAAATTGGAATAATGACAAAGGAAGACTCATGTAGGGGCCTTAGTACTATCTCCATAACAACAACCATTGAGGATTTGAGGGCATGCTCAGACTTGTGAAGCCAAGTGAAGTCGATGCTCGGTACCTGCAAGCCTGCATCACAAAGAAGAAATACATATGCACGGATATACATATAAAAGAAAACATTCCATACAGATGACCAGGATCGATACATCGTGTGGACCTCAGCTATGTGAGTAACTATGACTTCATCCTAAATCATGAAAATACATCATGTATATATATACACTCAAAGCATGTAGCATCATCATAACGAAGATTAGAATCTCAAGCATTGTGTTAGTCTCTTATCAATACTAATAATAAATCAACATAATCAAATCATCAAGTGAGATACAAGATTCATCCAAAGTAACCTTAATAGAAGAAAATATAAATAACCACTTATATATATCTATCAAGTACATATCATATAACATCCTAACTATGTTCATAAAGGTCTTGAAGGTACTCAATACATACACGGAGATAAATACATACAAAAATGATACCTTTAGATAGTATGTCTGATATTAGAATCATTGAGTACTAGCTTATGAAATTATTATAAACAAACTATAGAAATAGATCAAACAAGTATCATGTACAAATTAAGCTGTAAGAAAACATCGAAAGATCTTAATTCTTTCAAAAACACAAAACTTATATTAGGGTTAGAGGGGTATTACACCACATCACCAGTCGGAAGCCAATAAAAAATGAACACCTCAGCAAAATAGAGCACATCAGACCCATGACCCACTGAGATCTTCATCAGATGGTTGTCATTATACTGCAGCATTAACTCTTGAGCACTTTTCCTTAGCGGTATAACAATGATCATAGATTCTATCTGAGCTTTAACTTGCCTCATAAGCCAAAGACCTTGGGCCCACTGACAAACTTCCACATCACAACCCAGCTGACCAATGAAATGTGAGCACATCACAATAAGACCCACCTGAAAGATCCCTGGTGATAAAGTAGAATCAATGATTGGCGTATGATCTCATGGGCTAAGAATATTCTTTTAGATCATGCACCGGCCATTAGATCAAAAGTTGAGATAGCACATTGGGCCCACCCTGCCAAACCTCCACATCACTAGCCTTCGACCAATTAGAATCGTACACCTTAGACTACATGGTAGTGGACCCACTGGTATGAAGTTCTCCATTAGAATGAAGATCAATAATCATCATTACATCATGATGTGAACCTTTGAGCACATCTCCTCAGCGGTATAGCGACAATCATTGATCATGCCTAAACTTTAACTGCCAGGAAAGTGACACTGCCAAACAAATAGTAACCGCTTGCCAGGTCACCAGGTGTTAAGGACTTAACCATAGGGAATAGGAGATCTCATGACCAGTTAGAAAAATAAATAGCACATGGAAAAAGAAACCCTTAAGTGACTGAAAAGGTAACAATGAAATATAACAGGCTAAAGGGTTTAGGGTTTTTGGCTCCAATGGTCACATTTTTGAATTGAAAGGCTTGAAGACCAGGGAGCTAGATGGCTGTAGAGGCCAAAAGAAAAGGCAAGAGGCCATGAAATTTTTTGAGGTGCTCGGCAGGGTTAAAATGGAGATCCTAAATTAAATTCATCCTATGACCAAAATTGAATAGATATGAAATTTTGGGCAACATTTTGGTGATTTTTGCTAGATGTCAGCCTGCTAGACATTGATCAGTGGCCTTGAGCAATCCATTGGGCATAGGAGTCATCACTGAAATATAAAACTTGCTTGATAGAGAGAGACCTGGAGCTGAAAGACAAAAACTATGCACGGGCACTTCTCGAAAAATAGGGAAAACTAACCTAACCTAAACTAACTAGTACAAAAAATTGGTCAAACAAATCCATTCACTGGTAGGCTAAAGTAACTACCCTTCCTTATTAGGATACAAAATTTTACATATATGACGATAACAAATAAGGAATGAAGTACACATAGTTGTGTGAAGAACCGATGCACTACCTTTTGAAATACATAAACAAATTGACTCACCTCCACCAAAAGATTCTTATTTTCATTATCCAGGGGTAGATAAGTGATTTGAGCTTGTCCCTTCCAAGCTACAAGTTCACCTTCAGCTTCAGCTTCATTTGAACACTCATGTTTGGACACAAACAGGGCTGGCCCTTTATGGCTAGCCTCCATTCTTGCTAAGTATCTTAAGGGGCAACCCCTGGAAAGAATGAACTTAGGGCTCCCTTTGCTATTGTCAGGATGCATCTCATTAATAACTTTAGTAGGGAGATCAAGAATTTGTCTCTCCATGATAATCTACCATATATTTTCCTCTTCTATAGTTGGGACATAATTAACCCCCTGAAACATAGACCTTTCCTCAAGAACACGCAAGCCATTACCCTTTTCAAGAAGATGAGGAACATCAACAAGAGTTGAGCAGAAAGCATCAATTATCAAATAAAAATCATCTTGTTTCTCTAAGTCAGTAGCAACTGTATCATCTTTATTTTCACAATCAGAGGGCTCAACTAGTGAATCTTGTACTACCTCATCCTGTTCAATGTAAGAAGGCATCTCTTCAAATAGATCAGCTGGGATTTCTCCTTCTTCACTTTCTTTCTTATCCTTATTTGACTACTCTAATCCATCTTGATGTAATAACCTTACTTGTTCCTCATGATCATCATGAAAGAGTACACCTAAAAGACACAAATCATCTTCTTTTTGGTGGCCTAAAATGTTATGAGGTGTAGGGGGCTCTTTAGGAATTGGTTCATAGGGCTTTATCTTCTATAGGACCAGCTCATTGTCACTTAGGAAGTGAAAACTTTTAGGTGTCTCCTTTATAGGGGAAAATGGAGGTGGCTGAAAATTTGGGATAAGGTCATGAATGGGCTTAGGCAAGAAATTTGGGATTTGAACCTTGTGAGTTTCTTGTCTCAGCGCTTGTTGCATCCCATCCTTAGGGGGATATGCTTGAGAGGCCACTATCTCTTGTTTTAACACTTCTAACCTTTCTCCATCAAGAAGCTCATAGTTCAAGAGACCAAGTGGAAAATCTGTAGCCTCCTTCCCAAAAAATGGGTTCAGGTGACTGCCAGCTGCTTTGATGCTTTGTGTTGGGAATGTCCTCCTGACTGGATTATATGGATGGAAAGGCCTCTTTACCAAATTTTTCCTTTTTCTTTGATGCTTTTCTTGATACTATGGTCTACTTTTTCGGTAGGATTGTTCCTGAGCCTAGTACTGCTAGTTAGGACTTTGGCCTTGTTGTTGATAAGGTGGTCTAACCTCTTGGTTCTCCATTTTTACAATGATCAACTCCTTGGTTAGAGCCTGCAGTAGGCTCATCATCCCTCAGTTTGTTTCTTATTGATTACTTCTCATTTCTTGTTGACTTCTTTTTAATTTGAGTAGCTCTTGAGAAGGGTCACCTATGGATTCCCCATAGCTAGTGCTAGCTTGAGGTTTTATTAATGTAGGTATGTGAGTAAATGGAGGCATTTGCAAAGGTGCAGTGGGTTGAAGATTAGGAGAGATAGGCATGGGTAGTCTTGGGGTTATCATACTAGCCTGAATTAAGCAATTTTCTGCCTTCACAACTAGGTCAAAAGCCTGAGGCAATGAAGCACCTCCTAAAGACTGAATCATGACAGATATATCACTAGTTAGGCTTCTCAAAAAATAAAGGAAAGCACAATCTACTGAAGGCCTTATATTAATTGGAATCCTAGTCCATGTCTTGAGGAATCTACCATTAAAATTAGTCATCTATTCTCAAGGATCTCTCTTTATTATTTGGAGCTGCTCTACCAAAGACAAAGAGTCTAAATCATCATCAAAGTATTTTCTACGGATCTGTCCAAGTCTATCCCATGAAGTAATGGAGCCAACTGTCAGACTTCTAAACCATTCTAGGGCCTTACCCTTAAAGGAGGTAGCCAACAACTTGGTGGTGGCATCTTCTTCTGTGATGTTGTGTATACTACAGATGGTAGCCACATCTCTTATGTGTTCAAAAGTTGTTGTTTGGCCTTCAACTGTGAAAGAAGGTATACTTTTTAGTGCTGCCAAGGGCACATCATGGTGTTGGGAAAAATTTAATGGACTACCTTGATTAAAGGGTGTGAATGCAAATTGTCTTGCCATAAGAAGGGTCTATTTTTCCCATAAGCTCTATTATAAATTGGGTCTGCTTGTTCTTAACACCAAGGGAGTCACTAGATATACTTGAAAACTAACCTCTCTAAGGTCTGTATTATGCAATCAGTATATCAGAGATAGCATAATCTTTTAAACAATGAACTTCTTTTACTGTGTCCCACCGAGCGTACCAAAATTGTTACACCTAAGGTGGGGTGTTTTCTAAATTTGAATCTGATCTTACTCCCACCGGGTGTGTCAGAATTGTTATACACTAAGTTTGCACCCTTGTTTCAAGCTCTCTTGGTCTTGATAACTTAGTATAACATGGGAATCATCTCTAGGTTGTGGGACCTATGCTAACTGAGATGAGACCTCCATGTTCTAGGCTGGCTCCTCTTAGATAATCACCTTAATTTTCTTCTTGACAGGAAAGTAAATTCTAAGGGGAAAAGGGATAGAAGGAATGCATGAAAGAGAAATAATTGAAAACAAACTATCTACTAGGTGATACACCGAAATGAAATGAACATGATACACTGACCAAATCAGCATGAAAGCTCTCAGATCTAATAGAACACAACCTTTCTAAATAGGCTTACATAAGTGTTTCATAGAGGGGTTTGGACAAAAGACACAAACTGTGACCTGCAAGCAGACGTTCTGTTCAACAAAAGGGCACAAGAATGAGACAAAATGACAGGGGGCTGAAGTATACCCACAAACTCATTCAAATCAGATTAGACACAATAGTACACATATAAGCTGAAAGAAAGAAGGGCCCTAGAACTCCAAGATTTCTCTAACAAAGCTACTATATCATATTCAATAAGAGAAATGCAGATAAGGAAAAGACCAGAGGGTAGAACAAATGCCACAGATAGCCTCTATTGAGTCTGAGATTTCAATGAAAGATCACAAATTGTAAAAGTCAGAGGGCAGAAATAATGCCACAGATAATTCCTAGAAAGAGAAAACTCTTTTTACAAAATGTAAACTCTGAGCTTCAGAAAGCTCCAAAAAACAATATATACATCTCCTCTATTGCACGTAGGTAGGAGAGAAACCTAACTAGGGTTTACATAGATTTTCATAAAATAATAGCCAAACCTAATTCTGTTAACTCTAATCATAAATGTCCATGAAAATATCTTAACCGATCAGATATCAGTCCTTACAAGTCCATCCCATCTCTCTGTAAGTTGAAAACCTCATGCCACAACCATGACCTTGATTCTACTAAATTGGGTTTATCATGAATGCTCAAAATTTGATCCTTATAGATATTTGTATTTTGAAGTAAAGAAGGCCATAGGTGGTGCCAACCTTTAATGCTTCTTTGATGCAAGAATACCTACATGGTACCCTAAGCAATTAGCAAGCAGTGGCCATCAGATATTCTTCATCATCCTTTCTAACTGCAACTATCCTGAAAAAATAAATTATGAGCTATCCACAGCCATATTCGACCAACAGCAAGAAACTAGGAAGAAAAAATATTTAAATTTTGAAAACAATGGCTAGCTGATCCAATTTAAAATGTGGCCATTGATATAAATCTTTCTTAGTAGATCAAATAGCTCAAACCATCCTCGTAACAATCACAAGCTCCTTAGAAAAGTCATCTGCCACATCACCAGTTGGAAGCTAATAAAAAATGAACACCTTAGCAAAACAGAGCACATCGGACCCATGACCCACTGAGATCTTCATCAGACGGTTGTCATTATACCGCAGCCTTAACTCTCGAGCACTTTTCCTCAATGGTATAATGACGATCGTAGATTCTACCTGAGCTTTAACTTGCCTCATAAGCCAAAGACCTTGGGCCCACTAACAAACTTCCACATCACAACCCTGCCGGCTAATGAAATGCAAGCACATCACAATAAGAGGACCCACCTGACAGAGCCCTGCTAATAAAATAGAATCAACAGTTGGTGTATGATCTCATGGGCTAAGAATATTCTTTCAGATCATGCGCCAGCCGTTAGATCAAAAGTTGAGACAGCACATTGGGCCTGCTCTGCCAAACTTCCACATCACTAGCCTTTGACCAATTAGAAGTGTACACCTTGGACTATGTGGCAGTGGACCCACTGGCATGAAGTGTTGCATTAGAATGAAGATTGACAATCATCGTTACATCACGATGTTAACCTTTGATCACATCTTCTCAGTGGTATAGCGACAATTGTCGATCATGCCTTAACTTTAACTACTAGAAAAGTGAGACTACCAAACAAATAGTAATCGCTCACTAGGTCACTCAGTGTTAAGGACTTAACTGTGGGGAATAGGAGATCTCATGACTAGTTAGAAAAATAAAGAGCACATGGAAAATGAAACCCTTAAGTGATCGAAAAGGTAACGGTGAAATATAACAGGCTAAAGGGTTTAGGGTTTTTGCTCCAACGGTCACATTTTTGAATTGAAAGGCTTGCAGACTAGGGAGTTGGATGGTTGCAGAGGCCAGAAGAAAAGGCAGAAGGCCATGAAATTTTTTGAGGTGCTCAACAGGGTTAAAATGGAGATCCTGGATTAAATTCAGCCTATGACCAAAATTGAATAGACATGAAATTTTGGGAAACAATTACAAACATGTTTTCTATTTGTGAGAGATATTTTCCACCCAAGGTTTCAGACCATGAGGGTCTTGTTTGATATGATTGCAAGGTTAGACAAAAAGTGTTTTATGCTGATGAATAGTGCTAATAGAACAAACTTCATAAAGTAACCATTTTCATAAATTCATATCTTATTGTCAGATGATTGTTTCCAAATGGTGGTTGTTCCCTTGCATTCCTTTTAGGTTCATTTTCAACCAGAACATGTGGTTTAGCCTCATCTCCTTGTTTGACATTTTAGGTGCATCTCCTTCAGAGGCTATTTCTAGTATTTTTAGTTTGTGTTTACCGAATAGATTTGAATAGGTGTTTTCAGGTTTAAAAATATTCTACCCTATTCATCTTTACGGAAATACCTTTGAAAAAGTGTTTCTCTATACTAAAAGGTCAATGTTTGCCAAGTTCAACATTTAGTGATTAGTTTTGAGCAGTCTTTTGAAGGCATGACTAGAGGCATTTTATTCATTTTGATGACTTTAGTGAAGTTGATAAAATCAAGGGTTTTTATATGTCTAGCATTGTCTAGATCGGATCTTGTTGTAGATGCTAGTCATTTTTGATGTTTTTGAGGTTCAGGTTTTTGAAATCAAATTTTTTTTAGGCCAGACCCACTTGGGGCTCAGCTTGCCTCATTTTCTTAAAAATGGAGCTCTGTCATCTTCAGAGTAGAGATCCAAGTTCCCAAGGACTAGATGAATCGGCTATGAGCACAGATAAAGAGAAAGGAAATAATTCATGGAGTTTCTTCTGAGTCAAAACATCTGGATGATTTATCCATTTTTTATATTAGTGATATTAGCAATGCAATGATAGTAAACTAGTCAATCTCACTCCAAAGATAAGAAAAGTCTGGTAATACCCCATTTGTTCTTGAGTTTCTGGAACAAAGAATTGAACCTTGCATAAAAAATGAGAGAAATGTTCAAGGCAAAACTAGTTTATCATCCATCTCCTAGGTTGTTGTCTAGGGAGTTAGCAATGGGAAACACATCAAAAAATAATGAAAATAATAAGGAGAAAAGAGTACTTTGCCCAGCGTCATAATGTAGTTCTCATGTTTCTTCAATGGAATTTAATGGCATACTATATCAAGTAAAGGAAACAAACACTGAATGAAGACTGCAAATTTTTTTCCATAATATGTTTTGTGCACCAAAGAGTATGTGATGTGCACACCTTCTTCAACAATGTGTGCACCTCTTGGTCTTGTGTGCACTCATCGTGCCACTAACTGTGAGTCTCTTCGAGGGAGTTGCATGCATCAAATTATGCTACACATGTTGAAGAGTTTCTGGGTGCACTAAAATATGAGGTTGTTTGTGCCATATGCATTCTTTTTGAAAGACACCAGCCAACAAAGAAATCTCTACACACCAATTCATGAAGCACAAAAATGAGCACGTGCGTGCAAGGAGTTGGAGTGCTTCTACTAACATACAGAGAAGGGCTGCTATGCAAGCCAAGGGAAGTAAAGGTTCCCTAAAAATACATTTGCATAAAAAATGATAAACATCTATCGACCGCACAATACAATGGGTCCTATGTGCATGATGTTTGAATGGGATGTTGTATGTACCAAGGAAAGAAATATGGCTGCCCACTCATTTGATGAAGGTGCACAACACTCCATAGGGTTACACAAGCCTTCAGACACTGTATGTATGGGCCAAGAAGAGGTGGCCAGGGATGCCCTGTAGCACACAAACAAGAACAAGGTGAGATGTTTGTAGGTCTGTGCGATTGGAGGGAAGTAAAGAAGGTGTTAAGTGTTGGGATTTATCCCACATTCATCACGAAAGATGCCAAGAACATTTTTATAAGCAACGACACTCAGATTTGATGTAAAGATAAGAAAGAGAGGAGAGGAAGTGGGGCCTCTCGAACTTGTGTGGGCCTAGCGAGCTGGTGCACACAAAACATATTTTGAATGAAAATGCTATTAAACAAAGAGAGTTTAGTCCCACATTGATGACATGGAGAAAGAATAGGTTGTTTAAGAGGAAAAAATCACAATACATCAGTGTCCAAATGTGGATGCTTGGATGGAGCCAGCCCATGTGAGCACCAAAACCAAGGGTATGATATGGTGGTGATGAGGATGATGACATGGACGGTGGGTCCCATGTGAAGGTGAGAAGAATTTTGATGGTTTGAGGAATGTGCATGTCTGACGCATCAGGATATGTGCCAAGGATCTGATGGTCATCATAGCCTTGCAAGGAGAAAGATGACTAGAGGATAATTGATGTGGGAATGCAACTAAGCGACAATGTGAACCCAGTGATGTGGCAAGATTATGTAGCTAGGTGCTTAGGTGGATAGTAGAGTGAATAAAAATGTGACATGTGGCAGAGAGTGGTGACAAAGAAATCAGATCAGCAGTTGGCTGACCTCCTCAAGATGCATGTTGATCCAATGGTGGTCACTACCGCATGAAGAGAAAGTGCTCGATGGTTATCATTCATGAGACTAGGATAGGCTACCATGTGTCAACCAATGAGGTGGTAGGGATATTAAAGTTGATGCCCAATCAGAGAGTGACAAGTGGCACAAGTGATGTACAGGTAGTCCAACATGGCGATGAGGTGGGTTGATGAGGAAATCATGTGATGCCACATGGCACATAGGGACCCACATTAAATTCAAAATTTGCACAAATGAATTAAAAAAAAATGATAAAGTTTGAACTATATGATAAATTCAAAATTAATAAAGTTGTATTTGCTCGAAAATGAAATGATGTCTGGAAGCTTCATTTTTTGCCCAAATATGGATATATAATATGTTTTCGGAAACAACAGAAGATAAGGATTGCAATGATAGTGATTGTTTTTAGATTTGATAAGTTGGGTGATAGTAGTAATGCCTATTATATTTGAGATCAAAGCTGGGTAAGAAGATATTTCAATCCAAACAAGACTGATATGCATATTCAGGAAAAGGGGGAAGAATCATATTTCTTGCAACTTGGGTTGCTTTGTAGAGAGTTTTCTAGACTATTGAGGAGATCAGATTTGTTGATTCTTTCCAAGTGCATTAACTATTGATTTTATTTTCTCAGAAAGGGATGTAGGTGATTTCCTGAGAATGTTTTGCAGAGGTACAATCAGATCAGATTTCTTTCTCTTACAGGCCTTGGGATTGTTGGTTAGGTTTAGGGTTTTTGACCTAAATGATATTTTTCTTGTTGCATCCTTGTTTCTATAAAAGGATTTTTATGATCATTTAGAAGAGGCTAGCTAGAAAAATCTTGAAACACAAGAAGCTAAAAAGCTAAGTGTGCATCCTCAATCCAGAGTGTAGTATTCTATGCTGGTTATGTTAGAATAACTGAGAGGGGGGTGAATCAGTTATCCATGGTCCCAATCCTAAAATGTATAACCAAAAACACTTTACTAAAACTTCTGCAGCTCGGTAAACTAAAATAGTATTTTGTTTGTGCTTTTACTGATTACTAGTCAATAACATATAATGATCACTGATCAAATCTAGTATGCAATATGTAAAGTACGATAAAAAACAATCATCACAATCAACACATAACATAGGAAATTTAACGTGGAAACCCTATGAAAGGAAAGACCACTTGGGACCAACAACCCAAAAATTGTTCACTCTTCTGAAGTGAGGTCAGTGAAGACCCAACACTATGAATTGTGACATTGTTAGAGGATTTTAGACCAACCATTATCGTCCAACTAGCATTCACTATGGGGTTGACAGGATAATAAATGTACACTCTATGATTGACATTACAAGACTTTCTAGTCCACTCTATTAAGAGATTTCTTTGTTAACAATGGTTAAAATGTAACAACAATTGATCTAATTACAACACAACTTCAATTGAAAATTATTTGATCTATGTTAAGCTCATTCAAATTCTCTGATCAATATTTCAATTCTATTTCAATCAATATTTAGTAACTTATTATCGCTTGGTAATATCTTTCTGATGCTCGGTAATCTCTGTAGTTCAGTTCTCCTTAACCAGTTTGATCAGGCATGCATGAAGCTTGTTCATGTGATATCTCTGTAGTCTCCTTCTTTCTGCATGATTTCATCATGAAATCCTAGTCTCTTAAATAGACAAGTAAACCATTTTATTTCCATCCATTAGATTTTGCTGCTTAATCTCCTTTGTTGATTTTTCCACTTAAACCTTCCTCGGCTAATGTGTCAGTAACATGTTTTGTTTCAATCCATTAGATCTTCTTTGAATTATGTTAGTCGTTGATCTTCATTAAAAAAATTATCTTCATCTCTGATTTCAAGGTACTTTATAGCTCATCAACTTCCACAGGCTAAACTAGTCATTTAGTTCTTTTCTTCTGCTCGGTTAACAAAGAAATGTGTCGGTGAACACAAGCTCAGTTTGTACTATGATCAGTATATACTACACTATGTCAATGTATATTGAAATCGTTCATTAATCGACAACACTACCTTTTACATTTTGTTGTTATCCTTCATCATAGATGAATGCAACATAATCAAGTCAATAACATAAGGTCATAGAATCATCCATAAGTTACCCAATGTATTCCTTATCCTTATCTATCATATCCATCTTCCTCATGTAGATATATTTGTTCTTCATCTCTTTTATTCTTCTTCTATAGATGTTTGGGTATAGTAACTTACAAGATAAGTACTATCAAAACTAGTTGACATCAATGACAACATAGTACCGATTTAATTATCATACATATCTAATCAACAACTCAGTGATCTTAAATCAAAGATCTTTAAGTTATACAATGTATTCAAATCAGTTGTAGTTCATCAATCTCTCCCTTTGGCATTGATGGCAACACAAGTAATATGAAATATTCCATACACATGCCAAATAGGTATTCAACAACTTTGTCAACAAATATTGTAATGATACAAGATCTCCCTAGCTTAATATGTTTAATCACTATGTTACATAAAAATATTTGCAAGTGCAGACTGACTTCTGTAGATATGATCTTTTCAGCTCTCTTTTCTATATCTCTCTCCCTTTGTCTTTGGCTCCATATTCTTCATATTGATCTCTCTCCCTTTGACAACAATGCCAAAGAAAAATACAAACATACAGCTCTGTAGTAGCCATATAACTTTCTATTGTTCGGTGCATTCTCTGTATCTCGGTATACTGTTATGAAAATTGGTTCCAGTACTTCAATCTTTCACAACCTTAGACAAAAGTCCAAAGTGTGAACTCTGCTGCATCAACATGTATGATCTTCTAATAAGATTAGGTTGATGCAACCTCCAGATCACCTTAGTGACCGGTAGACAGAGGAAGGACCCCAAGTCTATTCCTCAAGTATTCATATCTATCCTTTGGTAGAGGCTTTGTAAATATTTCATCAAGTTGTTCTTTTGATATAAAAAATTCTAGCTTAACTTGCTTCTCCTGTACTTGTTCCCTTAAGTAGTGATACTTAATTGATATATGCTTTATTTTAGAGTGCATCACTAGATTCTTTGAAATATTAATAGCACTAGTGTTATCACAACATATAATCACCGGCTCATTGATTACCTCATTCATACCTTCTAACACTTGCTTGATATATGCAATATTTGAATAGTTAGTAGCAGCAACAACATACTCTACTTTAGCTATAGACTGAGAAATGCAAGCTTGTTTCTTACTTGTCCATGTAACAAGTCTTTCACCAAAGAAGAATTCTCCTCTGGTGGTACTCTTTCTATCATCCACATTTCCAGCCCAATCAGAATCAGTGTATACCTCAATAGTTCCATCTTCTTTAGTTAGTTTACATCCAGTAGTCATCGGTGTTCCCATAGGTTTACCATCTTCCATGCCAAATGTCTTCAAGACTTCCTTTATATATTTAGATTGTGTGATGAATATACTATCATTCTACTGAATCACTTGTACGCCTAGAGATAACTTAATCTCTCCAAACATAGACATTTCAAATTCAATATTCATTTCATTAGCAAATGACTTACAGATTTGATCTTGTCCTCCAAATATTATGTCATCCACAAATATCTCAGTAATCAAGATAGTATCATCAAAATTTCCTTTCATGTACAGATTACTATTCTCACTTATTCTAAAAAATCCAATACTCAGCAAATAGGTATCCAACCTCTCATACCAGGCTCTCAGTGCTTGCTTCAAACCATATAAAGCTTTATGTAAGCTACATACCATATCTTTGTTTTCTAGATCAAAGAACCCTTTAGGTTCTTCTATGTAGACTTCTTCTTCAAGTATCCCATTCAGAAAAGCTGACTTGACATCCATTTGGTAAACTTTGAACTTTTTGTTTGTAGCATATGCAAGTAACATTCTGACTCCTAATCTAGCAACAGGTGAAAAAGTCTCACCATAATCTATTCCTTCCTCCTATGCATATTTCTTGCATACTAACCTAGCTTTGTTCCTTGTTACCTCTCCATTCTCATTAAGCTTGTTTCTAAATATCCACTTAGTACCGATACCATTCTTTTCCTTAGGTCTAGGTACTAAACTCCAAGTTTTTTTTCTTCTCTATCTGTTCTATTTCCTCTTTCATTGCATTAACCCATTCATCATTTTCTAATACAACTTTTACATTCTTCAGTTCATATTCACAAACTAGACATGTACCTTGTCTTGCTTTACTTCTTGTTTGCATTCCAGCTTGTGTGTTTCCAATGATTTGTGTCTCAGGATGATGTCTTCTGACAAATTTCACTAGTATCTAATCTCTTCTTTCTTGTTGATCCTATGCAAGTTCATTTTCTTGCTTGGTGTATGGTTCCTGCTCTTCAATTTCTTTTTCCTATTCCTCGGTATTGTTTTCCTGTTGACTGGTTGTCACTGTCTACTATGTTGGTAGGTACTTTGATTGTTCAATGTAACTGAATCTACAATAGTCTTCTAGTTCCTTTTTTTGTTTCTCTTCATTCTTATCATCAAACTCATCAACTCAAACATTAGTACTTTCAATCATTTTATTAGTTATTTTGTTAAGACACTTGTATGCTTTACTTTTAGTGGAATATCCCATAAATATCCCTTCATCACCTTTTGAGTCAAACTTCCCATTTCTTTCATCTTTCAAAATAAAGCATTTACTTCCAAAAGTCCTGAAATAACTTACATAAGGTTTGTGACCAAATCATAACTCATAGGGTGTTTTATTAGTGTCCTTCAGTTGTACTCAGTTTAGAACATAAATAGTTGTGTTGATAGCTTCCCTCTAGTATGTCTGAGTAACATTCTTTTGTAACATCAGTGTTCTTGCACAGTCAATGATTGACCTATTCCTACTTTTAGCTATTCCATTTTGTTGTGGTGTCCTTGGTGCAAATACCTATCTTTTAATACCATGCTCATTAAAAAAGTTAGTAAATTCATCAAAAATAAATTCACCACCTCGGTCAGATCTTAAGCTTTTCAATTCTTTACCAGTCTCTTTATCAACTTTTTCTTTATACCACTTGAACATCTTAAATTCCTCTAATTTTTCCTTCAAGAACATGACTGTCATTAATCTGGTATAATCATCAACAAAAAGAATAAAATATCTATCTCCATAGTAACTTTGAGTTCTCATAGGACCGCATAGGTCGGTATGCACTAACTCAAGTAATTTCTTTGTTGAATAATCTTTTGTTTTGAAACTATATTTTGTCATTTTACCTTTCTGACATTCATGACACATAACCTAATCAGGCTTAGATAAGTTAGGAAGACCTCTAACCTTTTTCTTTTTATTGATCTTAATCATGTTATCAAAATTCACATGACATAACCTCTTATGCCACAATCATGCATCTTCATCTTTCATCATTAAACAAGAAGACTGATCATTATCAAGATAAAACAAATTACCTCTTGATTGTGTTCCAGTTCCAATAAGTCTTCCTCCATCATCATATATCTTCACTTTCTTGCTCTCAAAAGCAACTCGGTGGCCTAAATTATTCAGATGTGCCACATTTAGAAAATTATAGTTTAGAACTTTTATCCAATAAGAATTGTCACATCTAATTTTATCATTTATCATTAGGGATCCTTTTCCTCTAACCATACAGTGTGCATCATTACCCATTCTAACAGATCCTCCATTGTGTTCTTCAAGATGATCAAATTTCTCTTCATCACCAGTCATGTGATGTGTACAACCACTATTTATAATCCATGTATCATTTTTATTAACCTTAGAGATAAGTGTTGTCTCTACATACCTCTCATCTTCCTCTAAATTATCCTTCATTGCAACAAATACTACCTCCACATCTTTAGTAGTGTCGATATCAGTGACATCTTCTTCTACAATATAGCACACTTTCTTTCCTTTATCATTATTGTCTCAGTTGTCTCTGTTGTAGTGTCGGTAACTTTTTTTGCCTCTTCTCCTATAGCTTCCTTCACCAGATTGGTCTTTGTTTCTATCATCATCTTTCCTATGTGGACATCTAGCAGCAATATGACCAACCTCTTTACAATTAAAGCATGCTAAAGGTAATTTACCTCTATACCTTCCTTTACCTTTAGGTAACCTTCTGGCCATAAGAGCTTCAAGTTCATCAAGCTCATCATCCATATTGCTATCACTATCATCATTTTTATTTTTGATACTAGACTTACCTATCTTCATAGAAGACATAAAAGAAGATTCAACAGATGGTACAACACTATTGTCAAAGTTATTCAGTTCAAAGGTTGTAAGCTTACCAATCAGATTATCAAGAGTAAGGTTGTTACCATGTGTAGACCTTGTTTCATGAATTGCAGATATTCTGATTGCATAAACTGGCAATAAGGTTCTAAGAACTTTTCTTACCATTGTCTCTTCATCAATAACACCAACAGATGCTCTAATAGCATGTACTACCTCTTGTTGGAGATTTTCTAGTAGGCTAGTACTGACTATATGTTTTTCATTGATGACAACATATGGAAAGTAGCATGTGTGGAAGTCTTATGCAGTAAGCTTTTAGTATATGTAGCATGGACATGATATCAACATCATATCATGGGCATAGAGGTTAACTATTAATACAAATAGTTATATAGTAGCTTGTGCCAGCAAGGTTCCTGACAGAGTAACAGGAAGTGTTTTGTGTATGGTTGTCTATATAGTTATCATGGAGCCTTGCGCGCTTGGATATTTGTTGAAGACATGTTAGTGATATTACATTCATGGACACAGATTTTGATGATTAGTAGAAGTGAAGTTATGTAGTCGCTATTAACTAGAAGTAGTTTCTTGTGTTTATTTAGAAGAGTCAACAAATATTTTATTGGTTTTGGAGTTGCACCTATCTTTTGGGTATGTGCCTTGTTAGACCAATTTCTTGTCAATGTAAAAATTCTATGAAATTGGTCTTATCCTTGTAGTTTTCTAGAAGTTGTCCCACCCTCCTTGCAAGCTTGTTTTAATGTGTGAAGAAAATCCATAGTGTTTTATGGCTTGCACCCTTAGCCCCATGTTCTTGAATGTTTCACCATGCTCCAGTTTAGATCGCACATGCCAATTCATTGAAACCAGGGAGATATTCTAGTTTCAAGGTCTGCTAGAAATAACTCTTTCATATCGCAGGGTACCAAAATTGTCTAAGCATAAAACCCTTGATGTTTTCACATTTCTTTGTTACCTTTGTGCAATGTGAAAACCCTGGATGTTTTTTGTCCTTTCGCCTCTTCACAACTAATCTCTGATATCATCATTTCTTATGTGTGCTACTGCAACTTGCAGGGCCCAGTTCTTCATGGTTGTTTGGTCACTTGTTCTTCGGTTTCCCTAGTGGTTAAGGTTTTTCATTCGACGATCAATGTTTTCTTTAGTCACATGTTCGCGTTTCCTTGGTAGGTAGTTCCTTAGCCCTTTGTGATCCGGCAAGTAGTTTGTGTTGTGATTGGTGGTCTCAGTTGTTTGACAGTTAAAGTTTGCATGATTAGATGGTTGTCGTGTGATCACAAGGAATATTCTTTGCCTTTGTGATCATGTGACCACCATTTGATGGAAAGGCTGATAGGGTGTGGGACCTTTTGCTTGAAGGTGTTGATGTGGTTGTTCCTGATTAGCTGTGAGGTGGTGATGGGGATGTGACAGTGGGCCTGAGTTTTTAGGTGATGATAGTGCAGAAAGGATCAATGGTTGTCGCTTGATCGTAAGGAATATTCTTTCGCTTTGCGATCTTGTGACAATCATCTAATCTTCCAAAGGTAGAGGCTTTTCTTGGTGGGTCTATTGTCAAACATTGCTAACATGCACATTTTTCATTGGTCAGTTTGGCGGTGATTTGGCAGTTTTCCTATGGGGTCGAGGGTTGCAATGTGTTTAAGGGGGTGCCAGTTGTCAGTTGATCTAACAGTTTTCACATTGTTGGGAAGGAAAAGTGCTTGATGGTTATTCATGGTGGCAATGTGATAGCCATTGATTTTCATCCTTAGTGAGGCCTGATGGTGTGGTGGGTCCAGTTGTTAGATCTTTTTGACATGTCCATTTCTGATTGGTTGTGCTCAGTGGTGACATGGTTATTCTTGGTGGGGCTAGTGTTTTTGGTGTCTAGGCATGTTTAAATTTTGGCTATGATCTATGGTTGTCACATGATCACAAGGAATATTCTTTCCCTTTGCGATCATGTGACCACTGTCTAATGGTGTGGTAGGTAAGGCACTGGGTCTGAGGTGCCAGTCATGCTGAGGTGCTTGATTTCTATTGGTTGCCGAGGTGGTGATGTGGTTGTGGAATTTTCATGGGCTTGTTGACCATTGTGTCAAATTTTATGGACCGCCCAATCTGTCGGGAAAGACTAAGATCAACAATTGTGTTTTAAATGTTGATCAGTTAGCCATTGCAGCTAAATTTTAAATCTTTCCCAAGGGTTTCTTACTAGTATTTTCATAGTGAGCCATATGCGACAAAAGGGTTGTTCAGAATTGATTTCTCTAGGATGATTGCAGTTGCAAAGATGATGATGAAGATCTGGGTGGTCATCCTAATCTGATTTTGCTTCCTGGGATGCCATGCCAGTTTGAATGCAAAGGCCTATTGTTTTGGCACAAGCAGCTAGGGTTTGGAGTATGTCAGTGATCTCCATGCAAAGTACACATGAAGTTTCTCAAGTTGGTCCTAGCATTAATGTTTTCTTTTCCTGCAAGAAGTCAATAACTTGTGATCGTAGTTAGCCTATGGTGATGAAACCAATGCAACTGTATATCAAATTTGATCTAATTATCCTAGGTTTCTAGGCTTTCTCTACATTCTTTTACTTCCTGTCAGGTTGGTGGTTGTAGACCTAAATTTTGTGCTCTAAATGATCTGTAGCTTGTTGCAATCCTTGTTCCTATAAAAGAATTTTCAAGATCATTTAGAAAGGTTCCCTTCCTCTACAGTTTTGGGGATTGGTTCCATGAGTGGTGCTTCTTGTAGATATTTTTCCTTCTTCTCTACATATAGAGTGTTCCCTCTTTCCTTTCTGGCTCTGGGAATACAATATAAGTTGTAACAATTGTCTTATGTATAAGATTTCAACATTTTTGTGCTATTATCAGATTGTCTCCATTTGAGTCTTAGGCTTATTGATTAGAGCATCAAGGGTGTTTTAGTCTTTCTATTCACATTTCCTAAGTGCCTACAATGGAGTTTTTTTTGCAGAAGCAATTGAGTTTAAGACTGGTTTTCAGATGTGTATGAGATGGGGTATCAAAGATGTCTCATGCTTGTCTTCCAGTGGATGTTGGTTAATGTATTGCTTGTTTATAGGTCTCTTCTAAGGGGAGGGTTCAAATCTTTTGAATAGGTGATAGCATGTCTAGGTATATAGGTGGATTGTTGAAGTATGACCTGATCAGTGGTGTATGTTTGGTGCAAGGCACCGACATATTTGAATATGTTGTCCTCTTGTTTCATAGCTCTGTTGTAATGATGTATTTGACTCTGCTACCCATTGGCTAAGGTACTAGTCTATGAGAGACTTAGGGTATTTTAGGGGTCCAGTCAACCCAACATCAATCATTAAAATGAAGAACCTTTCCCTTTCATTTTGGTGGTAATAGTAGGAGGTCTTTTCTAGTTTTCAGATTCATTTCATGCAAGCAGGTTATTGCATTAGGTTTGGTTCATTAGGGTACAAGATACCTATAAGGATCTAAAAGCTATTCCATAATAATATATCTTTAGGCCTTTTATTCATCAAGAAGAGTCATGTGTGTGTAGATAAGGCAATACCTACCTAAGTGATGTGGATCTTGAAGAAGAAGGAGGGTGCCCTCAGTCCTAATCAATTGGCACTTTTTCCTGTCAGACTTTGGAATGATTACTAACCAGTTTGTCATCATAATGTAAACCTGACACTATGGGAAAAAGTGGGAACCAACATGCCCTTGGAGTTAAGCTTAGAGAAGAGTTATTAATGTTTGGTTAAGAGCACATGGAGTAATTCATCTTGAGAAGGAAGATCTAGTTGTTTTGGTAGAGCCAACAATGTAGCGTGCATCTACAATTATCTTATTAGATAGTTCCCAAAATGTGTTGCATGCTTAGTAGAGCTGACTAAATTTTTATTGGAGTTTGTTATGGTTTCTATAATATGATTTCAAGGTGGTTCTAATAGGCTGACTTGATTATATCATTTAGAGGAAAGATATTTATAGATAGTCATTTGTGATTGTTTGAGCATGGTTTATGATTGATTAAGCAGAGCAAAGTAGAGTGTGTGAAGTGTTGAAATATCAAAGGAAGGTCTATGTGACCAAGTAAAGTGTTAGTGCTATTCATTGGAGCTGATCGAAACAATAGGTCTAAGCACAGTTCACCAAGATCCAGATATAGTGTGTATCTATTATTTCAAAGGTTGTAGCCTTTTCCCCTTTGAGAAGTGAGATCTTAGATAGTGAATCCTCTCCCCTAATAGGGACTATTGTAAAAGACTCCTAATAGGGTCTGACCCTTGACTAGGTCTTGTAAAGAAACTCCTAACAGGGTAAAGGATCTTCTAACAAGGATCATAATACACTAGTAGATAATATTAGTGGGTGTCAATTCCCACTGGGGTTTTTACCTATGTGAGTTTCCCCATAATCAAAATATTTTGTTGTGTTCAAGTGTTCTTTTATTATGTTTATGCTTTATGTTTAAGTATACTTAATTGGATAAAGAATTGAAACTTGTAGATAACTGATTCACCTTCCCCCCCTAGTTATCTCTTGGGACTATTCCTAACAATTGGTATCAGAGCCAAGTGCCTCGGAAAGAAATTCTAACAACTTAAGGTTGATCAGATGGCATACTTTAGAAAAGAAAGTCCTAATTTTGATGGAGAGAATTATCTTGATTGGAAGAACAAGATGGTGACCCATTTGCAGTGCATTGCTTTTGAAGTTTTTGATGTAACAATCAAAGAAGCCAAGATTCCTACCTTAGAAGACCTTGCAAAGGATGATGCTACTGAAAGGAAAAAGGTTTGGTTTCATCATAATGCTATAGCTAAAGAAGCCCTTATTAGCACCCTATCTGATAGTGAATTTTTAGAGATAAAGAAGGTAGACACCACCTACAAGATATGGAAGCACCTAGAAGACATGTTTGAAGGTGAAAAAAAAGCAAAGGATGGGCACAGAAAAACATGGAAGAAAAGATACAATTCATTAGAGATGCTTCCTGAAGAAAACATCAGAGCTTATAATCAAAGGATCAATGAAGTAGTTGCTGGAATCAAGAACGATTGTGGAGAAATCTTAGAATAAGACATCATGGACAAGTTGATGACTACTCTCACTCCCGAATATGAAAACAAGATTAACATTCTTGATGAGACCATGCAGCTAACATCTAATTTCAAGAGAGAGACCTTGATCAACAAAATCTCAGCTTTTGAGATTTCAAGATTAAAGACAAAACCAAAGAGTGAGACAACCTTCAAAGCATCAGTTCATGGTAAGAAATCTGCAAACACTTCTGGTAATTTTGATGATGATGATGATGAAGAGAAAACACTAGATGATTTCATTGCTATGATTTGCATATAAGTGTCCTACTAGAGCTAGGAAGTTAAAAAAGGATTACAAGCCTAAGTACTCGAAGGAATGATACTATGCTGGAGATGGAGTTTCAGATGATGAATTAGGTGAAGAAGAAATTGGATTCATTTCTATCATAGACAAAATGAATAATAAGAAAAATCATAAAGATGAGAAAGAGGAACAAGAGCTAGCATTGATTTCCCAAGCTTATATAAGGACAGACTGGATTATAGATAGTGGTTGTTCACATCACATGACAGGTGATAAAGGCAAGTTTGTCCATCTGGACAAATACAATGGTGGCATGGTTAGATTTGGAGACAACACTCCTAAACCCATAGTTGGTAGAGGAGCCATCACCTTGGATGGAAAGAATAGTATTGATGATGTTCTCTATGTAGATGGTTTGAAACATAACCTTCTTAGTGTTGGATAGTTACTTGGAAAAGGATATCAGTTGGAGTTTAAAGATGACAAATGCATTATTAACAACAAGGATGGTGTTATGATTGCATCAGGCTCAAAGACAAGAGGTAATGTTTTCCAAATCAATTCAAAAGCAAGTTATTTTGTTGCTAAAGTTGATGACAGTTGGTTATGACATAAAACACTATGTCATATAAATTTTGATAACATAGTAAAGATAAGCAATGTAAAAGTGGTAAGAGATCTACCTAGCATAGAAAAGCTAGTTGATACTATATGCAGGGAATCTGTGATGGGGAAGCATGTGAGAAATTCATTTAGGAGCAAGCAAAATTCAGCAAAGAACAAGTTGGATCTGATTCATACAGACCTATGTGGTCCAACTCAAACAAGATCATACTATGGTGAAAGTTATTTCATTTTGTTTGTTGATGATTATACTAGGATGATGTGGGTTGCATTCTTGAAAGATAAGTCAGAAGCATTTGAGAAGTTCAAAATAGTCAAAGCTAAGGTTGAGAATGAATCTAGACTAAAGATAAAATGTTTGAGATCAGATAGAGGAGGAGAATTCACCTCTGACATATTCTATGAGTACTACAAAGAACATGGCATAAAGAGATAGTTAAGTGCACCTAGAACCCCTCAACATAATGGAATTGCAGAAAGAAGGAATAGGATCATCCTTGATACAGAGCACACCATTATGATATAAGGAAAATTTCCACACACCTATTGGAGAGATGCAGTCAATACAACAATATACACCATCAATAGAATTCAATTGAGGCCAAGTGCTGACAAAACACCATATGAGCTATGGTTTGGTAATGTTCCCATAGTAAAATACTTTAGAATCTTTGGAAGCAAGTGCTACATCAAGAGGGATGAAGCAGTAGGCAAGTTTGATGCAATAAGTGATGAAGGTATTTTTCTTGGTTACTCTACTAAAAGTAAAGCTTATAGATGTTTCAATTTAAGATTGAAAAACATCATTGAAAGTGCTCATGTTAAGATTGATGAAAAGGTTATGGTTCAAGAAAGATATCATGATTACTCACCCATGATTGAAGAAGAACCCAAAATGTCCACTACTGAAACAATTATTGAGGAAATATTTGATAGTATTGATGTCTTATTCAATGACCCTGAGACAAGTGAGGAAGGTACTCCTAAGGTTGATGAGTTAGCATCACCTAAAGTTCCAAAGTTTACATCTAGAAACTATATATTCCAAGGAAGACATCATTGTAGATTAGAGAAGAAAAGTCTTAACAAGATCACAAGGAAATAACTCAGCTAACAATGAAGCAGTATGTTTACTATCTTAGATTGAACCTTTAAGTGTTGAAGATGCTTGTAATGATTCAGATTGGCATGATGCTATGAAAGAAGAACTTGATCAGATTATTAAGAATGACACCTAGGAACTAGTCCCAAGACCTAGTGATAAGAATGTGATTGGAACAAAGTGGATATTCAAAAACAAGATGAATGAAGATGGTACAATAGTAAGAAATAAAGAAAGGTTAGTATGTAAGGGATATGTGCAAAGAGAAGACATTGACTATTCAGACACATTTGCACCTGTGAGTAGATTAGAAGCTATTAAGTTATTTCTAGATTATGCTATAGTAAAAAACTTCAAAGTATATTAGATGGATGTCAAGTCAGCATTCTTGAATGGAGATTTGAAAGAAGAAGTATACATTGAGAAGCCAGAAGGATTCACCTTATTAGACAAACCTGATATGGTATGTGGATTGAAGAAGGCCCTCTATCGACTTAAGAAAGCCCCTAGAGCATGGTATGAGAAACTAAATGGATATCTAAAAAGAGATTGGATTCAAGAAAGGAGCAGCAGATTATAATTTATTCATTAGAGAGACATCTAAAGGTCTACTACTTGCAGCTATATTTTTTGATGATATTATCTTTGGAGGTAATGACAAACTTAGTGTTGAATTTACTAAGGAGATGCAAAATGAAATTGAGATGAGTATGATTGGTCCTATCAAATACTTTTTGGGACTAAATGTGCACCAGACAGAGAAAGGTATTTTCATTAATCAGTCCAAGTATGTGAAAGAAATATTAAAGAAATTCAAGATGGATGATTGCAAGCTAGTAGGGACTCCTATGATCACTATGTTGGGACTCAAAAATACAACTTGGGTTTTTGAGTACCATATTATGATTTTACAGTTTGAGACCTTATAAGTGCTTTTTGAGCATATTTTCCCAGATGCAATTCTGAGGTTTTCCATGCATGTCAAGTTCTTATTGTTAGGAATGAATGCAAAGTATTTTGGCAGTCATTCTATAGCAGTTGTTATTGCATTCATGACTTGGATTGTCATTGATGTCAACATAGTGATATTCTGGATATTAGCAGGAAAGCAGGTATAGTTTTGTTTTTCACACATGTTGTATTGCAGATTGGCTTTTGCACAGTTGATGGTATGTTATTAACCTATGGTTAACAACGCAAAAATAAATTCATTCATTTGTGAGAGTTATGAGCATTTTGGTGAAAGCAGTGTTTAGACAGTGTTACTATGAAGCGATGTTCAGAAATCGAAGGATATCTCTTAGCTGGGATGGAATATGATTTTGTGCAGTTAAAGCGATGTTGTAGAATCATTAATGATGCCATGGTTCATATTGAAAACTTTGAGGATATGTTTGGAGAAAGTTACAGTATCTGGAAGTTGACAATTTTATGTGAATTCTGTGTGTAGCGTGTAGAATTTATTATTTTGTAATTGAGGACCGACTCATTTGTAATTATTTGAGTTTGGTATATAAGAAGGAATGTTTTCCTTGTTGTAGTGTGTACTATGAAGATTGAGATGTGAATATATGCATGAAGTGAAGAAAAGAGCTAATTCAGTGATGAAGGAAGACTTGTGAGTAGAGAGGTCTGGAATTGTGATCTTGTGTAGCAAAGAGTGTGGTTTTGGCATAGTGTGAAGGAGGTAATATATTTCATATTATTCTATTGAATAATTCTAAGATCTTTTGGACAGTGGGTTCAGAGATCTTGCCTTGAAGCTGTTTGGGCAGTGGCTCCTTCTGTCTTCCATAAACTCTTAACCAGGTTAGAATCTATTAGAAATAGGAAATACTGAGAGGGGGGGGGTGAATCAGTATTTCACAAAATTTTTCTTTTTCCCACTTATGGATATAACAGATTACTTTAGTGCATACAAAGATTATCAAGCTGATTAACAAACATAGTAGTAAATAGAAAGAACTCATAACACATCATATGTTCTGGAGGAAACCCTAGCCAAGGGAAAACCCCGGTGGGGATGGTACCCACAAAGATCACTAATAAAAAGTATCTTGTTAGGGATATTGGACCCTATTAGGAGTCAATTTACAATATATAGTAGATCTATCCTGGTTAAAGGAATTTAGGCCTTGTTAGAAGCCTTAACCTTGTTAGGAGTTAGATTACAAAACCTGATCACCAGCTGAGCTCATTGCCCAAAAAGGTAATACAAAAATGTTTCTGACTATAATATGGTACTGCTTACAACTTCTCATCAATATCCTTTTCTGCTATCACAATAAACAACTATCACAAGTTATCTTTTCTTTCTTTTTACATCTCACTTCTATATTTCATTACATTTCAAGTATGCCTAATATATGAGTTATTAAAGCTAATAAATTTACATGGTCGGCTTCCAAAATATTTATCCAAGAGTAAAAATCTAGGATTTCATCCCTTCATAATGTTAAGTCATTATTTTGACAAGCAAAAATAATCCCTTAACTCTTTTGCTAAAACTGTCTCCAAAACTGCTCTGTCTGCAAAAACTATCTTCGGTAAACTTTGAATAAATTTGTTCGTACTACTCCAAAATTTATGTGCATTGAGATGGGGTATCCTCATACTCTATAGAAGCTTTAGTTAACTGTACAAACAAAAATATTACTCTAGTGGACGTCGCCAACTAAATCTTCATCGGGTGCTTTGTCAGGATCACTGTATTCAAACTTAGACAATTTCTTTCTTCAACTTTGCATACTTGCATTCTAGATTCTGTACTCTCAATAGAGATCATATGTTGCCATAATGACAACATCTATTCATCCACATTAGCCAAATTGCCAACAATCTCCCCCTTTGTCATTGGTGGCAACATATGGGAAAATTGGCTAAGTGTGCAAACAAAACTTCAAAAACACTACTACAAAATTTTGGCCAAAAGCAAAAGTTATAAAATATGTATACAATATCATAATCCATAAAATAGCTCCCCCTATGAGTATCCTTCCTCAACATATATTCAATTTTCTTCTATCATTGGTGGCAACATATGGGAAAATTGGCTAAGTGTGCAAACAAAACTTCAAAAACACTAATACAAAATTTTGACCAAAAGCAAAAGTTATACAATATGTATACAATATCATACTCCATAGAATAGCTCCCCCTATGAGTATCCTTCCTCAACATATATTCAATTTTTTGCTACTATCTCTCCCTCTTTGACAACAAAGACAAAGATAGGGTGTACAAAATTTTCAAAAACTTTATACCTTATTATCAGTTATTGCAAAGCTGGTAGGCTTGCAACACAATCACCAAACTCTAACTTCCAAGTTTCAAAATCTTTCTCCCATATCATCCTGATGGATTCAGCAACATTGAGTAGAGTACTCAATCCGTATGCTACTATTTGACAAGCTTGCAGGGAATTGAAGCTAAACTTCTGAAATGATGTGTTTGCTGAAAGACACTGCTCAATTTGATCTTCAAAAATTGATATCTTGATTGAGATATTCTCTCTCAAGATGTTAACTCTGATCATCTTCTTGTTCTTCTCCTCTGCTTTCATTTTGATTTCATCTTTCAATTTCCTTATGCTCTTTTCTACAGAACTTATCTTGACATTAGGGCTTGTCAAGGTGTTTGTCTCAGCTGTAATAGCATCTAACTTCTCTCTGATCTTCTTATCCTCTTCAACTATTAGGATTTCTAATTTAGTGCATTGAATGTACAAATTCTTTCCTGTCTCAAAATGTCTCCTCAAATTCTTTATGCAAACATCTAAACTACCAATATCATTTCGAATATTTACACTTAGATTTTGTTGGATTTCTTCTTCAAAGTCTTCCTGAACTTTTATTCTAGCAATATCCTTCAAGTTAGAAAATTCAGTGTCAAAAGAATTTATTACTGATTGAGCTTTCTCAAGTGGATCTGATTCAGATACCTTAGTGCTAATCACACTCTCAAGTTTCTCTGTCAAAACTCTAACCTTTCCTTCAAGGTCTTTCACCTTCTTATTCTTTCCAATAATTTTATTTAGAGATGTGATGAACTCAAGCTGATCATCATCTTCAACTTCTTTTCCAAGGTCTTCAAACATTGAGCCAATATGCCTCTTCTTACTGTCAGGTGCACTAATGTCTTCAACTAGTTTAGAAGGTGCACTAGAGGTAGTGGCCTCTGTCAAAATTTGTTTTCCTTTAACTAACTGCTCTGTTGGAACTGATTTTGATACAGTTGGTGCTTCCTCTGCCTTTGTATTCTTCTTTGATTCTGTGACCTTTTCTAGCTCTCCCAAAGCCAAATTGTCAACAATGTTTCCTAGATCATGAAATACTGCATCATCTGATTCTAAAGTCACCTTGGTGCCTTCAATATCCATTGATTCTTTGCCAATATTGATATGTGAAGAAGATTGAACTTCTTCAATACCAACTTCCTCTGCATGTGGTTCCTCTGATTGCTTCTGCTGAGGGTCTGATCCAACATGCTTTTCTACAACTATATCTGCAAGAACTTGCATTACTACTTGCTCTGTCTCTTTTTGTACTTCCTCCTTTTTGCCTCCCATTATAAGGATTGTTCTTCTCTTAGTTCTCAATAAAGTTCCAAGTGACTTTAGGAATCTCTTCAAATGATCTTCATCCTTAACTTCACAGAACTGTCTAATTACATGTTCTCTCATCTTTATGTCCTCTTCTTGTGCTCTCTATTTTCTATTCACAAGTTTGTTATACAAATCTTCTGGGATCTTACCATGAATAGTGCTAAGTTTCTTATCTGCCACAATCATGTGTGTAACCATTGCATTTTCAAAGTTCAATCTGTCAAATGATACATATAGATCATAGAATTTATTCAACTTAGTGAAGTCTCCATGCTTCAATATATCTTCATTAACTCTTTCAATTCTTGGTTTCCAAGTTTTCTTCTTGACTGAAACTACATCATCATCTTTAATTACTACTACATTTCTAGGTATAGGTGGTACAACCACTTTCTATCTCTTGCTGAGTCCTGTTGCACTCACTTTTACTCTTTTGCTAGGAATAGGAGAAAAAGATTTATCTCCTTCATCTTTTTCAGGTACTTCAACTTTCACCTTTACTGCAATAGGATCAACATGATTTGCACTTGATGTCTTAGGTGGAATTACAAGATTTTCACTTTGCCTCAGGGCTTCTGCAGTCTTCTTAGCTATGTCAAACTCATGACTTGACATACCAGATTCTTTCAATATTTTCTTCATAGTAGATTCAACTCTCTTACTAGATTGCTTCTTTTCTCTCAAACTTATTGCAGAGTTGAAATTCTCTTCATAGGTTCCAAACCTATTTGCATGACCATCCAACTCACACTTTAACAATCTATTCAGATATCCTACTATTTTTTCTTCAGCTATTTCATAGCCAAGAGGGTCTATGAATTCCATTCTAGGCTCAACTACTTCAATGTAGGTGAAATCAGTGTCAACCATAAACCAAATGTCATCTTTATGCTTTTCAACTAAGGATTGAGGAATCCTTGATTTTTTCTTAACAATATTCTGAAAAGTCTTCAATACAAGCTTCACACTATCATTAACTTTATCAAAAAGGTGCTTCATGTATACTGAGTTTATTCTTTCCATTGTGTTCACATTGTCACTCCAATCTACTGTGTAAGGAAATCTTCTCAAAATATGGAAAAACATATAGGTTATCAGAGATGAAAACCTAAATTGAGTGTACTTAGCCTTCTTAATCTTTTCTAAGTTCTCAAATAACTAAATTTTCAAGATTTCACATAGGTCTACTGGTTTCTTCTCAACACACATAAGATAAGCTACATGAAAAATTCCTGTAGCCATGTCATCTTCCCTTGAACTACCATAGAATTTAGTTGTTAGGATCTTGCAAAGGTACCTAACATCATCTTGCTTAATCTTGCTTATCACAATTCCTCTACCATTATAACTAGATCCAGTGTTGTCTAAAATAATCTTTCTCATGTTCTTTTCATTCAGTGGAATCTCTCCAACTTTTGATAATCTAGTAACTTCATGAATTAGGTCTGTAGTTATATCAATAACTCTATCCTCCATCCAGAATTTCCCATTGTGGATTCTACATAAAATGATTTTGGTACATTCCTCATCATTGAATTCATACTTCATGGAATATTTGATAATTTCATTATTCTCTAGGTGCCCATAAGCTATTTTAACTGACATGTCTTGATTGTACAATTTCCTATAATCATCACTAAAATCTGCATCTCCCAAAGTTTCAAACTTACAACCTAAATATCCTTTAACATTCTCAATGTGCAATACTCCATCGGGTACAGAAGATAATGCTAGACTGTCATCAATTTCAGTTGGTTCTACTGGTTCTTTATTAATCTTTGGTCTATTCTTATCCTTAACATTATGAACCATAGAAATATCCATCTTATCAACTGATTAAAGATCAAGAAATACCTCAACTTTGCAAATCTAGGGTTTCGGTATGATCGTCACTGCAAACTGCTTCCAAACTTCTTCAAATCATCCTTAACTCAGTTTTCTTCTTTCAAATCTCTTTTCAATCACTTTGTAATCATAATAACTTCAATTTCAACCATATAACACTTCACATTAACTTGATTTGACATCGCATTCATTCATTTTGCTGCTAAAACCTCAAAAAGCTGATTCTGCAAACCTGCAACCATAAAAATTTCTGGGACCTCGCAAAACATAATATTTTCTTTTGCACACTTAACCATAGCATTAGTACAACATAATAAACCTACATCTAACTGTGAAAAACTTAACTAATTCAAATTCCTAATCTGCACTAATCCTAAGTCCTGAACTATAGAAACTTACATAATTTACGTACTTAAAGAAGGGTCAGGTAAAGAGTCATCCTTACCATCAGTTACATTACCTTCCTAACTACTTTTAGTGCTGACTATACCTCCTTGATCTGTGCCTTTGTCAAATTCTACTTCATCTTTATTGCTACAACAACCTTTCTCTTTGTTTCTTGCATTTTCATTCCTTCTTGCATTGTTCCTAGGGTTAGGGTTATGATGATAACCTCCATTGTTCATTCTGCAAAATCTTGCTGAGTGTCCAAACTTGTTGTATATCTGTCAGATGATTCCATTGTTTCCAAATCTCTATCCTTGCTGGTTAATCTGCGACCTGCAATTTCTAGCAATGTGTCCTACTTTGTTGCATCTAAAACATACTACCACTTTTCTTTGATTCATTTCTTCAATAGATTTCTTATCTGCATTGTTAGTATTCCCAATCATTCTATCATAATTATTCAAAATTAGTTTAGGTCTTCTACATTCGTTAGCTCTATGTCCAAAACTATGACAATTATAACAATGTCCATTAAAAGGTTTAAATTGCTTACCTATGCAATCTCTCTTCATGTGCCCAATAGTAGTACAAGAAAAACATCTACCTTTGAATTCTCTTTGCATACCTTTAGATGGTTCTTCCTATTTTGATTCTCCTTGCTTTGATTCTTCTTTCTCTTTAGGTGGTTCTTCTTTAGGTGGACATCCAATGTGTTCTTATCTAGCTTTATTTCCTCCACACTTTTAGATGTCTTTAGATCTGGCTTCTTACTTTCATGGTTTGTTCTAAACATACTATATCCAAATCCAGTCCTATCAAAGAATGGTTCTTCAGAAGAAATTTGTTTTTCAGTCTTATCACCTTTTGAATATAGCCTTTCAAGTTGTTGTTTAGATTGAGTTAATTCACCTTTCACAGTTTTATTATACTTCTCAAGTTCCACATACTGCATTTTTACTTTTTTAGATTCAGATGTTTCCTTTTCAAGTCTTGACCTCAGATCTTCATTCTCAATTTTCAATTTTTCATTATCAGATCTCAAATTTCCATCTTTCATACTAAGCTTCAAATTTACTATCTTCAACTCATGCTTAAGGATCTCATTTTCTTTTTCTAATTCATCACAATCTTCAACAAGCATATCAAATTTCTTTTCAGATTTCAAATCTTCAATCTTACCTTTTCATTTGTCAATAGCATTCTTTGCATCTTCATATTTTCTTCTTAAGGAGTTTCTTTCATTAGTAAGCATATCAATTTGTTCAAGAGCTTCTTCAAGATTCTTCTAAAGTTGATCCATATCCATAGAGATCTTACTCAAGCTGCTAAGCTTTCCTTGAATGTTCCTTCTTCGAGTAACTGTGCTTTGGTACCAATTGTTAGAAATAGGAAATACTGAGAGGGGGGGGTGAATCAGTATTTCACAAAGTTTTTCTTTTGCCGACTTATGGATATAACAGATTACTTTAGCACATACAAAGATTATCAAGCTAATTAACAAACATAGCAGTAAATAGAAAGAACTCATAACACATCATATGTTCTCGAGAAAACCCTAGCCAAGGGAAAACCCCGGTGGGGATGGTACCCACAAAGATCACTAATCAAAAGTATCCTGTTAGGGATATTGGACCCTGTTAGGAGTCAATTTACAATATATAGTAGATCTATCCTGGTTAAAGGACTTTAGGCCTTGTTAGAAGCCTTAACCCTGTTAGGAGTTAGATTACAAAACCTGATCACCAGCTGAGCTCACTGCCCAAATAGGTAATACAAAATTTTTTCTAACTATAATATGGTACTGCTTACGACTTCACATCAATAGCCTTTGCTGCTATCACAATAAACAACTATCGCAAGTTATCTTTTCTTTCTTTTTACATCTCACTTCTATATTTCATTACATTTCAAGTATGCCTAATATATGAGTTATTAAAGCTAATAACTTTACATGGTCGGCTTACAAAATCTTTATCCAAGAGTAAACATCTAGGATGTCATCCCTTCATAATGTTAAGTCATTATTTTGACAAGCAAAAATAATCCCTTAACTCTTTTGCTAAAACTGTATCTAAAACTCTGCAAAAATTATCTTTGGTAAACTTTGAATAACTTTGTCTGTACTACTCCAAACTTTATGTGCACTAAGATGGGGTATCCTCGTACTCTATAGAAGCTTCAATTAATTGTGCAAACAAAAATATTGCTCCAGTGGATGTCGCCAACTAAATCTTCATCGGGTGCTCTGTCAGGATCACTGTATTCAAACTTGGACAATTTCTTTCTTCAACTTTGCATACTTTCATTCTAGATTCTGTGCTCTCAATAGAGATCATATGTTGCCATAATGACAACATCTATGCATCCACATTAGCCAAATTGCAAACAGAATCTTTTAACAGGGTTTCAAAATCTCCTAATAGGGATTTATATGTACTAAATGTATTTCATAAGATTCCTAACAGGGTCCATCCTCTAACAAGGAACTTTCATATTAGTGCATCATTTTGTGGGCATCATTCCCACGAGGGTTTACTCTTTTCAAGAGGTTCCCTAGTCAACATATCTTGTGTTATTGTGCAATTGTTTATGGTTATCTTTCTATGGTTGATCAGTACATTACTTATATTGCTTAAAGCTGTTGAATGGTTAAATTATCTGATAACTAATTCACCCCCCCCCCCTCTCAGTTATCTTAGGGATCTTTACTTTCTAACAATTGGTATCAGAGCAGTAGGTCCTTGAAAGAAAAGTTTAACAACTTAAGGAGAGCCATGGTGAATTTCAGAAAAGAAAGCCCTAAGTTTGATGGAGTAAATTTTGACGGCTGGAAAGAAAAGATGAAGACACATCTATTGTGTTTAGGACCAAGTTATTGGTTGATTACAAAGAATGAGAAGACTATCATTGAGGAAGACAATCTAGAGGCAGGAACTAAAGATGAACTAGATCTATTCATGTGTAACATACTTGCAAGAGAAGCACTTTTGTCAGCACTACCGAAGAATGAATATAGTCAGGTAAGATGTTTGAAAACATCTCATGCAATTTGGAAAGCTTTACATTCTACTTTTGAAGGTGATGAACATGCAAAGAAGGCTAGATTACATAATTGGATTTGTGCATTTGAAGATATTAGAATGATGGAAGATGAATCTATTAGAAGCTATATTGGTAGGATGTCTGAGATTGTAACAGGAATAAAGTCTTGTGGAGGTGATAAGATAGAGAATGAAGTGATATGGAAAATTCTGAGAACTTTGACACCAATATTCAACCAGACAACGTAGATGATTGAACAAGTGATACCTTGTACATTGAACTTTTCAAGAGAGACTCTTCTTGGAAGATTAGAAACAGCGGAGATGAACTTGAGATTATTAGGAGAGCTACCTAGAATGGAAACAACATTCAGTGCTCTTAACATTAGACCTACAAGGAGTACTAGTGTGAATGAAGATTATGCCAGCAGTAGCAGATTTGAGGAAGATAAGAAGATTGAAGAAGGTATTGGATTACTTGTAAAAAGAGAACCAGATAGTAAGAAAATCTTTAAATGTTGGACTTGTCAAGAATATGGTCATTTTGCATCTAAATGTCCTAAAAGAGTTAAGAAGTATAGAAGCAACTTTAAACCTAGAAGATCTAAAGAATGTTATTATGTAAATGATGAAGATCTTGAAGCGAGAATAGAAGAACATTTAAGTGACAGTGATAATGATAACTTTGAGGAAATAGGATTTGTAGCAATTAAAGAAGAAAGTTTTGAATCTGATAAAAGGGAAGAAAAAGCATTAGTTTCACAAGTTGAAAATAAATCTGATTGGATTATAGATAGTGGTTGTTCACATCATATGACTGGAGATAAAAGAAAGTTTGTTAAGTTAGATAATTATGATGGAGGAATTGTTAGGGTTGGTAACAATGCACCTTGTTTGATTAAGGGTATAGGATCTATTACTCTTGATGGAAAGACTAACACTGATGATGTTTACTTTGTTGATGGACTAAGACATAATTTACTAAGCATTGGACAATGGGCTGATAAGGGTTATCAAGTTTGGTTTTCTGAGAAAACTTGTGTGATAAAAGATAAAGATGGAAATCTGATTGGAAAAGGATCCAAAACGAGAGGTAATGTATTTCAGTTGAATCCCACTGAGATGACATGTTTGATAACTAGGATTGATGATAGTTGGTTATGGCATAAAAAGTTTTGTCATATAAACTTTGATAATATTGTCAAGGTGAGCACTACACTTGCGGTAAGAGATTTACCTAGAATTATGAAACCTACTAACATGATTTGCAAAGAATGTATGATGGCAAAGCAGAAAAGGAGTTCATTTCCCAACAAGAAGTTCACATCGATAGAGAAGCTGGAGATTGTTCATACAGACTTGAGTGGTCCTACTAGGACTAGAGGATTCTATGGAGAAAGGTATTTTATGATTCTTGTTGATGATTTTACAAGAATGATGTGGATTGCATTTTTGAAAGAAAAATCTAAAGCATTTGATAAATTTAAGATCATGAAAAGAAAAATTGAGAATGAATCTGGAATGAAGATTAAGTGTCTAAGATCTGATAGAGGTGGTGAATTTACATCTAGAGAGTTTAACACCGTTTGTGAAATGAATGGTATTAAGAGACAACTTTTAGCCCCTAGAACACCAGAACAAAATGGTATTGCAAAAAGAAGGAACAAGTCAATAACTAAAGTAGCAAGAGCTATGTTGTTTGAAAATGATTTGGCTAAGACTTTTTGGAGAGAAGCAGTGAACACAGTAGTATACACTATGAATAGAGTACAAATTAGAGCAGATACAAACAAGACACCTTATGAATTATGGTTTGGACATACACCCTCAGTTAAGTATTTTAGAATTTTTGGAAGTAAATGTTATAGAAAGAGAGATGATGATATAGGAAAGTTTGATCCTAGAAGTGATGAAGGAATGTTTCTTGGATATTCTTTAAAAAGAAAAGCATATAAATGTTATAACAAAAGAACTAAAACTATTGTTGAAAGTGCAAATGTAAAAGTTGATGAGAAGTTTAAAATTCAAGAAAGAACACTTGATTATGAATCTGATGGAGAAGCACAACCTCAACCTAACATTGAAAATGCAGAATTATTTTTTGAAACTATCAGTGATTTGCTGAATGAAAGTCATACTGAAGAAAATAGAGAAGAAAACAAAGAAGAAAGCAGAGAAGAATCTATAGTTGGAACAAGATCAATAACTATGACACCTAACAGGTATACTTCAAGACATCACCCTGTTGAGAAAGTTATTGGAAGTTTAGATAGAGGAGTTTTGACTCGAAATAAGGTACATTTATGTTTGATTTCTTAAATTGAACCTAAGACTACTAATCAAGCTTGTGAAGATGAACATTGGATTAATGCTATTAAAGAAGAACTAGAGCAGATTGAAAAAAACAAGACATGGGAATTGGTCCCTAGACCTAAAGACAAGAATGTGATTGGAACAAAGTGGGTATTCAGAAACAAGATGAATGAACAAGGAGAAGTGATAAGAAACAAAGCAAGATTGGTATGTAAAGGATATTCACAACAAGAAGGAATTGACTATGAAGAAACTTTTGCACCTGTGGCCAGACTTGAAGCAGTGAGAATGTTTCTAGCATATGCAACTTACAAGAAATTCAGAGTGTATCAGATGGATGTGAAGTCAGCATTTTTGAATGGTGAATTGGAAGAAGTCTACATTGAGTAGCCTAAAGGTTTTCCTTTGACATAAGAAGGAGATATGGTATGTAAGTTAAAGAAAGCTTTATATGCATTAAAACAAGCACCTAGAACCTGGTATGCAAGATTAGATAAGTATTTATTGAAATTGGGATTTATAAAAGGTAGAGCAGATAGTAACTTATATACAAAAGAAATTGAGAATGGTTTGTTGGTTATAGTTATATTTGTTGATGATATTATCTTTGGAGGAGAAGATGAAGCTAGTGACAAATTTGCAGATGAAATGAAGACTGAATTTGAGATGAGCATGATTGGAGAAATGAAATATTTTTGGGATTACAGATAACACAAAGCAAGGAAGGTATATTTGTAAGTCAGACTAAGTATTTGAATGACTTATTGAAAATATTTGGAATGGAAGATTCTAAACCTGTTGGAACACCTATGGTGACCGAACATAAGTTATCTAGCAAAGATGAGACACCAGCAGTTGAGCAGAAAAAGTACAGATCTATGATTGGAGGATTGTAGTACTTGACACATACAAGACTTGATATAGCACATTCAGTGGGGATTGTAGCAAGATTTTTGATGAAGGGTGCTCCCCTTAATACCACAAACACATAACAGAAATAGAGAAACAACAACAATATGCAAGAACAGAAAATTGGCTTCTTATTATCTCCACAAATGTGGAATTACAAACTTTCAGAATTACAATATGCAAAGCCACATGGGCATTCCCTTACAATATTCTGTAGGACAAAGCCTCGAATCAATACCCAGATCTACTACCCAGAACTATTCTGAACTGCCTAAGACAATAATACAGCCTTCCTTATATAGGCAATTTTCCACCGCCTGGGAAGGTTCCAAAATTTTAGCCAATAAGGCCGACCAAACTTAGAATTATTTTTTTTATTTTACATTTCATTACATCATAGTCGGCTCAAAATAAATTTTGAAACCCGAACAGAAATTTTGAAGGAAAATCATTTTCCGCCATTTCAGGTGACCCAACTTCCAAAGACCATAAGTCATCACCAGTTGACCCGATTGACTATTGTAACCCCATTTCGGAAAGGGCGCGAGGAGCTCTACAATGCTTGAATTAAGAAAGCTTCATTCAGCCCAAAATTCGACCTCATCCGGGGCCTCTAAAGCCTTCAAAACTGAGTTCGAAGTTTCTGTACCCTGCTGCCAATACCGAAAATCTTCAATATCTTCCAATATACACTTGATCTGGCAATGAAACTTTACTGGCAGACTTATATGACCAAAATGAACCTCCAAGAAAGAAATCAGATCATTCTGAGCACATACAAAAATTACCAAAAATAGTAACTTTCCATAAATAGCAGCTCTGCACAAAATAGCCCTTATTGAATACAAAAAATAGAAATATTTTTGGGTGATGCAAGATTGCTCTTACACCCAGGATGCTCCTGCATCAATTTCAAGCAGAACCTAGAGAATCACATTATACAGCAATTAAGAGGATACTGAGATATCTGAAAGGAATAATGGATTATGGATTATGGTATGATAATTCTGATGATTTTACTTAATGTGCCTATACTGATGCAGATTGGGGAGGTAGCATTGATGACAAGAAAAGCACCAGTGGTGGAGCCTTTTTTCTTGGAGTAAAATTGGTCTCTTGGCTAAGTAAGAAGCAGAATTGTACTTCACAAAGCACAAGAGAAGAAGAATATGTTGCAGCAGCAAATAATTGTAATCAGATTATTTGGATGAAGCAGATGTTGAAGGATATTGGAATAAAGTTTGATGAGCCTGTTGTTATACATTGTGATAACACCAGTACAGTGAGTATGTCAAAAAGTCCCATTTTACATTCTAAGACTAAACATATTGAGATCAAGTATCATGTTGTAAGAGAGAAAGTTGCAGAAAAAGAAGTAAGATTGGAGTACATAAGTACAAAGGAGCAAATAGCAGATATATTTACAAAGCCTTTACCTAAGGATACATTTGTGTATCTGAGAGGTATGCTTGGGGTTATGCCCCAACCTATTTTTGATAATTGATGCAGATGATTGCATCTTTCCAGTGGTATATGAGCCCTATCTTTCTTCTGGATTGGATGTTGGAACTTCCTCTATGGGGGAGTTTATGAGCTGAGTCATGAGGACTCTTGTTATTGTATTTTTTCTGAAAAGTGTCTTTTGACATTAAGTTGTTGTTGACTTAGTGATGGAATTTCTATCATTGATGTCAATGGGGGAGAGATATACATGAAAAACATTGTGGATTATATGAGAGAGCTGAATAGGAAAACAAAGCAAGATTTGATTTGATATTTTGCAGTGATGTTGCAGTATTGGATTTTTGGAACATTGGATATTTTTCATCTATGTTTCCATCAATGCCAATGGGGGAGATTTTTGGGAATGAATGCAAAGTATTTTGGCAGTCATTCTGTTGCAGTTGTTGTTGCATTCATGACTTGGATTGTCATTGATGTCAACACAGTGATATTCTGGATATTAGCAAGAAATGAGGTACAGTTTTGTTTTGCACACATGTTGTATTGCAAATTTGCTTTTGTGTAGTTGATGGTATGTTCTTTGGTGTGTTATTAACCTATGGTTAACAATGAAAAAAGAAATTCATTCATTTGTGAGAGTTATGAGCATTTTGGTGAAAGCAGTGTTTAGACAATGTTTCTGTGAAGCGATGTTCAAAAATTGGAGGATATCTCTTAGCTGGGATGGAATCTAATTTTGTGCAATTAAAGGGATGTTGGAGAATCATTAATGATGATGTGGTTCATAGCACAAACTTTGAGGATATGTTTGGAGAAAGTTATAGTATCTGGAAGACGACATTTTTCTGTGAATTCTATGTGTAGCGTGTAGAATTTATTATTTTGTAATTGAAGACCGACTCATTTGTAATTATTTGAGTTTGGTATATAAGAAGGAATTTTTTCCTTGTAATAGTGTGTACTATGAAGATTGAGATGTGAATATATGCATGAAGTGAAGAAAAGAGCTAATTCAGTGATGAAGGAAGACTTGTGAGTACAGAGATCTGGAATTGTGATCTTGTGTAGCAGAGAGTGCAGTTTTGGCACAGTGTGAAGGAGGTAATATATTTCATATTATTCTATTGAATAATTCTAAGATCTTTTGGACAGTGGGTTCAAAGATCTTGCCTTGAAACTGTTTGGGCAGTGGGTCCTTCGGTCTTCCATAAACTCTTAACCGGGTTAGAATCTTTTAACAGGGATTCAAAATCTCCTAACATGGATTTATATGTACTGAATGTATTTCATAAGACTCCTAACAGGGTCCATCCTCTAACAAGGAACTTTCATATTAGTGCATCATTTTGTGGGCATCATTCCCACCGGGGTTTACTCTTTTCAAGAGGTTCCCTAGTCAACATATCTTGTGTTATTGTGCAATTGTGTATGGTTATCTTTCTATGGTTGATCAGTACATTACTTATATTGTTTAAAGCTGTTGAATGGTTAAATTATCTGATAATTGATTCACCCCCCCCCCCTCTCAGTTATCTTGGGGATCTTTACTTTCTAACACTTATCACCTTTGTTTTGTCATTTGAAGGCATCCCAGGTCATTAAAGTCAAGTTTCAAGTTGTTCTGTGATGCCTTGTTTTGAGCACTTGTCCCAATTCTGTGTTTTTGCCTAAGTGTCAATTTGTTGTAGTAGGCCCTATTTGCATTTGAATATCTTTTTCCTAGTGATTGGTCATGACATGCTGGTTGTGGCATTGTATTATAGGCATGAGAGTAAGTCATCCTGTGAATTTTCAGCAAATTGCAATTTCTTAAAATTTTGTGTGCGCACTGTCCAGTTTTATAAGTGGCCTACTTTGAGGCTTTGTAGTTTGTGCCCTATGGAAGGTTTGACATAATTGAGTATGGTTCCACACTATAGACCTAAAATACTAAGTGTCTAGTGATTTTTAGGTCTCTGCCAATCCATTTGATCATTTTCCCAGGCCAATTCCAGACCTAGTTTTTATGATTTTCACTATTTTAAATCCTGAATTTCACTAATGGGCTGAATTTGGCATTTTACTGTGATCGACATTTTGACTTCCTGAGAGAATTGGTTGTGGATTCATAGTCCTTGTATGAGGGAAAATCAGTGCCCAGGTTGCCGGTTCTTGAAAGTTTCAACTGGTCAGTTTTTGAAGCTAGTTCGAGAGCCAATTTATGTGATCTTGGACAGTGCGGACAGGCAATGTTTCTAAGTGGCCATGTTTTTTCGGTCCTATCTTTCAGCTTGAATCCTTGTGATCCATTTCCTCTGATAGGCATACTATAGTATTGGAAGTAAACATGTGTTCCTGGTGGCATGTTCCTGTGAGGCTGGTTGGTCAGTTTTTAAGGCCATTTCTGAGGGCCAGTTGACGTTAATTTGTAATCTTGTAGAGAGCATTTGCAATCATGTTTCTATTTTGTTCAAACTTCAAGAATCACAGCTGGTTTGTAGAAAGGTGTTATTTGGACAAATTCCTATCATGGTGAAATCACATCTTTGCGATTTGAGTGGTCTAACTTGTAAGGAGTTAGTTGAAGACAAAGTTTATTCATTTGAAATCTGAGGGTACTTCATATTAAGGGGGACTAGAAAGGTTTTATTGCACTCAGGGAGCCACACATCAGCAATGCACATGAAAATTACAAGCATTTGTTGGAGGCTTCTAGTAAATTATATTTATTAGACAACATGATGATTAAACTCAAAGACCAAGGGCATAGAGTGCTATTTTAATCACAATTTCAGCACATGCTAGACATATTAGAAGATTATCTCAGTAATAAGTTTTGGAGCTATGAGGGAATTCATGGAACAGTAAGTGGGGTGGAGAGACAAATAAGAATTGATTGGTTTAATGCACCCAATTCTGCAAGATTTTGTTTTGTTCTTTCAATCAAGGATGTGAAATAGAGGCTACTAAGAAGGGAGAGTTGTCGGTTCTTGGGAGGCCCACATTTTAAAAGGAAAAACAAAGAGGGTGGGTGAAAACTAGAAGGGGGCACGTACCAAGAATAATAAACATTGATAGTGGATGAATATTGCACACTATTTTGAAGGACTAGGGAAAGACCAATCTAAGGCTTGCATTTCCAATGCGAGCATTTGTGATAGCAACATTCAAGATGTTTTTAATGGCATCTGCATCAAAACATGTCAAGGGGGAGTTGGATTGGTAAAGGGTGTTTCTTTCTCCAATGTATAAAAATTTCCAATGTGAGGATTCCCATTGATATCAATCATTTCTAGTGTGATAAAACTGCATGTCGAAATCATTCATCAAATGTTTTCATAACAAGCATGACATATCAGAAGATCATTGGGATATACGTGGACGAGCCCATATATTGGACATGTAGTAAAGATGTCCCATGCACTGATTTGAAGATGATCAACATCAACCTAAAACCCACAGCTGTATACCACAAGGATCTCGTCTGTTTGAATTTCTATGAACAATCTAGTGTTCAGTGCCTGCGACTTGGAAGGCCCAAAAATGATCCCTCCCGCATTCAGTGTGAGCAACCCGAGAGTTCATACAATGAGGGATGACAATGCTTACCACTGTAAAATGAAAGAGAGAGGGGGTTATGTGGAGTGATAAGGGAAAAATTTGTGAAATAAAATGTGGAAAATGTGGCCAAACAATACCAAATATAAATGGAAGGTGTAGCCAAAGCAATGCCCTGCATAAACAAATGGCAGGGAGCTCACGCAAAAAGGCAAATGAAGTGACTCACACATTAGTATAAGGAGGCCTTGGGAAAACAACTTGAGGTGCCTCACACTTTGAAATTGGGGATCAACATGAGGGAAATCAAGGAAGGGCCTACATTGATGTATTATGAAGTCTACTAGTAGGTGATGGTGCTCATGGCATAGGTGTTGAGCTTTGGGGCCAGCATCAAATATAAATATGGATGCCAGTGCAAGTTGTAGACAAAGCAACCAGTATAAGGAGGCCTCACATGGGGTTAAATAGATGCCAGCTAAGCCAAAAATGGGGATATGTGTGCACATTGAAAGTCAAGGGAAGAACTCATGCAAACAAAAAAAATCTCATATCTACATCATGGAGGCCAGGGTAGACAAGAAGAGAACCCAACACGTGAGGGATATGGCCTGCACATGGGTGGAAGATGTTTCATGAGCTGCCAATCACACAGATGTGGGAGCTTACACATTGTGTAGGGGCTCAACATAAACAAAGCATGGAAGGCTTTGCGCTAAACATGGAGGAAGGAGGAAATTTCTCACGCAAGAGGATGCTTGCGCAATTTCATTGATGGAGATCTATGCAAGGTCTGGTGATTTCCAGTCAAACAAGGGACCTTGCATGAGGAGATCTGGGCAAGGTCTGGTGATTTCTAGTCCATGCATAAGTGAAGACGGAAGCATCTCACACAATTTTAGGGCACTCGCGCTTTAAGAAGAAAAATGAAGTGAATGGTGAAGCTGGGTGAGTGAGATGTGTAAGATTTGGTATTTGGGATTTATCCCACATGCCCTAGGTATAAGGATAATAAGACATTTATATAAACCACAACCCCAAGATTGTGTAAAGCAAGTGAAGCCAAGGGCTCTTGGTGGGCCCCTTGGCTAGAGGTCTTTGTGCACGGTGGGCCCCACAAATTTTGAATGACAAATGTGAAGAAGGCTTTAAAACCTTAGAGTAATTAGTCCCACATTGATGTCGAGATGGGTCTTTATGGTGAATATAAGAAAATCTATTCTCATAATGAATGAAGATGAAGAGCGAAGGCTTTGCTCATGTGACCCTTCATGATGGTGCCTCTATTTCCATGCTAGCAGGCCCAACAGTAAGTAAATTTTGCAGGAGTATGACGGAGCTGATGAGATGGACAAGTTGACACATGGCAGACGCTCGCTGAGTCATGAAATGAAGTTGATAGTTAGCCAAAAATCTAGAGATCTAGAGGTGGCAGTTAGCTAACCACCAGTTGCGGGATCACTGAATGCTAGCGGTTAAGGGCCAGCCATTTCGAGATCCAGAGATAGCTTAGTTGCTAGGTCACTAGATCCCACACAGTTAGAGGCTAGCATTCAGAGATTCATAGGTAGCTTATTCATGAGTTCTCCAGATCATTTGCAGTGTAGAAAAGTCATTCCGAGATTGGGAGAATGGGCTTAGTCACCCATTCTCCAAATCTAACCCAGGGTTAAGGAATGACTTGGAGATTCAGAGATAGAGCTATTCACACAATCACCAGTGGTAACCATGGTTAGTTGGAGAATTTAGAGATTTAGAGATCAAAGCCATTTGCCAGTTCTCCAAATGAGGGTGGTCAACCTAAGGTCAAGTTCGAGCAACGAATCAGATGATGACACTTGGCACTTCCGGGTAGCTTTTGTGGCAGAAAATGCAAATTAATATAAAAATGATAAATTTAAAGTATAGAAAGATTTAAAAGGATTGATATAGTTCAAACATTAGGCAGAAATTCAAAAAAATTTAAAATGGGCCTACTCATGAGAAAATATCCTGGAGATTCATTTTTTATCCAAACATATAAGTGTTATATGTTTTCGAAAATGGGAAAAGACAAGGAATCCATTGGTAATGATTATTTTCAGTTTTTGTGAAGTGGGAAAGAGCATTTTAGGTTTGAAATCCAAGGATAAGGATTAGGATTAGTTGGCTGGAGAAATGATTGCAGAAGGTGGTTCTATTTTGGGAATCAATTCTAGATCAAAGTGTAGGAAAACCTAGAGATATTTTCATGCCAAGAATGGACAGCTATCAGTTGGCTTTCAACTAACCACATTCTTCTATATCTTAGTTTTTCTCTCATTTTTTAAAGGATGTTGAAAATTTATGCTATTGGGACAGCTTCAGGCTCTTGAGTCTTATTTTTGTGTTCATGGTCTTCCAATGTACAATTTTAGAAGAATTTTAATGAAAACAATGGAATCCCTGTTCAGTGTTTGTTTTGATGTCTTTGTATGCATTGTCTTAATTCTTATGTATTAACTTGTAAGGCATGTTAATATACTAGTTATAAGGTATCTTTGGGTTTGAATTTGAGTTTCTTTCAACGAGAGAGTAAGTCTCAATTTCAGATTCTGAGAATTCTAGGTTAGCATATGAATTGATGTCCAGGTATTGAAACGAGAAGAATGGTTTGCAAGGCATTTCATTCGGGTTCTTGAGTTGGAGTTAAGGTTTTTGTGGATTGCACATTTGTTTGATTCTATTGCCCAATAGATAATGCACTGGTCTATGCTTGACTGGTAGTTTTCTTCATCAACCATTCATTCAAATCACTTTGCATTTCCAATTTAAGAGCATTAATGTCTGTAAGTTGCATTGAATAGTGCAAATTCTTTTGGTGATTCCTTATAAAAGTGAATCTGATGGGTTAGCCTGCCTGAGCCTCTTGGTTCAAAGAGAAGGGTGAACATCCTTGTTACTATCCAATATCTTTCTTTTCTACATAAAGGGTTTTAGTGAGAGAGTGTTTTATGTATGCAGATTTGGAATGTTTTAGGTACACTCACTTGGGTCTATGGAGCCCGAAGTGCAGAAGGAGTTTCTCCTTGTCAATTTGTCTTTTCTTTCTTGAGTCATGAGTTTAGGAATCACAGAGTTCAATTGAATAATTTAAGGCTTGTAATAGGATTCATCAAGAAAAATCACTAACAGATTGTCGACTCTACTGGGGATAAGATAAATGATAGCAAGTTTAAGATGTCCAATTCCTTGCTTTCCTGAATCATCCCAGGGTCTGGTCCAGTTTGGATATAGAGTCAATTCTTTTCAAATTGTTATATCTTCTCACTAAATGTGAGTGGAAACTCTCCATCTCTATTTGATCAGTAAAGTGTAAGGAAAAGTATTAATGTATTCGTGATCCTAACAAATAGTCAGTATTCTGTTATGGTTGTGTTGTGTTTGCTGATTTTGAAGAAGGTTCAAGGTTGAGAAGGTTCTCAGCTGATTTAGTTTGGTCCTCTATAAAGAGGTGGTGGCTCTACCCATGTTTGAAGAGTGATTTGGAGAAGCTTCAGATCAGTGTGTGTGTAGCAATCACAACATCTCCAGGTATTTGATTTTCATAACAAGTTGTTTCATGAAAATCATGTGAAAAATTGTTTCCTTATTTAGTGATTTTAGGCACTAAGTGAAAGGGAAGAGTTAATGTGTTTTTCATACAAGAATTTGAGTAAATTCAGCTATTATGTTTTGGTGTATGCAAATAATTTTTCAAGGGGATATGTTAGTTTCACTGTGGATAAAATCTACATAGTATGTATGCTTGAGTTTACATATAAAAAATTATGATTGATTGAAGGAAGAAAGTAAAATGTACTCTGAATATTCCTAGCCTTGTGTATCTCTGAATGTTGTCATGTCTCAAAGAATATCCCAGACAGGAGATAGAAGAAGTTTAAAATGTTATTGACCTTTAGACTTTGAGGGTATTCTTGGTTACCCAAATGCAATACCCCCAAAAATTAGAAAATTCTTGCCCAAGTTTGATGGGGAAAAAGAAGAATCAGCTGAGAAGCATGTAAGAGTATTCATGGACCAGATTGAGGATTTTGATGTCAGCCATGAAGATGTGATCATGAGATTGTTTGTGTAGTCACTCGTAGGAAGTGCTAGGGAGTGGTTTTCATTTCTGTCCTACCATTCTATCCATTCTTGGAAGGATTTTGAATCAGCATTCATGGAAACATATGGAGAATTTATTTGTGAATATAATTTGTTAGTTGATTTTGTTGGCATCAACATAGAAGATAATGAGTTAGTTAATGATTTCAATCTCAGATTTGGGAAAGCATTAAGAAGAATTCTTGAGAAATGTAGGCCTCATGATGCATTGTCTCTAGTTATTTACTTGGCTGCATTTGATAGTAAGATGGGTTACTTGTTGAGAGACAAGGAACCACAAAGTCTTCATCATGCTTTTCAGCTAGCATCAGATATAAAAAGGATGAAAAGGTTTAGATTGTCGAAGCTCCATGGCGTTGAGAATACAAGATTGCATGAGATGGATTTCCCAAATGTTGGTACTAATTTGGTGATTCAAATGAGTAATGGAAATCATAGTGAATGTTATGATCCAGCTGGTGTTATGTCAACTAATAGAAATCAGATTGGGCCTTCAAGATTCTTTCAAAATTTTGAGCCTAATATTGTTTGTGATCTCCATATTCTACCCCAAGTTCAGGGTAATGACCAGTCAATTGATTTGGGGGAAAATGAATTCTCAGCATTGAAAGTTCAATAGAAGAAATATGATGGTGTTGTGATTGCTGAAAATGATGATTACTTAAGAAGTCTTGCAAGTCATCTTTGTAATCATTTGTCTGATAAATATATTGATTCTTATGAGCCTGAAATGATACTCTCTTTCTCTTATTTGCAGCAGCAGGTTTTTTATTTAAATGGTTTTCATTTTTTAGATTTAGAGGCATTTGATGTTTGTGAAAGTGATGGTGTCAAGTCTGAGATGCATTCAATTTGTGATGATAGTCAGTCTCAGCATTTCAAAATTCTTCCATTGATTTGGCGAATTCTGAATATGAAACTGAAAGTGGTTTAAGTGAGGACTTGACTGAAAGTGTTGATGTTGACTTGCCTTTAGATTTGTATAAACCAGTTTATGAAAGTTTTCAAGAAAGCATTCCTTATGATTTTGACATTGGTTTTGACTCTTCACCAGAAATGGAAATCCTCTTGTTTGATGTTGACATTGATGTTTGTGATATTATTATTAAAATTGAGACAATGTCTTGTCAAACAAAAATTAGCAATGCTGACAGTGCTCCCTATGACAGTGATTTATTCTCAGGAAAAATGTGTCAAGATGAGGATGTATGTAATGGGCTACTGGTTGATTTATTCATGCCATGTTTCAAAATGTTTGATGAAGAAATGGATGAAGTTTCAAGTCCTATAAATGATTCCCATTTTCAGCCAAAGGTATGTGTGTTCCTTCAAGAGTTTGATGAAATGAATAATGATGTTGTGTTTTCAAAAGAGGCTGAAAACAATTAGGAAAAATGTATAAATTAGCATGCAGATTTTGAATCTTTTGTTTTCCCAATTTAGCATGTTAATGTTTTTCAAAATCAGTTAGAAATGGAGCCACAAGTTAAAGATGATTTGTTTGAACACTCACATGATATGCAAGAGGTTGAGTTTCAGAAATTTTATTTTGATGTTCAAGTCATCACTAAAGAAAGCCAACATGTGTCCAGCTTTAGGCTTAAATCAGGATGTTCTCTTCCTCAATTGGTTGTGAGTTTTGAAGAGTGTGACTGTGTGTGTCTGAATGTGGACCTCTAAATCAGGCACAAATGCAACATAGTCATTTCCCAATGATGAGATGGAGAGTATGAACATGAATTGTCCATCTCACAACATCGATTGAATCGATCGATTGCCTCCTATGTGGATAGGGTGTTTAATTACTCTCAGAACAAGAGCCAAAAACCATGAGACCAATCCCACAACGAAGGATTTTCAAAAGCTATGAAGATGAGCAAATGGAAATTGAACTAAATGAATGCAATTTAATCTAAGATACTTTGAAAGAAATATGATACTATTCTAAATAGCTTGAAAGAAATATGCAAATTATTCTAAAGAACTTTGAAATAGCAATGATATTAAACTATGAGCATGTAAGCAAATTAATCTAATATGAGAATGCAATACTATGCTAAATGATAAATTAATCTAATTGCAAATGAAAAGCTTGAAAATATCAAATTGAGACTAAAAAAACACTATAGTTTAATTACTCTCAAAAATTGCCTCCTTTCGAATGAAGAAAATAGGTTCATTATATAAGTAAGCCCGAGAAGAGAATGAAGGGGTTCTTGATTCGAAACTCTTGACCTTTCATTTCCATTTGAGAAAAAAATGCAAGAATTACTTAATAAAAAGAATGGAAAATGCCACACAGGTGGCCTTTCGAATATCTTGAATTATTAATTCCTTTTTATGGGTAATTAGCCAAATGGGGTAAATTTAATTTAATTCTAAGCACTTAGGACTTAGGATTAAATTAATTATTATAGGGGTAATTTAGCTAATTAAAGTCAAGGACTTTAGGAATTAATTTTGATATTTGATTAATGCAATTTATGGTCTTTGCAATTGACATCAAGTCAAATTAAGTAAGGTAGGAGATCAAAAATTGCCTTGGGAACTAGGACTTTGAAGATGTAAAATTGACGAAAATGCACCAAAAATTAATTAAATTTAATAGGTGAAAATTTTAGGGTATTACATTTGCCCCTCTTAGAATTGATGTGCAAACAATGTGTTGATTCAAAGAATAGTCTGAAGTGATAGATGACAAGAAATTCAAAAGTCTAGGTTAGGTTGCCAAGATACTGAACAAATCAAAGCATGATTTTCTAAAGTCTAAGTTAGATTGTGAAGACAATGGTCTTTGAGAGAAGATGAGAATCAGGGTTAGGTTGCCCCAATGCTCAGAATGTGATTCAGATGCAAACTTAGGACTATCTCCAGAATCAGGGTTAGATTGCCCCAATACGAAGCTTAGCCCAACAAAACCTAGGTTAGATTGCACAGATAATGGTCCAAGAGAGATTTCAAGAGCCATCTTCAAAATGAAGGTTGACTCCCAAGAATTAGGGTTAGATTGCCCCAATACCTAAAAGATTTTGAGAACCATCTCCAAAACAAAGCTTGATTCCTGAGGATCTGAGTTAGATTGCTCAGATACCTAAAAGATAGACGACCAGATAGCAAGATGCTAGGCACCGAGATGCACCAAGCAATGAAAATTGATGATTCAGATCAGACTGATTCAAGAATTGATTCGACAAGATTCAAATGATGTAATCATCTTGCCCCCTTGGGAGAAAAATCAAAAGATGGCATAAGAGAGATGATTGACAACAAGAGGTTGCAAAGTAGAAGCAATTTAGACTAGATTTGAGAAGCTGCAGAAGCAAATCAGAGCAAAGTAGAGGTCTTGTTGACCAATTTTGGCCATGATTGACCATGTTTGATTGAATTTGACCAGAGTTGACTTTGATGAAAAGAGAAAAGATATTGAGAACATGATGCAAAGATGAGGGTCTGGTAGGAAGATAACACCAGAAGGCTGACTAGACAAGCATCTGATCCCAAAAGGGGCCCATAATTTGAAACATGATTTTGAGCTATCTGGAGATGTCAGATTTTGATTTCAATCCCAAAAACTTGTGCAATCATGATGAAACTCGGACAAAAAATGAGAACCTTTGATGAAAAGATCCAAAAAAAAGCAATCAAGAGAGCACCGAGATATCATCTCAAATGCAAGCTTAGCATGAAAAATGCAAGCCTAAGCTAAAATGCAAGCCTAGAATGAAAATGCAAACCCTAGGACTTGGTTGTTGGACTCATCATATTTATCATCATAGAGTTCATTTAAGCATGGGATGATTGTAAGATGTCATACAATTCTCACTAATAATGTAATTATGAGAATATGAATATGACATAAGTCTTAGCTTTGTCGGAATGAGGTGTAAGCATTAAGGCACAAGAAGCCAGAATGACTTGAACACCTATTCCTTTTGATTTAGCAAGTTAACATAAGCATCAAAGCAAAATTGATAGAATGACCTAAATTTTTCTTGCGAACAAACACACCAGACACACAAGAGTTCCTTCTTTTGCCAAAGACTGCTCGCAGTGACCCTTACGTTCACTTAGCAGGACGAGCGTTAGCAATTTTACTTGTAGCAGAAAGAAGTCACTCAAAAGACAAGGAGAAGAACCAACCTCACCAAAGCGTCCATATAAAAGGAGTCGAGGTACGCATGGCCATCCAATATGATATGAAGGCTCTTACAAATGAACACCCCTCTTAGATAGATTCTTTGGATCATTGGAACTAAACCAACAAGCAAAAAGAAAAGAAAAAAGAAAACAAACAAACAAGTAAAGGAAAAGCTCAGCATGCTTCAAAGGAACACAAAATCAGTTTTTAGTTTCAGTTTCAGTTTGTGTTCAAGCAGATTAAAGTCAAATTGGAAGTAAACAACATTCAAAACCTTGACAGGATAGCGAGAATAGGTAGACGCAGTGAGAACCACTAGTGACTGATACAAGGATGATTCTTGAAAAAGAGAATAAAATGTGAGTGAAACATCAGTAGGAAAACATAGTGAGAACCACTGGTGACTGATGTAAGGAAGAGATCTTGAAAGAGAGGAGTCGAACAAAAGATAACTATCAATAGGCAGGCACAGTGAGAACCAGTGGTGACTGATACATGAGAGATCCTCAAGGAGAGAAATCTCACAAGTAGCTAGGCATCAGCAGGTAGACACAGTGAGAACCATTGGTGACCGATGCACAAAAATTCTGAAAGTGATAGGACAATGCCCCCTAGACTAGGAAGATGCCCCCAAGTGTGAACCAGTTCCAATCCATGAAGAGTCAAGGAAAATCTCAAAGACAACTGAAGGAAAGAGCATGAGCTAACAAACTAAAGTAGGAAATGAACTAAAAGTAGGAAACAAACCAAAGTAGGAAAGCGGGAAAGTGAACTAAAGCAGGAAACAAACTAAAGTAGGAAACAAACCAAAGCAAGAAAGTGGGAAAGCGAACTAAAGTAGGAAACTAAAAGCCAAGCGATGTTGAGATGAGATGTAGCTTTAGGAAACAAGAGGCACCTGTTTACCAGGTTTTCACCATCTTGGCAAAGATTCTATTTTTGCTACCATGATGTCTGTTTACGAGGTTTTCATCAATGGCACATTTTTCTTCTTTTTCAATTTTTTTGTACTTTTCTCTTTTTTTTTCTTTTTTTTTGTATTTTTTGAATATTTCATTTTTTGTATTTTTTATCTTTTCACTTTTTTTGTCTTTTTATTTTTGAATTTTTTTTATTATTATCAAGGCGCCTATTTACTAGGTTTTCACCAAGATAATAGATACATCAAAGCACCTGTTTACCAAGTTTTCACTAAGATGATCATTTTTTTAGGACATTTTGCAATTTTTAGGATTGTTGCAATATATCTTTTTTAGGATTTTTTAGGACCAATAAGTATGTACATGAGCATGCCGAGGATGTCTCAACTATAGAATTTATTTAAATGAAGAGCGTTGATAGCTTCTTTAAGTTGTTCTCCTTTAGTGGTGGAATCTCTAGGAACACAGTCTTTTGCAATAACGATCAGCTGAGAAGTTGTAGAATCATAACCGGTAGTATCCAACTATCAAGAGATTCAAGTTCAAGGAAAGATCACTTAAGTGAGACCCACAAATATCCTTGTGGACACATCTTAACTCTCTGTCAGACTTCCCATGCTCTAAACGCTTAGGGAGAGTATGTTCTAGATTTCTCTTAATCATGTCATTAGAGATGAGGAGATGCTGATATGCACTTTAGGAAAAGGCAAGATGGAGTGAAGAGGGTAAAGTATGAGAGGAAAGGGTGATGGAATGGAGGGAAGCATAATAATTTTGGAAGCTTGAATGGCAACTTTGATTTTATTTTTGGAATCCACATAGCTTTTGATTTTTTTCTCGTTTCTTCTTCATGTTGAGGTGCTTTTGATGACAATGCCTGTAAGATGGATTTTGAGATCCATTTTTTATTTTATTTTCTAGCGTTTGATTGTCTTCTTCTTTTTGAGGACCTTTGAGGTCTTTTGAACACCTTTGTTTCTTTCCTTTCTTTGTAGTCACATGTCGATTAGATGGGACATGGTGACCTTGAGATATAAGTGGATTCTCATTATTTTTATTTTTATGTTGCACATCCAAGTTACTTCCAAAAGACTTAGGAATGGTTGATGAAAGAGGCTTATATGACTAGTTCAGGTGGAGAGGTGGAAATGGAAGTGGATGAGCCACTTTTCTGGGAGATGAAGGGGGAAGAAAATTCAATGGGGTGGGCTCAAGTGCAATTATATCAGTATCATCCTCATCATTCATAATGCATCAGATAGATCAAGAAAGTAATCTTCCATAGAACATTGTCAATTGTGAGTTATCCTAGAAGAGTCAGATAAGTTTGGAGGAATATTATGTGAGCCTAACCAAGATGGTCTATTCCAAGAGTTAGGTCCCCTTTCAGGTGGTAAGAGTGAATGAACATGAACCATTTCAATTCTGGATCTACCAATATTCCATGAAACTATAACAGAATGGGGTCTTACATACCCATGATTTGTTGGAGCAGTAGGGGTATAGCTTGGAGTAGATGGCCTAGGAGCCATAGGAATGATCTCCACAGGAGGGTGGAAAGGATCATCATTAGTTTCTTGATCTGGAGGATTAGAACTTTCTTCTCTTTTAGAGCTGGTAGGAGTAACATATTTGTGTATAGCATCAACTGGTATCTTTGTAGTAGCATCTGACATGTAATCAACTAGAGATATAGTAGGTGGTATATTTTCTTCATTGCTATCATCTATCATAGGAAGTGTGTCTTCAACAGAAAGACCTTTCTTAGTAGAAGAACTTGAGTAATCTAGAATAGGAATACCCTAAGGCATACCCAAGATAAGGGAGACATCAACTAGTTTCCCCCATTCAGTATGTGTTCCATTAGAATCAGCAGTAGTAGAAGTCTATTCAGTAAAGTGGATAAAATCCTCCTGGTGAGGACCAGGATCATGTTCTTGAGGCACTTGAGAAGGTAGATAGGACTCGCCCTGGTAGTTTGAATGAGGATTTTGAATATTCAAGAGCCTTTCATGTGTCATAGGATGGATCTTTGTATCTTCATTATTTGAATCCTTGTATGAGTGAAAGCTACAATGAGGTTGGTCAAGCTCATGGCTCTGATAACTAGTACCAAATCTATCTTCAGAGGGCTTCTCATAGGAGTGTAGAGATGGAGGAAGAGTTGTTAGTGACAAGATGGACTCCATCTGATATTCCCCCATGCCAATATCTTTGATCTTTAGGGTCTTTTCTATCTCTTTAAGTTTAGCATTATAAAATTCTACAAATTCCTTATTGGTCAGAGCAAGGCTATCACCAGATTCTAGGAGCATATTGCAAGTGAGCAGTGGAGCATTATGGCTCAAGGAATGATCATCTTCTTTAGAGAAGGGAAAGTGATGAGGTGAGGTTGAATGTCCCACCATAGATTGGAACTGATCGAGATTGAGATCTTTGGGGACATTTGCCTCAATGAGGGCTTTATCCATAGATAGTTTTGGTCTAGATGTCAAAGGCTTGGGACCTTTGAGAACAATCTTCACACAGGATTGAGTGATAGCATTCACACAAGTTGGAGATGGTGTGGGGTTACAAGAGGGAGGTGCAAGGCCTCGCAAGACAAATGGAGCTTTGGGTTTAGGAGCATCCTTACTCCCTGGACCAATGATCATGTCACAATATTCAACATCAACAGGTTCAATCTCATTGGTGACAATGTCGCTAGTATCATATGTATAGTTCACCACATCATTGGATAATTAAATTTTCCCATGAGGAGGAAAGGAGTCTTTAAACTCCCGATGATCTAAATTCCTATTATGGTTTTGCACCAAAGTCCTATAACCCACATTGAGAGGTTCTCCCAAGGAAGTGGAGTCACACTCAGGTTGAGAGAGCCAAGGTTTGTTTCTAGCGAATCTTGAAGGTGGTTGAGTTTTCATCGCATCCTTCTCAGTGGTCTTGACCACTCATATACTAGAGCTAAGATTAAAGATAGACTTTGAGGGTTTTGGCATGATATTGTCAACAACCCTGTCATTCATAACATCTATGTTTCTATTGACAATATTATCCTTATCCCTATTCAAGGGAGAAGTTTGTTGCTTGTTGTCTTTGTTCAAAGTCAATCCTCCCTTCTTGACCATAAATGCTTCTATCCTCACAGCTTGCCTAATCATATTGTCAAAAGTGAGGGGACCTTGTAATTGTACTTGGTATCTAAAATTTGGGACAAGATTGTCTAAGAAGATATCGAGCTTTTCAGACTCAGGTAATTCATGTGGATACTTCATGCATAGTTGTCTCCATCTTTGGAGAAATGTTAGGAGAGGCTCCCCTTGTCATTGTTTCAAATTGCAAAGGTCCCAAATGTTGACTGGATGTTGAATATTGTGGGATTGATCATAATGATTGTCATTTCGAGACTGACCATGACCTTGGTCATTCTAAGATTGCTCATGGCTTTTTTTGAATTTACCTCCCCCTGGGAAGTGAAATGGATCTCCCATCTTATTGGTAGTATTCTGAGAGGTCATGAAAATAAGATCGAAAGAGTCAATGGGTTAGATTCTAGAAAGTGACCCTTCAGAGCCTTGCTAGTGTTGAGACAACAGGTTATAATATTCTTGAAATAATAAGTCAGACTGTATCTGAAAAAATGGATTGTAATACTCTTGGAATGAGGAGGAATGTGAGGATCTTTCACAAAGTTTAGATTTCATAACAGATTCAGGATGACCTATTTCTTGATTAGGAGATTCCCTTCTATCTTGACCAATATTCTGAATGGGATAAGTTTTGCCACTTCGAGTCATGACAGTCATAGACAAAGATGAAATGAGAGAGGACTCGGGATAATGCTAGACTCGGTCTCTAAGAACAATGCAAAGGAGATAAAGGCTAGAAAAGCCAAGATGTGAGATGGACCTAGTACAAATTATCAAAAGAGGTGGCTAGAATAGCTGAGATAAGACTATCATAACACAAGATACAAAAGGCATAAAGAGATAAGGTAGACCAACGAGAGACGACATGAGTCAAAGAAAAGATCAATTGATTCCTAACTTGAGACAACCAATTTCTGGCAATGAATGATAAGAAAGTAGAAAAATAGACCTTAGATAAAAAGAAAATCAGATAAAAAGTCAAATAGTCAATGGCAAACAAGTCTCTATTTTTGCAAACTGGGCTATATTCTCGCACAAGGGAGTACCAGCCTGCATGAGAGAACACTAAACTTCACATGAGAAAATAAAGTCTCACATGAGAAAGTGCTCTAAACTGTGAATCCTCACGCAGGAAAAGTGAAAAATCTAACAATCTGACATAGTTTTCGAGGTTAAAGTTGAATTTTGAGGTACAACCTGAATTGATGTCTGACAAAAAATCTAGTTTCCTGACAGGTTTGAAGAAAAATTTAATCAACAATCTCATTTTAGGATTTCAAGCATTCATTTAAAGACACAAAGGTTCAAATCAAGTAGTTGTGATACAAGAAGCAGTCATTAGCAGACCTATCAAGGACAAAGCAACTTGATAGCATTAGGGGAGTTTTTGTTTGATAATGATTGGACAATGTTTAAGACTCGATAACAAACAAATAGCTTAGCCCTACAAAAAAATGGTGAGAAGCCAAAACCTTTTCCCCATTGCTTATGTGCATATGTGCACCTCACACAGCTGTGTCACCCCCTAGAGGGCGCCTGTGTTTTTGGTGTTTCCAAGGACTCAATGGTGTACATTCAAAGGTTACCCTTGTATCAAGGGCTAGTGTCGTAACCACCTTCAAGTGTCCAGGTGTATGCCTATGATGGGAATTTATGGGAGAGCCTCTTCCCCCTCCCTGCGCAAAGATTATGACTCCTTTCGAAGGTGAACCGGGTAGGCCACTAGCTAAGGAAATTTTTTAATAGGATTTTTTTCATGCTAACCTTTACTACCCCCAATACAAGGTTGAGGCCTCACAACCACACTGACACTTGAAAGTCATACACCCCCGCAAGAAGGGCTAGGAGCGGTGCATAACATACATAGCCTTCTCAAGATGATAGTCAAAGTCTTGAGAAGGAAGCTAACATGGTTTTGGAGTCTTTAGACTCAACAAAACATTCTTTATTAGAGTGAGGTGGAATCATCAATGATAGGTGTGTACTCACTTGGGTCTTTCACGGAGGTTCAACTTCCAGCAGGCCCTCTAAAGGTGACACTGGACTTGGTTTAGATTCAGGGCTCAAATTTTCTGGTTCTCCCAAAGGGAGAAGAGAATACTTCTCTATCTCGTTTCCTCACCCAAACACATCAAGAAGATTCATCACCGAGTTAGCTTCACTCCACCACAAGTACAAGCTTTTGGATTTCTATTTCTCTCGAAGAGAGAAGAGCATAATCCCCTGGCTAATAGAAGCATAAATATTCACTACCTTTCTCCGCTTCCCCAAGAATTTGTCATATTAGTAAGATCATTAGGATTTTGGGTTCATTCATGGTCATCACCTCCATGTAATGAAGAGCCAAAGTCCCTACTCACTATCAAAATCCTCAAGAAATTTTAAAGGAGCCCTATTTAGACTATGTGAATAAAAGAAAGAAACAAACACAACGTTTTAGCGATCTTTGACTATCATCCTACAATCAAACCATTAGTATGTTTTAGATTCTTAGTCAAACATCCTGTAGAAAACTATTATGCTATGAAAATAAAAGAGAAATAATGAGCAACAGCAAACAGGAAACTGTTAGAAATCCAAAACTTGAAAGACAGAAACTAAAAAATCTGAATCACTGTGTTAAAATCTCGTACGACAAAGTACTCCCCAGTATGCAAGAAAGTGCAGGATGTCATGCAAAGGTGCAAAAGCTCACGTGAGAAAGTGCTATAGGGGAAATCTCATGCGAGACGCTCTAGATTCTCATGCGAAGATCCATACATAGACAGTACAGATGCATGGTAGAGCTTGAATTTCCTGTCAGAAAAGATGAGAATGAGGCCATAAATCATATTTTTTGCCCCATGGTGGGTGCCAAATGTGTGTGTCTGAATGTGGACCTCTAAATCAAGCACAAACGCAACATAGTCATTTCTCAATCATGAGATGGTGAGTATGAACATGAATTTTCCATCTCACAACATTGATTGAATCGACCTGTTGCCTCCTATCTGGACGGGGTGTTTAATTACTCTCAGAACGAGAGCCAACAACCATGAGACCAATCCCACAATAGAGGATTTTCAAAAGCTATGAAGATGAGCAAACTGAAATTGAACTAAATGAATGCAATTTAATCTAAGATACTTTGAAAGAAATATGATACTATTCTAAATAGCTTGAAAGAAATATGCAAATTATTCTAAAGAACTTTGAAATAGAAATGATATTAAACTATGAGCATGTAAGCAAATTAATCTACTATGAGAATGCAATACTATGCTAAATGATAAATTAATCTAATTACAAATGAAAAGCTTGAAAAAATCAAATTGAGACTAAAAAAACACTATAGTTTAATTACTCTCAAAAATTGCCTCCTTTCGAATGAAGAAAATAGGTTCATTAAATAAGCAAGCCCGAGAAGAGAATGAAGGGATTTTTTATTCGAAACTCCTGACCCTTCGTTTCCATTTGAGACAAAAATGCAAGAATTACTTAATAAAAAGAATGGAAAATGCCACACAAGTGGCCTCTCGAATATCTTGAATTATTAATTCAAAAAGGTGTGTCCATTCGAATATCAAGCAATTATTAATTCCTTTTTATGGGTAATTAGCCAAATGGGGTGAATTTAATTTAATTCTAAGCACTTAGGACTTAGGATTAAATTAATTATTATAGGGGTAATTTAGCTAATTAAAGTCAAGGACTTTAGGAATTAATTTTGATATTTGATTAATGCAATTTATGGTCTTTGCAATTGACATCAAGTCAAATTAAGTAAGGTAGGAGAGAGAAAATTGCCTAGGGAACTAGGACTTTGAAGATGTAAAATTGATGAAAATGCACTAAAAATTAAATGAATTTAATGGGTGCCAATTTTAGGGTATTTCAGTGACACTTCTATGTTACACAATGATCAATATTTTCAGTATTTTCAAAATTCTAGTAATTTTCAAATACTAAATGACGGTGAAGATACTGATTATTTTCTTTATGGTATGCTGAAGTTGTATGTCAATGTGATGGATCTTGTCATCAAGAGAAGTGTTTTCAGGTTACCTTGGATTCGTGCAAGTGAGAATTTCATATTTGATAGAGGTAAAAGTTGGCTCTTGCTAGCAGAGTTTTGAAGTCCTTTGTAAATGTTTGTAAATTTTGTAAAGTTGCTTTGCTTCAAGTGTTTGGTAGTTTGTTTTGGGGTTCTTTGTTTGAAGTTTTGAGAAACTGAGAAGGAATAGTCTTGAGAAACATGGGTTTTTGAGTACCATATTATGATTTTACAGTTTGAGACCTTATAAGTTCTTTTTGAGCATATTTTCCCAGATGCAATTCTAAGGTTTTCCATGCATGTCAAGTGCTTATCACCTTTTTTATGTCATTTGAAGGCATCCCAGGTTGTTAAAGTCAAGTTTCAAGTTGTTCCATGATGCCTCGTTTTGAGCACTTGTCCCAATTCTACATTTTTGCCTATGTCAAATTGTTGTAGTAGGCCCTGTTTGCATTTGAATATCCTTTTCATAGTGATTGATCATGACATGTAGGTTATGGAATTGTATTGTAGGCATGGGAGTAAGTCATCCTGCCAATTTTTAGCCCCCCATGTGCCCATTTGACCTGTTTGCCAATACCATTCCATTTGCAATTTCTTAAAATTCTCTATGTGCGCATTGTCCAGTTTTATAAGTGGCCTTCTTTGAGGCTTTGTAGTTTGTGCCTTGTGCAAGGCCCAGTATAATTGAGTATGGTTCCATACTATAGACCTGGATGACTAAGTGTCTAGTGATTTTTTGGTCTCTACCAATCTATTTGATCATTTTCCTAGGCCAATTCCAAACCTAGTTTCTATGATTTTCACTATTTTAAATCTTGAATTTCACTAATGGGCTGACTTTGGCATTTTACTGTGATCGACATTTTGACTTTCTGAGAGAATTGGTTGTGGATTCATAGTCCTTGTATGAGGGAGAATCAGTGCCCATGTTTTCGGTTCTTGAAAGTTTCAATGGGTCAGATTTTGAAGCCAGTTCGAGAGCCAATTTATGTAATTTTGGACACTGCGAACAGGCAATGTTTCTAAGTGGCCATGTTTATTTGGTCCTATCTTTCAGCTCGAATCCTTGTGAGCCATTTCCTCCAATAGGTGTACTGCAATATTGGAAGTAAACATGTGTTCCCGGTGGTGTGTTCCTGTGAGGCTGGTTGTTCAATTTTTAAGGCCATTTCTGAGGGCCAGTTGACATTAATTTGCAATCTTGCAGAGATAATTTGTAATCCTATTTTTGTTTTGTTCAAACTTCAAGAATCACAGCCGGTGTGTAGAAAGGTGTTATTTGGACAAATTCCGATCATGGTGAAATCACATCTTTGCCATTTGAGCGGTCTAACTTGTAAGGAGTTAGTTGAAGACAATGTTTATTCATTTGAAGTCAAAGGGTACTTCATAATAAGAGGGACCAAAAAGGTTTTATTGCACTCAGGGAGCCACACATCGGCAATGCACATGAAACTTACAAGCAGTTGTTGGAGGCTTCTAGTAAATTATATTTATTAGACACCATGATGATTAAAATTAAAGACCAAGGGCATAGAGTGTTATTTTTGTTAGGAATGAATGTTGGATGTTGGCAACCATTCTGTATTAGTTGTTTTTGCATTCATGACTATGATTGTCATTGATGTCAACAAAGTGATCTTCTAGAGACTAGCAGAGAAGCAAACAATGTTTTGATTAGCGCATGTGGGATATTGTAGTGAGAGCTATGTGATGTTGATGTTATACTCTTTGATATGTTATTTGTCTATGGTTAAGAGCATAGATAGTAATTCATTGATTCATGAAAGTTATGAGTATTTTGGTAGAAGCAGTATTCAGGCAGTGGTCCTGAGTAGTAGTTTGTGGAAATCAGATGATATCTCCTAATCGCGATGGAATCTAGTTTTGTGTAGTTAAAGGGAAGTTTTAGACACATTGATGGTGACATGGTTCATAGTGAAAAATTTGAGGCCACACGAGTGAAGAGTTATTGCATTTGGAAGTTGACAGTTTTGTGTAATTTTGATGTAGTGTATGGACACTTTTATTTTGTAATTGTGTGCCGACTCATTTGTAATTATTTGAGTGTGGTATAAAGGAAGGAATGTTTTTCCTTATTATATGTAGTTTTAATATGAAAGAAGTGTGAGCATGGTTTTGGTTGCATGTGAATGTATGCATGAAGTGAAGAAAAGAGTCTAAGAGGTTGTGAAAGTGATATTGTGAAGGAACACATGCGAAGTACAAAGATCTGAAATTAAGATCTGATGTAGCAATGAGTGCGGTTTGGCACAGTAAGGAGATAACATATTTCATATTATTCTACTGAATAATATTAAGGTTATTTGGACAGTGTGTTCGGTGATCTTACCCTGAAGCTGTTTAGGTAGTGGGTCCTTCTGTCTTCCATAACTCTTAACAGGGTTAGAATCTTTTAACAGGGATTCAAAATCTCCTAACAGGGATTTATATGTAGTGAATGTATTTCATAAGACTCCTAACAGAGTCCATCCTTTCATAAGGAATATTCATATTAGTGCATCTTTTGTGGGCATCATTCCCACTGGGGTTTACTCTTTGATCAAGAGGTTCCCTAGTCAACATATCTTGTGTTATTGTGTCATTATGTATGAATATCTTTGTATGGTTAGTAATTGCATTTCTTACATGGTTAAATGCTATTGAAGATGATAAAAGTCATAATTATCTGATAACTGATTCACCACCCCCCCCTCTTAGTTATCTTGGTGGACTTTACTTTCTAACAATTGGTATCAGAGCGACAGGTCCTTGAAAGGAAAGTTTAACAGCTTAAGCAGATCCATGGCAAATTTTAGGAAAGAAAGCCCTAAGTTTGATGGAGTAAATTTTGATAGCTAGAAAGAAAAGATGAAGACACATCTATTGTGTTTAGGACCAGGCTATTGGTTGATTACAAAGAATGAAAGGACTATAATTGAAGAAGACAATCTTGAAACAAGTACTAAAGATGAGGTAGATCTATTCATGTGTAACATACTTGCAAGAGAAGCACTCTTGACAGCACTTCTAGAGAATGAATACAGTCGGGTAAAACATTTTAAGAAATCTAATGAAATTTGGAAAGCTTTACACTCTACTTTTGAAGGTGATGAACATGCAAAAAGAGCTAGATTACATAATTGGATATGTAAATTTGAAGATATTATAATGATGGAAGATGAATCTATTAGAAGCTATATTGGTAGAATGTCAGAAATTATTGTAGGGATAAAATCTTGTGGAAGATCAAAAATAGAGAATGAAGTGATATGGAAAATTTTGAGGACATTGAATCCTATATTTAAGCAGACAACACAAATGATTGAATAATTTATACCTTGTACTACAAACTTTACAAGAGAGACTCTTCTTGGAAGATTGGAAGTAGCAGAGATGAACCCGAGGTTATCAGGAGACTTACCTAGAATGGAGAGAACATTCAATGTTCTTAGTATTCACTCTACTTTGTCAAGAAGTACCAGTGTGAGTGGAGATTATGCTAGTAGCAGTAGATCTAAAAATGAAGAAGATAAGAAGATTGAAGAAGGTATTGCCTTGCTTGTGAAAAGAGAACCAGATGGTAAGAAAAAATTTAAATGTTGGATTTGTCAAGAATATGGTCATTTTGCATCTAAATGTCCTAAGAGAGTTAAGAAATATAGAAATAATTTTAAGCCTAGAAGATCTAAGGAATGTTATTATGATAATGATGAAGATCTTGAAGCTAGTATAGAAAGAACTTTGAGTGAAAGTGATACTGAGAATAATGATGAAATAGGATTTGTAGCAATTAAAGAAAAAATTCTGAATCTGATGTTAAAGAAGAAAAAGCATTAGTTTCCCAAGTTGAAAAGAAATATGATTGGATTATAGATAGTGGTTGTTCACATCACATGACTGGAGATATGAAGAAGTTCATAAATTTTAACAATTATGATGGAGGAGTTGTTAGAGTTGGTAAAAATGCACCTTGTTTGATTAAAGGTATAGGATCTATTACTCTTGATGGAAAGACTAATACTGATGATGTTTAATTTTTTGATGGACTGAAACATAATCTTTTGAGTGTTGGACAGTTAGTGGATAAGGGATATCAAGTTTGGTTTACTAAGAAAACTTGTGTGATAAAGGATAAAGACAGAAATCTAATTGGAACTAGATCTAGAACTAGAGGTAATGTATTTTAGTTGAATCCTATTGAGACGACATGCTTGATTACTAAAATTGATGACAATTGGTTATGGCATAGAAGGTTTTGTCATATAAACTTTGATAATATTGTGAAAGTGAGTACTACACTTGCAGTAAGGGATTTGCCTAAAATTATGAAGCCTACTAACATGATTTGCAAAGAATGTGTGATGGCTAAACAGAAGAGAAGTTCATTTCCTAGTAAGAAGTTCACATCAGTAGAGAAGTTGGAGATTGTTCATACAGACTTGAGCGGTCCTACCAGTACTAGAGGATTCTATGGAGAAAGTTATTTTATGATTCTTGTTGATGATTTTTCAAGAATGATGTTGATTGCATTTCTGAAAGAAAAATTTGAAGCATTTGATAACTTTAAGATCATTAAGAATAAAGTTGAGAATGAATATAGAATGAAGATTAAATGTTTGAGATCTGATAGAGGTGGAGAATTTACTTCTAGAGTGTTTAACACTTTTTGTGAAGTGAATGGTATTAAGAGATAGTTTTTAGCCCCTAGAACACCTAAACAAAATGGTATTGTAGAAAGAAGAAACAGGTCAGTAACTGAAGTAGCAAGAGCTATGTTATTTGAGAATGACTTGGCGAAGACATTTTGGAGAGAAGCAGTGAATACAATAGTATATACAATGAACATAGTACAAATCAGAGTAGACATAGATAAGACACCTTATGAATTATGGTTTGGACATGCACCCTCAGTTAAGTATTTTAGAATTTTTGGAAGAAAATGTTATATAAAGAGAGATGATGATATTGGAAAGTTTGACCCTAAAAGTGATGAAGGTATTTTTCTTGGATATTCTTTGAAGAGAAAAGCATATAGATGTTACAATAAGAGAACTAAAACTATTGTTGAGAGTGCAAATTTTAAAGTTGATGAAAAGTTTAAAATTCAAGAAAGAATGCTTGATTATGAATCTGATGAAGAAGCTAATCCTCAGCCTAACATTGAAACTACTGAATTATTCTATGAGATTGACAGTGAATTGTTGAATGAGAATCATACTACAGAAGAAACTAGAGAAGAATCTAGAGAAGAATCTACAATTGAAGCAAGATCTGTGACTATGACACCAAACAGGTATCTATCTAGACATCATCCTGTTGAACAAGTTATTGGAAGTTTGGATAGAGGAGTTATGACTAGAAATAAGGTACATTTATGTTTGATTTCTCAAATTGAACCTAAATCTACTAATGAAGCTTGTGAAGATGAACATTGGATTAATGCTATGAAAGAAGAACTAGATCAAATTGAAGAGAACAAGACATGGGAACTGGTTCCTAGACCTAAAGACAAGAATGTAATTGGAACTAAATGGGTATTCAGAAACAAGATGAATGAACAAGGAGAAGTAGTAAGAAACAAAGCAAGACTAGTATGTAAGGGATACTTGCAGCAAGAAGGAATTGACTATGGAGAAACCTTTGCACTAGTAGCAAGACTTGAAGCAGTGAGAATGTTCTTGGCTTATGCAGCTTTTAAGAAATTCAAAGTGTATCAGATGGATGTGAAGTCTGCATTTCTAAATGGTGAATTGGAAGAAGTCTACATTGAGCAGCCTGAAGGTTTTCCTTTGACTCAAGAAGGAGATATGGTATGTAAACTAAAGAATGCATTATATGGAGTAAAGCAAGCACCTAGAACTTGGTATGCTAGATTGGATAAGTATTTGTTAAAATTGGGATTTACTAAAGGAACAACAAATAGTAATCTATACACAAAAGAAATTGAAAATGGAATGTTATTTATAGTTATTTTTGTTGATGACATTATCTTTGGAGGAGAAGATGAAGCTAGTGACAAATTTTATGATAAAATGAAGATAGAATTTGAAATGAGCATGATTGGTGAGATTGAATACTTTTTGGGATTACAAATAACACAAAACAGTGATGGTATCTTTGTTAGCTAGAAAAAGTACTTGAATGCTTTGCTAAAAAGATTTGGAATGGAGAACTGTAAACCAGTTGGAACACCTATGGTTATAGGACACAAACTATCAAGCAAAGATGAAACACCAACAGTTGAGCAGAAGAAATATAGATCCATGATTAGAGGATTTTAGTACTTAACACACAGTAGACCGGATATACAACATTCAGTTGGCATGGTAGCAAGATTTCAAGCTGAACCTAGAGAGTCACATTATGTAGCAGTAAAGAGGATATTGAGATATTTAAGAGGCACAATGGACTATGGATTGTGGTATGAAAAATCTAATGATTTCACCTTATGTGCATATACATATGCTGATTGGGGAGGTAGTGTTGATGATAAGAAAAGCACCAGTGGTGGAGCCTTTTTTCTTGGAGGAAGATTGGTTTCATGGTTGAGCAAGAAGTAGAATTGTATTTCATAGAGTACAACAGAAGCAGAATATGTAGCAGCAGCAAAAAATTGTAACCAAATAATTTGGATGAAGCAGATGCTGAAGGATATTGGAATTAAGTTTGTTGAGCCTGTTGTCCTACATTGTGACAACACCAACACAGTCAGTATGTCTAAGAATCCTATTTTACATTCTAAGACTAAGCATATAAAGATCAAGTATCATGTTGTAAGAGAGAAAGTAGCTAAGAAAGAAGTCAGACTGGAGTACATAAGCACAAAGGAACAGATTGTAGACATATTTACAAAGCCTTTGCCTAAGGATACATTTGAGTATCTAAGAGATATGCTTGGGGTTATGCCCCAGCCTACTTTTGAGTAATGATGTAGTTGGTTGCATCCATCTAGTGGTATATGAGCCCTATCTTTTTCTAGATTGGATGTTGGTACTTCCTCTATGGGGGAGTATGTGTATCTGAACTGAGTCATGAGGACTCTTGTGAATGTATTTTCTGAAATAGTGTCTTTGGACATTGAGTTGTTGTTGACATAGTGATGAAATTTTTATCATTGATGTTAATGGGGGAGAAGTGTACATGAAAAACCCTATGTACCATCTATTGAAGAGAACTTAATAGGATAACAAGGCAAGATTTGATTGATGAAGAAGATTTGAAGAACTTTTAGAGCATCAGTACAGCAGTATTGGATTTTTGGAACATTGGATGTTTTTCATCTATGTTGCCATCAATGCTAATGGGGGAGATTGTTAGGAATGAATGCTAGATGTTGCCAATCATTCTGTAGCATTTTTTGTTGTATTCATGACTATGATTGTCATTGATGTCAACACAGTGATCTTCTGAAGACTAGCAGAGAAGCAGATAGTGTTTTGATTAGCGCATGTGAGATATTATAGTTGGAGCTATGTGATGTTGATGTTATAATCTTTGATATGTTATTTTTCTATGGTTAAGAGCATAGACAATAAATCATTGATTCATGAAAGTTATGAGTATTTTGGTAGAAGCAATATTTAGGTAGTGTTCCTGAGTAGCGGTTTGTGGAAATCGGATGATATCTCCTAATCGAGATGGAATCTAGTTTTTCACAGTCAAAGGTAAGTTTGAGACACATTGATGGTGATGTGGTTCATAGCACAAACTTTGAGGTCACATGAGTGAAGATTTATTGCATCTAGAAGCTGATAGTTTTGTGTAATTTTGATGTAGCGTATGGAAACTTTTATTTTGTAATTGTGTGTCGACTCATTTGTAATTATTTGAGTGTGGTATAAAGGAAGGAATGTTTTCCCTTATTGTATGTAGTTGTAATATGAAAGAAGTGTGAGCATGGTTTTGGTTGCATGCGAATGTATGCATGAAGTGAAGAAAAGAGTCTAAGAGGTTGTGAAAGTGATATTATGAAGGAAGACACGCGAAGTAAAAAGATCTGGAATTGAGATCTGATGTAGTAGTGAGTGTGGTTTGGCATAGTAAGGAGGTAAAATATTTCATATTATTCTACTAAATAATATTAAGGTTATTTGGACAGTGTGTTCAGTGATCTTACCCTGAAGCTGTTTGGGTAGTGGGTCATTTTGTCTTCCATAACTCTTAACAGGGTTAGAATCTTTTAACAGGGATTCAAAATCTCCTAATAGGGATTTATATGTACTAAATGTATTTCATAAGACTCCTAACAGAGTCCATCCTTTCACAAGGAATATTCATATTAGTGCATCTTTTGTGGGCATCATTCCCACCGGGGTTTACTCTTTGATCAAGAGGTTCCCTAGTCAACATATCTTGTGTTATTGTGTCATTGTGTATGAATATCTTTGTATGGTTAGTAATTGCATTTTGTACATGGTTAAATTTTGTTGAAGATGATAAAAGTCATAATTATCTGATAACTGATTCACCCCCCCCCCCTCTCAGTTATCTTGGTGGACTTAACTTTCTAACAATTTTATTCACAATTTTAGCACATGCTAGACATATTAGAAGATTATCTCAGTAATAAGTTTAGGAGCTATGAGGGAATTCATGGAATAGTAAGTGGGGTGGAGAGACAAATAAGAATTGATTGGTTTAATGCACCCAATTCTGCAAGATTTTGTTTTGTTCTTTCAATCAAGCATGTGAAATAGAGGCTACTATGAATGGAGAGTTGACAGTTCTTGGCAGGCCAACATTTTAAAAGGAAAAACAAAGAGGGTGTGTGAACACTAGAAGGGGGCACGTACCAAGCATAATAATTATTGATAGTGGATGAATATTGCACACTATTTTGAAGGACTGGGGAAAGACCAATCTAAGGCTTGTGTTTCCAATGCAAGTATCTGTGATAGCAACATTCAAGATGTTTCCAATGGTGTCTACATAAAAAAATAGCAAGGGGGAGTTGGATTGGTGAAGGGTGTCATTCTGCAATGTATACAAATTTCCAATGTGAGGATTCCCATTGATATCAATCAATTCTACTTTGATAAAAATTTTAGAAAGTAAAGTCCACCAAGATAACTGAGAGGCGGGGGTGAATCAGTTATCAGATGATCATAACTTTATCAACTTCAACAATATTTAACCATGTAAGCAATATAATTACTAACCATATAAAGATATTCATACACAATAACACAATGACACAAGATATGTTGACTAGGGAACCTCTTGATCAAAGATTAAACATCGGTGGGAATGATGCCCACAAAAGATGCACTAATATGAATATTTCTTGTGAAAGGATGGACTCTATTAGGTTTCTTATGAAATACATTCAGTACATATGAATCCCTGTTAGGAGATTTTGAATCCCTGTTAAAAGATTCTAACCCTATTAAGAGTTATGGAAGACAGAAGGACCCACTGCCCAAACAGCTTCAGGGTAAGATCACTAAACACATTGTCCAACTGATCTTTGTATTAATCAATAGAATAATATGTTATCTTTTCTCTAACTATGCCAAACCACACTCACTGTTACACCAGATCTCAATTTCAGATCTCTATACTTTGCATGTCTTCCTTCACAAATTCACTTTCACAACTACATTAGCTCTTTTCTTCACTTCATGTGTACATCAACACATCCAACCATTACCACCATTTTTTAAACAACAAGGAAAAACATTCCTTCCTTTATTCCACACTCAATTAATTACAAAATAAAAATTTCCACACGCTACATCAAAATTAAACAAAACTGTCTTCTTCCAACTATGATAATTCTTCACACATGCAACCTCAAAGTTTTTGCTATCATCCACATCACTATCAATGTATCTTAAACTTCCCTTTAACTACACGAAACTAGATTCCATCTTGATTAGGAGATATCATCCGATTTCCACAAACCCCTACTCAGGAACACTGCCTGAATACTGCTTCCACCAAAATGCTCATAACTTCCATGAATAAATAAATTAATGTATGTGCTCTTTACCATAGACATATAATATATCAAAGAGTATATCCTCAACATCACTTGGCTCCAACTACAATAGCCCATGTGTGCTAATCCAAACACTGTCTGCTTCTCTGCAAGTCTCTGGTAAATCACTGTGTTGACATCAATGACAATCATAGTCATGAATGCAACAAAAACTACTATAGAATGGATGCCAAACATTTAGAATTCATTCCTAAAAATCTCTCCCATTGGCATTGATGGCAACATAGATGAAAAAACATCCAATGTTCCAAAAATCCAATGCTACAATACTATTGCTTCAAGAAAATATTTCAAGTTCTCTTCATCAATCAAATTTTGCTTCATTTTCCTGTTCAGATAGTAAAAATAGTTTTTTCATGTACACTTCTCTCCCATTGACATCAATGATAGAAATCTTATCATTATGTCAACAAAAAATCCAATGTCAAAAGACACTATTCAAAAAATACATTCACTAGAATCCTCATGACTCAGCTCAGATACACATACTCCCCCATAGAGGAAGTACCAACATCTAGTCCAGAAGAAAGAAAAGGCTCATATACAACTGGATAGATGAAACCAACTGCATCACTTCTCAAAAGTAGGTTGGGGAAATAACCCCAAGAATACCTCTCAGGTACTCAAATGTATCCTTAGGCAAAGGCTTTGTAAATATATTTTCTATCTGCTCCTTTGTACTTTCTCTCTTACCACATGATACTTAATCTCTATATTCTTTGTCTTAGAATGTAATACAGGGTTATTAGACATACTAACTGTGCTGGTGTTGTCACAATGTATGACAACAAGTTCAACAAACTTTATTCCAATATCCTTCAGCATTTGCTTCATCTAAATTATCTGGTTACAATTGTTTTCTGCTGCTACATATTATGCTTCTGTTGTGCTTTGTGAGATACAATTCTACTTCTTGCTTAGCCAAGAAACCAATCTTCCTCCAAGGAAAAATGCTCCACCACTGGTGCTTTTCTTATCATCAACACTGCCTCCCCAATCAGCTTTTTTATATGCACATAGGGTAAAATCATTAGATTTTTCATACCACAATCCATAGTCCATTGTGCCTCTTAAATATCTTAGTATCCTCTTTACTGCTGCATAATGTGATTCTCTAGGTTTAGCCTAAAATCTTGTTACAATTCCAACTGAATGCGCTATATCAGGTCTTGTATGAGTCAAGTACTACAATCCTCCAGTCATAGATCTGTATTTCTTCTGTTCAACTGTAGGAGTCTCATCTGTGCTAGATAATTTATGTCTAATTACCATAGGTGTTCTAACTAGTTTACAGTTCTCCATTCCAAATCTTTTCAACAAGTCATTCAGGTACTTTTTCTAACTCACAAAGATACCATCATTGTTCTGTGTTATCTGTAATCTTGAAAAGTATTTCATTTCACCAATCATACTCATTTCAAATTTGATCTTCATTTCATCAGAAAATTTATCACTAGCTTCATCTTCTCCTCCAAAAATAATGTCATCAACAAAAATAACTATAACCAACAAACCATTTTCAATTTCTTTTGTGTACAGATTGCTATCATCTGTTCCTTTTGTAAATCCCAACTTTAACAAATACTCGTCCAATCTTGCATACTAGGTTCCAAGTGCTTGCTTTAGTCCATATAAGGCTTTCTTTAGTTTACATACCATGTCTCCTTCTTGAGTTAAAGGAAAACCTTCAGGCTGATCAATGTAGACTTCTTCCAATTCTCCATTCAAAAATTTTGACTTCACATCCATCTGATATACTTTGAATTTCTTGTAAGCTGCATAAGACAAAAACATTCTTACTGCTTCAATTCTTGTAATAGGTGCAAAGGTTTCTTCATAGTCAATTCCTTCTTGCTATGAGTATCCCTTACATACCAATCTTACTTTGTTTCTTACTACTTCTCCTTGTTCATTCATCTTGTTTCTGAATACCCATTTAGTTCCAATAACATTCTTGTCTTCAGGTCTAGGGACCAATTCCCATGTCTTGTTGTTTTCAATCTAATCTAGTTCTTCTTTCATAGCATTAGTCCAACTTTCATCTTCACAAGCTTCACTAGTAGTTTTAGGTTCAATTTGAGAAATAAAACATAATTGTTCTTGTACCTTATTCCGAGTTAGAACTCCTCTTTTGATGCTTCCAATAATTTTCCCCATAGGATGATTTCTTGATAAACTCTTGTTAGGTGTCACTGTCTTAGATCTCACTTTAGGTGTAGGTTCTTCAATGACTTCACTGTGGCTTTCATTCAACAAAGCACTATCAGTCTCATAAAATAATTGAGTAGATCTAGTTTTAGGTTTAGGATGAGCTTCTTCATCTGATTCACACTCAAGCATTCTTTCTTGAATTTTGAACTTTTCATCAATTTTAACATTTGTGCTCTCGACAATAGTCTTAGTTCTTTTATTGTAACATCTATATGATTTTATTTTCAAAGAATATCCAAGAAATATACCTTCATCACTTCTAGGATCAAACTTTCCAATATCATCATCTCTTTATATAACATTTGCTTCCAAAAATTCTAAAATAATTAACTGAGGGTGCATGTCCAAACCATAATTCATAGGGTGTCTTGTTTGTGTCTACTCTGATTTGTACTTTGTTCATTGTATATACTATTGTGTTCACTTCTTCTCTCCAGAATATCTTCACCAAATCATTCTCAAATAACATAGCTCTTGCTGTTTCAATCACTGATCTATTTCTTCTTTCTACAATACCATTTTGTTTAGGTGTTCTAGGAGCTGAAAACTGTCTCTTAATGCCATTTTCTTCATAAAAGGTGTTAAACTCTCTTGAAGTAAATTCTCCACCTCTATCAGATCTTAAAAATTTAATCTTCATTCTAGATTCATTCTCAACTTTATTCTTAATGATCTTAAACTTATCAAATGCTTCAGACTTTTCTTTAAGAAATGCAATCCACATCATTCTTGTAAAATCATCAACAAGAATCATAAAATACCTTTCTCCATAGAATCCTCTAGTCTTGATAGGACCACTCAGATCTATATAAACAATCTCCAACTTTTCTGTAGATGTAAACTTCTTATTGGGAAAAGAACTTATCTTTTGTTTAGCCATCACACTTTCTTTGCAAATCATGTTAGTAGGCTTCAAAATTTTAGGCAAATCCCTTATTGCAAGTGTAGTGCTTACTTTCACAATGTTGTCAAAGTTTATATGACAAAACCTTCTATGCCATAATCAACTGTCATCAATTTTAGTAATCAAACATGTCATCTTAGTAGGATTCAACTGAAATACATTACCTCTGGTTCTAGATCGAGTTCCAATCAGATTTCCATCTTTATCCTTAATCACACAAGTTTTCTCAGTAAACCAAACTTGTTATCAACTAACTGTCCAACACTCAAAATATTATGTTTCAATCCATCCACAAAATAAACATCATCAGTATTAGTCTTTTCATCAAGAGTAATAGATCCTATACCTTTAATCAAGCAAGGTGCATTATTTCCAACTCTAACAACTCCTCCATCATAATCGTTAAACTTTATGAACTTTTTCATGTCTCCAGTCATATGATGTGAACAACCACTGTCTATAATCCAATCAGCTTTCTTTTGAACTTGAGAAACTAAGGCTTTTTCTTCCTTAACATTAGTTTCAAGATTCTCTTCTTTAATTTCTACAAATCAGGTATGTCATCATTATTCTCAGTATCACTTTCACTTAGAGTTCTCTCTATACTAGCTTCAAGATCTTCATCATTAGCATAATAACATTCCTTAGATATTCTAGGTTTGAAATTTTTTTTGTACTTTTTAACTCTCTTAGGATATTTAGATGCAAAATGACCATATTCTTGACAAGTCCAACATTTAAAAATTTTCTTACTCTCTGGTTGTCTCTTCACAAGCAAGGCAATACCTTCTTCAATCTTCTTGTCTTCTTCATTTCTAGATCTGCTACTACCAGCATAATCTTTTCTCACACTGATGCTTCTTGACAAAGTAGGGTGAATACTAAGAGCACTGAATGTTGTCTCCATTCTAGGTAAGTCTCCTAATAACCTCAGGCTCATCTCTGCTACTTCCAATCTTCCAAGAAGAGTCTCTCTTGCAAATTTTGTAGTACAAGGTATAACTTGTTCAATCATCTTTGTTGTCTACTTAAATACAGGAGTCAATGTTCTCAAAATTTTCCACATCACTTCATTCTCTATCTTTTTTCCTCCATAATATTTTATGCCTATGACAATTTCTGACATTCTACCAATATAGCTTCTAATAGATTCATCTTCCATAATTCTTATATCTTCAAATGCACATATCCAATTATGTAATCTAACTCTTTTTTCATGTTCATCACCTTCAAAAGTAGAGTGTAAAGCTTTCCAAATTTCATAAGATTTTTTCAAACATTTTACTTGACTATACTCATTCTCTCGAAGGGCTGTCAAAAGTGCTTCTCTTGCAAGTATGTTACACATGAATAGATCTCTCTCATCAGTAGTACATGTTTCAAGATTTTCATCTTCAATGATAGTCTTAACATTATTTGTAACCAATGAATAACCTGGTCCTAAACATAGTAGGTGTGTCTTGATCTTTTCTTTCCAGCTATCAAAATTCACTCCATCAAACCTAGGGCTTTCTTTTCTGAAATTCACCATGGATCTCCTTAAGTTGTTAAACATCTTTTTCAAGGACTTGCCGCTCTGATACCAATTGTTAGAAAGTAAAATCCACCAAGATAACTAAGAGGGGGAGGGGGGTGAATCAATTATCAGATGATCATAACTTTTATCAACTTCAACAATATTTAACCATATAAGCAATATAATTACTAACCATATAAAGATATTCATACACAATAACACAATGACACAAGATATGTTGACTAGGGAACCTCTTGATCAAAGAGTAAACCATGGGGGAATGATGCCCAAAAAAGATGCACTAATATGAATATTCCTTGTGAAAGGATGGATTCTGTTAGGAGTCTTATGAAATACATTTAGTACATATGAATCCATGTTAGGAGATTTTGAATCCCTGTTAAAATATTCTAACCCTGTTAAGAGTTATGGAAGATAGAAGGACCCATTGCCCAAACAACTTCAGGGTAAGATCACTGAACATGTTCTCCAACTAATCTTTGTATTACTCAATAGAATAATATGTTCCCTCTTCTCTAAATGTGTCAATCCTCACTCATTGTTACACTAGATCTCAATTTCAAATCTCTGTACTTCGCATGTCTTCCTTCACAAATTCACTTTCACAACTGCATTAGCTCTTTTCTTCACTTCATGCATACATCAACACATCCAACCATTACCACCATTTTTTCAACAACAAGGAAAAAAATTCCTTCCTTTATACCACACTCAAGTAATTACAAATGAGTCGGCATACAATTACAAAATAAAAGTTTCCACACGCTACATCAAAATTACACAAAACTGTCAGCTTCCAACTATGATAATTCTTCACTCATGTGACCTCGAAGTTTGTGTTTTCATCCATGTCACTATCAATGTATCTTCAACTTCCCTTTAACTGTGTAAAACCAGATTCCATCCTGATTAGGAGATATCATCCGATTTCCACAAACCGCTACTCAAGAACACTGCCTGAATTCTTCTTCCACCAAAATGTGCATAACTTCCATGAATAAATGAGTTACTATTTATGCTCTTAACCATAGACATATAACATATCAAAGAGTATATCCTCAAAATCACATAGCTCCAACAACAATATCCAACATGCACTAATCCAAACATTGTCTGCTTCTCTGCAAGTCTCTGGTAAATCACTATGTTGACATCAATGACAATCATAGTCATTAATGAAACAACAACAGCTACAGAATGGCTGCCAAACATTTATAATTCATTCTTTAAAAAAATTGCATGTCAAAATCATTCATCAAATATTTTCATAACAGGCATGACATATCAAAAGATCACTAGGATATATGTGGATGAGCTCATATATTGGGCAAGCTATAAAGATGTCCCATGCACTGATTTAAAGAGGATCGACATCAACCTAAAACCCATTGCTGCATACCAGAAGGATCCCTTCTATTTGAATTTCTATGAACAATCTAGTGTTCAGTGTTTGTGACCTGGAAGGCCCAAAAATGATCCCTCCCGTACTCAGCGTGAGCAACCTGAGACTTCATACAATGAGGGATGGAAATGCTTACCATTGTCAATGCAAGAGAGAGGGGGTTGCATGGAGTGATAAGGGAGAAATTTTTAAAATAAAATTTGGAAAATGTGGCCCAGAAAATACCAAATATAAATGGAAGGTGTAGCTAGAGAAATGCTCTACGCAAACAAATGGCAGGGAGCTCATGCAAAAAGGTAAATGAAGTGGCTCACACATTAGTATGAGGAGGCCCTACACTAAAAACTTGAAGTGCCTCACACTTTCAAATTTGGGGCCAACATGAGGGAAGTCAAGGAAGGGCCTGCCTTGAAGTATTATGAAGTCTACCAGTAGGTGATGGTGCTCATGGCATAGGTGTTGAGCTTTGGGGCTAGCATCAAATATAAATATGGATGCCAGCACAAGTGGTAGACAAAGAAACTAGTATAAGGAGGCCTCACATGGGGTTAAATAGATGCCAGCTAATCCAAAAATGGGGATATGTGTGCACATTGCAAGTCAAGGGAAGAACTCATGCAAACAATAGAAATCTCACATCAACGTCATGGAGGCCAGGGTGGACAAGAAGAGAAGCCATCATGTGAGGGATATGGCCTGTGCATGGGAGGAAGATTATGAGTGAGCTGCCAATCACACAGATGTGGGAGCTTACACATTGTGTAGGGGCTCAGAATAAACAAAGCATGGAATGCTTTGCTCTAAACATGTAGGAAGGAGGAAATTGCTCACATAAGATGATGCTTGTGCAATTTCATTAATGGAGATCTGTGCAAGGTTTTGTGATTTCCAGTCAAACAAGGGGCCTTGCATGATGAGAGAAATGTCTCATGCACTACGTTGAGTAGTCCATGCGCAAGTGAAGATGGAAGTAGCTCACACAATTTTGGGGTGCTCGCGCTTTAAAAAGAAAAATGAAGTGAATGGTGAAGCTAGGTGAGTGAGCTGTGTAAGATTTGGTATTTATTATTTGTGATTTATCCCACATGCATTGGGTATAAGGATAATAAGACATTTATATACACCACAGCCCCAACATAGTATAAAGCAAGTGAAGGCAAGGGCTCTTGGTGGGCCCCCTAGCTGGAGGTCTTTGTGTGCAGTGGGGCCCACAAATTTTGAATGAAAATGTGAAGAAGGCTTTAAAACCTTAGAGTAATTAGTGCTACATTGATGTTGAAATGGGTCTTTGTGGTGAATATAAGCAAATCTACTCTCATAATGAAATAAGATGAAGAGCGGAGGGTTTTCTCACGCGACCCTTCATGATGGTGCCTCAATTTCCATGCTAGTGGGCCCAATAGTATTTAAATTTTGTAGGAGTGTGATAGAGCTAATGAGGTGGACAAGTTGACATGTGGTGGATGCTCACTGAGCCACAGAAGGGAGCCCGTAGTTAGCCAAAAATCTAGAGATCTGGAGGTGGTGGTTAGCTAACTGCTAGTCGCGTGATCGCTAAATGCTAGCGGTTAAGGGCTAGCTATTTTGAGATCCATAGATAGCTGTATCACTAGGTCACTAGATCCCATGCGGTTAGAGGCTAGCATTTAGAGATTTAGAGGTAGCATGTTCACCAGTTCTCCTAATCATTCTCAGTCAAGACAAGTCATTCTGAGATTGGGAGAATGGGCTCAGTTGCCCATTCTCCAGATCTAACCCAGGGTTAAGGAATGACTTGGAGATTTGGAGATAGCCCTGTTTGTGAAATCACCAGTGGTAACCATAGTTAGTCAGATATTTCAAAGATTTAGAGATCAAAGCCATTCGCTAGTTCTCCAAATGAGGGTGGTCAACCTGAGGTCAAGTCCGAGTAAAGAATTAGATGATGACACTTGGGACTTCCTAGTAGCTTCTGTGGTAGAAAATGCAAATTAATATAAAAATGATAAATTTAAAGTGCAGCGAGAATTTAAAAGGATTTGTATAGTTCTTGAACATTAGGCAAAAATTCTAAATTTTTTAAAATGGACCCGCTCACCGAAAAATGTCCTGGAGATTCATTTTTTATCCAAACATATAAGTGTTATATGTTTTAGGAAATGATAAAAGATAAGGAATCCAATGGAAATGATTATTTTCAGTTTCTATGAAGTGGGAAAGAGTAGTTTAGGTTTGAAATCTGAGGATCGGGATCATAATCAGTTGGTTGGAGAAATGATTGCAGAAGGTGGTTCTATTTTGGGAATCAGTTGCAGATCAAAGTGTAGGAAAACCTAGAGATATTTTCATGCCAAGAATGGATAGTTGTCAATTGGCTTTCAACTGATCACATTCTCGTATATCTCAATTTTTCTCTCATTTTGTTAAGGATGTTGAAAATTTATGCTACTTGGACAACTTCAGGCTCTTGAGTCTTATTTTTGTGTTCATGGTCTTGCAATGTATAGTTTTAGATGAATTTTAATGAAAATAGTGGAATCCCTATTCAGTTTTTGTTTTGATGTCTTTGTATGAATTGTCTTAATTCTTGTGTATTAACTTGTAAGGCATGTTAATATACTAGTTATAAGGTATCTGTGAGTTTGAATTTGAGTTTCTTTCAAGGAGAGAGTAAGTCTTGATTTTAGATTCTAAGAATTCTAGGTTAGCATATGAACTTGATGTCCAGGTATTGAAATGAGAAGAATGGTTTGCAAGGCATTTCATTCGGGTTCTTGAGTTGTATTTAAGGTTTTCTGAGATAGAAAATTTGTTTGACTCTATTGCCCAATAGATAAGGCACTGGTCTGTGCTTGACTGGTAGTTTTCTTCATCAATCATTCATTCAAATCACTTTGCATTTCCAATTTAAGAGCATTAATGTCTATAAGTTGCATTGAATAGTTCAAATGCTTTTGGTGATTCCTTGTAGAAGTGAATCTGATGGGTTAGCCTGCCTGAGCCTCCTAGTTCAAAGAGAAGAAGGGTGAACATCCTTGTTACTATCCACTGGTTTTCTTGTCTGCATAAAGGGTTATAGTGAGAGAGTGTTTTATGTATGCAAATTTAGAATCTTTTAGGTACACCCACCTGGGTCTATCAAGCTTGAAGTGCAGAAGGAGTTTCTCCTTGTCAATTAGTCTTTTCTTGCTTAAGTCATGAGTTTAGGAATCATAGAGTTCAATTGAAGCATTTAAGGCTTGTAATAGGATTCAATAAGAAAAATCACTAACACATAGGATGCAAACTTACAAAAGAAGATGACTCACCAGCAGTGGATAAAACATTGTACAAGTCTATGATTGGTAAACTCATATATCTTACTCAGACTAGACCTGATATTTCCAATGCAATTGGCATAGTTAGAATATTTGCATCAGAACCTAAGAAAAGTCACGTCATCACAGTAAAGAGAATATTCAGATACTTGTAGGGCACTATAGATTTGTTAGAAATAGGAAATACTAAGAGGGGGAGGTGAATCAGTATTTCAAAAAAATTTTCTTTTGCCCACTTATGGATATAATAGATTACTTTAGTGCATACAAAGATTATCAAGCTGATTAACAAACATAGCAGTAAATAGAAAGAACTCATAACACATCATATGTTCTCGAGGAAACCCTGGCCAAGGGAAAACCCTAGTGGCGATGGTACCCACAAAGATCACTAATCAAAAGTATCTTGTTAGGGATATTGGACCCTATTAGGAATCAATTTACAATATATAGTAGATCTATCCTGGTTAAAGGACTTTAGGCCTTGTTAGAAGCCTTAACGCTTTTAGGAGTTTAGATTACAAAACCTGATCACTAGCTGAGCTCACTGCCCAAATAGCTAATACAAAAATGTTTCTGACTGTAATATGGTACTGCTTACAACTTCACATCAATAGCCTTTGCTGCTATCACAATATACAACTATCACAAGTTATCTTTTCTTTCTTTTTACCTATCACTTCTATATTTCATTACATTTCAAGTATGCCTAATATATGAGTTATTAAAGCTAATAACTTTACATGGTCGGCATCCAGAATCATTATCCAAGAGTAAACATCTAGGATTTCATCCCTTCATAATGTTAAGTCATTATTTTGACAAGCAAAAATAACCCCTTAACTCTTTCGCTAAAACTGTTTCCAAAACTGCTATGTCTGCAAAACTATCTTCGGTAAACTTTGAATAACTTTTTTCATACTACTCCAAACTTTATGCACACTAAGATGGGGTATCATCATACTCTATAGAAGCTTTATTTAACTATGCAAACAAAATAATTGCTCCAGTGGACGTCGCCAACTAAATCTTCATTGGGTGCTTTGTCAGGATCACTGTATCCAAACTTAGACAATTTCTATCTTCAACTTTGCATACTTGCATTCTAGATTCTGTGCTCTTAATAGAGATCATATGTTTCCATAATGACAACATCTATGCATCCACATTAGCCAAATTGCCAACAATCTCCCCCTTTGTCATTGGTGGCAACATATGGGAAAATTGGCTAAGTGTGCAAACAAAACTTCAAAAAAAAAGTTATACAAAATTTTGTGGCCAAAAGTTATACAATATGAATACAATATCATACTCCATGGAATAGCTCCCCCTATGAGTATCCTTCCTCAACATATATACAATTTCTTGCTACTATCTCTCCCCCTTTGACAACAATGACAAAGATAGGGTGTACAAAAATTATAAAAACTTTATACCTTATTATTAGTTATTGCAAAGTCGGTAGGCTTGCAACACAATCACCAAACTCTAACTTCCAAGATTCAAAATCTTTCTCCCGTATCATCCTGATGGATTCAGCATCATTGAGTAGAGTACTCAATCCGTATGCTACTGTCTGACAAGCTTGCAGAGAATTGAAGCTAAACTTCTGAAATGATGTCTTTGCTGAAAGATACTGCTCAATTTGATCTTCAACAATTGATATCTTGATAGAGACATGCTCTCTCAAGATTTTAACTCTGATCATCTTTCTATTGTTCTCCTCTGCTATCATTCTGATTTCATCTTTCAATTTCCTTATGTTCTTCTCAACAAAATTTATCTTGACATTAGGGCTTGTCAAGGTGTTTGTCTCAGCTGAAATAGCATCTAACTTCTCTCTGATCTTCTTATCCTCTTCAACTATTATGATTTCTAATTTAGTACATTGTATATACAAATTCTTTCCTATCTCAAAGTGTCTCCTCAAATTCTTTATACATACATCTAAACTACCAATATCATTCCAAATATTTACACTCAAAGTTTGCTGCATTTCTGCTTCAAAGTCTTCCTGAACTTTTATCTTCGCAATATCCTTCAAGTTAGAAAATTCAAAGTCAAAAGAATTTATTACTGATTGAGCTTTCTCAAGTGGATCTGATTTAGATACCTTAGTGCTGATCACACTCTCAAGTTTCTCTGTCAAAACTCTAAATTTTCCTTCAAGGTCTTTCACCTTCTTATTCTTTCCAATAATTTTGTTCAGAGATGTAATGAACTCAAGCTGATCATCATCTTCAACTTCTTTTCCAATGTCTTCAAACATTGAGCCAATATGCCTCTTCTTACTATCAGGTGCACTAATGTCTTCAACTGGTTTAGAAGGTGCACTAGAGGTAGTGGCCTCTGTCAAATTTTTTTTGCCTTTGACTGACTGTTCTACTGAAACTGATTCTGATACAATTGGTGCTTCCTCTGCCTCTATAAACTTCTCTAATTCTATGATCATTTCTGCTCTTCCAAAGCCAAATTGTCAACAATATTTCCTAGATCATGAAATACTATATCATCTGATTCTAAAGTCACTTTGGTGCCTTCAATATCCATTGATTCTTCACCAATATTGATATGTGAAGAAGATGGAACTTCTTCAATACCAACTTTATCTGCATGCAGTTCCTCTGATTGCTTCTACTGAGGGTCTGATTCAACATGCTTTTCTGCAACTATATCTACAAGAACTTGCATTACTACTTGCTCTGTCTCTTTCTGTACTTCCTCCTTTTTGCCTCCCATTATAAGGATTGTTCTTCTCTTTGTTCTCAATAAAGTTCCAAGAGACTTCAAGAATCTCTTCAAATGATCTTCATCCTTAACTTCACAGAACTGTCTGATTACATGTTCTCTCATCTTCATGTCTTCTTCTTGTGCTCTCTGTTTTCTATTCACAAGTCTGTTATACAAGTCTTCTGGGATCTTACCATGAATGGTGCTAAGTTTCTTATCTACCACAATCATATGTGTAACCATTGCATTTTCAAAGTTCAATCTATCAAATGATCCATATAGATCATAGAATTTATTCAACTTGGTGAAGTCTCCATGCTTCAATATATCTTCATTCACTCTTTCAATTCTTGGTTTCCAAGTTTTCTTTTTGACTGAGACTACATCATCATCTTTAATTACTGCTACATTTCTAGGTATAGGTGGTACAACCACTTTCTATCTCTTGCTAGGTCCTGTTGCACTCACTTTTACTCTTTTGCTAGGAATAGGAGAAAAAGATTTATCTCCTTCATCTTTTTCAGGTACTTCAACGTTTACCTTTACTACAATTGGATCAACAGGATCTGCACTTGATGTCTCAGGTGGAATTACAAGATTTTCACTTTGCCTCAGGGCTTCTGCAGTCTTCTTAGCTATGTCAAACTCATGACTTGACATACCTAATTCTTTCAATATCTTCTTCATAGTAGATTCAACTCTCTTACTAGATTGCTTCTTTTCTCTCAAACTTATTGCAGAGTTGAAATTATCTTCATAGGTTCCAAACCTATTTGCATGACCATCCAGCTCACATTTTAACAATCTATTCACATATCCTGTTGTTTCTACTTCAGATATTTCATAGCCAAGAGGGTCTATGAATTCCATTCTAGGCTCAACTACTTCAATGTAGGTGAAATCAGTGTCAACCATAAAACAAATTTCATCTTTATGCTTTTCAACTAAGGATTGAGGAATCCTTGACTTGTTCTTAACAATATTCTGAAAAGTCTTCAATACAAGCTTCACACTTTCATTAACTTTATCAAAAACGTGTTTCATGTAAACTGAGTTTATTCTTTCCATTGTGTTCACATTGTCACTCCAATCAAATGTATAAGGAAATCTTCTCAAAATATGGAAAAACATATAGGTTATTAGAGATGAAAACCTAAACTGAGTGTACTTAGCCTTCTTAATCTTTTCTAAGTTCTCAAATAACTAAATTTTCAAGATTTCACATAGGTCTACCAGTTTCTTCTCAACACACATAAGATAAGCTACATGAAAAATTCCTGTAGCCATGTCATCTTCCCTTGAACTACCATAGAATTTAGTTGTTAGGATCTTGCAAAGGTACCTAACATCATCTTGCTTAATCTTGCTTATCACAATTCCTCTACCATTATAACTAGATCCAGTGTTATCTAAAACAATCTTCCTCAGGTTCTTTTCATTTAGTGGAATCTCTCCAACTTTAGATAATCTAGTAACTTCATGAATTACGTCGGTAGTTATATTAATAACTCTATCCTCCATTTAAAATTTCCCATTGTGGATTCTACTTAAAATGATCTTGGTACATTCCTCATCATTGAATTCATACTTCATGGAATATTTGATGATTTCATTATTCTCTAAGTGCCCATAAGCTGGTTTAACTGACATGTCTTGATTGTAGAATTTCATGTAATCATCACTAAAGTTTGCATCTCCCAAAGTTTCAAACTTACAACCTAAATATCCCTTAACATTCTCAATGTGCAATACTCCATCTGGTACGGATGATAATGCTAAACTGTCATCAATTTCAGTTGGTTCTACTGGTTCTTTCTTAATCTTTGGTCTATTCTTATCCTTAACATTATGAACCATAGAAATATCCATCTTATCAACTGATTAAAGATCAAGAAATACCTCAACTTTGCAAATCTAGGGTTTTTGGTATGATCATCGCAGCAAACTACTTCCAAACTTCTTCAAATCATCCTTAACTCACTTTTCTTCTTTCAAATCTCTTTTCAATCACTTTGTAATCATAATAACTTCAATTTAAACCTTATAACACTTCACATTAACTCGATCTGACATCCCATTCATTCATTTTGCCTCTAAAACCTCAAAAAGCTAATTCTGCAAACCTGCAATCATAAAACTTTCTGTGACCTCGCAAAACACAATATTTTCTTTTGCACACTTAACCATAGCATTAGTACAACACAATAAACCTACATCTAACTATGCAAAACTTAACTCATTCAAATTCCTAATCTACACTAATCCTAAGTCCTGAACTACAGAAACTTACATAATTTAAGTACATAAAGAAGGGTCAGGTAAAGATTCATCCTTACCATCAGTTACATTACCTTCCTGACTACTTTCAGTGCTGACTATACCTCCTTGATTTGTGCCTTTGTCAAATTCTATTCATCTTTATTGCTACAACAACCTTTCTCTTTGTTTCCTGCATTTTCATTCCTTCTTGCATTGTTCCTAGGGTTAGGGTTATGATGATAACCTCCATTGTTCATTCTGCAAAATCTTGCTGAGTGTCCAAACTTGTTGCATATCTGACAAATGATTCCATTGTTTCCAAATCTCTATCCTTGCTAGTTAATCTGTGACCTGCAATTTCTAGCGATGTGTCCTACTTTGTTGCATCTAAAACATACTACCACTTTTCTTTGATTCATTTCTTCAATAGATTTCTTATCTACATTGTTAGTATTCCCAATCATTCTATCATAATTATTCAAAATTACTTTAGGTCTTCTACATTCATTAGCTCTATGTCCAAAACTATGACAATTATAACAATGTCCATTAAAATATCTAAATTGCTTACCTGTGCAATCTCTCTTCATGTGCCCAATAGCATTACAAGAAAAACATTTACCTTTGAATTCTCTTTGCATACCTTTAGATGGTTCTTCCTATTTTGATTCTTCTTGCTTTGATTCATCTTTCTCTCTAGGTGGTTATTCTTTAGATGGTTCTTCCAATGTGTTCTCATCTAGCTTTATTTCTTCCACACTTTCAGATGTCTTCAGATCTAGCTTCTTACTTTCATGATTTTATCTAAACATACTATATCCAAATCTAGTCCTATCAAAGAATGGTTCTTCAAAAGAAATTTGTTTTTCAGTCTTATCACCTTTTGAATATAGCCTTTCAAGTTGTTGTTTAGAATGAGTTAGTTCACCTTTCACAATTTTATTATACTTCGCAAGTTCCACATACTGCATTTTTACTTTTTTAGATTCAGATGTTTCCTTTTCAAGTCTTGACCTCAAATCTTCATTCTCAATTTTCAATTTTTCATTATCAAATCTTAAATTTCCATCTTTCATACTAAGCTTCAGATTTACTATCTTCAACTCATGCTTAAGGATCTCATTTTCTTTTTCTAATTCATCACAATCTTCAACAAGCATATCAGATTTCTTTTTAGATTTTAGATCTTCAATCTTACCTTTCAATTTGTCAATAGCATTCTTTTCATCTTCATATTTTCTTCTTAAGGAGTTTATTTCATCAGTAAGCATATCAATCTGTTCAAGAGCTTCTTCAAGATTCTTCTGAAGTTGATCCATATCCATAGAGATCTTACTCAAGCTGTTAAGCTTTCCTTGAATGTTCCTTCTCCGAGTAACTGTGCTTTGATACCAATTGTTAGAAATAGGAAATAATGAGAGGGGGGGTGAATCAGTATTTCACAAACTTTTTCTTTTGCCTACTTATGGATATAACAGATTACTTTAGTACATACAAAGATTATCAAGTTGATTAACAAACATAGCAGTAAATAGAAAGAACTCATAACACATCATATGTTCTCAAGGAAACCCTAGCCAAGGGAAAACCATAGTGGGGATGGTACCCACAAAGATCACTAATCAAAAGTATCTTGTTAGGGATATTGGACCCTATGAGGAGTCAATTTACAATATATAGTAGATCTGTCCTGGTTAAAGGACTTTAGGCCTTATTAGAAGCCTTAACCCTGTTAGGAGTTTAGATTACAAAACCTGATCACCAGCTGAGCTCACTGCCCAAACAGGTAATAAAATTTTTTTTATGAATGTAATATGGTACTGCTTACAACTTCACATCAATAGCCTTTGTTGCTATCACAATATACAACTATCGCAAGTTATCTTTTCTTTCTTTTTACATATCACTTCTATATTTCATTACATTTCAAGTATGCCTAATATATGAGTTATTAAAGCTAATAAATTTACATGGTTGGCATCCAACATTATTATCCAAGAGTAAACATCTAGGATGTCATCCCTTCATAATGTTAAGTCATTATTTTGACAAGCAAAAATAATCCCTTAACTCTTTCGCTAAAATTGTCTCCAAAACTGCTTTGTCTGCAAAACTGTCTTCGATAAACTTTGAATAACTTTGTCTGTACTACTCCAAACTTTATGCACAATAAGATGGGGTATCCTCCTACACTATAGAAGCTTCAGTTAATTGTAAAAACAAAAATATTTCTGCAATGGACGTCACCAACTAAATCTTCATCGAGTGCTCTATCAGGATCACTGTATCCAAACTTAGACAATTTCTATCTTCATCTTTGCATACTTGCATTCCAGATTATGTTCTCTTAATAGAGATCATATGTTTCCATAATGACAACATCTATGCATCCACATTAGCCAAATTGTCAACATAGATTATGGTCTATGGTATCCTAATTTAGAAAATGTTGAGCTTCTTGTGTATAGTGATGCAGATTGGGTAGGATGTGTTGATGACAGAAAGAGTACATCAGGTGGAGTAGTGTTTCTTGGTGATAGACTTGTCACTTGGACAAGCAAGAAACAAAATTGTATTTCTTAGTCAACAACAAAAGTGGAGTATGTTTGAGCATCCTTGAATTTCTCTACAATTGTTTGGATCAAGGAGATGATAAAGGATTTTGGAATTTAGATTGATTATCCTATTGTTATTCACTATGATAACACTAGCACTATCAATATGTCGAAGAACCCTATGATGCATGCAAAGACAAAGCACATTGAGATCAAGTATCACTTCCTAAGAGAGAAAGTGGTAGAGAAAGAAATCAAGTTGGACTATGTGAGTACTAAAGATCAATTGGAAGATATATTCACAAAGACCTTACCTAAGGATACTTTTGAGTATCTCAGGGAGAAGTTGGGAGTAATTCCCTTCCGTAATTCTTCTTAGAAGAAATAAGGAAAGGCATTAGTCCTCAAGGACTGATGAAAGGTTGAATACTCTACCTCATGAGTAGTACTGGTGCTTAAAATGAATGGCACCCTTTTCCATTGATGTCAAAGGGGGGGTAATATACAGTCATGAAAAATAGAAGTAAAAAGGAGTACTATACTAAGGGGGAGCAGTACTTATTTATGACAGCAGTTCAGTTGAGGAAATAGAGAATGTTGGAAAATATTGAACCAGATGGAGGACTCATCTTTGGGGGAGTTTTGAAGAGGAAATGGAGAATGTTATAAAAGAAATAATCATTTGGGTTGGTGGTGGTTTTTCATTCGACATGTTGCCATCAATGCCAAAGGGGGAGATTGGTGGAGATTTGTCAGGAGGCCAGTACTGACTGTATGATTTTCATTTATGACAACATATGGAAAGTAGCATGTGTGTAAGTCTTATGCAATAAGATTTTAGTAGATGCAGCATGGACATGATATTAGCATGATATAATGGGTGCAAAGGTTAACTGTTAGTATAGATAGTTATATAGCAGCTTGTGTCAACAGTGTTCCTGATAGAGTAATAGGTAGTGTTCTATGTATGGTTGTCCATACAGTTATCATAGAGCCTTGCACACTTGGATATATGTTGAAGACATGTTAGTGATATTACATTTATGGACACATGGTCTGATGATCAATAGAAGTGAAGTTATGCAGTCACTATTCACCAGTAGCAATTTCCTATGTTTATTCAGAAGATCCAACAAACATTTTATTGGTTCTGGAGTTGCACCTATATTTTGGGTATGCACCCTTGGAGTTAAGCTTAGAGAAGAGCTATTGATGTTTATTTAAGAGTGCATGAAGTCATTCAGCTTGAGAAGGAAGATGTAGTTGTTTTGGTAGAGCCGACAGTGTGTAACATGCATCTACAATTATCTTATTGGATAGGTCCTAGAATGTGTTGTGTGCTTAGTAGAGCCGACTGAATTTTTATTGGAGTTTATTATGACTTCTCTAATATGATTTCAAGGTGGTTCTAATAGGCCAACTTGATTATATCATTTAGAGGAAAGATATTTATAGATAGTCACTTGTGATTGTTTGAGTGTGGTTCATGATTGATTAAGTAGAGCATAGAAGAGTGTGCAAAGTGTTGAACCATCAAAGGAAAGTCTATGTGACCAAGTAAAGTGTTAGTTCTATTCATTGGAACTAATCCAGATAGCTGGTCTAAGAATAGTTCACCAAGATCCAAATATAGTGTGTATTTATTATTTAGAAGGTTGTAGCCTTCACCCCTTTGAGCAGTGGGCTCTCAGATAGTGTATCCTCTCCCCTAATAAGGACTATTGTAAAAGACTCCTAGTAGGTTCTGACCCTTGACCAGGTCTACTATACTAAATATATTGTAAAGCAACTCCTAACAGGGTTAAGGATCTTCTAACAAGGATCATAATACACTAGTACAAAATATTAGTGGGTGTCAATTCCTAACAGGGTTTTTACCTATTTGGGTTTCCCCATAATCAAAATATTGTGTTGTGTTCAAGTGTTCTTTTATTATGTTTATGCTTTATGTTTAAGTATACTTAATTGGATAAATAATTGAAACTTGTAGATAACTGATTCACCCCCCCCCCTCTCAATTATCTCTTGGGACTATTCCTAACACCTCTTTCAGTCTATTTGTATATTGCACAATATTTTCTCCTTCCTTCATCTTCATATCATCAAATATTCCCCTTAAGTTTTCAGCTCTAGCTCTTTTAACATTCACATCACCACTATAAACTTGATCAAGTTTATCCCACATACCTTTAGCAGTAGTACAATCTTTAATATCTTCTAATTTGGCATCAGTACAGGAACAACAATCTCCATCATAGTAACATTATGGTCATGCCTATCTCTTAGTATATCAAGGGTCAAGAGACCAGTGGGCGGTGCAATGTAGCCATTCTCCATTAGTGTCAGGGTAGAATTCCCAATTCTAGATACATGCAGCTTCATTCGGCATTGCCATACTATGAAGTTATCCTTGTTTAGCTTTGGCACTTCCCTTTATACATTTTGAGATCTTTGTGCTAAAGTCCTTAAAATGTTGTTCCAAGCAACCAGTGCTCTAATGCCAATTGTTAGAATAACTGAGAGGGGGGTGAATCAGTTATCCATTGTCCCAATCTTAAAATGTATAACCAAAAACACTTTAATAAAACTTCTGCAGCTCAGTAAACTAAAATAGTATTCTATCTATGCTTTTATCAATTACCAGACAATAACATATAATGATTACTGATTAAATCTAGTATGCAACATGTAAATTATGATAATAAACAATCATCACAATCAACACATAACTCAAGAGATTTAACACGGAAACCCTGTGAAGGGAAAAACCACTTGGGACCAGCAACCCAAAAATTGTTCACTCTTCTAAAGTGAGGTCAGTGAAGACACAACCCTATTAAAGGTTACAAACACACTATGAGGTGTGAACTTGGTAGATGATTTTAGACCAACCGTTATCATCCAACCAACATTCATTATGGGGTTGATAGGATAACAAGTGTACACTCTATGAATGACATTACAAGACTTTCTAGTCCACTCTGTTAAGAGATTTCTCTATTTACAATAGTTAAAATGTAATAGTAGTTGATCTGATTACAACAAAACTTCAATTGCATATTATCATATCTATGTTAAGCTCATTCAAATCCTCTAATCAATATTTCAATTCTATTTCAATCAATATTCAATAACTTACTGTTGCTTGGTAATAGCTTTCTGACACTCGTTAATCTTAGTAGTTTGGTTCTCCTTAACTAGTTTGATCAAGCATGCATGAAGCTTGTTCATGTGATATCTTTGCAGTCTCCTTCTTCTGGCATGATTTCATCATGAAATCCTAGTCTCTTAAATAGACAAGTAAACCATTTTATTTCCATCCATCAAATTTTTCCACTTAATCTCCTTTGTTGATTTTCCTACTTAAACCTTCCTCGACTGACGTGTCAGTAACACGTTTTGTTTCAATCCATTAGATCTTCTTTGAATTATGTTAGCCGTTGATCTTCATAAAAAACATTATCTTCATCTCTAATTTTGAGGTACTTTACAACTCATCAATTTCCATCAGCTAAACTAGTCATTTAGTTATTTTCTTCTGCTCGGTTAACAAAGAAATGTGTCGGTGAACACAAGCTCAGTTTGTACTGTGATTGGTATACACTACACTGCATCGGTGTATACTAAAATTGTTCATTAACTAACAACACTACCTTGTACATTTTTCTCTTATCCTTCATCATAGATGAATGCAACATAATCAAGTCAACAACATAAGGTCATAGACTCATCCATAAGTTACCCAATGTATTCCTTATCCTTATCTGTCATATCCATCTTCCTCATGTAGATATATTTATTCTTCATTTCTTTTCTTCTTCTTCTATAGATGTTTGGGTATAGTAACTTACAAGATAAGTAATGTAAAAAATAGTTGACATCAATGACAACATATTATTGATTTAATCATATTACATATCTAATCATCAACTCAATGATCTTAAATAATAGATCTTCAAGTTATACAATGTATTCAAATCGGTTGTAGTATTCTATTTTGGCTATGTTGATACAATGGAAAACCTTTCAAAATATTTTGCATATTGTCTAACTGGTGATTTCTAAAGTATATTTTAATATAGGAGTTTGAATCCTCATACTTAATGAATTTTTCAATTTTCAAATCTCTCCATTTATTGTTCTTGATGAGTTTTGGGTTTTCTAATTCACAACACTGGGTTTTCATGTGTATATGTTTTCATTTCTCAGCCTTGATCTAGCATCAAGTTAAAAGTCTCTGGATAAAACATAGATTTATTTCATTTAACTAAAGGATGTTTTGTAAGTAGTGTATGAGTCTAATTTATTGTGTTTATGGCTTGGAATCTTTTTTCTTGTATTCTGTATCTACTTTAGATATATTGCCCAATAGACAAGGCACTGATAAAAAATTAGTATCTCTTGTAGTGATACAAGTTTGGCATGGTTGTTTACATTCTACAAGAAATCAAATCAAAATCCTTTTTATCTTTTTAGTTTTATGGTTTTGTGGTATCATTTTCATCATAGCAATGGAGAGTCAATGAATGACTAGTTATCATTTAGTACTTTCTTGCTATTATGTGTTTTTTTCTAATCCAGTCTAGGTATTGTAAAGAGTGTTTTACTTTACTAGATTAGGTACATCTACCTTGGTTTTGTAGAGGTAGAAGTTAAGAGGGTAGTCTTGTCCCTACAATTGGTCCAGTTACCTACAAATTTCCCCATATTTCGAACTGACCATTCCCAAAATCAGTCTTAGGTATATTGGTGTGTCTTTGAGTGTAAAATCTATTTCAGGAACCAACAAGATGGCAACTCCACTCGGGAAATTATAATCATGAGTAAATAACACGGGTTCCAAGTTGAGCTGGCCTCATGGCCTACTTATTTCAATCAGTTGAGAATCTATGGTTATGTTACATACAATCAATATTTCACTACCCATATTTATTTAGCCCATCCTAGTCACCAACAAAATGGAGACTCCGTTGGGAATAGAGATGCAAAGTCATGCTAAATCTAGTTGATATCTTTGGTGTTATAAACTTATTATAAATAACATGGGTACAAGTAGAGATAGACTCCTGGCCAGCTTATTATCTATATGTTAGGAATAAATGCTGAATATATCCTATGATGGAGTATTCCTAGTCATTCTGTAGTAGTTGTTGTTGTATTCATGACTATGATTGTCATTGATATCAACACAATGATCTACTGAAGATTAGTAGAGAAGCAAATAGTGTTTGAGTTAGGGCATGTGGTATATTGAAGATAAAGCTATGAGGAGTTGAGGAATTAATTTATGATGTTTCATAAGATCATGGTTAAGAGTGCATACATAAATTCATCTATTCATGACAGTTATGTGTAATTCAGTGGAAGTAGTATTAGGTAGTGTTCGTGAGTAGCGGTTAGTGGAAATCAGATGATATATCCTAATCGGGATAGAATCTAAGCATGCAAAGTTGTACAAATGATGAAGATATGATGATTGTGACATGGACATGATAGTAAGGTTAGAGGTCACATGAGTGAAGAGTTATCTTAATTGGAAGCCAACAATTTTATGTAATTATGGAATTTTGTGTAACATGTGCAAGATTTTATTTTGTAATTTATATGCTGACTCATTTGTAATTATTTGAGTGTGGTATATTGGAAGAAATATCTTCCTTATTTTAATGTAAGGAATACAAAGTATGTGAAAGTGAATTGTGGAATTATGCAATACTTATTGTAAGAGGATATGGGAAGTATAGAGATCTGGTATTGAAATCTGATGAAGTAGTTGGTGCAGTTTGGCACAGTAAGAGGAGAAGTGATAAGTTGTTGAGATTAATAATATTTTTATATTATTCTATTGAGTAATACATAGATTAGTTGGATAGTGTCTTCAGTGATCTTATCCTTGAAGCTGTTTCAATAGTGGGTCATTTTGTCTTCCATAACTCCTAACAGGGTTAGAATCTTTTAGTAGAAATTCAAAGTCTCCTAACATGGACTGATATGTACTGAATGTATTTCATAAGACTCCTAATAGAGTCCATCCTCTCATAAGGAAATTTCATATTAGTGCATCTTTTGTGGGCATCATTCCCACTGGGGTTTACTCTTTGATCAAGAGGTTTTGTAGTCAACATATCTTGTGTTATTGTGTCATTGTGTATGTATATCTTTCTATGGTTGTTAATTACATTGCATACATGGTTGAAATCTGTTAAAGGTGATAAAATTTGTATTTATCTTATAACTAATTCACCCCCCTCTCTCATTTATCTTGGTGGACTTGACTTTCTAACAATTGGTATTAGAATGGTAGGTCCTTGAAGGAAAGTTTTAACAACTTGAAGAGATCCATGGCAAGTCATTTCAGGAAAGAAAGGCCTAAGTTTGATGGAGTGAACTTTGAAATTTGGAAAGAAAAGATGAAGACACATTTTCTTTGTTTAGGACTAGGATATTGGAATCACAAACAACAAGAAGACTATCATTGAAGAAGACAAAACTAAAGAATGTACTAATGAGGAGAGAAATCTATTCATGTGTAACATACTTGCTAGAAAAGGACTTTTGTCAACCCTTTCAAAAAATGAGTATAGTCAGGTAAAATATCTAAAAAAATCTCATGAAATTTGGTTAGCTTTACAAACTACTTTTGAAGGTGATGAACATGAAAAGAAAGTCATATTACATAATTGGATATGTGCATTTGAAGATATAAGAAGGATGGAAGATGAACTTGTTAGAAGCTATATTGGTAGAATGTCATAAATTGTTGCAGGTATAAAATCTTGTGAAGCAACCAAGATAGAGAATGAAGTGATATGGAAAATTCTAAGGACATTAACCCCTGCATTTAAGTAGGAAACATAGATGATTGAACAAGTTATACCTTGTACTAATAATTTCACCAGAGAAACTCTTCTTGGAAGACTAGAAGCAATAGAGATGAATTTGAGACAATCAGGAGATCTACCTAGAATGGAGACAACATTTAGTGCACTTAGTATTCTCCCTAATTTTTCAAGAAGCATCAACGTGAGTGGAGATTATGCTAGTAGAAGAAGATCTAGAAATGATGAAGATAGGAATATTGAAGAAGGAATTGCCTTGCTTGTGAAAAGAGAACCAGACGGTAAGAAAAATTTTAAATATTGGACTTGTCAAGAATATGGTCATTTTGCATCTAAGTGTCCTAAAAGAGTAAAGAAGTATAGAAAGAACTTTAAACCTAGAAGATATAAAGAATGTTACTATGCCAATGATGAAGAATGTGAAGCTATTATGGAAAAATCTCTAAGTGAAAGTGATAATGAGAACGATGACATAGGATTTGTAGCAATAAAAGAAGAAAATCTTGAAATAGAAGTTAAGGAAGAAAAAGCTTTAGTTTATCAAGTAGAAAAGAAATCTGATTGGATTATAGATAGTAGTTGTTCACATCATATGACTAGAGATATGAAGAAATTCATAAAGTTTAACAATTATGATGGAGGAATTGTTAGAGTTGGAAACAATGCACCTTGTTTGATAAAATGAATAGGATCTATTACTCTTGATGGAAAGACTAATACAAATTATGTTTACTTTGTGGATGGATTGAAACATAATATTTTGAGTGTTGGATAGCTAGTTGATAAGGGATATAAAGTTTGGTTTATTGAGAAAACTTGTGTAATCAAATACAAGGATGATAATCTAATTGGTACTAGATCAAGAACCAGAGGTAATGTATTTCAGTTGAATCCTACTGAGATGACATGCTTGATTACTAAGATTAATGATAGTTGGTTATGGCACATAAGATTTTTTCATATAAACTTTGATAATATTGTGAAATTGAGTACTAAACTTTTAGTAAGAGATTTTCCTATGATTATGAAACCTACTAACATGATTTGCAAGGAATGTGTGATGGCTAAGCAGAAGAGAAGGTCATTTCCTAGCAAGAAGTTTACAATAGCAGAGAAGTTGGAAATTGTTCATATAGACTTAAGCGGTCCCACAAGGACTAGAGGATTCTATGGAAAAAAGTATTTTATGATTCTTGTTGATGATTTTACAAGAATGATGTGGATTTCATTTCTTAAAGAAAAGTATGAAGCATTTGGTAAGTTTAGAGTAATTAAGAACAAAGTTGAGAATTAATCTGGAATGAAGATTAAATGTTTGAGATCAGATAGAAGTAGAAAATTTACTTCAAAATAATTTAACACTTTTTGTGAAGTGAATGGTATTAAGAGATAGTTTTCAGCCCCTAGAACACCTAAACAAAATGGTATTGCAGAAAGAAGAAATAGGTCAGTAAATGAAGCAGCAAGAGCCATGTTATTTGAAAATAATTTGGTGAAGATATTCTGGAGAGAAATAGAAAACACAATAGTATAACAATGAATAGAGTACAAATCAGAGCAGACACAGACAAGATACCTTATGAACTATGGTGTGGACATGTACCATTAGTTAAGTATTTTAGAATTTTTGGAAGTAAATGTTGTTAGAAATAGGGAATATTGAGGGGGGGGGGTGAATCAGTATTCTACAAACTTTATATTTAGCCCAATTATGGATATAACAGATTATTTTTATACATGCATAACATAAGAAGCTAAACAACATGCATAAAAATAAAGAACTCATAACACATTATTTGTTCTCGAGGAAACCCTGGCTAAGGGAAAACCCTGGTGGGGATGGTACCAACAAAAATCCACTAATCAAAAGTATCATGTTAAGGATGTTGACCCTATTAGGAGTCTATTACAAGAATATAGTGTATTAGTCCTGATTAAGGGACTATAGGCCTTGTTAGAAGCCTCAACCCTGTTAGGAGTTGGTAGTACAAAATGTGATTACCAAATAAGCCCACTACCCAAACAAGTAATTTACAATATACACTAATTACAAAAATAGGTTAAGGTACATAACCTTATACTACTTGCATCAATATCTCTTCGCTGCTCTTTCACTATCACTATTACATATGCATCATATACTTCACATCATATCACTGCTTCATTACATTTCATTACTACATCATCTATCTTTACAATTAAAATTACATTTATACCAATAGCTTTATCCAAGAGTTAACATCTAGGATGTCATCCCTTTATATTTTTAAGTCATTATTTTGATAAACAAAATAATCCCTTAACTCTTTACTAGTTCTGTCTTCATATTTTGTCTTGTCGGCTTGACACTGTCTTCGGTAAAATTGTCATAACTTCTTCCGTACATGTTGTACTAAATTTCACTCTGAGATGGGTGTTTAATAAACATCATAGAGTCTATTTTCAAGTGTGAAAGCACTTAACTTACTCCAATCAATGTCGCAGACAAAAACTATGTCCAAGTTCACTGGTAAAAATACTGTCTCACACTTAGACAAATTTGCAATGCACTTTGTCATACTTTCTCTCTAACTTGTGTGATCTTCATGTGGATCATATGTTGCCATAATGACAAAATTTATGTAATCAAATCAGCCAAATTTCCAACAATCTCCCCCTTTGTTATTAGTGGCAACATATGAGAAAATTAGCTAAGTGTACAACTCAAAATCTCAAAAATTTTCAAAATTGTGGCCATAGTATAAAATATATACTATCCTTATAACTCCTCAAAAAAATTATTATGTCTAATATAGTACTCCCCTTAAGAGTATCAATATTTATCATATACTATCAATTTTTTTCTATATATCTCTCCCCCTTTGACAAAAATGACAAAATAAAGGTAGGGAGGGTTACAAATTTGTATCACAAAAAGATTATACCTCAACAATTGCAACACAATCTACAAAATCTATCTTCATGGCTTCTATCTCCTTCTCCCATGATTTCTTAATGGAATTTACCACATTAAGTAATCCACTCAGTCCATAAAATGCTATTTCACATGCTTGGAGGTTTTCAAAGTTAAACTTTTGAAAAGATGTCTTAGCTGAAAGACATTCTTCCAACTGCTCTTTAATAATGCTTAACTTCATAGAAGCATGCTCTCTCAAAAGAGTGAATCTTTTCAATTTTCTGTCTCTCTCATCTTGCAAAACTTTGATTTCATCATAAAGCTTCCGAACTTTCTTCTCAACATCACATACCTTCACATTGGGGCTAGACAGAAGGTTAGTTTCATTCAAGATTTCTACTTCCTTCAACTTTATCTTCTGATCTTCTTCTGTAGTTAAGGTCTCTGATTTTGTACACTGTATGTACAAAGATTTACCTATTTCCAAATGCTTCCTCAAATCCTTGATACAAATATCAAGAGTGTTGATATCATTCCTGATATTTTGACTGATGTTCAAAAGCATTCTAGCCTCATAGGTTTCTTGTGCTTTCACTTTTGCAATATTAGACAAGTTTGTGAATTCATTATCAAAAGCTCTCATTACCTTTTTTGCTTTCTCCATAGGGTCTGCTTCTACAATTTGTGTAGTTACAATGCTTTGTAACTTCTTAGTTAGTTCCTTTAGACACCCTTCAAGACTCTTCAATTTCTTATTCTTGCCAATGATTTTATTCAAAGATGTGATCAATTCCAGCTGATCATCATCATCTACTTCCTTTCCCAAATGCTCAATCATAGATCCAATTTGAGTCTTCTTTCCAGTCTTAGGAGTAAGACTGATATCTTCTTTTGTGGGAATAGGAACTTGTTCCTCTATTACTAGTGGTTCTACAACTGTAGTCCAAGGTGATTTTTGTACCTTCTACATTCATTGTTTCATCTTCAATATTAATGGTTGGAGTAGAGGGAATGTCCTCTTGTTCTTTCCCACCTACTTTCTCTGCTACAATTGATGATTCTCCAACATTTTTTACCATAACCTTGATAATAGTTTGTTCTGTCTTAGAATTGATTTCTTCATACCTGCCTCCCATAATCTGAATAGTTCTCCTTTTGGTTCTTAGATGAGTGCTTAAGGCTTTCATGATCTGATTGAAGTGTGTTTCATCTCTTATTTCACAAAGCTTCCTCACAAGCTTTTCTTTGATAGCTATGTCCTCCTCTGATGCTCTCTTCTTCCTATTTACAAGTTTGTTATATAAATCATCAGGTATCTATCCCTGAATTCTATCAAACTTCTTGTCAGCCAAAATCATATGCTTCACAATTGCATTCTCCAGATTAAGTCTGTCTATATAATCATAAAGATCATAGTACTTGTTCATTCTTGTAAAGTCACCATTCTCAATGATCTTCTCATTAAGCTTTTTAACTTTTGGTTTCCAAGCTTTCTTCTTAGTAGTGACATCATCTTTTATTTCTACAATCTTTCTTGGAACTAGTTGCACTAAAGTTTTATGTCTCTTTCCTGGTCCAGTAGCACTTTCCTTTACTCTTTTTCTAGGTGTGGAGGAAGTGGATCTAGTAGACATCTTTGCTTCTATATCCTTCTCAGTTACTTCCACTTTCACCTTCGCTTGTGGTTCTTCCTATTGTACTGCAATTGATGATAAAGGAGGGTGTTAGTGTCTGAACTTGCAGATTAATCAAATACTCAAATAATCCCAATGGCTGTAACCTAGCAAGTTACAAACTACTAAGGTATTAAGGTTAAGACCTTCTTCACTTCGAGTAATATATACTCAGGTGGGTGTACCTCTATCAATTCAACGTTCAGCTGAGCTCTGAATTGAGAACTTGCTCCTTCACTGCTTTGTTACTGCCTTCAAAGTCTAACTCAATAAGTTGCTAAAACTCTGAGTATAACCCAAATCATCCTGATACACAACATCATGATATAGATAATAAAAATAGCAACACGATACAATGGCTTAAGGATATTCATCCTTCTTCCTTTTAGAGTTAAACTCAGGGAAGGGTTAACCTCATTTATTGCTTCTTCAAAGCACTGAAATACATATTTATGAACTTGTCATAATATGACTCAAGTCTGGAAATTATGCATATAAAGTAAAATTTCAATCAATTATATATTGGATGGTAAACCAATGTAAGTAGATCTAAAACCAGTCCCTTATCCGCTGGGCATCAGAGTCGAACTCTACCTTCACATATGTCTATTAAAATGAATACAATGAAACTCAAATAACATGCCTAACATATCATTGTTTCCATTCCTACACCTGTCATCAAATCCACATATAGATATTCAATTCCCAGAGACCTCCCCTAAGATTTTACTCTTTCCTTGAAAGATACTTAAGCTCAACCCCTACATTCACCTTGTGAAAGATGTATTTAAACTGTCTTACAATTTAAATGCATAAAGAAACTAAAACACTCCACATGTAAAGACAATCAAATTGTAGTAACAGAACTCCAGTGTATTTGTATTAATTGATAAAATGCATTCGTACAATTTTCCTTGATTTCACAGAAAATTAGGTTCTATATTTCAGACCTCTCCTTTACAAAATATTTTCCAACCTCGATCATCAATAGGAACTGACTATTTATACTAATCAACCATCCTAGAATCCTCGAAAGGATGCAACAAGCTTCGGATGGCTGATAGAAATTTGTGCTAGAAAACAAAAGAAAATACAAACAGAAAGATATTTAATAAAGACAGTAAGGCGTATTTTCAGTTTTGAACAACTTCCGCAGCTGGCACCTTTGTTTGTAGATATTTTCAGAGCAGTTACCAAGTTTGTCATATGAATGATGACCGCCATTACAGGCTAACTTACATCATTCTCTATTTGAACACGCTCTCCCTCAAATTCTGGATCAGGTGCCAAGTGCGATCTATTCTTCTTCCTCCTCTGTCAGCTGGATAACCGGTTTCTTCTTCTTCTTTGTGATTAGCTTTTCCCAAGCTGCCACATCATCATCAAATGGCCAATCGTAACTCTGCAGCTCCTGTAACAAGTTGACTTTCCGTTCCCTTGTAGAATCAGTTACATTTTTAACTTCTGATATAAACTTGATACAGTCACCTTCAACTTTGAATAAACTATCAATTATATTGTTAGTTCCTTCCACGTCCAAAGCCTTATTATCTTTTAGGAAGGCATCTTGATTGATGACCAACTAACCCATTGACAACTTCCAATCTTCCAGCTTAACCACATTTCCATTGTCATCATATACTGGGGGCAAATACTTGCTGTAATCTTTATCAAACATGGCTAACTTAGCCTTTATTTGGTTTGACTTTCCTTTGAAAAACTTTGATGCTGCACTTATTAGGCCAATCCTTTCAAACACATCAGTTACTACTTTTGGGATATCAGGCCTGTGTTCTTGTAAACTGTCAAGCTTATCAAACAATAAATTCCTCCCAGACCAAATACTATATAGTGGCTCCAAGGTGGCTAAATAGTCATTCACTTTTTGATTGGTCTGATGTAATAGGCTGACTGATTTATGAACTACATCCATTTTGTCCTTTATTTTGTCCTGCCTGTACAACACTATTTTGGCTATAGTGTCTAGGGATGCATCCAATTTCACCTTTTCCAAGTCTTCAGCAGGTCCCTCAGTGGCCTCCAAATTTACCTAAACAGGTACCTCAACTTGCAAAGGAGGAGGAGGAATTATTTTTGAGGCTTCCTCAAGTTTGACCTTTATTTCTGCTAGCTCATCTTCCAACTGTTTGATCCTCATCATTTTCAAATCTCTATCCTTGGCTACCATGCTTGAAATTTCAAACAATTTGGCATATCTTTCTGACAGCTGAGCTGTCTTGGCTTCATTCAGATTAGCCCAATGAGTTACTGCCTTGGAGACTTCAAGGTCTGTTGTATTTTGTACAGTCCATATAATTTTATTCCCCTCCATCTTATCCTCTATACTCAATAGGGATGGCTTTTGAGTTTTGGGAGCCATGGACCACATTGCAACAGCCTGGGACTTAGGGTCATAGCCACTTCCTCTAATCATGTCACCAATGTGAACCTCATATGATAGGCTACCCTCTGGTTGCTTTCTCAATTGATCAATGAGGAATGCAGAAGTCAGATCCCATCCTGGGGTTAGCAACATTCCACTTGATTTAACCAAATCTCTGGCTTCGTCCACTGTTATAGGATCAAGGCTAGGATCATATGAAGCAAGAGCTCTCAGAGTTTCTTCACTTGGCTCCATACCTTCAGGCAGAGCTTTCTTTACTTCTTGCTGCTTGTTCCAAATGAGAAAACTCTTGAACTCATCAGTCTTAATGAACTGATCATCACTCAAGAATTCCTCTTGATAGACCTCTCTGATGTCCTTCTGTAACCATAAGGACTGCTCTCTACCTTTTTGCTCAATGGCTATCTTCTTGCCTACTCTTATTGCTTTCCTCAATTGATGATGATATAGCCTATCACTTGGTACAAGAGCAGATGCTCTGTCAATTTCCCTTCTTTGTCTCACATGCCTTGAAGGTTCACCTTCCTCAAGCCTCTGTCTCTTCAATGGTGGCTCTGAGATATCCTGCATTTCTAGTTGATCTTGAGTGAGATCAACAACTGGTGGTCTCTCAACCTGTGGAGGACTATCTTCTTCTTGTGACTCATCAGTAAATTCTTCCTCATCAGAAGATGAATAATCTTTCCTTTTCTTTTTCTCTGGCTCATTCTAATCAATCAAGCCTTCCAATTGATTTGCCAAGGTATCATACTTTTCAATCATCCCATCAATCCTCTTCAAATAAGGAAGATCAGGGAAAAAACCCTCAAAAGGAATCTGAGATGCTTTCAACTGGTTGGACAAATCCACTAAATCAAAGAATCTGTACCATCTCCTTTTAACTTCATCTTCATCTAAGATGTTTCTGATCACATCTTCTTCATCCAAACCTTCATGCTCTTTGATCACACCAATGTTTGGGATGTAAGTCATCCTGGCAATCTTGATGAAGTCCTCAGGATCTATGTGCCTACAAGCACCAGTAACCATTTTGAATTGTTGTAGCCATGCACTGATTTGAGGAAAAGCCCTCTTTCCTATCAGGAAGTCACCTACCCTGAATTGCCTGGGTGTGAATGTACCCTTTCTGTGAGGGGCCAGGAGCTCTTTATCTGTACACATTAGCTGCCAAACAAATTCCAAACAAGCCAATCTCCAAGGCACATACTTTGGTAATAAATGTGGGGGTTGGGGACAACCATAAACTCTGATAATTGTGGAATTATCTCCCAAGTAGAAATCACCCCAACTGTGATTTCCATCCCACTTATCCACATACTGCAGTGGTCTTAAAAGCCTGAGGACTCTAGGAGATAGCCTAGTGACATTTATACCTAGCATCCTGATAATTGGATAAACAATGAAATTCTGAAAAATAGAAAAATCTGCTTCATTAGAGGTAGAATTCCATATCCTCACCCACAACTGCACTGGATTGTGCTGATCCTTGAAAGTGAACCTTGGTTTTAACATGTTTGCATCAAAACTGTTGATATTGAAGAACAGAATCAAATGCATTAATAGAGAATAATGCATGAACTCAATAGGACTTTTACTTTCTTGGACAGACATCAGCCCCTGATGCATCCTATCAATCACATACTGAATGTAATCATAGTCAGTGTTTACCAAAGGATTTTGAATATCCAGGATGATCATCAGCAAGTCAGCTGGTAAAAATTCTGCATTCCCATCCATTCCCAAAACTCTACATAATGCATAACAAGTATATCTCATATAATGATGGAGGGATTTGAACTGGTATGGGGCATTCATGTTAGCAGGAAGGGGGGCTATATATTTGTCCTATTTTGGCATATGTTTAACCAACTGGTCTTTTACTGACCCTACATTGCTTCTGTATCTTGCCTTTTCTTTGTTCAAATCAATCTCAGTGGAAAAGGACGTGTAAAGACCAAAAGCTTTCATAAAAGATCCCCTATCAAGAGTAACTAAGGGTGATTGATCTTGTTTTCTAATTTTCCTTGAAATAGGGTCATACCTTCTGGCTAGGGCAACAATTAAATCAATATCTAGGAAAACGTCAGGGACAACCATTTTTCCTAATCCTAACACCCAACCATTACAGATAGGAACATGCTTATTTCTATTGCCGTAAAAGAAGTTGAAAATGGTGTAACCTGTGAATTCCGGAGTGATTGGGTCTCTACACCATTCCAAAAGATCTTCAAACACGTCATCAGCAGCCCTCTTGTTCTGACTGGAGCCCGGCAACAGTTTCAGGAATTCATCTGAAAAATTAGGCTTATTCTTGTCCTCACCAGCTTTGGACTTGGCCTCACTACTGGAAGACGCTGCACTCTTCTCAGGTTGACTCATCCTTGCTACAGAAACACCTTCAATTCTCTGTATCTCAAATGCTTTATGCTCGGAAATGCTCTGGACAGACAGAAACTCTTAACAACTGAAACTTGAACAAATAAACAATGAGCTTCAACTTATTTATCGATATGAATCCAAGGTGTGCAACTACCACAGTTAATGCAAATCTCCTTAATGGATCCCATATTCAATTTCATGTACCCCCAGATTTCAAATTTCAAGCTCGCCATGTCCGGATGTTGACAGATAGATTAAACTACTTGAAAACAAGGTGAAGAGGGAATGATCAGGATTCTGTACTTTAAAACTGTTTGCGTCATGCAATCTTTCTTCTTGAAGCTGATTTGATGGCTTACTGGTTTTATGTCCATATCGACAAAGTACTTTATCTATGTGGCAACGGTCCTTTTTCTTTTTCCTTTATGACCTTTTCCATCTGAGCCCATTTAGCGAACCAGCGACTAATGGCTTCTCTTAATCGCTGAATAGAATGCTAACCCTAGCTATCAACTGGAGAACTGGCGACCACTGGCTTCGCTAATTCTCTGAATCCTTGTTTGACCCTGGTTCACATTTGGAGAACTAGCGACTATTAGCTTCGCGGGTTCTCGGAATCCTATCCTTAACCATCCAAGCATTTCACGAATCAGCGAACAAAGGGTTCCCACTTACACAGTTAACCTGCAATTACCATTTGGCGAACTAGCGAACAAAGCCATCTCCCATTCTCTTAATGTTATGACTGACGGTCAATTTTCCTGGAGATCTAGCGAACAAAGGGTTCGCGCATTCGCTTAAAGATATACTTAACCGCTTGACTGTCTGGAGAACTGGCAAACACTGGCTTCGCTGAGTCGCTAAATCATTTAACTTAATCATCACTTTATACCAGGATTCTAGATTGACCATTGATCTTCATCAATCGATGGCTATCACTAGTTCTCTGAATATCAAAACCCTTAACCATTTAATTCTGAGAATCAGTGAAGAAAGAGCATTCACTAGTTCTCCCAATACTCTATATCAGTGACAATTTCATTTCGAGAATAAGCGACTGAAGCCTTAAAACTTATCATCCATTAATTCGCTTATTCGCCAGATTGTTTTAACCTTTACCTTTTTATTAAGAGAACTAGCGACCAAAGGCTTCGCTGAATCGTTAAATGGTTTAGCATGTCGCCAACTTATTCCGAGAATCAGCGAACAAAGAAAACTTATCTCCGCTGAAATCTTTTAGGCAAACCATCAGAACCTTCAAATTTAGAGGATAGCATTATTTTCATTTAGTCGCTCATTCGCCAGATCAATTATGCAGGACCCACAGATATTTTGAGATTAAAATAGGGTCGTTGATCTTGAAAGCAATCCACGGTATTCGCTAATTCTCTAGTTGAAACAACCCTTGACCGCCAGATTCTGAGAACAAGCGAACACAGAGCATTCGCTGAATCGCCAGATTGTTTCAAAAGACTGCCAAATATTGTGAGAACTGGAGATAACTGCCATTCGCTAGTTCTCGGAAAGGAACATGAAACCGCCGAAACACTTGGAGACTTAGCGAACAAAGGGTTAAAAAGCTTGGCTTTAATGCATTCGCCAATTCACTGGATGTTTGGGATGACCGCTGGAGGATCTAGAGAACTGGCGACTGATATTAATAATGAACATGAACATGAATCATTCGCTGAATCGCCAGATTGTTTTAACCTTTGATAATACATTTCCCGATTCAGCGAACACTAGGGGCAAATAAGCATGTGCACAAATAGTGACTTAAGTGATTAAAAGGTAACCAAGAAAAAGAAACAAGAAGGCCACATGAAGTTTGGAAATGAATTGGAAATATTTTGGAAGACAAGACCTAGGGTAAGGGTTTTCCTGAACACGTCAAGACCATTTTCATGACACTTTACAAACCCTAGTCCAGGAAAAACACTCGCATGGAGACTTAAACCAAGAATTGGACTTCAAACCTCAAAAAATTTTAGGATACCCAACAGTGGCTCCATCTGAGGATGTTTGATTGTAAGATCAAGGCAAGAAACCATGAATCTCTGGGAGGCAAACCACAAAACCTGAACCTAAAACAAGAAGCAAACACACCTATTCATATAATACAAGCCTACTGTGCATGGAAAAAGAACTTTCAACTGAAGAAAAATTTCAAAAATTGTCCATGCACTGGCAATTCTTGCTCTTCACCATCCATACCTTGCAAAAAATAGGAATCTTTGCCATGAATTTGACAAACAATGAAAGGACCCATCCATAAGGACTCAAATTTTTTATGCTTCCCTTTGTCTTCAAATCTAGCATTCCATTGAAGAACCATGTCACCAGGCTGAAATTTTCTTATAGTAGCCCTTTTATCGAAAAGATACTTCATTTTTTGCTGCAGTTTAATGTTACTTTTCTGCCCTTCCCTTCTTATCTCATCCAACTCAATCATCTGAACCATCCTATCTTGCAGTGGGTTGCTGATTTCAATATCTTCCTCTTGCATAAACTTGTAGATGGGAAGGAAATTATTAATTGGCAATCTTGTCTTTGCACCATATACCATTTCAAAAGGGGATTTCCCTGTGGCCTTTTTCTCAGAAATTCTATCAGCCCATAGTGCTAACTTTAACTTCTCATGCCAACCTCTTTTGTTCTTTTCCAAGGTCTTCTTCAAAATTTGCAAAATGCTCTTATTGCTAGACTCAGCTTGTCCATTGGCCTGTGGGTGATATGGGCTTGAATAAGACAAGATAACTCCCATTTCATCACAAAAATTAGTAATTTCCTGAGACCTAAAACTCATTGCATTGTCTACAACCAATTTGATTGGGACACCAAATCTTGTGATTATGTTGTTCATCAGGAAATCAATCACCACAGCACTTGTTGCTCCTCTAGTGGGAATAGCTTCTATCCACTTGGTGAAGTAATCAGTAGCCACCAAAATGTGACTATGTCTTCCACTGGACTTTTCAGAGAACTCTCCAATAAAATCCATACCCCACATTGCAAAAGGGGCTTCTGCAACAACTGGATTTAATAACAATGCACCTGAAAATTTTAGTTTCTTTGAGAACCTTTGACAAGGTTCACACTTTCTAACATAAGAGTGGGTGTCTTTAAACAATACAGGCCAATAATATCCTGCCCTCAAAATTTTATGAGCTGTTGACCGAGCAGAATAATGCCCTCCACACATTCCAGAATGCATTTCTTTTAGCACCTTCTCTGATTGATGTTCATCCAAATAGAAGAGTAAAATGCCATCATTGTCTTTCCAGTACAAATCACCTTGAATGAGGACATATCTTTGAGCCTATAATCTCAAGCTTCTTCTCTGATTATCATTCAATTCAGGTGGACATTTAGCATTTTTAAAAAAATAAACAAGATCCTTGTACCAGGGTTGCATCTCAATACTAGTAACTGTATCAACATTAGCAGCAACATTATTTATCTGGACAAGGTCCATGTTTTCCTCAGTCATTAACTTGGCAAGTCCCAATCCTCTTACCAATTTGGTAATGTGAATCTCAAGGTCAAACTCTTGAATCCTATTTATCCATTTACATCTCTTCCCTGTAACTTCACTCTGTATCAAGATATCCTTTACTGCAGCATGGGGTACATAAGCATTAACCTTTGCACAAACCAAATATGGTCTGAAAGCCTTGACTTCTTTCACAAGTGCATAAGCTTTCTTTTCCATTATTTCATAATTTAATTCAGCAGATTGCAAAGACTTGCTGAAAAAAGCTATAGGATGTTCATATCCTTCTTGATCTTTCTGCAGAAGGACAGCTGCAATAGTATGGAAAGATGCAAAAGAAAATAGAGAAAAAGGTTTTAAAAAGTCAGGTGATACCAAAACAGGAGCTTCTTGAATTGTTTGCTTAATTTTTTCAAAAGCTTGCTGAGCTTCCAAGTTCCATTCAAATTTCATTCCCTTTTTAAGGAACTTAACTATTGGCTTGACCAACTCTGCAAAGTTAGCAATGAATCTTCTCACAAAATTTATTTGCCCCAAGAATGATTGCACACCCTTTATATTCTTTGGTGGAGGGACCCTTTTTATGGCTTCCACTCTTTCAGGATCAATCCTGACTCCTTCTTTTGATACTATGTGTCCCAGTAGCTTTCCTTCTGTCACTGCAAATTGACATTTCCTGGGATTCAAGGACACACCAAACTCTAAGGCCTTGAGAAAAATCCTTTCTAAATGAGAACAATGATCATCAGCCCTTTTGGAAAAAGCAGTGAGATCATCTTGATACACTACCATTAAGACATTGATCATTTCTTTGAAAGAAACATCCATGGCTCTCTGAAAAGTTGCCCCAGCATTTTTTAGACCAAAAGGCATGCGAACATATACATAAGTTCCCCAAGGAGTTGTAAAGGCTGTCTTGAATTGCTCTGATTCCTTGACTAGCACTTGGTTATACCCTAAGAAACCATCCATCATTGACAGGAGTTCACATCCAGTCACCCTATGCAGCATGGCCTCCATATTAGGCAATCCATAATTATCCTTGAGTGATGCCACATTTAGGTTCCTAAAATCAACACAAAGCCGAATGTCACCATTCTTCTTCCTCACTGGTACAAGGTTTGAAACCCAAGTTGAGTGCCTAATTGGTTCAATAATACCAGCATCTCTCAATTTTGTCAACTCAACTTGCATTTTGGTGGCCAGTAAAGGATTAATGGGTCTCTGCTTTTGTCTAAAGGGTGTGGTTTCCTCCTTTAGAGGAACTTCATGCTAGAATAAATCAGCCCTATAAGCTTTGAGGTCATCATATGACCAGGCAAACACATGTTTGTACTTTTTCAACAGTCTGATCAAGTTGCCTCTGATCTCCCTACTCAGTTTCTTTCCAATGTATACCATTTGTGGGGAATTTTCTGATCCTAGGTTTATCTCCTCTAAGTCTTCCAATTTCGTATTAGACTTTTGGGACAGACAACCATCATTTATTTTAAACATTCCCTCCAGTTCTACCAATCCTTTGGGTATATGATTAGAAGGCAATTGAACTATTTCATTTCCCATGATGCATTCTTTTCCTTCAATACATTCTTGTACCTCATTGAAATCTATCTGTTGACCATCATATTGATCCAGGCCTTGAAGGAATCTAAGGATATCAAGATCATCCTCAAAAACTTGCCAATTGTACACATTGTCAAGAACTGCAGGCCTAGTTTTAGTTTCCAACATGGAAACACCAGAGAGGGTGATATCATTGTTTTTCAAAGAAACATTAGCAAGAAAGTCTGCCATGATGTTATTTGACCTCTCTACCCAGAGCAGATTAAAAGCTTCAAAAAATTCTAATCTATCCCAGACAGCATGCTTATACAACTTGAGTTTCTCATCCTTAGAAGCATATTGGGATCTTACTTGGGCTACAATCAATTGGGAGTCACCATGAACTTTTAAACATTTAATACCATGCTTTATGGCTACATCTAATCCCAAGATCAGGGCCTCATATTCAGCAGTATTATTTGTACAACTGAAAGTCAACAAGAAGGAATACTTGAAAGTATTACCTGATGGGGAAATGAAAACAACACCAGCTCCTGATCCTTCTTTGGAGCATCCACCATCAAAAAACATTTGCCACAAGCTATCTTGTTGCATCATCAATTCTTCCACAATCGGGTCTATGTTCTTCAACTGAGGTAACACTTCTTTAATTACAAAATTGTTCATGTCAATATCTACAAAACAATTAAGGGCTTCCGGAGCAACCATCTCCACCATAACTGAGGAACGGGGCTCCCTGTACAACTTTACTTCTGTCCCATTCACTGGAATAGTGGCATAAGATAGATCTAGTTCCAGCTTTCCACCCACTGCTGCAGCCCATTGTCTTGACAATAACATGCCATAGTGAGGCTCTGTATCCACAACAACTACATCCATTTTGTATGTAGCCTCTGGGAATGCAGCAATTTTTACCTCAATTCCAATCAAAGTCCCCACAACAGGCACTTCCCTATTATCTATTGCATAACACCTGCCATTAGAAGTGTTAACTTGCAATCCTAATTCTTTCATTACATGATATGGCATCACAGTTGTGGCAGCACCAGAGTCTATCATACAATTTTTTAACAATAAGTCATTCACAATTAAAGTGACATAAAAGGGATTGATGGAAGAAGGTTCTTGTGTTACAATTGTCCCAACACATACATCTGAGATGGGAATAGGCCTTCTCATAGAACTCCCTTCCTCTTGTTTGGTAGGAGCAAATCTCTACTCATTTATAAGAGCCAAGGCTGCTGTCTTGTGCTCTTCTATTTTCAACATTTCAAGCAGAGGGATGGACACTTTCATCTGAGACAACGCATGTCTCATATCAAATGCAGGGGAATCAGTAGGAGAATCAGATTGATCCTTTGTCCTACCAGTTTTCCTTTTCATCTTGTCAGTACTAACTTCCTCCCCTTTCTTCTTTTCACCCACAAGTTCTTGATCCTTGCCATCTATAACATTGGGCTTTGGGAAACCCTTATCCTGAGGACTACCTTTGATGAATACTGATCTAGGAATTCCCTGTTCATTATCCACCTTTCGGTTCCTCAAATTGTATGAGGATCTTGCTTGTGTTATGGCAGCCACAGTTAAGTTTTTGATTTCTTCTTCACTGGGCTTCCTCCATTGCTTCTCATCTGATCTAGATCCCACCATATGAGTTTTATAATCATTGTTATCAAATTCTTCAGGATCAGATTGAGTAAATATTTGTTGCTCATAATCAGAGAAAATCTTTCTCTTATGATCAACATCTGGACAGCTTGCTTCATCATCTGAGGACACAAAATCCTCTATTGGATCTGTAGTAAACATGTTAATGGCAGGCTTTTCAGATTCTTCATAATCTCCTGCACATGAGTTATCAGCCTCTTCTCCTAAGGCTTGGGCCACAGCACACTGGAAGGGTGAATGAGGCATATTACAAGCAACACACCAAGGAGTGTTTTCTACATTGTGTGTTGTATTTTTCTTTAAAGGATCTGGGGTATCTCTCCCTTTTTGTACCTCATTACTGTCGAGAACAGGTCTCCCATCCTTCCAATTAGTTTTGTAAGGCATGTCTCTCAAATTAGGGGCCTTGTCCTGCCTTTGATAAGGGGGTCTTGCATCTTGAAAGTTTCTACCACCTTTATCAAATCTTGTTGGGAACTCCTTGTTAGCACCCTGTCCTTTATCCTCCTCTTTAAAAGGCCTTGCATGTTGTGGTCTGGTCTCTTTCCACAATTTACCCTCATCCCTCTTGTACATTTGGCCAGATGCCTTTCGGTTACTCTCAATATTTATGGCCAACTTAAATGCATCCCTAAGGGTGTGGGGATTTTTATCTCTTAGGAGATAAGACATTTTACCATCCATGGAATTGAAATAAGTGGTCATGCAAACTGCATCATCCAACCTCAATACCTGGAACAATTTGTACATAGCCTTTTGAAACTGGCTATTGAACTCTGACATGCTCTCATTATAATTTTTCTTGATATTATTGAATTCATTGAGCATGTAACTAGAATTCACATGTTCAGCATACTGCTCCTTAAAACTCCTGACAAATTCATCCCATGAAGCAATACTGTTCTCAGGTAACCCTCTATACCAATCCCTAGCATCTTCGATCAATGATTGAACAAAAAGTTTCATAATGACATCTTCATGCTCAATCTCATAGTCATTAACTTTATCTGTGAAAAACTTCAAATGCTCTTCACAGGTAATAACATTATTCCCAGTGAATAATGGGATCTTCTTCTTGATTTCATTAGGAATGGCATTAGGTTGGCCAGGAATACCATCAAAAAACAAGGGCCTATATCTATCCAAATGAACTGGTCATCTTTGGATAATTGGCTGATTTGAAGGGGTAATTACAACATTTTGACAAGGTATAGTTCCCACTGTACCCTGAGAAACCAAAGGAGCTTGACTAGGAAATTGTCCAGATGGATATTGTCCAGAGTGAAAGGCTTGAGTATTTGGAATTGCAATGTTAGGCTGACTGGATGAAGTTGTTCCTATGGTAATAGGGACAAAACTACTAGCAGATGTATTCATGTTAGCATGTAGAAAGGCAATCTTCCTCTTCATTTCATCTGCAGCAGCCTCTAACTCAAGTTTCTCAAGTTGCATAGCCAAATCCTCCTTTGCTTTCCTAGCTTTGTCTAAATCTGTACTAGCTTGAGTAGGCACATTAGGAATGGGCACAACCTTCTTTGGTTCATTTATAGCAACACCCACCACTTTTTGTTTTCCCTTATCAAGGATTTCCTTGGGGGCAATTTTAATTTCAGAGGGATTTAGTTGTCTTAAAACATGGCCTGTTCCCTCAAATTCACTTTGTTTGGGCCTGGTATCCTGAGCTTGCTTTCTCAAAGCTTGCATATCACCAAACAAGTCTTTATCCAAACCTTGTACATCCTGGTTTAGATCACTAACATGGGTCTCATTTCTCCTAGTTCTCTTGAGGAGTTCTTCCCTTTCCAGAAGCAATTCATGAAGCTGTTGTTCCCTTATCTTCATTCTATTAGCAATTTCTGCTAATTGTTCACGTTCCTTTTCTCTCAAGGCAATCACTTCCTCTCTTAACTTCTCAAAATCATATGAAGCTGTTTCAGCAGTAGAGGTTTCATCAGGTTGTTCAAGGGTTTCTCTAGCAGGGAAAAAACCTACTTATGTGACTGCTTCTTTCTACATATAGACCTCTGGTGCGACCCTTTTGACATGCTCAGGATCGCTAGAAGACGAAGAAGTTTCATGAGGAAGTGGAACACGAAATCTTTCTCGAGAATGAGCCTGGGAACTAGCATTATTTTGGCCTCTCCTAGACCATTGCTTTCTGCTTGGTGTGTGGAGTTCATCCCCTATATTATCTTCTGGATGATCCCTATAATATGACCTAGTGTTCCTTGGTCGACTCATTGTAAATGACAACAATTTTTTACAAAATTTTGCAAAAAATAGCAACTGGTAACACAGATTTCTTTAGAGTCGCCACCCACTACTCAAGCGGGGATGAAAAATTATTTTTACTGGTCTAAAAACATACAATAGACAAGATTTGCACTAACCTATTGCAGGCTATCAAAATAGATCCCCAGTAGAGTCACCAATTTTGTTAGTGTTTGAACCTGCAGATTAATCAAATACTCAAATAATCCCAATGGCTGTAACCTAGCAAGTTACAAACTACTAAGGTATTAAGGTTAAGACCTTCTTCACTTCGAGTAATATATACTCAGGCGGGTGTACGTCTATCAATTCAACGTTCAGCTGAGCTTTGAATTGAGAACTTGCTCCTTCACTGCTTTGTTACTGCCTTCAAAGTCTAACTCAATAAGTTGCTAAACCTCTGAGTATAACCCAAATCATCCTGATACACAACATCATGATATAGATAATAAAAATAGCAACACGATACAATGGCTTAAGGATATTCATCCTTCTTCCTTTTAGATTTAAACTCAGGGAAGGGTTAACCTCGTTTATTGCTTCTTCAAAGCACTGAAATACATATTTATGAACTTGTCATAATATGACTCAAGTCTGGAAATTATGCATATAAAGTAAAATGTCAATCAATTATATATTGGATGGTAAACCAATGTAAGTGGATCTAAAACCAGTCCCTTATCCACTGGGCATCAGAGTCGAACTCTACCTTCACATATATCTATTAAAACGAATACAATGAAACTCAAATAACATGCCTAACATATCATTGTTTCCATTCCTACACCTGTCATCAAATCCACATATAGATATTCAATTCCCAGAGACCTCCCCTAAGATTTTACTCTTTCCTTGAAAGATACTTAAGCTCAACCCCTACATTCACCTTGTGAAAGATGTATTTAAACTGTCTTACAATTTAAATGCATAAAGAAACTAAAACACTCCACATGTAAAGACAATCAAATTGTAGTAACAGAACTCCAGTGTATTTGTATTAATTGATAAAATACATTCGTACAATTTTCCTTGATTTCACAGAAAATCAGGTTCTATATTTCAGACCTCTCCTTTACAAAATATTTTCCAACCTCGATCATCAATAGGAACTGACTATTTATACTAATCAACCATCCTGGAATCCTCGAAAGGATGCAACAAGCTTCGGATGGCTGATAGAAATTTGCGCTAGAAAACAAAAGAAAATACAAACAGAAAGATATTTAATAAAGACAGCAAGGCATATTTTCAGTTCTGAACAACTTCCGCAGCTGGCACCTTTGTTTGTAGATATTTTCAGAGTAGTTACCAAGTTTGTCATATGAATGATGACCGCCATTACAGGCTAACTTACATCATTCTCTGTTTGAACACGCTCTCCCTCAAATTCTGGATCAGGTGCCCAGTGCGATCTATTCTTCTTCCTCCTCTGTCAGCTGGATAACCGGTTTCTTCTTCTTCTTCTTTGTGATTAGCTTTTCCCAAGCTGCGACATCATCATCAGATGGCCAATCGTAACTCTGCAGCTCCTGTAACAAGTTGACTTGCCGTTCCCATGTAGAATCAGTTACATTTTTAACTTCTGATATAAACTTGATACAGTCACCTTCAACTTTGAATAAACTATCAATTATATTGTTAGTTCCTTCCACGTCCAAAGCCTTATTATCTTCTAGGAAGGCATCTTGATTGATGACCAACTGACCCATTGACAACTTCCAATCTTCCAGCTTAACCACATTTCCATTGTCATCATATACCGGGGGCAAATACTTGTTGTAATCTTTATCAAACATGGCTAACTTAGCCTTTATTTGGTTTGACTTTCCTTTGAAAAACTTTGATGCTGCACTTATTAGGCCAATCCTTTCAAACACATCAGTTACTACTTTTGGGATATCAGGCCTATGTTCTTGTAAACTGTCAAGCTTATCAAATAATAAATTCCTCCCAGACCAAATACTATATAGTGACTCCAAGGTGGCTAAATAGTCATTCACTTTTTGATTGGTCTGATGTAATAGGTTGACTGATTTATGAACTGCATCCATTTTGTCCTTTATTTTGTCCTGCCTGTACAGCACTATTTTGGCTATAGTGTCCAGGGATGCATCCAATTTCACCTTTTCCAAGTCTTCAGCAGGTCCCTCAGTTGCCTCCAAATTTACCTAAACAGGTACCTCAACTTGCAAAGGAGGAGGAGGAATTATTTTTGAGGCTTCCTCAAGTTTGACCTTTATTTCTGCCAGCTCATCTTCCAACAATTTGATCCTCATCATTTTCAAATCTCTGTCCTTGGCTACCATGCTTGAACTTTCAAACAATTTGGCATATCTTTCTGACAGCTGAGCTGTCTTGGCTTCATTCAGATTAGCCCAATGAGTTACTACCTTGGAGACTTCAAGGTCTATTGTATTTTGTATAGTCCATATAATTTTATTCCCCTCCATCTTATCCTCTATACTCAATAGGGATGGCTTTTGAGTTTTGGGAGCCATGGACCACATTGCAACAGCCTGGGACTTAGGGTCATAGCCACTTCCTCTAATCATGTCACCAATGTGAACCTCATATGATAGGCTACCCTCTGGTTGCTTTCTCAATTGATCAATGAGGAATGCAGAAGTCAGATCCCATCCTGGGGTTAGCAACATTCCACTTGATTTAACCAAATCTTTGGCTTCGTCCACTGTTATAGGATCAAGGCTAGGATCATATGAAGCAAGAGCTCTCAGAGTTTCTTCACTTGGCTCCATACCTTCAGGCAGAGCTTTCTTTACTTCTTGCTACTTGTTCCAAATGAGAAAACTCTTGAACTCATCAGTCTTAATGAACTGATCATCACTCAAGAATTCCTCTTGATAAACCTCTCTGATGTCCTTCTCTAACCATAAGGACTTTTCTCTGCCTTCTTGCTCAATGGCTATCTTCTTGCTTGCTCTTATTGCTTTCCTCAATTGATGATGATATAGCCTATCACCTAGTACAAGAGCAGATGCTCTGTCAATTTCCCTTCTTTGTCTCACATGCCTTGAAGGTTCACCTTCCTCAAGCCTCTATCTCTTCAATGGTGGCTCTGAGATATCCTGCATTTCTAGTTGATCTTGAGTGAGATCAACAACTGGTGGTCTCTCAACCTGTGGAGGACTATCTTCTTCTTGTGACTCATCAGTAAATTCTTCCTCATCAGAAGATGAATAATCTTTCCTTTTCTTTTTCTCTGGCTCATTCTGATCAATCAAGCCTTCCAATTGATTTGCCAAGGTATCATACTTTTCAATCATCCCATCAATCCTCTTCAAATAAGGAAGATCAGGGAAAAAACCCTCAAAAGGAATCTGAGATGCTTTCAACTGGTTGGACAAATCCACTAAATCAAAGAATCTGTACCATCTCCTTTTAACTTCATCTTCATCTAAGATGTTTCTGATCACATCTTCTTCATCCAAACCTTCATGCTCTTTGATCACACCAATGTTTGGGATGTAAGTCATCCTGGCAATCTTGATGAAGTCCTCAGGATCTATGTGCCTACAAGCACCAGTAACCATTTTGAATTGTTGTAGCCATGCACTGATTTGAGGAAAAGCCCTCTTTCCTATCAGGAAGTCACCTACCCTGAATTGCCTGGGTGTGAATGTACCCTTTCTGTGAGGGGCCAGGAGCTCTTTATCTGTACACATTAGCTGCCAAACAAATTCCAAACAAGCCAATCTCCGAGGCACATACTTTGGTAATAAATGTGGGGGTTGGGGACAACCATAAACTCTGATAATTGTGGAATTATCTCCCAAGTAGAAATCACCCCAATTGTGATTTCCATCCCACTTATCCACATACTGCAGTGGTCTTAAAAGCCTGAGGACTCTAGGAGATAGCCTAGTGACATTTATACCTAGCATCCTGATAATTGGATAAACAATGAAATTCTGAAAAACACAAAAATCTGCTTCATTAGAGGTAGAATTCCATATCCTCACCCACAACTGCACTGGATTGTGCTGATCCTTGAAAGTGAACCTTGGTTTTAACATGTTTGCATCAAAACTGTTGATATTGAAGAACAGAATCAAATGCATTGATAGAGAATAATGCATGAACTCAATAGGACTTTTACTTTCTTGGACAGACATCAGCCCCTGATGCATCCTATCGATCACATACTGAATGTAATCATAGTCAGTGTTTACCAAAGGATTTTGAATATCCAGGATGATCATCAGCAAGTCAGCTGGTAAAAATTCTGCATTCCCATCCATTCCCAAAACTCTACATAATGCATAACAAGTATATCTCATATAATGATGGAGGGATTTGAACTGGTATGGGGCATTCATGTTAGCAGGAAGGGGGGCTATATATTTGTCCTATTTTGGCATATGTTTAACCAACTGGTCTTTTACTGACCCTACATTGCTTCTGTATCTTGCCTTTTCTTTGTTCAAATCAATCTCAGTGGAAAAGGACGTGTAAAGACTAAAAGCTTTCATAAAAGATCCCCTATCAAGAGTAACTAAGGGTGATTGATCTTGTTTTCTAATTTTCCTTGAAATAGGGTCATACCTTCTGGCTAGGGCAACAATTAAATCAATATCTAGGAAAACGTCAGGGACAACCATTTTTCCTAATCCTAACACCCAACCATTACAGACAGGAACATGCTTATTTCTATTGCCGTAAAAGAAGTTGAAAATGGTGTAACCTGTGAATTCCGGAGTGATTGGGTCTCTACACCGTTCCAAAAGATCTTCAAACACGTCATCAGCAGCCCTCTTGTTCTGACTGGAGCCCGGCAACAGTTTCAGGAATTCATCTGAAAAATTAGGCTTATTCTTGTCCTCACCAGCTTTGGACTTGGCCTCACTACTGGAAGAAGCTGCACTCTTCTCAGGTTGACTCATCCTTGCTACAGAAATACCTTCAATTCTCTGTATCTCAAATGCTTTATGCTCGGAAATGCTCTGGACAGACAGAAACTCTTAACAACTGAAACTTGAACAAATAAACAATGAGCTTCAACTTATTTATCGATATGAATCCAAGGTGTGCAACTACCACAGTTAATGCAAATCTCCTTAATGGATCCCATATTCAATTTCATGTACCCCCAGATTTCAAATTTTGAGCTCGCCATGTCCGGATGTTGACAGATAGATTAAACTACTTGAAAACAAGGTGAAGAGGGAATGATCAGGATTCTGTACTTTAAAACTGTTTGCGTCATGCAATCTTTCTTCTTGAAGCTGATTTGATGGCTTACTGGTTTTATGTCCATATCGACAAAGTACTTTATCTATGTGGCAACGGTCCTTTTTCTTTTTCCTTTATGACCTTTTCCATCTGAGCCCATTTAGCGAACCAGCGACTAATGGCTTCTCTTAATCGCTGAATAGAATGCTAACCCTAGCTATCAACCGGAGAACTGGCGACCACTGGCTTCGCTAATTCTCTGAATCCTTGTTTGACCCTGGTTCACATTTGGAGAACTAGCGACTATTAGCTTCGCGGGTTCTCGGAATCCTATCCTTAACCATCCAAGCATTTCGCGAATCAGCGAACAAAGGGTTCCCACTTACACAGTTAACCTGCAATTACCATTTGGGGAACTAGCAAACAAAGCCATCTCCCATTCTCTTAATGTTATGACTGACGGTCAATTTTCCTGGAGATCTAGCGAACAAAGGGTTCGCGCATTCACTTAAAGATATACTTAACCGCTTGACTGTCTGGAGAACTGGCAAACACTAGCTTCGCTGAGTCGCTAAATCATTTAACTTAATCATCACTTTATACCAGGATTCCAGATTGACCGTTGATCTTCATCAATCGATGGCTATCGCTAGTTCTCTGAATATCAAAACCCTTAACCATTTAATTCCGAGAATCAGCGAACAAAGAGCATTCACTAGTTCTCCCAATACTCTATATCAGTGACAATTTCATTTCGAGAATAAGCGACTGAAGCCTTAAAACTTATCATCCATTAATTCGCTTATTCGCCAGATTGTTTTAACCTTTACCTTTTTATTAAGAGAACTAGCGACCAAAGGCTTTGCTGAATCGTTAAATGGTTTAGCATGTCGCCAACTTATTCCGAGAATCAGCGAACAAAGAAAACTTATCTCCGCTGAAATCTTTTAGGCAAACCATCAGAACCACCAAATTTAGAGGATAGCATTATTTTCATTTAGTCGCTCATTCACCAGATCAAATATGCAGGACCCACAGATATTTTGAGATTAAAACAGGGCCGTTGATCTTGAAAGAAATCCACGGTATTCGCTAATTCTCTAGTTGAAACAACCCTTGACCGCTAGATTCTGAGAACAAGCGAACACAGAGCATTCGCTGAATCGCCAGATTGTTTCAAAAGACCGCCAAATATTGTGAGAACTGGAGATAACCGCCATTCGCTAGTTCTCAGAAAGGAACATGAAACCGCCGAAACACTTGGAGACTTAGCGAACAAAGGGTTAAAAAGCTTGGCTTTAATGCATTCGCCAATTCACTGGATGTTTGGGATGACCGCTGGAGGATCTAGAGAACTGGCGACTGATATTAATAATGAACATGAACATGACTCATTCGCTGAATCGCCAGATTGTTTTAACCTTTGATAATACATTTCCCGATTCAACGAACACTAGGGGCAAATAAGCATGTGCACAAATAGTGACTTAAGTGATTAAAAGGTAACCAAGAAAAAGAAACAAGAAGGCCACATGAAGTTTGGAAATGAATTGGAAATATTTTGGAAGACAAGACCTAGGGTAAGGGTTTTCCTGAACACGTCAAGACCATTTTCACGACACTTTACAAACCCTAGTCCAGGAAAAACACTCGCATGGAGACTTAAACCGAGAATTGGACTTCAAACCTCAAAAAATTTTAGGATACCCAACAGAGGGATAGACAAAACTTCTTTTTATCCACTCTCTCTGATTGCTACTGCTATTTGCTTTGCTACCAAAAACTCATGCTCTGTCATCCCTGTATCTTTTAGGATTTTATTTATAGTGCTCTCAAACTCTCTTCTTAGATTTCTTCTCTTTAATTAAGATCTTTATGGAGTTGAATTTCTCCTCAAAGGTTCCAAACCTATTACACTAAGTGTCCAACTTACACTTAAGTAACCTGCTAACATATTCTTCAGTCTCTACCTTAGATATCTCATAGCCAAGAGGGTCTATGAACTCTATTTTAGGATCCACTGCTTCAATATAGGTAAAGTCAGTATCCACCATAAAACATATATCATCTTTATATTTTTCAATAAGAGACTTAGGGATCCTTGATCTGCTAGACACAATATTCTGAAATGTCTTCATAACCAGTACTGCACTCTCATTTACACTATCAATAACATATCTTCTGTACACTAGGTTAATCCTTTCCATTGTATTTTTTCCATCATTCTAGTCACTTCCTATGGTGTAAGGAAATTTCCTATAAAGATGATAAAACATATAAGTGATTAGGAATGAGAACCTAAACTATTTATACTTAGTTTTCTTAATCTTCTCCAAGTTCTCAAACAATTGAATTCTTAGAATTTCACACATATCAACTTGTACCCTATCAACACACATTAGATAGGCTGCATGTACCATTCCAGCTACCATGCCATCCTCTCTTGAATTTTCACAAAACTTAGTAGTTAGAATCTTGCATAAGTATCTCACATAATCTTGTTTGATCTTACTAATCACAATTCCTCTACCATTAAAGGATGAGTTTGTGTTATCAATGACTGTTTTCTTCATGTTTTTCTCATTTAAAGGAATAGCTCTAGTTTTAGATAATCTAGTGACTTCATGAATAAAATCTATTGTAATATCTATCACTCTATCTTCTAGCCAAAACTTTCCATTATAAATTCTACTCAAGATAATCTTAGTGCATTCTTCATTATCAAATTCATACTGTAATCCATAAATAACAATTTCATTATATTCCAAATATTTAAAACCTTGTTTTAGTGTCATAAACTAATTGTAAATCTTCTGATATTCATTTTTGAAATCACTATCACTCACTATCTCTAGTTTGCATCCAAGATAACTTCTGATATTTTCTAAGTGTAAAACTCCATCTCGTACAGATGATAATGCAAACCTAGGGTGATCTTCCAAGGGTTCTACCACTTCCCTTTTTAATTTATGTCTATTATTATCTCTTACATTATTTATTAAAGAAACATCCATGATTTCTTCAAATTCCTTTACTGATTCAAAGATTTGTCAAGTAAAATACCTTAATTTCATGATTTCATAGATTCGGCACAAAATTTTTCTCCAAATCCTTGCAAAATGCTTTCAATCACTGCTCTTTGATCTCCTTGACACTTTAATTTTCTTTTATGATCAAATAATACCAATCATAACCTTTTATTAATTCAATCTCACTTAGATCTAACATCGCATTCAATTCTTTTGCTGCTTCTTTCCAAAAAGTTATTTCTATTAACCTACAAAACTTAAAACTTTTTGTGATCTCACAAAACATAATATTTTTCTTTGCACTCTTAACCATAGCATTAGAACATCATAAACTACCTTGCATTAACTGTGCAAGACTTAGTTCATCATATATCTACTTCTACACTAATCTAAGTTCCTATTCTATTGCAATTTGCATAAATTAAGTACTTTGAGATAGGTCAGGTAAAGATTCATTCTTACCTTTCAATACTTCACCTTCTTGATTACCTTCAATGTTGAATATGTCTCCTTGATTTGTGCTTTTGATAAACTTCACTTCATCTAAATTACTTTAGCATCCTTTTTGATTGTTACTTGCATCTTCATTTCTTCTTGCATAATTTTTGGGATTAGGATTAGGATGAAAAACTCTATTTTTCATTCTGCAAAACCTTGTTGTATGTCCAATCTTGTTGTGTATCTGACAAAAAATTCCATTGTTTCCATATCTTGGTCTAGGTTGATTGATTTGTGATCTACAGTTTCTAGCAATGTGTCCAACCTTGTTGCATCTATAGCATATTACTCCATTTTTTCTGTTCATATCTTCAATAGGTTTCTTATATGCATTGTTAGTATTCCTAAACATTCTACTACCATCATTATTCTCAATAAATTTAGGTTTCCTACATTCAATAGCTCTATGTCCAAAACCATGATAATTGTAACAATAACCATTAAGAGGTTTAAATTGCTTACCTGTGCAATCTCTCTTCATATGACCAATAGTATTACAAGCAAAACATCTACCTTTGAATTATGTTTTCATACCTTTGGGTGATTCCTCTTGCTTTGGTGATTCTTCTTTTTTAGGTGTATCTTCAGATTTGTTGATCTCATCAGACTTCTTCTCATCTATGCTTTCAGATATTTTTAGATCTGGTTCCTTGCTTTCATCATTTGCTTTAAAAGTGTTGAATCCAAGACCAATCTTATCATATAATAGTTTTTGATAAGCTATTTGTTCATCAATCTTCTCACTAGTTGAATATAGCCTTTCAAGTTGTTGTTTGGATTGAGTTAGTTCACCTTTTGCAATCTTATTGTATTTCCCAAGTTCATCATACTACAAATTGACTTTCTCAAGTTTAGATATTACTTTACAAAGTTTAGATTATAGTCCTTCATTTTCAGTCTTTAGACTTTCATTTTTAGATTTCAAATTTGCTTCATTCTTGCCATTTCCATCTTTCAAACTAAGCTTCAAATTTTCTATTTTCAATTCATGCTTAAGGATCTCATTTTCTTTTTCTAAATTTTCATCACAATCTTCAATAAAAACTTTGGATTCCTTTTTAGATCTCAAATCTTCCAATTTGTTTTTCAGTTTCTCAATGAGGTTCTTTGCATCATCATACTTTCTTTACAAAGTATCTTTCTGAATAGTAAGCAAGTCAATCTATTTAAGAGCTTCTTCAAGATTCTTTTGTAGTTGATCCATATCCATAGAGATCTTACTCAAGCTAATAGGCTTTCCTTGAATGATTCTTTTCCGAGTAACTAAGCTCTGATACCAATTGTTAGAAATATGAAATATTGATAGGGGGTGAATCAGTATTCTACAAACTTTATCTTTTTCCCAATTATGGATATAATAGATTATCTATATACATGCATAATATAAGAATCTAAACAACATGCATAGCAATAAAGAACTCATAACACATTATTTGTTCTCAAGGAAACCCTAGCCAAGGAAAAACCATGATGGGGATGGTACCCAAAAAGATCCACTAATCAAAAGTTTCCTATTAAGGATGTTGACCTTGTTAGGAGTTTATTACAAGCATATAGTGTATTAGTGTTGATTAAGGGACTATAGGCCTTTTTAGAAGCCTCAACCCTATTAGGATTTTGGTGCAAGAGCACCTACTCTAGATTCAATAAATAAAACTCTTTAGACTCCCAAACACATCTACTTTAGATGAGATTCATTAGTTAGACACCTAGACCAAGTTGTGAGGCCTAGTTCTAGGATTGCCACAATTATAAGCCCCGAGCTAAATTTGGTCAAAAGTGTTCATTGGGCCTAAAATCATAGGATTTTACTTATTTTCATGTTTTAGATCCATGTTGGATCACTAGGACAGGTTAAGACCAAGTTTGGTCTTCTACTTTGCAAAAGTTGCAAAAATGTTGTAAAAGTTTCTTAGCAACTTTAACAACTTCTTGCCAAAAGATGTAATTGTGCCCCCAACAGTCAGATGGTTTAAAATTCAATTGGAACTGATGGGGGAAGCCTTCAAATAGCCCTTTCAGGTGGGTGGAAGGTAAGATATGTAATTTTGGTATTGAATCAATAAAAACATTGACATTTCTCTACATTTTCCTGAGAAGTTCTGAAGTGTATGGATAGGTACAGACATGAGGGTATGAAAAAATGAAGCCAAATGTTGGAACCTTGAGTCTTATTCCATTTTCAATTGATCTCATGTGTTGATCTACGCTAGATTGTAAGATATCTATTTTTTAGAAGGACTACCTCGATTTGAGGCTTAAAACCAGGGGTTCTAATAGGGCCTAATTGTTTGGTCCAATTCCACCATGGGAAATTGATGCCCCTTGGTGGAATTCAACCTTTTCAATGTATTTCCATATTTCACAAGTTAGGAGTGTGGATTTGTAGAGGAGTGAGTTTTCCACAAAGCCCTAGGTGTACATCTCTATGTGTGCACCAGTTTGTGACTTAGGACAGTCATTATAGATTTTGGTTGGGGATTCATCAAGACCTCAAAAATTTATCTTTTTCCCAATTATGGATATAATAAATTATCATTATACATGCATAAGATAAGAAGCTAAAAAAAATGCATAATAATAAAGAACTCATACCACATTATTTGTTCTCGAGGAAACCTTGGCCAAGGGAAAACCCCAATGGGGATGGTACCCACAAAGATCCACTAATCAAAAGTATCCTATTAAGGATGTTGACCCTATTAGGAGTTTATTACAAGCATATAGTGTATCAGTCCTGATTAAGGGACTATAGGCCTTGTTAGAAGCCTCAACCCTATTAGGAGTTTAGTGCAAGAGCACCTACTCTAGATTCAACAAATAAAACTCTTTAGAGTCCCAAACACATCTACTTTAGATGAGATTCATTAGTCAGGCACCTAGACCAAGTTGTGAGGCCTAGTTCCAGGATTGGCACAATTATAAGCCCCTGGCTAAATTTGGTCAAAAGTGATCATTGGGCTTGAAATCATAGGATTTTACTTATTTTCATGTTTTAGATCCATGTTGGATCACTAGGATAGGTTAAGACCAAGTTTGGTCTTCTACTTTGCAAAAGTTGCAAAAATGTTGTAAAAGTTGCTTAGCAACTTTAACAACTTCTTGCCAAAAGATGTAATTGTGCCCCCAAAGGTCAAATGGTTTAAAATTCAGTTGGAACCAAAGGGGGAAGCCTTTAGATAGCCCTTTCAGGTGGGTGGAAGGTAAGATATGTAATTTTGGCATTGAATCAATAAAAACATCAACATTTCTCTACATTTTCCCAAGAAGTTTTAAAGTGTACGGACATGTATGGACATGAGGGTATGAAATAGTGAAGCCAAAGGTTGTAGCCTTGAGTCTTCTTCCATTTTCAATTGATCTCATGTGTTGATCTGCCCTAGATTGTAAGATATCTATTTTTAGCAGGAGTGCCTGGATTTGAGGCTTAAAACCAGGGGTTCTGATAGGGCCTGATTGTTTGGTCTAATTCCACCATGGAAAATTGATGCCCCTTGGTGGAATTCAATCTTTTTCAATGTGTTTCCATATTTTTTAGGTTAGGAGTGTGGATTTGTAGAGGAGTGAGTTTTCCACAAAGCCCTAGGTGTACATCTCTATGTGTGCACCGATTTGTGACTTAGGACAGTCACTATAGATTTTGGTTGGGGATTCATCAAGACCTAAAAACTTGGATTCTAAGTTTTTTTATATATCCACACATGCCTCCATACTGAGTTTGTTCATTGACCTAGGAGAAAGAGCACTTGTAGTGCATTTGGAGACCTAATTAGGCCTATTAACCCAGCCTAAACATTGCTACATCAGTGAATTTTTCTTGTTTCCACTCCTTGGTGCTTGGATATGTTTTATAAACCAAAAAATGGTATTAGAATCCCTAACCAATTAATTATCTCATTTGGGAACATTTTGACTTATGTTCAGATTTCCTTCTAGGAAGGGCTACAAGCCAAATCCTAGGATTGTGTAGTAGCTTAGTACTATGGATTGCTTGTGAATGAAAGAACCATTGGAACTAAAAGAATAGGACCTAAAAAGGCCAGATCATTGATTGTAGGCCATCCCTATTCTTACAAGTCATTTCATGGGTTTTGGTTACCTATTGGGCTAAGGAGACCTCTTAGTAACTTCTCAATTGATTGGTGTTTTGGACTTGGCATAGCCTAGTGATTAGGTTTCCTTTGGTGTTTTGGTTGTGATAACCATTTCTCCTAGTCCTTACCATACTTTTGATAAGTATTGGGCACTTGGATCCTAATTTGGGATAGTTGAGACCCTGAAACTCACCAATTGTCACTGTTTGAAAGCTTCCGCTTGCCACTTTGCATCAAGTGGTATCAAAGTTATGTATGCTCCTAAGGATGAAGAGATCCCTACAAGGGTCAAAAATAGTGAGTTAAAAAAAATGGTGAGAGAGAAAAGGGCTGCAAACACAACCTTGACTAAGAGGCTTCAAGAACTTAAGAAGAAGCTTGACAAGAACAAAGAAGATGAGTCTAAAAATGAAGAGTGGAGTGAAGAAGAGGAGGATGATCCTGACCAACACATCTCTATAGACCAAAGGCCTTTCATATATGCCTTTAAATCCATGGGAAGGAGAACCATGGAGGAGAAAATAGATTTTCTAGTCTTTAATGGCAAGATGAATGCAGATTTAGCCTTGGATTAGATAGAGGCTTTGACAACATTCTTTGAATTTATTAGGAAATTTATAGGCCATGGACTTGCAACATTCTATAGGAAATTTAGGTGTCGTCTAGGTCACTGATCTCGATAACAATCTGAGAACATCAATCTCGCACCTACTAGAAGGCAGTAAATCGCTTGGTTAAATTAGATTTCAATTTTGCACGATTTGATTATAGCTAACCTCTAATGTTTTACTAAAGTGTTTTACTTTAGTTGTTAGTCTAGAACCGGTCACTCACTTCTTTGTAATCCTAAGGTTTGGAATCAGGCATTTTGACACTTTTTCACAATCATAGGTTCATTTGCTATTATAGTGAACATTATCTTTGGTCATTCAGGACCTATTATCTTCATATCAAATCAATATCAATCAGCTTTTGTCTCATATCAATTATCAATTTTGAATCAGTTTCATATCTTTATCAAACACAGACTATCTTTGAACCACTATGCTTCACACAGTAATTCAAAGAGGGGCAAAATGTAATACCCCAAAAATGGGCTATAAGTTCATTAATCTCCTACATCATCAAATCGAATGAAATCGACATAGAAGTCCTAACCTAAGGCACATCTGCACATCATCGAATCATAATTGATTATCTTAAATTCTGCATCGGGGAATATTCCTAGCAATATTCCTAATTATCTTAATTATCTTTAATTTAATGATTATTTGGCGATGAATCACATTTATCCTAAGTTTGATTAATTGAATATTTTCATATTTAATTAATTAGATTTAATATTTGCCACTTAATTGTTTAATTTAATTTAATTCTATCTATTATTAATTGTATTATTTAATTTTGACAATAAATCCAATATCCTATGAATAATTGATTAAATTCTTATTTAATTAATTAAAGCATGTTGTCATTATTTAATAATATAGTTTTTAATAAAATTTTGATTAAATAATTGATTAACCCATAAATCAATTATTTATTTTCAAAAATCAGTTAAGTTGAGCATAAATCACTTTATTTATTTAATTAATTCATAATTACTATGCACATTCAAAAGAAACAGTTAAACTCCAAATTAGAAAATCAATGCAAAGTGTTGACTTTTTAGAACTCAACATCCTTTTGGAGTTCAAAAAGCTGATCTAAACTCTAATTTGAGTTAAAAATCTATTTTTGCATGATTTGCATGTTTTTGTGAATTAAATTATCTTTATTATCAGATAACTCAAAAATCAAGCTGAGTTAATATGAGTGATTTATGGCTTTTTTCCATGCACCTCCAAAGCCTTGGATTTCTATAAAATTAAAGCCTCAGCTCATCTCAAAGCATCTCATAATTTTGCAAGCTTACTTTGCCAAAGTCGTCTACGAATTGCACAACTATTTTGGAGAATTGAAATTGGAAGAACCAAAGCTTATTGCGAATCAAGGCTATTGTGGGATCAATTTTTTTTTTTTACATTCATTTAGATTCTTTTTCATATCATTGTTAGATCATTTAGCATATCATAGCATATCTATTTTTACATATCATAGATTAATATCAAGTTTTTATCATTCTTATTGCATCTAAAATCCAAAAAAAAAATAGATTACTTTGCATTCATATTTCATATCAGTTTGGCATTCAAATCCTTCATTTAGGTGTCGTCTAGGTCACTGATCTCGATAACAATCTAAGAACATCAATCTCGCACCTACTAGAAGGTAGTAAATCACTTGGTTAGATTAGATTTTAATTTTGCATGATTTGATTATAGCCAACCTCTAATGTTTTACTGAAGTGTTGTGTCTACGGATTAGGTACAAAATTCACACACACAGGTAGGTAAAGGATACTCACAACAAGAAGGAATTGACTATGAAGAGATTTTTTCACCTATAGCAATAATTGAAGCAATAAGAATTTTTTTGGCTTATGCAGCCTATAATAAATTTAAAGTGTATTAGATGGATGTGAAGTTAGCATTTTTGAATGGAGAGTTAGAAGAAGAATTTTACATTGAGCAACCCGAAGGTTTTCCCTTAACTCATGAAGGAGACATGGTATGTAAACTGAAGAGAGATTTATATGGACTTAAGAAAGCACCTAGAACTTGGTATGCAAGAATGGATAAGTATTTGATAAAAATAGGATTTACTAAAGGCAAAATAGACAACAAATTATACACAAAAGAAATTGAAAATTGTTTGTTGGTTGTAGTTATTTTTTTAATGATATTTTCTTTGGAGGAAGATTGGTTTCTTGGCTAAGAAAGAAGAAAAATTGTATTTCACAGAGCACATCAGAAGCAGAGTATGTAGCATTAGCAAAAAATTGTAATCAGATTGTTTGGATGAAACAAATGTTGAATGATATTGTAATAAAAAATTTTGATCCTATTTTTATACATTGTGACACCATAAGTATAGTTATTATGTCTAAAAACCCTGTAGTACATTCTAATACAAAACATATAGAAATAAAGTATCATGTAGTGAGAGATAAATTTGTAGAGAAAAAATTCAGACTAGAGAATAAAAGCACAAAAGAGAAGATTGTAGATATATTTAAAAATCCTTTTCCTAAGGATACATTTGAGTATCTAAGAGGTATTCTTGGGGTTATGCCCCAACCTACTTTTGAGAAGTGATGCAGATTGGTGCATCAGTCCAGTGGTATATGAGCATTATCTTTCTTCTAGACCAGATGCTCGTACTTCCTCTATGGGGGAGTATGTGTTTTTGAGTTGATTTGTCATGCCCCACAAGGGAACCGGGGAGGAGAACAAAGATTCTCTTTGTAAAAGAAAACCTAAGTAATGATTTATGAAAAATTTTGAATTTTTAAAAGAATTATATAAACAACCATAGATTAACTTAGATTCCTCCAAGATTCCCTTCTTATTTAATGCACAATTCATTTAAGTCTATTTATTCTACTAGCAACTTGATTTACTTATTAAGAAAACTACATCACAACATTATGAGATTCTTTATAAAGAAATACAAAGTACTGTCATTTCAATTTGCCATTTAAACCCATCTATTTTCCTAAGTATCATTTATAAACAATATAACAATTAGCACATTAATACCATATAATATAATCATCTAAACATTTGATACATCAAAAATATTACATTTGTTTCACTATCTTTTCACTCAATCAACAATAATTAGAAACATACTACTTTACTTGGAATGTTACAAAATCCTTTTCTTTTCAACATACATCATATACATAAAGTTTGTGCTTTCCCTTTTCGTTATTCCTAAGACTACCCATTCCAAATAAATCAATTTTGAAATACATTAATGGTTACATTACATTCATCTCCTCTTAGGAGGTAACATTAATTTTACATCATGAAAGATAAATACAAGTCTTTGTTCTTCAAAATTGGAATATTGTGCAAGCATGAATCCTTAAGCACTGCATCCACAAAAGGTACCTCAATAAAAGTATTTACCACCCAACCACGTGGATACCAAAAGGCCCACTCCCCTATGCTAGGAGATAAACACCAAGGTCCACAAAGAAGGGATAGCTAGGCCATACCTAGGGTTGGGTAACCTTTCCCAAATAGAAAATGAAAAGATCAAAGTATAAATATTTTTCCAAAGGTTCTAAGGCTTGGTAGAAACTCTAAGAAAAAACCTAAGTGAGTGTCATTGCATATTCCTCACCCCTTGGTTTTTCCTAGTACTAGTCACTCTGAGCCCCGGCCCCTAAGTAGGCACATGCGGAACTGAATGCCTTTCATATAGACAAGCACCATTTGATTGTACCTACATGTAGGCACCTTCTCCCACTCCCATCCATAGCCTTTACTAGCACTAATGGCATGGGCAAGGAATATATTAATGTTTTTAGTTTTTGAACCCATTCCCATAAGTTTTAATTAAATTATCACTTGTTAAAATAACTCTTTAGTTGGTTATCCTAGTACTAGCCACTTAGGGCTCCGACCCTGCACTGAGAGCCACCCACTTAGTGCTCTTAGGTTTTCTACCCTTAACCAACACATCACATACACATCATACATGAAATAAAACACATCTTAAACACTTTTGATAACTTAAATCAAAGAACAAAAAGGAATAGGAAAGTTTAGGGATGTTTAGGAAAATTAGGAGCGTTTAGTAAGGCCTAGAATGGTCCTGATCCTCCTAGACAATCTTAAACCCTAATCCTACTTCCTACACACATCCTAACCCTATTAAAGCATCTAAATGCACCATATAACCTCCACCAAATAAGTAATGAACATATTTAAAGTTTACATAAAATTTCATATGCCAAAACACAATGCTCCGTAAAATCTCCCATGTCTGAAATTTTAACTGAGTCTGAATTAAATTGAAAACTCAAAATCTAGAAGTTGCATCTTAACTCCTATGAGGCTAAAACCTATCTCAAACATCTTGAAAGGTACCTAATTTATTTATACAAGTATAGAAAGTATCAAACTTATACTTAAATTTTATACTTGTATAAACAAACCCTAATAATACTAACTCAAGATTAAATACAACTCAGAAATAATACTAACTTGAGATTAAGGATTAAATACAACTCTGGATTGAATCAATAATGACACTTTTATAAACAAACCCTAATAATACTAACTTGGGATTAAATACAACTTAGGATTAAGGATTAAATACAACTCGAGATTGAATCAATAATGACAGATTACAAATCCTAATCCAAACATGGGAACAAAACAATTAGGATCAAATCAACTTGTGCATTTCATTCTGCTAATAAGGATTGTGCATTTCATTCTGCTAATAAGGACTACACATTTCATTCACAAATCTACGCAATTATTTACCAAATGGCAGGAAACTACCAATTAACAGAAAACTACACAAGAAAATGACGCCCTGCATCTCGACAAAAAAAGGTGGTGCTAAACTGATATGGAATAGTAAGGTTGATCACAAAAGTTCTAAAACTTGGAAGCACTATTTGGATTATAACAGTAGATGAAATGAAAATTCTATGGACTCTCCAAACTCTTATAGATGCAAGTAATATTTGTATTCATAATGCATAAGAAGTAATTGTTATTTGATATGTGGTCATATTCTCTTATCCAAAAATAAAGACATAATGATATATAACATAAACATTATGAAGCCTATATAAACAACAAGCATACAAAGAAACATTCAACCATACTTTCATCATTTCATATTACAAAGGAGAGTTAACTCTCAGGATGAATCCCAACCTGGAGTCCTGTGGGGATTCAGTTGATGAAGAAGGATCTAATCCTCTCAAACTCTTTCAACACTCCTTCAAATCCTTCTAGATGCAACCTCCAGCCTCTACCCAAAACAACCAAATACCAATCTCAGAGAATAATGAATTCTCTCCTCAAAAATATAATTTCCTACAAAACCACCATACAATATCTCTTCTTCAATCCAAATTTATATCCAACCCCCTCTCACACAGGAGATCTCTATGTAAATAGATTAGAGGGAGTGGTTGAACGGATATTCAAACTGATGCAACTATCCTCTAGTGATTCGTTAATAATACAGTTTGCAAAACCATTCCCATGAAGGGATAAACAAATTTTATTTAATAAGATTTTAATTTATGTCTCCTGAATTTGAGGATGACAAAATAGATAATAAAGATTTTAGGAATAATTTTACTAACTTACTTACTATGGTAATTTACCAAATGCATTTCCCAAATATAAAAATAACATAGACTTACCATAGTTTCATAATAATTTTCTTCACACAATTAATTTATTATATAATAATAATATATATTTATATATGTATTCATAGGCATATGTGTGCACCCATACGCTTATGGTACATATACCATAAGTAAGACACATTATTATTAATATTACAAATATTTAAATATTATGAATATCATTATTATAAAACATATTATTTATTCATACACTAATCCATATTATTTACAAAATATAATAGTGATATATATATTAGGTAACTAGTAACATAAGTTGGATTTTACCACTATTATTAAAACATTTATTATTAATATTGCCGTAGACATCTTATTATTATGAATATTATAAAATATTTTTAATACCATAAATTCTTTAATATTATTGATATTAAAATCACATGATTTGATCACATACTAACTCATTCCTAACAAGGTACACTAGTACATATAAGTAACTTCTACTAATGATAAATTACTAAATCATACCCTCAAATGAACAATAATTCACATCAATAATCTACTAACAAAAAATTAACATACTATGAAGACAATTAGAGCTACCATACTCAAAAACTCATTCTCAAAGAATGCAAAAGACAAGAAACTAGCTACAAGATCCACAAACCAAAAAACAAAAATACATCATCCACACAAGGGACTGACTCAAGAACTCCCCACCTAAAGGTAAAAAGGTAAGAGGTAGAATTCCTTCTTATGGAACTTGGTGATATCTCCATAACAACAACAACGATTGAGGATTTTGAGGGATCACCCAGACTTGTGAAGCCAAGTGGAGATGATATCCGGTACCTACACTCCTGCATCACCAAGAAGATATATATGGATATACATACAAATCATATATATGCAAGAAGACGACCAGGATTGTTACATCGTGTGGACCTCAACTAAGTGAGTAACTATGACTTCATCCTGAGTCATGAAAACACATTAGACACATATCCATGAAACATAAAACATCATGACAATGGTTAGATTCAAATCCTTGGGTTAGATCCATAAAACATATAAAGATAGATGGTTTTCTAATTTCATGAGCATATAAATGATAACCATAAATGAGCACATCAATCATTTGATAAACATATCATCATCCATGAACATAAATTTAAATGTATAGTTCTAACCATCATAATAGAATGTCCAAATCAGGAAGTCCAAGTATCACCATAGGAGAGGGTATTACATGATTCATGAGGACTCTAGTGAATGTAGATTCTGAAAAGTGTCTTTTGACATTGAAGTTATTGTTGACCTGGTGATATATTTTCTGTCATTGATGTCAATGGGGGATAAGGATACATGAAAAAACATCTAGTTAAAGAGAACTTGAGAGAGAAGGTTATAAGCAATATAAAATGAAAAAACTAAAAGATTTGAGCATGAATAGGAAAACAAAGCAATATTTGATTGATGCAGAGGACTTGAAAATCATTTCATAGTAGTAGTGTTGTAGTGTTGGTATTCATGGAGCTTGGATGTTTTTTCATCTATGTTGCCATCAATGCCAATGGGGGAGATTGTTAGGAATGAGTGAAAAATATATCCTATGGGGGAGTATTCATAGTCATTCTGTAGAAGTTGTTGTTTCATTCATGACTATGACTGTCATTGATGTCAACACAGTGATCTACTGAAGATTAGCAGAGAAGCAGACAATGTTTGAGTTAGCACATGTTGGATATTAAATATAAAGCTATTATGAGTTGAGGACTTAATTTATGATGTTTCATAAGATCATGTTTAAGAGCACATATGAAAATTCATCTATTCATGATAGTTATTTATAATTCAGTGAAAGCAGTATTCAGGCAGTGTTCCTGAGTAGCGGTTTGTGGAAATCAAATGATATCTCCTAATTGGGATAGAATCTGAGCATGCAAATTTGTATAGATGATGAAGACATGATGATTTTGATGTGGATGTGACAGCAATGTCAGAGGTTGCACGAGTGAAGAGTTATCTTAATTGGGAGTTGATAGTTTTATGTAATTATGGAATTTTATGTAATGTGTGCAAGATTTTGTCTTTTAATTTATATGCTGACTCATTTGTAATTATTTGAGTGTGGTATATAGGAAATAATTTTTTCCTTATTGTAATCTAAGGAATATTGAGTATGTGAAAGTGAATTGAAAAATTGTGCAATACTTGTTGTAAGAGGATATCCAAAGTATAGAGATCTGGTATTGAGATCTAATGAAGCAGTTGGTGTGGTTTGGCAGAGTCAAAGGAGAAGTGATAATTTATTGAGATCACTAATATTTTGATATTATTTTGTTGAGTAATATAGAGATTAGTTGGATAGTGTGTTCAGTGATCTTATCCTTGAAGTTGTTTCTATAGTGGGTCCTTCTGTCTTCCATAACTCCTAATAGGGTTAGAATCTTTTAGCAGGGATTCAAAGTCTTCTAATAGGGACTGATATGTACTAAATGTATTTCATAAGAATCCTAATAGAGTCCATCCTCTCATAAGGAACTTTCATATTAGTGCATCTTTTGTAGGCATCATTTCCACTGGGGTTTACTCTTTGATCAAGAGGTTTCGTAGTCAGCATATCTTGTGTTAGTGTCATTTTGTATGTATATCTTTCTATGGTTGTTAATTACATTTCTTACATGGTTGAAATCTATTAAAGGTGATAAAAGTTGTATTTATCTTATAACTGATTCACCCACCCCCCTCTCAGTTATCTTGGTGGACTTTACTTTCTAACACTATCTAGTGGTTTCTATTGATGTAAAGAGTCAGTTTTAAAAGTTTCAAATCATCTCACCCAGTTGTGAGTGGAAACTTTGAGTTCTTTGTTTGATCAGTGCATAAAATGATGTATTTTTAGTCCCAATAAGTAGTTTATGTACCATGTTGAAGTTTTGTTGTGTTGATAGAAAAATATACAAAGAGAGTTTTCAGTGGTTAAGGTGTTTGTCCTCTTCAAGGAGGTGGCGACTCTATAAAGTTTTCAGAAAAGAAAGCTTCAGATTCAAAGACTTTCTTGTTAATAGATTGATTTTCAACCACACACTTCTAATTATTTTGATCTTTATGTGTATTCCCATAAGATCAAGCTATAAAGTATTTTGTTCCCTGTTAAGTGTTTCAGCACTAGTAAGAAGGGAAGAGTGATATTAGACATTTTTATGTTTCCATATTGAATTTATTGATTGATATCATGAAACATTGAAGTGTTGTCATAGAGGTTTAAATGTTTTGGTATACCTCTTGTAAAGAAAGAATAAGATGAATAGTTCTCATCTTGTTTCAAACCAAATGGATAATCAGGAAAGTAGCTAGCTGAGAGGGTTTTTTTTTATCAAGTTGGATAGAGATTTAAGTTGTGCTCATGTTCATGGATCCCCCAATTCTTTTCCTAGTGAGATCATTAATTTAATTCCAGCCTTTGATTATTATTCAAATTCAGCATTAGAACATATTCTAACATTATTTAGATTTGTTGTAGAATATCAGATTTATGATGAAGATGTTAACATGTTGTTTTTTGGGAGATCCCTCAAAGGGGTTGCAGCTAATTAGTATTTAAGTTTACCCCCAAAATGTGTCTCTTCATTGACTAATTTCAAATGGTTTTTCTTAAAAGAATTTGTTGATGATAATGAATGGAGTAAGCTACGAAGGATCATCAACAAGAAAAGAATACAAACAGTACTCTAGAGCAGCCCATGTTTAAAGTTGAGAATATTTCTCAGAATTATGAAGCCATGACAAAAGAATATTCAGATTGTAGTAGTGATAAAAAATTAGGATCATTGTATGCAAGGTCTTCTACTGATTCAAAGATATCTGAATTTGAAAATGAAAATCATTTAATTGAAGATTTTGATAAAGATATTGAGGATGAATTACTTCCAGATTTGTATGAACCAATTCATGAAAAGATTTAGGATAGTATTTATGATGATTCCAAGACTCACATTGATTACGATTTTGTGCCAAATAAAGAAATGTGTTCTTCTAGTAATAAAAATGATGAAGATTCTGATATAAATTGTGCAAGTATTTTTGATCAAGAAGATGTGATGCATACAGATGAGTTAAGTTCTCCTTCTCTCAGTAGTAATGAGATCTCTTATTTTTTAATAGCTGAATATAATAAGTGTACACATCTATGTAGTCAGAAAATGTTACACCATATTGATTTTTGTTTTGATAATGAAAATAATGCAGAGGATTTGTATAAGTATGAATCCTTTGGTTAGAAGGATCAGGGTATGAGTTCTTATGGTGATCATGAGTTGACTGTAGATACAAAATCAGATTGCGGGGATATGATAGTAAGGTTTGTTTGTGACAAGCTCTATGCAAACAAAAATGATGATGCTATTTCTTTTTGTGCTAATAATGTTGTTTATGATGTTGATAGTGAATTAAGTGAATGTCAAGATGTTTAAGAAGAGTCTATGATTAATAATGTTTCTGATAAGTCTGTGGATCTTCCCTTTTATTAGCATAAGAGAATAGTCTTCTTGTCTCAATATAAGAGATATTTGTGCAAACAACAAAATGATAGATATGATGCAGATGAAAGTTGCTGTAGTGATTGTTTTGCACAAAATGGTGTGAGCCAAGAGTTTGCAGCCCCCGTTCCAAATAAGAAAGATGTTTTCAGCATCAAACAAGAGACCGAAGAAAATGAGTATGAAGTCCAATATCCACTAAGCAGTGAAGAAATATTAGTATTTGTGGCTGTTGATTTTCAGAGGTATGCCTGAAATATGGATTCTACTTTGAAATATCCAAATGATATATGTTTTGACACTGATAATGAGGCATGTGTTCAAAATGATAAAGACAATTATTCATGTTTACATGAAGTCTCCTCAAATAATAAGTTTGCAGAAGAAGTGAGTGAAAACCATGACAGTATGTTGTCCTATCATGAAGATTCTAATGATGAACAATTTTCTTGTTCAGTTTCTTTTCTTTCTTTTGATGAATATGATGATGATTGTGACAGTGTTGAGGACAATAAATTTATTGATAAAAATGATGATATAGATCAGTCATCCTTGTGTCACAATGATTATGAAATTTTTTTTCACTTGGTTCATGATCTAGTTTATGAATACATCCTAGAGGAACCAAGTCACTAAGTGGTTGAAGTGTCACATATAGATAAAACTAAGGATCCAATTCATTTTTAGTTGGGTGAGTTTTTAGTAATGCATGATGATCATTGTAGTTTATATTTTGATGCATTGCTAGATAAACCTTACACTTTTAGTCATCATCAAGAAGAAGTAAAATAAATTATGTATTTATTAGAATATGAGGATGATTGTGATTGGAAGAAGAATATGGGCTATGGAAAATATAGAATTACCTTCTAGCACAAATATTTTCATGTATGTTGGCAACATGTTTTTCAAAAAAAGTTTAAGTGGCCGGTCTCATATATGGATGAAAATCATATGTTTGACAGAGGTAAATAATGATTTTAGTTTTTTGGCTTTGAGCCTTTGCAAATATTGTATATATTGTACAATTTTTTCCTTTCAGTTGTGTGTTTCTTTCATGTTCTTCTAGTTCCTAGTTCATTTGCAAGTTTTTGTGTGGAGGTTTCCCTGTATTTTTGTAATTGGTAGGTGGTATGCTGTACCAAAGATTCAAGATTCTCTATATGCCCACAAGGGGCACACATCCCCAAGTAGATCCACTATTGGCACTCTAAAATCCAATTTGATTTTAGAGTCTACACTCAAAAATTTCTCCTAAGATTAAGTTCGGTGCTTATGTTGGTGTTTCAAAATGGCTTATGCTCTTAGGTTGCCAATATACCTTAAGAAAAATTTTAGGAGTGGTTAGTTCCAAAATGTATAAGGAGCTTAAGGTAATTGGACCAACTATAGGGACAAGACTTCCCTCTGCACTTCAGGCTCTACAAAACTAAGGTGGGTGTGTTGGTTGTTTGAAAATGCTTATGCCAACTAGGGCTGCCAATATGCCTTGGGACTAGTATTAGGAATGGTAAGTTCCAAGTATGAGGGCTTTGCAAGACAACTAGAACAACTATAGGGACAAGACTGCCCTCTGAACTTCTGGCTCTACAAAACCAAGGTGGGTGTACATAATCTAGTATCTTATGGCATTCTAGGACTTTAAATTAGATTGAACAAAGTAGATGATAACAAGAGACTACTAAATGTTAACCAAGCATTCATTGAATCTCTATTGCTATGAAGGGTATTACTACTATCAACCAAATAATAATTAAGACTTGAAATGGTGTTGATATATGAAGATGGAAAGAAGTAAACAAGAGCCAATCAAGCATTGAACTCAACTAAATATACTAATCCCTGATCAGTGCCATTATCCATTGGGCAGATCTCAAATACAGACATTGAAACATGAACCAACTACTGTCAAAGACTCATAGCCATAAACATAAACATTCTAGTCCATCCACTACTTATAGTATCCTTCTGTAGACAAATCAAAATGAATTTATGCACTATCTAAAGTATATTTCTCTTGATCCTAGATCAAGAACTAAAGACTAGAACATATACAAAGGTAACCCTATGCAATGGATCAAAAAATCCAAAATTCTCAAGATTGACACCAAGGAGAGACTTGAAAGCTTGAAAAAATCATATTAAGTATGATGAGTCGTGTACATGTTCAAAGAAGAAAAGAGAGAAAACCACTTCAATAACCTGCAAAAGACTATAGGGAAATTCTATTCAATCTACATACAATGTGATACAACCTGCTACAACCCCCCTGGAACCAATGAAAATTAGAACCCTTCTAAATGATCCTAAAAATCCTTTTATAGGAACAAGGATTGCAACATGCAAAGGATCATTTAGGGAAAAATTAGGTCTACAATAACTAGGTACAACAAGAAATAAAGAATGCAGGCAACCCAAGAAACCCAACTCAAGGTTAACTGTAGATACAAATTCAATCAATTTCTTGCTGCAGGAAACAAAAATTAAATGCCAGAGTCGGCCTGCACGAAAACATGTGTGTACTAGTCATGGAAATCTCTGACAAACACCAAACCCTAGCCACTTTCTATCAAAAAATTGTCCTTTGTATTTATTCGGCATGGCACCCTAGGCAAGAAAATCTGATCTGTGCGGCAACCCATGCCCCCCCTACATCATTTTCCAACTGCAAATGTCCTGGAAGAATTAATTTTGAACAACCCTTTTGTCCTATATGGCTTCCTACATCAAACCTTGGAGAAAATCCTACAGAGATATTTGAATTTGAAATAAAATGGCTACAGGCTCAACTTTAAAACATGATCGTTGATGCACTTTATTCCCAGCAGATCAGGTAGCTCATATAATCACACAGTAGTCGAAAAAACCTTTAAAAATTCTTTTTCCACATCATTAACCTATTGACCAATGAAAAACAAGCACGTCGGTGATGAATCAATGCCATGGACCCACTCTGCATAAACCTTTAATCGAACGGCTGGCATAAGATCGCATAGCCTCAAAAGATTCTATGTGAAGATACACCAACTATCAGATCCTCCACACTAGCATCCCTTAGAAACCTTTGGGCCCACTGACATGTCTTCATTTCCCTCTAGCTCAGCAAATCAAAATACAACACATTAGTAATGAATCACCAGATGGCCCCACTTCTTGGCTAAGCACCTAACCTTGGGTCACTCCATGAACACGTGACTAAAGGAAAATCCAAGTTGCTTAATACTTTATCTTAACCTCGGTCTGGTTAAGCGATTCAGTGAACAAAGCATTTCGTTGAATCGCTGAGTCTTATGTTCAACCCTGGGTTACATTCTATGAACACAAAAAACCTTCATTCGCTCATTCACCAGATCTTTGACTTAACCCTTCATTAGGAAACTGGTCTTATATTTGGTGAATCAGTGACCAAAGACATTTGCATATTTGTTAAAAGATTTAGAACTTCATCATATTATTATGAGAATAAGCGATCAAAGGGAACTTTATCAGAGCTGCCAATCATTTTGTCCAAGCCGCTAAACCTTAGACCCCTGCTTGGGCCTGCATTATGCCATCTGTCATCATGTGATTCACTATACCTACCCAGTCACCACTGACAAAGGACCCACAAATAGCTCCACATCATTGAGATTCTGATTCCAAATCGACGGCTAGTCTCATGCCCTCATGAGCTCAGAATATTCTATCAGATTATGTGCCCACCATCAATTTCTTCCATCTATCACTTGAAGAATCTGGCTCCACTAACACATATCCACATCATTTCCATGCTAACCAATGAGAAGATTCCATTTTAGCATAGCTAGCAGTGGACCCACTTCAAAGAAACACCATGTCATAAAGAAAGATCAACGATTGTCTTAAGTTCTCATGCTTTTGACATAGTCTATGAGAAGATGCGCCCATCGTTAGATCAAGATGGTGTCAGAGAGTCTAGGCCCAAGAAAATATAAAGGCCATCGGGACTTTTAGGCTTAAGGAAATATTAAGCGCTGAGGACTTAGGGAAAAATTAAAAGGGCTAGGTAGATAGACTTAGGAAAAATTAATGGGGGGACCTAGGCATAGACATAAAGTATTAAAGGGGACCTTGACGTAAAACCTAACCACATACATGCGAAGTGGTCATCACAATTTAGCACATGGGTATTTTAGGGCTTTAGTGGCCTGAAAAAGTAACACTAAATTAGAACAAAGCCGAGGTAAATTAGGGTTTTTTCTTCAACGGTTAGATTTATGAATTTTTGCCTAAGGTTTCAAGCCAGAGATAGGAAAATCACTATAGAGACCAGAGGAAAATAGATGAGACCATAAAATCTTTTGTAGGTGCAGACCATTTTCTAAGGGTTTCTGTTGTGACATGAAAATGGGCTAACAGTGGCTCTATCTGGGGATGCATGCCTCCTGCAGGCATGGCAAGAATTTAGAATTTCTAGTTAGAGCAGACCACCTACTAGAAAAAAATATAGGGACCTCAAAAATTGGCAACCAAACCAAGGAAAGAAACACACCACAGGAAAGGGAAATATTTATAGAGATTTACAAGATTTTACAATTTTACTTGGTAGCCCCAGGCCACCAAAAGAAAACCAGTGACCCTCCTGAGTCAAAAATCTGATTTTCATCTACATATGTGACCCACCATTTGAAATTATCCTGGTCACCCTATGGCCAACATATGTGATAATTCATGGGCTGAAAAATGAAATTGTACTAATCACTACCCATTTTTTTCTAGTCATAATTATTACATCCATACTCATATTCTAAGAAGTAGGGAACATCATCTACTTCTTCCTGATGACTGGAAACAAAAATTTGATCTAGTAATGCATTAGAAAATAAAACATATTGAACACCATGCATTACAAGATAATTACCTAGCTGAGAAGGATTTAGATCTTCAGATTTGCTTTCATGAATTGCTTCAACCGCTAAACAACTTGGTTCATCTATGATATCTTCATGAATTGGATCATGAACCAAGTGAAGGTCTTCTTCAAAAAAAATTTGACAGTAGGACATTTGATCTGCATCATCATTTTCACCAAAAGAAATTCAGTCCCAATTGTTGAAGACTAGGTCCTCAATACTATCACCATCATTGTCATATTTAGCAAAAGAAGGAAAAGGGTTTGAACAAGAAACTTGTTCATCAATAGAATTCTTATGATAGGAGAACACACTGTCATGACCTTCAACCCCTTCTTTTGTAGAGTTACTACCTGAGGGGAGCTTTGGTGTACATGGGTCATCAGGATCACTCTAAACACTAGCCTCATTATCAGTGTCAAAAGATATATCACAGGGAAGCTGCAAATCAAAGTCCACAATAGGTGTATACCTTTGGAATTCTTTAGCCAAAAGTGCTAAAATCTTTTCACTACTCAATGGACTTTGGGCCTTGTTTTCATCTTCCTTAGCTTCACCGCTATTGCAAACATCATTCCTGTCAGGAATAAGGATAGACATCTCTAGCCTTAGATCATCTTGTGTGAAGAAATCTATGAAGGAATCATCATCTACATCATACTCAATACTTTCCCCTTCACAAAAAACATCATCAAACTGGGACAAGAAACCTGATATTGAAAAGAAGAAAAATTTGTAGGCAAAAAGGAAATATTTCCATCTTCAGATTCATCTTTAGCACTCTCATATGCATTGTCCTCAGTGTCAGCTCCATAATCAATATCTTCTAAAAAATGAGAATCAACATCAAAAACACTGGCCTCCTCATGATCATCATCAGGAACCACTAGTCTTAGCAATCTTATGTCCTCCGCTAACTGCCAATTCTCCATTTTTAGTTTTGCTAATTCCTTCTCGAGAGTAGCAACTTTATCAAAATACTCAAAAAACTTAGCTCTCAACACATCACAAGAAGGGATTGAACATGAAGGTGAGGGCAAGAACCACTTCCTTGCACCATCAGAAAATGTCTGCACAAGCAGCCTCATAGCAACATCTTCATGTTCAATATCCATTTCACCAAAAAGACCCATGAGGTCATCTATATGTTGGCTTGCAGAAATAGATCCACTAGCTAGGAATCTAGGCAAGCACTTCCCAACCTCAGCAAAGAACTCATGTGGGGCACCTTCAATGCCATCAAAACAAAAGGGCCTATATTCCTCCATGAGGAACTGCCCACTACTACTTATCCCTTTATGCTAGTGTGAAACACATAATAGGGAAACATCCTCAACAACAAAATACCTAGAAATTTTGTAGCATAAACCTTTTTGACTGGAAGGTAGGGTAGATCTAGAGCTTACTATGTAGCTCCATTAGGTTCATTTCTTTTGTAGAGTCACCACCTCCTTGTAGAGGAAAACATATTACTTTTTGTGTCTTCTTCCAATCAACCAAGAACTTCACTAGGCTTTACTGTTTATCAGGAACTGCACTAATCAAATAGAGAACTTCAGAGTCACCACTCAACACTTAGTGAGAAGATTTTAGCAAATGCTTTGTTTTTACTTTTGACTCTATTCTAGACTCTCCCCAGTGGAGTCACCATCTTGTTGGTGACTTGGATGGGCAAATCAATCTGGTCAATAAGATTTTGACTTTACAATATAACCACAACTAGAGATTCTAACAGATGTAGTTCTTCATTGTTGTTCGATCCCTAGTAGAGTAACCATCTTGTTGGTTGTTTGAAAATGCTTATGCCAACTAGGGTTTCCAATATGCCTTGGGACTAGTATTAGGAATGGTTAGTTCCAAGTATGACGGCACTGCAAGACAACTGGACCAACTATAGGGACAAGACTGCCCTCTGCACTTCTAGCTCTACAAAACCAAGGTGGGTGTACCTAATCCAGTATCTTATGGCATTCTAGGACTTTAAACTAGATTGAAAAAAGTAGATGATAACAAGAGACTACTAAATGTTAACCAAGCATTCATTGAATCTCTACTGCTATGAAGGGTATGTTGGGAGTTCCCTTTGATCTTCAACTTGTAGATTTATACTTTGATGGTTAACTTTAATGATACTTTGACCCTATCACCACTCCAAAGTCTACAAGGAAGAGGGCCAACTAACAAGGATCAGAGAGATCCTCCTACACTTTGAGCCTTAATGCTCAGGCAGGTGTACCCTTGACTCACTTCTCCAAAGGAGTCTCAAAACAATATACAACTATGTCCTTTACTAACTGATTGAAAGATTTTATCATTTAAATGTGTGTGTGATTGATGATGATGGACTGCTTTTAGAGAATAGATTAGTGCCTTAACCTAGGGCATAGAGTTACTAAATAACTTATACCAACTGAAAATTTTAACTCAAACATACTTGAATTTAGGATAAGTGCTTTGCCTATTATCCCTCTCACTCACATACCAGGACAACAAATTCTTATCAAGCCATGAACTCACTAAAATTACCTGAAAGACTTTAATCCTAACTTTGTTAAGAACTCGAAGATAATTTCACAATACTCTTTTTTTACCATATGCTAACTCACTTTGTGACATTAACATATATGAGCTCAATATCAAAACAAGAAGACATACACCACTATGAGATTGGAATTCAACTATATTCTCATCAAAACTTGTAGAATCAATGCATTATTTAGACAACAATATGAAAAGAGAAATAAAAACCCTAAATCCAAGCTCTCCTTGTTCAGTATAATACCATCAACAACAACCCTTACAAAATATTACTTTTTTCAATATATACCACCACTAGTCATCTTGGAACCCCCAAAATAGGATGCAAGAAGCTTCAGATGACTAGGGTGTTAGAAAGTAAAGATCCCCAAGCTAACTGAGAGGGGGGGGGGTGAATTAGTTATCAGATAATTTAACCATTCAATAGCTTTAAACAATATAAGTAATGTACTAATCAACCATAGAAAGATAACCATACACAATTGCACAATAACACAAGATATGTTGACTAGGGAACCTCTTGAAAAGAGTAAACCCCGGTGGGAATGATGCCCACAAAATGATGCACTAATATGAAATTTCCTTGTTAGAGGATAGACCCTATTAGGAGTCTTATGAAATACATTCAGTACATATAAATCCCTGTTAGGAGATTTTGAATCCCTGTTAAAAGATTCTAACCCGGTTAAGAGTTTATGGAAGATAAAAGGACCCACTACCCAAACAGCTTCAGGGAAAGATCTCTGAACCCATTGTCCAAAAGATCTTAGAATTATTCAATAGAATAATATGAAATATATTACCTCCTTCACACTATGCCAAAACCACACTCTCTGCTACACAAGATCACAATTCCAGATCTCTGTACTCACAAGTCTTCCTTCATCACTGAATTAGCTCTTTTCTTCACTTCATGCATATATTCACATCTCAATCTTCATAGTACACATTACAACAAGGAAAAAATTCCTTCTTATATACCAAACTCAAATAATTACAAATGAGTCGGTCCTCAATTACAAAATAATAAATTCTACACGCTACACATAGAATTCACATAAAACTGTCAGCTTCCAGATATTGTAACTTTCTCCAAACATATCCTCAAAGTTTGTGCTATGAACCATGTCATCATTAATGAGTCTCCAACATCCCCTTAACTACGTAAAATCAGATTCCATCCCAGCTAAGAGATATCCTCCAATTTCTGAACATCGCTTCACAGAAACATTGTCTAAACACTGCTTTCACCAAAATGCTCATAACTCTCACAAATGAATGAATTTATTTTTGCACTATTAACCATAGGTTAATAACACACCAAAGAAAATATCATAAACTACACAAAATCCAATCTACAATACAACATGTGCACAAAACAAAACTGTATCTTCTTTCCTGCTAACATCGAGAATATCACTATGTTGACATCAATGACAATCCAAGTAATGAATGCAACAACAACTGCTACAGAATGACTACCAAAATACTTTGCATTCATTTCTAATAATCTCCCTCATTGGAATTGATGGAAACATAGATTAAAAACATCCAATGTTTCAAAAATCCAATACTGCAACATCACTGCAAAATATCAAATCAAATCTTGCTTCATTTTCCTATTCAGCTCTCTCATACAATCCACAATGTTTTTCATTTATATCTCTCCCCCATTGACATCAATGATATAAATTCCATCACTAAGTCAACAACAACTTAATGTCAAAAGACACTTTTTAAAAAAAATACAATAACAAGAGTCCTCATGACTCAGCTCATAAACTCCCCCATAGAGGAAGTTCCAACATCCAATCTAGAAGAAAGATAGGGCTCATATACCACTAGACAGATGCAATCATCTGCATCAATTCTCAAAAATAGGTTGGGGCATAACCCCAAGCATACCTCTCAGATACACAAATGTATCCTTAGGTAAAGGCTTTGTAAATATATCTGCTATCTGCTCATTTGTACTTATGTACTCCAATCTTACTTCTTTTTCTGCAACTTTCTCTCTTACAACATGATACTTGACCTCAATATGTTTAGTCTTGGAATGTAAAACATGATTTTTTGACATACTCACTGTACTGGTGTTATCACAATGTATAACAATAGGCTCATCAAACTTTATTCTAATATCTTTCAACATCTGCTTCATCCAAATAATCTGATTACAATTATTTGTTGCTGCAACATATTCTGTTTCTGCTATGCTTTGTGACGTACAATTCTCCTTCTTACTTAGCCAAGAGACCAATTTTCCTCCAAGAAAAAAGGGTCCACCACTGGTGCTTTTCTTGTCATCAACACTGCCTCCCCAATCTACATTAGTATAGGCACATAAAGTAAAATCATCAGAATTCTCATACCATAATCCATAATCCATTGTTCCTTTCAAATATCTCAGTATCCTCTTAACTGCTGCATAATGTGATTCTCTAGGTTTTTCTTGAAATCTTGCTACAATCCCCACTAAATGTGCTATATCAGGTCTTGTATGTGTCAAGTACTGCAATCCTCTAATCATGGATCTGTACTTTTTCTACTCAACTGCTAGTGTCTCATCTTTGCTAGATAACTTATGTCTGGTCACCATAGGTGTTCCAAGAGGTTTATAATCTTCCATTCCAAATCTTTTCAATAAGTCATTCAAATACTTAGTCTGACTTACAAATATACCTTCCTTGCTTTGTGTTATCTGTAATCCCAAAAAATATTTCATTTCTCCAATCATGCTCATCTCAAATTTAGTCTTCATTTCATCTGCAAATTTGTCGCTAGCTTCATCTTCTCCTCCAAAGATAATATCATCAACAAATATATCTATAACCAACAAACCATTCTCAATTTCTTTTGTGTATAAGTTACTATCTGTTGTTCCTTTTATAAATCCCAATTTCAATAAATACTTATCCAATCTTGCATACTAGGTTCTAGGTGCTTGTTTTAATTCATATAAAGCTTTCTTTAACTTACATACCATATCTCCTTCTTGTGTCAAAGGAAAACCTTCAGGCTGCTCAATGTAGACTTCTTCTTCCAATTCACCATTCAAAAATGCTGACTTCACATCCATCTGATACACTCTAAATTTCTTGTAAGTTGCATATGCTAGAAACATTCTCACTGCTTCAAGTCTGGCCATAGGTGCAAAAGTTTCTTCATAGTCAATTCCTTCTTGTTGTGAATATCTTTTACATACCAATCTTTCTTTGTTTCTTATCACTTCTCCTTATTCATTCATCTTGTTTCTGAATACCCACTTTGTTCCAATCACATTCTTGTCTTTAGGTCTAGGGACCAATTCCCATGTCTTGTTTTTTTCAATCTGCTCTAGTTCTTCTTTCATAGCATTAATCCAATGTTCATCTTCACAAGCTTCATTAGTAGTCTTAGGTTCAATTTGAGAAATCAAACATAAATGTACCTTATTTTGAGTCAAAACTCCTCTATCTAAAATTCTAATAACTTGCTCAACAGCGTGATGTCTTTAAGTATACTTGTTAGGTGTCATAGTTACTAATCTTGTTCCAACTATAAATTCTTCTCTGCTTTCTTCTTTGTTTTCTTCTTTGTTTTCTTCAGTGTGACTTTCATTCAGCAAATCACTGTTAGTTTCAAAAAATAATTTTGCATTTTCAATGTTAGGCTGAGGTTGTGCTTCTCCATCAGATTCATAATCAGGCATTCTTTCCTGAATTTTAAACTTCTCATAAACTTTTACATTTTCACTTTCAATAATAGTTTTAGTTCTTTTGTTATAACATCTATATGCTTTGCTTTTTAAAGAATATTCAAGAAATATTCCTTCATCACTTCTAGGATCAAACTTTCCTATATCATCATCTCTCTTTATATAACATTTACTTCCAAAAATTCTAAAATATTTAACTGAGGGTGTATATCCAAACCATAATTCATAAGGTGTCTTGTTTGTATCTACTCTGATTTGTACTCTGTTCATAGTGTATACTGTTGTGTTCACTACTTCTCTCCAAAAAGTCTTAGCCAAATCATTTTCAAACAACATAGCTCTTGCTGCTTCAGTTATTGACCCGTTCCTTCTTTCTGCAATACCATTTTGTTCTGGTGTTCTAGGGGCTAAAAGTTGTCTCTTAATACCATTCATTTCACAAAAGGTGTTAAACTCTCTAGATGTAAATTCACCACCTCTATCAGATCTTAGACACTTAATCTTCATTCCAAATTCATTCTCAATTTTGCTTTTCATGATCTTAAATTTATCAAATGCTTCAGATTTTTCTTTCAAAAATGCAATCCACATCATTCTTGTAAAATCATCAACAAGAATCATAAAATACCTTTCTCCATAGAATCCTCTAGTCCTAGTAGGACCACTCAAGTCTGTATGAACAATCTCCTGCTTCTCTGTCGATGTGAACTTCTTGTTGGGAAATGAACTCCTTTTCCGCTTTGCCATCATACATTCTTTGCAAATCATGTTAGTAGGTTTCATAATTCTAGGTAAATCTCTTACTGCAAGTGTAGTGCTCACCTTGACAATATTATCAAAGTTTATATGACAAAAACTTTTATGCCATAACCAACTGTCATCAATCCTAGTTAAAAAACATGTCATCTCAGTAGGATTCAACTGAAATACATTACCTCTAGTTCTGGATCCTTTTCCAATCAGATTTCCATCTTTATCTTTTATCACACAAGTTTTCTCAGAAAACCAAACTTGATAACCCTTATCAGCCAATTGTCCAATGCTTAGTAGATTATGTCTTAGTCCATCAACAAAGTAAACATCATCAGTGTTAGTCTTTCCATCAAGAGTAATAGATCCTATACCCTTAATCAAACAAGGTGCATTGTTACCAACCCTAACAATTCCTCCATCATAATTATCTAACTTAACAAACTTTCTTTTATCTCCAGTCATATGATGTGAACAACCACTGTCTATAATCCAATCAGATTTCTTTTCAACTTGTGAAACTAATGCTTTTTCTTCCCTTTTATCAGATTCAAAACTTTCTTCTTTAATTGCTACAAATCTTATTTCCTCAAAGTTATCATTATCACTATCACTTAAATGTTTTTCAATTCCTACTTCAAGATCTTTATCATTTGCATAATAACATTCTTTAGATCTCCTAGGTTTAAAGTTGCTTCTATACTTCTTAACTCTTTTAGGACATTTAGATGCAAAATGACCATATTCTTGACAAGTCTAACATTTAAAGATTTTCTTACCATCTGGTTCTCTTTTTACAAGTAATGCAATACCTTCTTCAATCTTCTTATCTTCCTCAGATCTGCTACTGCTGGCATAATCTCCATTCACACTAGTACTTCTTGTAGGTCTAATGTTAAGAGCACTGAATGCTATTTCCATTCTAGGTAGCTCTCCTGATAATCTCAAGTTCATCTCTGTTGTTTCTAATCTTCCAAGAAGAGTCTCTCTTGAAAAGTTTGATGTACAAGGTATCACTTGTTCAATCATCTATGTTGTCTGCTTGAATACTGGTGTCAAAGTTCTTAGAATTTTCCATATCACTTCATTCTCTATCTTATCACCTCCACAAGACTTTATTCCTATTACAATCTTAGACATCCTACCAATATAGTTTCTAATAGATTCATCTTCTATCATTCTAATATCTTCAAAAGCACAAATCCAATTATGTAATCTAGCCTTCTTTGCATGTTCATCACCTTCAAAAGTAGAATGTAAAGCTTTCCAAATTGCATGAGATGTTTTCAAACATCTTACCTAACTATATTCATTCTCTGGTAGTGCTGACAAAAGTGCTTCTCTTGCAAGTATGTTACACATGAATAGATCTAGTTCATCTTTAGTTCCTGCCTCTAGATTATCTTCCTTAATGATAGTCTTCTCATTCTTTGTAATCAACCAATAACTTGGTCCTAAACAAAATAGATGTGTCTTCATCTTTTCTTTCCAACTATCAAAATTTACTCCATCAAACTTAGGGCTTTCTTTTCTGAAATTTGCCATGGATCTCCTTAAGTTGTTAAACTTTTCTTTCAAGGACCTACTGCTCTGATACCATTTGTTAAAAAGTAAAGATCCCCAAGATAACTGAGAGGGGGGGAGGTGAATTAGTTATCAAATAATTTAACCATTCAACAGCTTTAAATAATATAAGTAATGTATTGATCAACCATAGAAATATAACCATACACAATTGCACAATAACACAAGATATGTTGACTAGGGAACCTCTTGAAAAGAGTAAACCCCGGTGGGAATGATGCCCACAAAATGATGCACTAATATGAAAGTTCCTTGTTAGAGGATGGACCCTATTAGGAGTCTTATGAAATACATTCAATACATATAAATCCCTATTAGGAGATTTTGAATCCCTATTAAAAGATTCTAACCCAGTTAAGAGTTTATGGAAGATAGAAGGACCCACTGCCCAAACAGCTTCAAGGCAAGATCTCTGAACGCACTGTCCAAAAGATCTTAGAATTATTCAATAGAATAATATGAAATATATTACCTCCTTCACACTGTGCCAAAACCGCACTCTCTGCTACACAAGATCACAATTCTAGATCTCTGTACTCACAAGTCTTCCTTCATCACTGAATTAGCTCTTTTCTTCACTTCATGCATATATTCACATCTCAATCTTCATAGTACACATTACAATGAGGAAAAAATTCCTTCTTATATACCAAACTCAAATAATTACAAATGAGTCGGTCCTCAATTACAAAATAATAAATTCTACATGCTACACATAGAATTCACATAAAACTATCAGCTTCCAGATACTGTAACTTTCTCCAAACATATCCTCAAAGTTTGTGCTATGAACCACATCATCATTAATGAGTCTAAAACATCCCTTTAAATGTGGAAAATCAGATTCCATCCCAGCTAAGAGATATCCTCTGATTTCCGAACATCGCTTCACAGAAACACTGTCTAAGCACTGCTTTCACCAAAATGCTCATAACTCTCACAAATGAATGAATTTCTTTTTGCATTGTTAACCATAGGTTAATAAAACACCAAAGAACATACCATCAATTATGCAAAAGCCAATCTACAATACAACATGTGTGCAAAACAAAACTGTACCTGCTTTCCTGCTAACATCTAGAATATCACTGTGTTGACATCAATGACAATCCAAGTCATGAATGCAACAACAACTACTTTAGAATGACTGCCAAAATACTTTGCATTCATTCCTAACATAGGGTTAGGGTTTTACACACTAAAACAACCAAATCAGTCAAAAATTAAATGTAGGGGAAGAAACCCAGGCAACCAGGAGAAGACAAATCTCGGAGTGATCCTCAATCATGAAAAAATCCCTAAGAAAGTACTAGGAACCACAAAAATGCCTAATTTTTCAACCAATTCGACCACCTACAACATGCCTCAAGCACAAAGAACATAGTATAGACCCCTGCAAATGATCATGGAACACCCTGGACCACACTGCAATAGTCGGCAAAACCAATTCTACTAGATCTTATCATGAAAGCATTTAATTTTGGTCATTTCTATCACTGGAAACCCTCAAAAAATTTGAATTTGAAATAAAACGGTCATTTCCAAGTGCCAACAACAAATCAACGGTAGACATTTGAAATTAGGTCAACTTTACATCGAGACTGTCAGATCTTTCCATTTCATGGGCTTTATGTCTTATCACTTAATAGGACCCCAGTCATATTTGGCAAACTGACAACTGAAGGGAATCGACCATTCATGGAATACTTTATACTATTGCTAGATATTTTAGCGATTACGCGAACACTGTGTTCACTAAATCACCAACTTTTTAAAACTCCACTACTTTTCTTCATGAATGAGTGAAACCTTTGTAATATATCGGGACCACCAAACATTTTATCCAAACTGTTAGACCTTTGATAACCTTGGGCCCGCCTAAAAACCTGCCATATGTCACCATATCATTCGCTGCAATCACTCGATCACCACTGATATAGGACCCATTGACACATCCAAGTAAGATTTGAGATCAATGGATGGCACATGATCTCATGGGGTAGGAATATTCCTTGAGATCATGCATCGACTGTAGGTTGAAAAGCCTTCTCTGTAGGCCCCACTAACAAGATCCTTCTCAGCAACACATTGATCAATAAGAGAATGCTAACTACGCCAACATGGCAATGGACCCACATCACTTTATCACCTCTAAGAAAAGTAAAATTGACGGCTAGCATAAGATCTCAAACCTTTGACACATCCCATGAGAACTTATGCCTGTCGTTGATTTTCTATAGATGTTAGGACCCTCTGAAGCTGAAAACTAGGTCCCACTGACAACTGCCAACACATTGCATCATGGACCAATTAGAAGTGAACACTCCAAAAACACATGGCAAACAGTCCCACTGACACAACCAATAAGAAAGCTCCATTTGTAACACCTGTCAGTGGACCCACAACAGTCATCCTGCACACATGGAGAATTGGACGGTTGGCACATAATCTCATTGGTTCAAAAGATTCTTTGAGATCATGCACCTACCGTAGATTCTAAAACTTTGTTGTCATCATGAAAGCCTAACCCCACCCTACCATATCATCATTTCTCTCAGCCAATGAGGAACTTCCATTTGTGCTTATGTGGTAGTGGACCTGCCCATCTAAAGCATTATGTCATGAAAGAGAATCAACAGTCATCGTAAGATTGCAAGCCTCTGACAAAACCCTTGCAAACTTATGACAACCATAGGATTAAGATGGTGTCAGAGAGCCAGGCCTAGGAAATATTAAGGCTAAAACTATAGAAAAATTTAGGATAGGGACTTAGGAAGAACTAAATCATTAGGACTAAGGAAATATTAAAGCTCTTCGGGTGCTAGACTTAGGGAAATATTGAGCACGTGGGTTTATGAGATTTAAGTGACCTGAAAAGGTAACATAAAAATAGAACAGGGCCAGGGTAAAACAAAAGGTTTTTCATGCAACGGCTAGTTTTTTAAATATTTTCTTAGGGTTTAAGGCCAGAGACATGAAAAATACTACAGAGACCAAGGGAGAGATAATGAAGCCATGAAATTTTTTGCACGTGCTAACAATGGCTCTGTCTGGGGATGTATGCCTTCTGCAGGCATAGCAAGGATCTAGAATCATTGGTTAAAGCAGACCATCCCACTAGAAAAATGACAACAGAGAGTAACAGGACCAAAATCCAATAGACCAGGACAAAATAGGATAGGGGCAAGCAACTTTACAAAATTTACAAGGCTATACATATATACACAACCTAACTACTGCTCATGGAAGATAGAATACTTCAAAAGAAGTATTTTTTCAAGAATTGTCCATGAACAGGCAATTCTTGAACATCACCATTTAATTCCTTGACAATATATGAATCTTGGCCCTATTTCTCATGAATTAGATATGGCCCTAGCTAGATGGGATCAAACTTTCCATGTTTTCCTTTATCCTCTAGTCTAGAATTCCAAATTAATACTAGGTCATTAGGCTCAAACTTTCTCTCCATAGTCTTCCTATCATACAGGTTCTTGATTTGCAATTGCAACTTGACATTCCTTGCAGCTGACTCTCTCCTAATTTCATCCAACCTGATGAGATCCTCAATTCTCAACTGCATCTCATCCTCTATATCATCATCATATAAATGAACAAACCTATACATTTCCAATAAATAATTCTGAGGTATCCTTGCATGTATTCCATATACTAGGTCAAATGGTGCACAACCAATTTCCTTCTTCACAGTTACCCTATCAGCCCATAGGGCTAATGGAAACTTTGAATTCTATGCCCTCTTATTCTTTTCAAGAATCCTCTTGAGGATCTTAATCAAACTCTTATTAGTAGATTCTACTTGACCATTTCCTTGTGGATGATAAGGTGAGGAATATGACATCTGAATTCCTAGACCTTGGTAGAATTCCTTATATTCAGTAGACCTGAAGCACATTGCATTATCACTACCTATCCTCTCAAGGCAACCAAACCTAGTGACAATATTGTTCAATAAGAAATCAATCACCACTTAAATAGTTGCATTTCTTGTAGGGATAGCCTCCACCCACTTAGTAAAGTAATCAGTGGCAACTAAGATCCATGAGTATCCTCCACTTGACTTGTTTGGTATCTCCCCTATGAAATCAATTCCCCATTGTTGTAAAGGAGCTTATACTTCTACTAATTTTAATGGCATGTTACCTAAAAACTTAAGCTTACCAGAGAAACTTTGACAAGCATCACACCTCCTTACCAACTGTTCTACATCCTTGAAGATTGGGGGCCACCAGAATCCTACTCTCAAGATTTTATGAGTAGTAGTTTTACCCATGTAATGTCCACCACAAACCCCCTCATGCATTTCCTTTAACAACTTGTTAGCCTGACTCTCATCTACACATTTAAAAAGTATGCAATCTAAATTCTTTCTATACAATTTACATTTCACAATTACATACTTGATGGCCTATAATTTCAATGTCCTCTTCTTATTGTCATCCATGTCTACTGGACATTTCATTTTTCTCAAGTAATAGATGATATATTGATACTAGATACAATCATCCATGTCACGTGTATAATCAATTTCAACTTGATTTATCTGATTTGCATCAAGATTGGATTGAGCCATCAGTTTTGCCAATCCTTGTCCTCTAACCAATTTAGTAATTTGGATATCAATGTTGAATTCTTGGATCCTATTGATCCATCTACATCTTCTCCCAGACACCTCCTGCTGTGAGAAAATATCCTTGATTGCTGCACTTGGCACAAAGGCAATCACAACTGCCCCCATCAAGTATCACCTAAAAGCCTTGACTACCTTCACAAGTGCATATGCTTGTTTCTCATTTATGTCATACTTGAATTCAGTAGCGTGCAAAGATTTACTAAAAAAATGCAATAGGCTGCTCAAAACCATCCTTATTCTTTTGTAACAAAACTGCAGCAATAGTGTGAAAAGATGCAAAGGAAAAGATGTGCATTGGGACATTATACAGGTGCCTTAAGCACTGGTGCATCTTTGATAGCCTACTTGATGTTCTTGAAAGCTTCATTAGGCTCACCTTCCCATGTAATAGCAAATCCTTTCTTCAACATCTTGGATATAGGTCTAGTGACCTTAGCAAAGTTTGTTACAAATCTTCTCAAGAAGTTTACCTGACCAAAGAAGGATTGAATTCCTTTAATATTCTTTGGCCTCTAAATTTTATCAATAGCTACTACCCTCTCAGGGTCAATTCTCACTCCTTGCTTCCTAACTAAGTGGCCAAGCAACTTACCTTCAGTGACACCAAATGCACATTTCCTTGGATTTAATGAAATACCATATTCCAAAGCCCTCACAAATATTTTCTCTAAATGAGTACAATGGAGTTCTTCCTTCTTGGAATAGGTAGTTAAATTATCTTGATAAACAACAAGGAAATCATCAATAAAATATGAAAAGGCAACATCCATTGCCCTTTGAAAAGTAGCACCAGCATTTGTGAGACCAAAAGGCATTCTCACATAAACATATGTCCCCCAAGGTGTAGTGAAAGCTGTCTTAAACTGTTTTGATTTTTTGACAATTACCTAATTGTAACCAGAGAAACCATCCATCATAGACATCAATTTTGATCTAGTCACTCTCTCCAACATAGCTTCCATATTGGGCAGACAATAGTTATCCTTTAATGAGCTGATGTTCAAATTTTTGAAGTCCACACAAATTCTAATGTCACCATTCTTCTTTTTGACAGGGACAAGATTTGACACCCAAGAAGAATGCCTAATGGGCTTGATAATTCCAGCATCTCTTAGCTTCATTAATTATTCTTGCATCCTGGGTGCCAAAGTAGGATTTATAGGCCTTTATTTTTGCTGAAAAGATTTAGCATCTCCCTTCAAAGGAATGATATGTTGAAACAAGTCTTCTCTATAAACCATTAGGTCATCATATGACCATGCAAAAATTTGCCTAAATTTTCTTAACAATTCAATCAAAGATTTTCTCACATTGTGAGACATGTCCCTACCAATGTATACCTTCTTAGGTGCCTCTTGCATTCCAAGATTTATCTCCTCTAGATCAACATGATCATCTCTTTTGATATTCTTTTGAACTCTATCCTGGTTATCAAAGACATTTTCCAAAACAACAAGCCCCTTGGGAACCTTGTTAGTTCTAAGCTAAATAAATTCATTGCCAAAGACAACCTCCTTTCCTTCTATTGACTCAACCAAGGCTGAACAATCAAATTCTTGACCATGATACTGATCTTCACAACTCATAAACTTCAAGATATCATTATCATCATCAAAAACTTGCCAATTTTCAATATTTTTTGGTACACTAGGCCTAGCCTGAATTTCAACTTTAGAGATACCAGTAAATGTAATATAACTGGGACTGATTTCTATATTGGCTAACAAGTCAGCCATCTTATTGTTACTCCTATCCTTCCACTCAATATTGAAGGCATCAAAGTGTTCAATCAAATCCCAAACTACATTCCTATATTGTTTTAACCTTTTGTCCTTGGAAGCATAGACTGACCTGACTTGGGACACCACCAACTCAGAATCACCAATAACACCTAAGCACTTAATACCATGTTTTTGTGCCAATTTTAGTCCTAACAACAATGCCTCATATTCTTCTATATTGTTGGTACAAAAGAAATTCAATGTGAAAGAAAATTTGTAGGTGTTTCCATAAGGAGAAACAAGTAAAATACCTGCTCCTGCTCCATCCTTGCAATTTGCACCATCAAAGTATATTACCCACAAATCACCCTTCACAGAATTAACACTTACCTCAATAGAGATAGGTGACAAAATTGGTTCCTTCTCAAGTACAGGGATCTCTACCTTGAAAGCATTAATATCAGTATCCACAAAACATGTAGTTTCATTATCAATACTTCTCTCAATCATGTGGCATACTCTTGGTTCTCACTCAACCTTGACAAACTGATCATCAATCTTGAAAGTGGCATAGAATAGATCAGACTATAAACTTCCACCCATGGCAGCACTCCACCTTCTAGATAGCAGCATCCCATAATGAGGAGGGATGTCCACCACCAAAACACTCATTATTAACTCTTTCTCTGGATATGCTACCAATCTATATGGCATTGCATTGATAGTCCCAATGACTAATACCTCCCTCTAATCCATTGCACAACATCTTCCTTGAATTGTATCAACTTTAACACCCAAATTTTCCATAATCTTAAAAGGCATAATAGTATTAGAGGCACCACTATCAATCATACAATTTCTTAATTTCATTCCATTCACAAGGACACTTAAAAATAATGGATCAATGTTCTCAAGGCTAGCATTGACAGAACTATCCAAATAAATAGGTGAAATTTGAGATACAATTCCCTGAGCAGCAACACCTTTCAAAGCTTTATCCTGAGACCCATTGCATGCAACATCATTGTTATGAATATTATCTACCCATGCAATAGCTCTATCTTTGTGTTCAGGGATCCTCAACAGTTTTGACAAAGGGACCTTAACTATAATTTGGGACAATATAGATAACATATCAATAGGAGTAGAGGAAGGAATCTCAATCTGCACTACTTTAGTATCTCTTTATTTGTTTGATACATTAGGCGTATTGACCACCCTCATCTTTTCATTCTTAGCCATTGTGTTAACTGGCTTCTCAATCTCACTAGAAAATATTTCAACTCCAACTCCCTTAGGCTCACAATTCTTACCTTTTACACTCTTGAATTTCACCATGTGATCACCTTTTGATTTGTTCTCATCAGGCTCTCCAGAGTTAGTACTCTTTATAAACATTCCTGCAGATTTTCCATTTGTATCCCTTGCCATCATGCCTCTAATTTTCACTTGGGCAATCATTTTTGCAGTAATCCTATCCATCTCTTCTCTAGAACGTCTTCTTAAATTTATTGGCTCAGAAGAAGAGTTCATGTTACATGTCTTCTTATCAATGTCTTCACTATCAGAAAAAAACCTCTTGATGAAAAAGGGCCTGATTGTGTCTCTTCACATTTACATCTGTGTCTTCATCAAAATCAAAATCATCTTCATATCCTAGATATGAAGTAGCCATGTTGCATCCAACATCATCTTGATCTTCTTCTTGATCTATCTCCTTCCTACCACAATCTTGATTTGCAGCCATAGAATGTGCAACCACACAATGCTCTATAGAATGAGGGGACTGGCATGCAACACACCAAGATATGTCCTCCATGACATTTATTGAAGCTTTTTGTAGAGGGCCAGGGACACCTCTATCATTTTTTCCTCTTACAATAGGGACAATAGGCTTTCCATCCTTCCATTGGGTGTTGTAGGGGTAGTTCTGCAATCTATTCTGCTTATTGAAATTGTTGTTGAACTGAGACCTTTCATTGGTAGGAGCACTAATGTTCCTATTTGTAGGTGCCTTCAAATCCTTCAATGCATTGAGCACCTTATCCAATTTATCTTCTTCTTGCCTCCTAGTTCCAACATTCCTATCATTTTATTTTTTGTATTTCTTGTCCCCAAACAACTTAGGGTCATCTCTCTTCCCACCCAACTTCCCTAATATCTTCATATTGTTCTCAATATTGATAGCAATCCTAAAATAATCTCTAAAAGTTCTTGGTTCCTTGTCCCTCAACAAGTATCCCATCTTTCCATCAAATTCATTGAAGTATGTGGTCAGATAGACATTGTCATCTAACCACATAACTTGAAATAACTTATGCATACCCTTCTGAAATCTCATGTTAAATTCAACTACAAACTCATTCTGATTTTTCCTTATGGTATTGAATTCATTCAACATGAAACTAGCATTAGGCCTGTCACCATACTGCTCTTTAAAACATCTCTCAAAGGAATCCCAAGTATCAATACATTTATCAGGAAGTCTCTTAAACCAATCTCTAGCATCCTCCACCAAAGATTGAATAAATAATTTCATGACTACATCCTCATGCTCTACCTCATAATCATTAAGCATATCAACAAATAGCCTAAGATGTTCCTCACAACTAATAGCATTATTACCAACAAACTTAGGTACCTTATCTCTTATATCATTTGGAAAAGCATTTGGGTAGCCTCGTATCCCATCAAAACTAATTTTCCTATAGCCTTCTAGTTGCATAGGTCTTCTTTGAAATCCTAAACTAGTGTTCCCACTAGAATTATTATTTTTATCTACATTCCCACCCACTTACACATTTGACTATCTATTAGGATCAACAAATGATTTGGTAGATACATTAGGAATTAGATTACTAGTAGTAGCATTGCTAAGTGGAACAGTAGTAGTCATAGATGGCATACCTAGTTCAGTAGTAGATGGACCAAGAGCATTTGCTGATGAAGCCCTCAAGAACTGGATCTTTCTTCTTTTCTCTGCAATAGTAGCATCAAATTTAGCTCTTTCCAACTCTTGAGCTAGAGCTTCATCCTCTTTTCTTTTTCTTTCTATCTTTGTATCTTTATTTGAATTGGGTGGTGGGACCCCTAGTATTATCAATGATTTGCTTGCTTGATGTCCCACCATCTTTTTCTTTCCTCTCTTACTGGTGGCAATAGTAGGCCTAGTGATCTCATGCCCATCTTTATCTTTAGGGAGGGAAGCATAACTTTGAACCTATCTAACCATAGGGCCCTCCTTATCAAATTCATGATCTTGCAGTAAGCACTCCTGCTCACTCCTCAAAGCATCAAGATCACCAAAGACATCATGTTGCAAAGTCTTAGGAGCAGAAGAAAGCATCTTGTTTTTCTCATTCATTTCATTAATCTTTCTAAGGAGAGACTATCTTTCTATTAGAGCATTCACCTTTTCAGCTTCTCTCTCCTCTTGTAACCTCTTATGTATGGCATCCTGCTCTACCAACTGCAACCTTAGTGCATTTAAATCATCTGGGTCTATCATAATGTCATCAGAACCTAATGACACATCCATATCAGTGAGACTTTGATATGGGAAATGGACTTGCCTTGGTCTCATGGGCTCCCTTCTAAAATTATCCTCATCAAGATCTAAATCAATCTCAAAACCCATCTCTCTAGCTTGTTCATCCTGACCTGCAGGCAATGAACCCTTGTCTTGAAATACAACCTCTGGGGTATCATAAAATTTATCTTCAGAGCAACCACCATTTGATCTAGAAACTTTTTCTTGTGAACCTTCCTCACTTGATAAAACTTGTGGTGCTCTACCTCTGGTATTTCTTTGTTCTCTTATGGGAGCACTAGTAGACTCACCATTCCTCCTGATCCAACTCTTCTTATCCTGTCTAGGTAACTGTTCCAGTGTAACCTCCAGATTTTTCTTGACAAAAGACCTAGTATTCCTCCTTTTGTCCATCTTTTACAATCTATAGCACTAGTTCTAACCTTTTGAGTCACCACCCACCAAAGTGGGAAATCTTTAACTAAATACAATAGGAAAACAAGAGTGCACTTTACAAACTTTTATGTCTAGACTCTCCCTAGCAGAGTCACCATTTTGTTGGGGACTTGGATGGGTAAATCAATCTAGTTAATAAGATTTTGAATTTTCAAGATAACTACAACCAGAGATTCTAACAAATATAATTTTTCATTTTTGTTCTCCCCAGTAGAGTCACCATTTTGTTGGGAGTTCCCTTTGATCTTCAACTTGTAGATTTATACTTTGATGGATAACTTTAATGATACTTTGACTCTATCACCACTCCAAAGTCTACAAGGAAGAGGGCCAATTAACAAGGATCAGAGAGATCCTCCTACACTTTGAGCCTTAATGCTCAGGTAGGTGTACCCTTGACTCACTTCTCCAAAGGAGTCTCAAAACAATATACAACTATGTCCTTTACTAACTAATTGAAATATTTTATCATTTAAATGTGTGTGTGATTGATGATGATGGACTGCTTCTAGAGAATAGATCAGTTCCTTAACCCATGGCATAGAGTTACTAAATAACTTATACCAACTGAAAATTTTAACTCAAACATACTTGAATTTGGGATAAGTGCTTTTCCTATTATCCCTCTCACTCACATACCAGGACAACAAATTCTTATCAAGCCATGAACTCACTGAAATTACCTAAAAGACTTTAATCCTAACTTTGTTAAGAACTCAAAGATAATTTCACAATACTCTTTGTTTACCATATGCTAACTCACTTTGTGACATTAACATATATGAGTGCAATATCAAAACAAGAAGACATACACCACTATGAGATTGGAATTCAACTATATTCTCATCAAAACTTGTAGAATCAATGCATTATTCAGACAACAATATGCAAAGAGAAACAAAAACCCTAAATCCAAGCTCTCCTTGTTCAGTATAATACCATCAACAACAAGCCTTACAAAATACTACTTTTTTCAATATATACCACCACTAGTCATCTTGGAATCCCCAAAATAGGATGCAACAAGCTTCATATGACTAGGGTTAGGGTTTTATCCACTAAAACAACCAAATCAGTAAAAAAATAAATGTAGGGGAAGAAACCTAGGCAACCAGGAGAAGACAAATCCCAGAGTGATCCTCAATCATGACAAAATCCCTCAGAAAGTACTAAGAACCACAAAAATGTCCAATTTGTCAACCAATTCGGCCACCTACAACACACCTCGAGCACAAAGAACATAGTACAAACCCCTGCAAATGATCATGGAACACCCTGGACCACATTGCAATAGTCAGAAAAACCAATTCTACCAGTTCCTACCGTGAAAGCATTCAATTTTGGTCCTTTCTATCACTGGAAACCCTCAAAAAATTTGAATTTGAAATACAATGGTCATTTCCAAGTGCCAGCAACAAATCAGCAGTCGACATTTGAAATTAGGTCAACTTTATATCATGACCATCAGATCTTTCCATTTCATGGGCTTTATGTCTTATCACTTAATAGGACCCCAATCATATTTGGCGAACTGGCGTCTGAAGGGAATCAGCCATTCGTGAAATACTTTATACTACTGCTAGATAGTTTAGCGATTACACAAACATAGTGTTCACTAAATCGCCAGCTTTTTAGAACTCTGCTACTTTTCTTCTCAAATGAGTGAAACCTTTGTAATATATCGGGACTGCCAAACATTTTATCCAAACTGTTAGACCTTTGATAACCCTGGGCTTGCCTAAAAACCTGCCACATGTCACCATATCATTCACTACAATTGCTCAATCACCACTGTCACAAAACACACTGACATGTCCAAGTAAGATTTGAGATCAACAGATGGTGCATGATCTCATGGGGTAGGAATATTCCTTGAGATCATGCACCGACCATAGATTGAAAAGCCTTCTCTACAGGCCCCATGAACAAGATCCTTCTCAGCAACACACTGACCAATGAGAGAATGCCAACTGCGCCAACATGGTAGTGGACCCACATCACTTTATCACCTCTAAGAAAAGTAAAATTGATAGCCAATGTAAGATATCAAACCTCTGACACATCCCATGAGAACTTATGCCCGTCATCAATTTTTTGCAGATGTCAGGACCCTCTGACAAGTTAGAAATTAGGTCCCACTAACAACTACCAACACATTGCATCATGGACCAATCAGAAGAGAAAACTCCAGAAACACATGGTGAATGGTCCCACGGACACAACCAATAAGAAATCTCCATTTGTAACACCTATTAGCGAACCCACAATAGTTGTCCTACACACATGGAGAATTAGACGGCTGGTGCATAATCTCAAGGGTTCAAAAGATTCTTTGAGATCATGCACCCGTTGTAGATTCTAAATCTTTGCCATCATCATGAAAGCCTAACCCCACCCTGCCATATCATCATCTCTCTCGGCCAATGAGGAACTACCATTTGTGCTTATGTGGCAGTGAACCTACCCGTTTAAAGTGTTATGTCATGAAAGAGAATCAACGGTCATCATAAGAACGTAAACCTCTAACAAAACCCTTGTGAACTTATGACAAACATAGGATTAAGATGGTGTCAGAGAGCTAGGCCCAGGAAATATTAAGGCCAAAACTATAGAAAAATTTAGCACAGGGACTTAGGAAGAATTAAATCATTAGGACTTAGGAAATATTAAAGCCCGCCAGGCGCTAGACTTAAGGAAATATTGAGCACATGGGTTTATGAGATTTAAGTGGCCTGAAAAGGTAACATAAAAATAGAATAGGGCCAGGGTAAAACAAAATGTTTTTCATGCAATGACTAGTTTTTAAAATATTTTCTTAGGGTTTAAGGCCAAAGACATGAAAAATACTACACAAACCAGGGGAGAGATGATGAAGCCATGAAATTTTTTGCATGTGCTAACAAGGTATTACTACTATCAACCAAATAATAATTAGGACTTGAAATGTTGTTGATACATGAAGATGGAAAGAAGTAAACAAGAGCCAATCAAGCATTGAACTTAACTAAATATACTAATCCCTTATTAGTGCCATTATCCACTGGGAAGATCTCAAATACAGACATTGAAACATGAACCAACTACTATCAAAGACTCATAGCCATAAACATAAACATTCCAGCCCATCCACTACTTATAGTATCCTTCTGTAGACAAATGAAAATGAATCTATGCCCTATCTAGAGTATATTTCTCATGATCCTAGATCAAGAACTAAAGACTAGAACATATACAAAGGTAACCCTATGCAATGGATCAAAAAATCCAGAATTCACAAGATTGACACCAAGGAGAGACTTGAAAGCTTGAAAAAATCATATTAAGTATGATGAGTCATGTACATGTTCAAATTAGAAAAGAGAGAAAACCACTTCAATAACCTACAAAAGACTACAGGGAAATTCTATTCAATCTACATAGAATGTGATATAGCCTACTACAACCCCCCTAGAACCAATCGAAATTAGAACCCTTCTAAATGATCCTAAAAATCCTTTTATAGGAACAAGGATTGCAACATGAAAAGGATCATTTAGGGAAAAATTAGGTCTGCAACAACTAGGTACAACAAGAAATAAAGAATGCAGGAAACCCAAGAAACCCAACTCAAGGTTAACTACGGATACAAATTCAATTGATTTCTTGCTGCATGAAACAAAAATTAAATGCCAGAGTCAGCCTGCACAAAAACATGCTTGTACTAGTCAAGGAAATCTTTGACAAACACCAAACCCTAGCCACCTGCTATCAAAAAATTGTCCTTTGTATTCATTCGGCATGGCACCCCAGGAAAGAAAATTTGATCTATGCAGCAACCCATGCCCCCCCTACATCATTTTCCAACTGCAAATGTCCTGGAAGAATTAATTTTGAACAACCCTTTTGTCCTATATGGCTTCCTACATCAAACCCTAGCGAAAACCCTACAGAGATATTTGAATTTAAAATAAAATGGCTACAGGCTCAACTTTAAAACATGACCGTTGATGCACTTTATTCCTGGTAGATCAGGCGGCTCATAGAATCACATAGTAGTTGAAGAAACCTTTAAAAAGTCTTTTTCCAAATCATTAACCTATTAACCAATGAAAAACAAGAACATCAGTGATGAATCAGCACCTTGGACCCACTCTGCATAAACCTTTAATCAAACGGTTGGCATAAGATCGCATAGCCTCAAAAGATTCTATGCAAAGATATGCCAACCATCAGATCCTCCACACTAGCATCCCTTTGAAACCTTCAAGCCCACTGACATATCTTCATTTCCCTCCAGCTCAACAAATCAGAATACAACACATCAGTAATGAATCACCAGATGACCCCAATTCTTGGCTAAGCACCTAACCTTGGGTCACTCCACGAACATGCGATTGAAGGAAAATCCAAGTCGCTTAATGCTTTATCTTAACCTCAGTCCGGTCAAGTGATTCAGCGAACAAAGCATTTCACTAAATCGCTGAGTCTTATGTTCAACCCTGGGTTACATTCTGTGAACACAAAAAACCTTCATTCGCTCATTCGCTAGATCTTTGACTTAACCCTTCATTAGGAAACTGGGCTTATATTTGGTGAATCAGTGACCAAAGACATTCATGTATTCGCTAAAATATTTAGCACTTCGTCATATTATTATGAGAATAAGTGATCAAAGGGAACTTTATCAGAGCCACCAATCATTTTGTCAGAGCTGCTAAACCTTAGACCCCTGCCTAGGCCCGCACTATGCCATCTGTCATCATGTGATTCACTGTACCTACCCAGTCACCACTGACAAAGGACCCACAAATAGCTCTGCGTCACTAAGATTCTGATTCCAAATCGATGGCTAGTCTCATGCCGTCATGAGCTCAAAATATTCTATCAGATTATGCACCCACCATCGATCTCTTCCCTCTGCTGCTTGAAGAGTCTGGCCCCATTGACACATATCCACATCATTTCCATGCTAACCAATGAGAAGATTCCATTTTAGCACAGCTGGCAGTGGACCCACTTCAAAGAAATGTCATGTCATAAAGAAAGATCAACAGTCATCTTAAGTTCGCATGCTTCGGACAATGAGAAGATGCGCCCACTGTTAGATCAAGATGGTGTTAGAGAGTCTAGGCCTGGGAAAATATAAAGGTCATCTGGAATTTTAAGCTTAAGGAAATATTAAGCACTGAGGACTTAGGGAAAAATTAAAAGCACTAGGCGGATAGACTTAGGAAAAATTAACGAGGGGACCTAGGCATAGACATAAAGTATTAAAGGGGACCCCAACGTAAAACCTAACCACATACATGCGAAGTGGTCATCACAATTTAGCACATGGGTATTTTAGGGCTTTAGTGGCCTAAAAAAGTAAGACTAAATTAGAACAGGGCTGGCATAAATTAGGGTTTTTTCTTCAATGGCTAGATTTATGAATTTTTGCCTAGGGTTTCAAGCCAGAGATAGGAAAATCACTGCAGAGACTAAAGGAAAATAGATGAGACCATGAAATTTTTTGTAGGTGCAGACCATTTTCTAAGGGTTTCTACTATGATGTGAAAATGGGCTAATAGGGTGTACCTAATACAGTGAGAAACAATACTCTTACAACACCAAGACTAGATTTGAACAACAAATGATAGTAAGAAAGTACTAAATGTAAACCAAACATTCATTGACCCTCCATTGCTATGGATAAGCTAACAATTCCTCAACCAAATTTTAAAAGTTTAAAACTGGTTCTTGATTCAATTTTGGTGATTGTAACAACCTTGATTAGTGTGTGCTAACAAGAGATCTACTCATTTAGATCAGTGCCTTATCCATTGGGCAAGAATTCCAAGACACATAAGATGTAAAGACTAGAAAATATACAAGATTCATAGCCATAAATATGTCTACCACAATCCTTACTACTTACAGAGAATCCTTGTGCAAATTAGGATGAATTCATATCCCACCCAAAGAAATATTTAATCTAATCCTAGATCAAAACTCAGGAATGAAGATACATACATAACACTTATGTAATGAACTAGAAAGTTCAAAATTCACAAAACTTGACACAGAGGAGAGAAAATAACTAGATATTTGTATTAAGTATGATGAATCCTTCCTGTGCATATAGTTTATCTCAAAATACAAGCTTGCAAATAATAGTTTAGACCTACAACTTTCTATCTTCCATTAACAAGCACTGAAGCAAAAATTCTTACAATCCTAACTAAGACTAGGGTTCACAAAGTATGCCTTTCAAAACACCTAACTCTGAATACCCCTAAATGATAATGAAAAATCCTTATATCATAATGATTGCAACAAGAATTTGATCATTCCAAAAAAAATTTAAAACACCCAACCACTTTCAATCAATTGAATTACTATAGGCAAGACATGCCCCCAGCACAAGGCCATTGAGACCAAAGTAATCATCAACCTTAGCCACACTCTAGCCAAGTACCTCACAAGGATAAAGAAATTATCATTAAAACTCCATTGATTGAGGTTGCATCAGAAATGGCATGAATTTTATATCAACTTCTCCTCGACAGAAGCACCTCAGGACACAAAATCAGCATGCGATGGCCACCATGATCCTAATCATAAATTTTCACCTGCAACTGAGCTAAAACATGACCAAATCTAATTCATCTTTATGGCTTTCTAGCTCGCTATTCCAAACCCTGTAGAAAACCCTAAATAGAATTTTAAATTTTGAAAAACAATGGTTACCATCAGATTTAAAACATGACCATTGATCAAATATTTTCTCGACACATCGAATGGTTCATGTTTAAATCTTCCCAGCTAGACTAAAATTTTATCCACATAAATCTCCAACTAATAGAAACATTTCATTAAAAATTGTGGTGCCTTAATAATCTTGCTCAATAGGATAGGTGTCAAATGGTTGCAAAAGGACAAACATTAACCACCGAGAAACTTTCCTTTACGACATCATGACCACCGTTGATCTTCCCCATATACACCAGAACTTTACCTTTTAATAAAACTGTGACCCCACAAACATGTGACATTATCTTGGACACACATCACCATGTTGCATAAGTGCAAAGACTAATAGGTGGGAACGTCTCCTTCATGGCTATGTGACAACTATTAGATCAACTTACATCTGGCATCCCTTTAACACGCTGAAACCCTCAGCCCCACTGACAAGCTCCATGTTACCATTCACTACGACCAATAAAAATCAAACATATCTACAACACCTAGCATCAGACCCACCATATCATCTGATGTGTTTTTGATGCAAAGGAGGGGGAAGGAGGGGCCAAGGAATGACACACCCTACCTGATCCATCTTGCTCAACAACATGCAGAAGAAAAAACAAAAAAGTGAGAGAGAGAAAGTAGGATCATTCATATATTTTCATTCAAATTGACTTATACATGTTGGGTTGTAAGGCCTTCCCAATTATGGCCTAATATTACAATGAATTACAAAAGTCCTCAAACATGTGAGGATCTGCCAACAATCTTGATTCTACTATATTCTATCTTCTCTCCAATCCGACTCCCTAAACTCTAACCAAACAACTATACTTATACAAGAGACTAACGAATTGATGCAGCCTTTAGATCCATAATCAAGAGAAGGAATAGTTAGGTCTAGGACCACACGCTTCCCAATGATGGATACCAACATTAAATCTGTGACCCATAATCAATGCACAAGTTGGCCTCAATAGAAACTCAAAATAAACTACTCGATAAGCAAGGATGACTAAGAAACAAACAAGCATCATCGAGTGCTAGTGAACCATCCAACTCCCCAGGAGATAACAAACCAAACTTGGTAACCAAAGGAAACCGACCAACTATCAAGCCAACTCGGTCAAAGAAGGAACCAAGCAACACAAATAAACTTCAAAATCTTTTTGGTGACACAGGATTGCCAAGGACTTGAGATGCTCCTACATCAGACACCTGTAGTTATTTAGAAATGATTCTCTGAATCATTCAGTAGGTATGATCTGAGCTGCATCCAAATCAGACTATGAAATCCATGAACTCTCTTCAATCGGTCTATTCTTCCACTTTACCAGATATTCCATATACTATTTACCTCTTCTTTCTTTGCTAAACCTTTGCTCCAAAATATGTTCAACTTCTTCATTCTACTTCTTAGGATACTCCATCAGTACTATCATGTCTTCTTCAGGTTCATGATACTCATACAAATTAGTAATGTTAAAGATTAGTGATATGTCCATGTCATCAGGTAACTCAATCTCATATGCATTTCCACTGTCAAATTTCTTCAAAATATTGCAAGGTCCAAACTTCTTCATCTTCAGCTTCCCATATGTTCCAACAGGAAATCAACCTTTCTTCAAATGAACCATCACTTCATCACCAACATCAAAAGTCTTATGTCTCCTTGATCTATTAGCTCTATCTTTGTATTTTTGATTGCTCTCTTTTAGCTTGATTTTCACATCTTCATGCAATGTCTTCATGTACCTAGCAAACTTCACTTCTTCAACACTTCTCTTACTTTCATCATCAATGTCTCTCAAATCAAATATACCTCTCAGTTGTATGCCATTCACAATCTCAAAGGGTGTTTTTCTAGTACTCCTATTCACTGAATTATTATATGCAAACTCTTCTTGTTCCAACATACAATCCCAATTACTAGGTGTGTCTCCAACTAAACATCTCAAAAGATTTCCCAAACTTCTGTTTACAACTTCTATCTGTCCATCAGTTTGTGGGTGAAATGTAGAACTATATTTCAACTCAGTGCCAAACTTTCTCCAAAGGGTCTTGCAAAAGTATCCAACAAATTTACTGTCTTGGTCAGAGATAATACTCCTCGGTAATCCATGCAATCTAACAATTTCTTTAAAGAAAATATCTATTACATGTACTGCATTTGATGTCTTTCTACAAGGTATAAAATGTGCTATCTTTGAAAATCTATCTACCACAACAAATATAGAATCATTACCTCTTACTATCTTCAATAAGCCAAGAACAAAATCCATACTAATGTCAGTCCAAGGTTCCTCAAGTACAGCAATCAGTGTATACAATCCAGTATTCTGACTTACTCCTTTTGCAATTTGACAAATTCCATAACTTTTCACAAATTTTTGAACATCTTTATACAACTATGGCCAAAAGTATTTCTCCTTAAGAAAATTCAAAGTTTTATCAATACCAAAATGTCCAGTCAAACCACTACTATATTTCTCCTTTATCAAATTAGTTCTCCTTTGTCCTCTTAGTATACACAAATGAATACCTTTAAACAACATACCTTCTTGGATAAAATATTCTTCCCATTTTATACTCAGTTGATCTTGAATAGGTGCTCTGCACTTTCTCCATGGCTCAAAAAATTAGGATCAGTTTCATACAAATCTCTCATCTCATCAAAACCAAGAACTTCAATTTTCATCTGTCATCAAAGATCTTCTTCTACTTAATGCATCAGCAACCCGGTTAGTGACTCCACTTTTATGTTTTCTCACAAATATATAACTCTACAAATACTCAATCCATTTCATATGTCTCTGATTCAACTTATACTAACTACCCAAATATTATAAGGCCTTATGATCAATATATAACACAAATTCACTTGGTATCAAATAATGTATCCATTTCTTCAATGCTTGAACAATAGCATAGAATTCTTGATCATACACAGAATATTTCCTTCTAGCATCATTCAACTTTTCACTATAGAAAGTAATAGGTTTACCTTCTTGACTCAACATAGCTCCAATTGCACTTCCACTTGCATCACATTCCACTTGAAATACCTTATTGAAATCAGGCAATGCCAAAACAAGCAATTCAACAACCTTTTGCTTCAGGGTCTCAAAACTCTTATCAGCTCCATGTGTCCATTTGAATTCTCTTTTATCTCTTGTCATAGTCTCAGTCACAGCATTACAAATTGAACTAAAATTCCTTATGAACTTTAGGTAGAAAATTTCCAAACCATGAAATGATCTTACCTCACTAGCATTCATAGGTGTAGACAAATTCAAAATAGCTTCAACCTTTTCAGGATCCATCTTCAAACCATCAGCTAAAATTACAAGTCCCCAAATACACAATCTCTTCTTTCATGAATTAACACTTTTTGAAATTTATTAGCAACTTTTCTTCTTTCAACCTCTGCAAAACTTGTTTAACATGCAAAAAATGTTCTTCTCTGGTCTTACTGAATATTAGAATATCATCAAGATATACAATCACAAACTTACCCAAGAATTTCTTCAAAACTTCATTCATCAACCTCATAAAAGTACTTGGTGCATTAGTTAAACCAAAAGGCATAACCAACCATTCATACAAACCTTCTTTTGTCTTGAAAGCAGTCTTCAATTCATCACCTTCTCTAATTCTGATCTAATGATACCCACTTTTCAAATCAATTTTGGTAAAATACTTTTCTCCAGTCAAACTATCCATTATGTCATCCATTCTCGGTATAGGAAACCTATACTTCATTATTATCTTATTGATTTCTCTGGAATCAATAAACATTCACCATTCTCCATTCTTTTTAGGTGCCAATACCACAAGTACTACATAAGGACTCAAACTTTCTCTGATCAAACCTTTATCTAGAAACTCTTGAATCTGTCAGCTCAATTCCTGATTCTCAGTAGGTGTCAACCGATGAGGTGCCTTTTTCGGTAAACTAGCTCTAGGGATTAGATCCATACAATGATCAATGCTTCTTTTCAGTGGAAAACCATCAAGTACATTATCAAAAAAGATATCACTGTACTTAGTGAGTAGTTTATCAATCTCCTCAGGAATACTATCCTCTATTTTCTTACTCGGTTTGTTAGGAATCACAATAAAACATACATCATTCTTTTTCAAATCCTTAACAAATTTTCTTCCTTCAATAAAAAAAAATTTCACAAATGTGAAAACATTACTAACAGGTTCTTCCATCAAAGGAAACAAGATTTTTTTTCTTCCATCAGCCACAATAGTATACTTATGCAATCTCCCATCATATATAGCATGTCTATCATATTCCCAAGGTCTACCCAACAAAATATGACAACAATACATAGGCATGATATCACACAACACCTTATCATAGTACTATCCAATTTTCAAATTCACATAACATTGTTCACTTACCAAGAGTGTATGCTGATGTTTGATCCATGAAATATGATAGGGATTTGGATGTTTCAACCTTTCCAACTACAAATTTGTGACCATTTCCTCAGATGCTAGATTCTTCGAGCTACTACTATCAATGATTACCATCCAAAATTTTTAAGAAACTCTACATCTATTCTTGAACAAACTTTTCCTTACTGAATGTTACTTTTTACTTTCATTCCACAATGCTCTCCTTACCATCAATTTATTTTCCTTCTCAGGTTCATTCAATGACTCCTCTTGCACCAAAGCATTTCTACTATTGTTAGTCTCAAGATAAGTTGATGGTATTTTATTCTTAGAAAGCAAAGATCCCCAAGATAACTGAGAGGGGGGGGTGAATTAGTTATCTGATAATTAAACCATTTATCAACTTCAATATCAACTTCAACAGCTTTAAACCATATAATCAATGCAGTAATCAACCATAGAAAGATAATATAAACAATGACACAATACACAAGATATGTTAACTAGGGAACCTCTTGATCAAAGAGTAAACCTCGGTGGGAATGATGCCCACAAAATGATGTAATAATATGAAAGTTCCTTGTGAAAGGATGGACCCTATTAGCAGTCTTATGAAATACATTTAGTACTTATGAATCTCTATTAGGAGATTTTGAATCCCTGTTAAAAGATTCTAACCCTGTTAGGAGTTATGGAAGATAGAAGGACCCACTGCCCAAACAGCTTCAAGGCAAGATCTCTGAACTCACTGTCCAAAAGATATTAAGATTATTCAATAGAATAATATGAAATATGTTACCTCCTTCACATTGTGCCAAAACCACACTCTCTACTACACAAGATCATAAATCTAGATCTCTGTACTTCACAAGTCTTCCTTAATCATTGAATTAGCTCTATTCTTCACCTCATGCATATATTCACATCACAACTTTCACAATTTCATATCACAACTATTAAAATCCCTTCAAAAAAAGGAAAACATTCCTTCTTTTATACCACACACAAATAATTACAAATGAGTCGGCATGCAAATACAAAATAATAATTTCAGCACGCTACATCAAAATTACATAAAAACTGTCAGCTTCCAGATACAATAAGTTTCCTATCATGTGACCTCAAAGTTTTCATTGTGAACCACATCACCACTAATGAGTCTCAAACTTCCCTTTAACTATGCAGAATTAGATTCCATCCCGGTTAGGAGATATCCTCCGATTACCAAAAACTGCTACTCAGGAACACTGCCAGAATACTGCTTCCACCAAAATGCTTATAACTTTCATGAATGAATGAATTTATTTTTGTGGTATTAACCATAGGTTAATAACACACCAAAGAATGTACCATCAACTGTGCATAACTCAATTTTCAATATAACATGTGCGCAAAAGAAAACTATGCCTGTTTCTCTGCTAAACTCCATAATATCACTATGTTGACATCAATGTCCATCAACATCTTCTTCATCCAAATTATCTGATTACAATTGTTTTTTGTTGCTACATATTCTACTTCTGCTATACTTTATGAGGTACAATTCTTCTTTTTGGTCAACCAAGAAACTAATCTTCCTCCAAGAAAAAAGGCTCCACCACTGGTGCTTTTCTTATCATCAACGCTGACTCCCCAATCAACATCAATATATGCACATAGGGTAAAATCATCAAAAGTTTCATACCACAGTCCATAGTCCATTGTACCTCTAAGACATCTCAATATCCTCTTTACTGCTACATAATGTGACTCTCTAGGTTCAGCTTGAAATCTTGCTACAATTCCAACTGAATGTTGTATATCTAGTCTAGTGTGTGTCAAGTACTACAATCCACCAATCATGGATCTATATTTCTTCTACTCAACTGTTGGTGTCTCATCTTTACTAGATATTTTATGTCCTATAACCATAGGTGTTCCAACTAGTTTACAATTCTCCATACCAAATATTTTCAACAAATCATTCAAGTACTTTGTCTGACTTACAAAGATACCATCTTTATTTTGTGTTATTTGTAATCCCAAAAAGTATTTCATTTCTCCAATCATACTCATTTCAAATTCTGTCTTCATCTCATCAGCAAATTTGTCACTAGCTTCATCTTCTCCTCCAAAAATAATGTCATCAACAAAATAACCAAAACTAACAATCCATTCTTAATTTCTTTTTTGTATAAGTTACTATCAGTTGTTCCTTTTGTAAATCCCAATTTTAACAAATACCTATCCAATCTAGCATACCAAGTTCTACATGCTTGCTTTACTCCATAAAATGCTTTCTTTAGTTTACATACCATGTCTCCTTCTTGAGTCAAAGGAAAACCTTCAGGCTGCTCAATGTAGACTTCTTCTAATTCACCATTCAGAAATGCTGACTTCACATCCATCTGATACACTTTGAATTTCTTAAATGCTGCATAAGCCAAAAATATTCTTACCGCTTCAAGCCTTGCCACAGGAGCAAAAGTCTCTTCATAGTCAATTCCTTCTCACTGTGAGTATCTCTTACATACCAATCTTTCTTTGTTTCTAATTACTTCTCCTTGTTCATTCATCTTGTTCCTAAATACCCATTTAGTTCCAATCATATTTTTGTCTTTAGGTCTAGGGACCAATTCCCATGTCTTGTTCTTTTCAATCTAATCCAATTCTTCTTTCATAGCTTTAATCCAATGTTCATCTTCACAAGCTTCATTAGTAGACTTAGGTTCAATTTGAGAAATCAAACATAAATGTACCTTCTTTCTAGTCATAAATCCTCTATCCAAACTTCCAATCACTTGTTCAATAGGATGATGTCTTGATATATACCTATTAGGTGTCATAGTCACTGATCTTTCTTCAATTGTAGATTCTTCTCTATTTTCTTCAACATGACTTTCATTCAGCAATTCACTGTCAGTCTCAAAAAATTGTTCAGTAGTTTCAATGTTAGGCTGAGGGTTAGTTCCTTCATCAGATTCATAATCAAGCATTCTTTCCTGAATTTTAAACTTCTCATTAACTTTTACATTTTCACTTTCAACAATAGTCTTAGTTCTCTTATTGTAACATCTATATGCTTTTCTTTTCAAAGAATATTGAAGAAAAATTCCTTCATCACTTCTAGGATCAAACTTTTCTATATCATCATCTCTCTTAATATAACATTTGCTTCCAAAAATTCTAAAATACTTAACTGAGGGTGCATGTCCAAACCATAATTCATAAGGTGTCTTGTCTTTGTCTACTCTGATTTGTACTCTGTTCATTGTATATACTATTTTATTCACTACTTCTCTCCAAAATGTCTTTGCTAAATCACCTTCAAACAGCATAGCTCTAGTTGCTTCAGTCATTGATCTATTCCTTCTTTCTGTAATACCATTTTGTTCAGGTGTTCTAGGGGTTGAAAATTGTCTCTTAATACCATTTACTTCACAAAAAGTGTTAAACTCTTTAGATGTAAATTCTCCACCTCTATCAGATCTCAAACATTTAATCCTCATTCCTGATTCATTCTCAACTTTATTCTTCATGACCTTAAACTTATCAAATGCTTCAAATTTTTCTTTCAAAAATGCAATCCACATCATTCTTGTAAAATAATCAACAAGAATCATAAAATACCTTTCTCCATAGAATCCTCTAGTCTTAGTAGGACTGCTCAAGTCTGTATGAACAATCTCCAACTTTTTTGTAGATGTGAACTTCTTGCTAGGAAATGAACTCCTTTTCTGCTTAGCCATCACACATTCCTTGCAAATCATGTTAGTAGGCTTCATAATGTTAGGTAAATCTCTTACTGCAAGTGTAGAAATTACTTTCACAATATTATCAAAGTTTATATGACAAAACCTTCTATGCCATAACCAACTATCATCAATCTTAGTCATCAAACATGTCATCTCAGTAGGGTTCATCGGTATTAGTCTTTCCATCAAGAGCAATAGATCCTATAACTTTAATCAAACAACGTGCATTGTTACCAACTCTAACAAATCCTCCATCATAATTGTTAAACTTTATGAACTTTCCTTTATCTCCAGTAATATGATGTGAACAACCACTGTCTATAATCCAATCAACTTTCTTTTCAACTTGGGAAACTAAGGCTTTTTGTTCTTTAATATTAGATTTAGACTTTTCTTCCTTAATTGCTACAAATCCTATGTCATCAAATTTATCATTATCACTGTCACTCAGATGTCTTTCAATTCCTTCTTTAATTTTTTCATCATTTGCATAATAACATTCTTTAGATCTTCTAGGCTTAAATTTTTTTCTATACTTCTTAACTCTCTTAGGACACTTAGATGCAAAATGACCATATTCTTGACAAGTCCAACATTTAAAGATTTTCTTACCATCTGGTTCTCTTTTCACAAGCAAGGCAATACCTTCTTCTTCAATCTTCTGATGCAGGAGCATCCTGGGTGTAAGAGCAATCTTGCATCACCCAAAAAAAAAATTTCTATTTTTGTATTCAATAAGGGTTATCTTGTGCAGAGTCACTATTTATGGAAACTTTCTATTTTTAGTAAGTTGGTCTTACGATCTTGAAATGTTCTAATTTTACATTTGGAGGTTCATCTCAGTCATATCAGCCTGCCAGCAAAGTTTCATGGCTAGATCAGGTCTAGTTTTGAAGATATTGAAGATTTTCGGTATTGGCAGCAGGGTATAGAAACTTTGAACTCAGTTTTGAAGGCTTTAGAGGCCCTGAATGAGGTCAAAAATTTGGGTTACAGGTGCTTTGCATGGGTCAAGCCTGTAGAGCACTTCCTGGTATTTCCAAAATGGGGTTATAATAGTCAATCCGGTCAACTGGTGATGACTTATGGTCTCCGGAAGTCGGGCCACCTGAAATGGCAAAAAATAATTTTCCTTCAAAATTTTTGTTCGGGTTTCAAAAGTTATTTTGAGCTGACTTTGATGTAATAAATTGAAAAATAAAATAATTCTAAGTTTGGTCGGCCCTTAGGGCTAAATTTCTGGAACTTTCTCGGGCGGTGGAAATTGCCTATATAAAGAAGGCCCGTAGTGTTGTTTGGGGCAGTTCTGGGTAGTAGATCTGGGTATTGATTCGAGGCTTTGTCCTACAAAATATTTTAAGGGAACTCCCACGTGGCTTTGCATATTGTAATTCTGAAAGTTTGTAATTCCACATTTGTGGAGATAATAAGAAGCCAATTTTCTATTCTTGCATATTATTGTTGTTGTTTCTCTATTTCTGTTATGTGTTTGTGGTATTAAGGGGAGCACCCTTCATCATCTTCTTATCTTCATTAGATTTGGATCTGCTACTACTAGCATAATCTCCATTCACACTTGTACTTATTGACAAAGTAGGTCTGATGCTAAGAGCACTAAATGCTGTCTCCACTCTAGGTAGTTCTCCTGATAATCTCAAATTCATCTCTGCTACTTCCAATCTTCCAAGAAGAGTCTCTCTTGAAAAGTTTGGTGTACAAGGTATCACTTGTTCAATCATTTGTGTAGTCTACCTGAATACCGGTGTCAATGTTCTCAAAATATTCCATATTACTTCATTCTCTATCTTTTCACCTCCATAAGACTTTATTCCTGCAACAATTTCTGACATCCTACCAATATAGCTTCTAATAGATTCATCTTCCATCATTCTTATGTCTTCAAATGCACAAATCCAATTATGTAACCTAGCTTTCTTTGCATGTTCATCACCTTCAAAAGTAGAATGTAAAGCTTTCCAAATATCATAAGATCTAGTTAAACCTTTTACCTGACTGTATTCATTCTCTGGAAGTGCTGATAAAAGTGCTTCTCTTGCAATTATGTTACACATGAATAGATCTACCTCATCTTTAGAACTTGATTCAAGACTGTCTTCTTCAATTATAGTTCTCTCATTTTTTGTAATCGACTAATAACCTCATCCTAAACACAAGAGATGTGTCTTCATCTTTTCCTTCTAGCTGTCAAAATTGACTTCATCAAACTTAGGGCTTTCTTTCCTAAAATACACCATGGATCTCCTTAAGTTGTTAAACTTCTCTTTCAAGGACCTGCCGCTCTGATACCAATTGTTAGAAAGCAAAGATCCTCAAGATAACTGAGAGGGGGGGAGGGGTGAATTAGCTATTTGATAATTAAACCATTTATCAACTTCAATATCAACTTCAAAAGATTTAAAACATATAATCAATGCAGTAACCAACCATACAAAGATAATCATACACAATGACACAATAACACAAGATATGTTAACTAGGGAACCTCTTGATCAAAGAATAAACCCCAGTGGGAATGATGCCCACAAAATGATGTAATAATATGAAAGTTCCTTGTGAAAGGATGGACCCTGTTAGGAGTCTTATGAAATACATTTAGTACATATGAATCTCTGTTAGGAGATTTTGAATCCCTATTAAAAGATTCTAACCCTGTTAGAAGTTATGGAAAATAAAAGGACCCACTGCCCAAACAGCTTCAAGGCAAGATCTCTGAACTCACTATCCAATAGATCTTAGGATTATTGAATAGAATAATATGAAATATGTTACCTCCTTCACACTATGCCAAAACCACACTCTCTGCTACACAAGATCACAAATCTAGATCTTTCTACTTCACAAGTCTTCCTTCATCACTGAATTAGCTCTATTCTTCACCTCATGCATATATTTGCATCACAAATTTCACAATTTCATATCACAACTATTAAAATACCTTCACAAAAAGGAAAAAATTCCTTCCTTTATACCACACTCAAATAATTACAAATGAGTCGGCATGCAAATACAAATAATAATTTCAACATGCTACATCAAAATTACATAAAAACTATCAGTTTCCAGATACAATAACTATCCAATCATGTGACCTCAAAGTTTTCATTGTGAACCACATCACCACCAATGAGTCTCAAACTTCCCTTTAGCTATGTAGAATCAGATTCCATCCCAGTTAGGAGATATCCTTTGATTACCAAAAACCGCTACTCAAGAACATTGCCAGAATACTGCTTCCACCAAAATGCTTATAACTTTCATGAATGAATGAATTTATTTTTGCACTATTAACCATAGGTTAATAACACACCAAAGAACATACCATCAACTGTGCATAGCTCAATTTTCAATATAACATGTGTGCAAAACAAAACTGTGCTTGCTTCTCTGCTAAACTCTAGAATATCACTATGTGACATCAATGACAATCATAGTCATGAATGCAACAACCATTTCTATAGAATGACTACCAATGGCTTTAGCATTCATTCCTAACACAATTTATTTTCCTTCTCAAGTTCATTCAATGACTCCTCTTGCACCAAAGCATTTCTACTGCTACCAGCCTTCTTAATAGCATGTGTACATTCAAAAGATCTATGTCTTCCTCTCCACAATTGTAGAAAGTTCCTTAGAAATTCTCTCTGCTATAACCACCTCAGTGGTTACTATCTCTACCTCTATATGAACTTTCACCTTTCCACTCGATCTTGCCTTTATCTAGAGTTGTCTTTTCTGGTTCAGATCTACTATTTTCACCATAAGATCTACCTCTTCCTCTAGGGAATATACCACCTCAACCTCTTTGTCTCTTCTCATGTCTCTTGTTCAATTTCTCCTCACCTTTCAATGCAAATTGATTAGCCTCTTTAATTTTCTCCAATTTTATCAAACTAATTTCTTCTTAGATGGAAACTCTCAAACCATTTAATTATCTAGCAATTCTTTCCACATCATCATCATCATGTCCACATCTGATATCTAATCTATAGAATTCCTTAGTATAGTCCTTTACTGAGCTATCTTTTTACCTTAGAATTTTCATTCACCTAACTAGGTTAATCTAATAATCACAAGGTAAGAACTTTCCTTTCAATTTATTCACCATTTTATTCCATACCTTGATTTTGTCTTTGCCTTTCTTTTTTCGATCCAATTGTAGATGTTACCACCATAAGGATGCATGACCTTTCAACTTTGTGCCTACAATTTTCACCTTCTTTTCCTCAGATACATTTTCATACTCAAAATACTTTTCCATTTCAATGATCTAGTCTATCAACTTATCAAAATCCAATTTCCCACTATATTCGGGAGGATTGAAATGTGGTGTCAACTTAAAACTTGTCAAAGCCTTCAAGAATATTTCCTCACCCTAATCCATCATAGGTACAGGTTCTACTTCACCTTGTTCCACTTCAATTTCATCATCACTAACATCTTCAAGATGTCTACCTCTTCTATGGGCTATTTCAACAGCTTCTAATCTAGTAGCAAGTTGTCTCAACATGCCTGCTAATCCTAGATCTACTTCTCGCCTCCCATGAACCATCTTAACAACCCTCTACAATTGTAGGTTAGATCATAATCTACCACCTCACAAAAATTCAACTAGGGCTTCATAAGAAGGAACCTACAAACCTAGATCCATATCTCACCTCTCTTTGATACTACCTGATGCAAAGGAGGGGGAAGGAGGGGCCAAGGAATAGCACACCCTACCTGATCCACCTTGCTCAACAAAATGTAGAAGAAACAACAACACAGTGAGAGAGAGAAATTAGGATCATTCATATATTTTCATTCAAATTAACTTGTACATGTCAGGCTGTAAGGCCTTCCCAATTATGGGCTGATATTAAAATGAATTATAGAAGTCCTCAAACATGCGAGGATCCACCAAAAATATTAATTCTACTATCTTCTATCTTCTCTCCAAACTGACTCCCTAAACTCTAACCAAACAACTATACTTATACAAGAGACTACCGAACCAACTCGGTCAAAGAAGGAACTGAGCAAAACAAGATGAAATTCAAAATCTTTTTGGTGACAAAGGATTGCCAAGGACCCAAGATGCTTCTGCATCAATTTCTACAAGGTATAAAATGTGCCATTTTAGAAAATATATTGACAAAAACAAATACATAATCATTACATCTTATTGTCTTCAATAAGCCAAGAATAAAATCCATGCCGATGTCAATCCAAGGTTTCTCAGGAATAGAAATCGGTGTAAACAATCTAGTATTCTAACTTACTCCTTTTGCAACTTGACAAAGTCCACAACTTTTCACAAATTTTTGAACATCTTTGTACAACTTTGGACAAAATTATTTCTCTTTAAGCAAATGCAATGTCTTATCAACTCCAAAATGTCTAGCCAAACCACTACTATGTTTCTCCTTTATCAAATTAGTTCTCATTTCTCCTCTCGGTATACACAACTGAATACCTTTAAAAAGCATACCTTCTTGAATAAAATTTTCTTCCCATTTAGTACTCAGTTGATCTTGAATAGGTGCTCTACACTTTCTCCATGGCTCAAAAAAATTAGGATCAAATTCATAAGAATCTCTCATGTCATCAAAGCCAAGAACTTCAATTTTCATCTCGGTCATCAAAGATCTTCTTCTACTCAATGCATCCGCAACTCGATTAGTGACTCCACTCTTATGTTTTATCACAAATATATCTCTGCAAATACTCCACCCATTTCATACATCTATGATTCAAATTATTCTGACTATCCAAAAAATTTAAAGCCTTATGATTAGTATACAACACAAATTCACTCGGTATCAAATAATGTCTCCATTTCTTCAGTGCTTGAACAATAGCATAGGATTATTGATCATATACATAATATTTCCTTTTTGCATCATTCAAATTTTCACTAAAGAAAGCAACAGGTTATTGCACTACCACTTTCATCACATTCTACTTGAAATAACTTATTAAAATTAGGCAATGTCAAAATAGGCAATTCAACAACCTTCTACTTCAGAGTCTCAAAAATTTTATCAGCTCCATGTGTCCACTTGAATTCTCTTTTATCTCGTCTCATAATTTCAGCCATAACATTAAATATTGAACTAAAATTCCTAATGAACTTTTGGTAAAAACTTTCCAAACCATGAAATGATCTTTCCTTACTAGCACTCTCAAGTGTAGGAAAATTCAAAATAGCTTCAACCTTTTTAGTATCCATCTTCAAACCATTAGCTGAAATCACAAATCCCAAATACACAATCTCCTCTTTCATGAATGAACACTTTTTCAGATTTATCAACAACTTTTCTTCTTTCAATCTCTACAATACTTGTCTAACATGCAACAAATGTTCTTCTTTGGTCTTACTGAATATCAAAATATCATCAAGATATACAATCATAAACTTACCCAAGAATTTCTTCAAAACTTCATTCATTAATCTCATAAAAGTACTCGGTGCATTAGTTAAACCAAAAGGCATAACCAACCACTCATACAACCTTATTTTGTCTTGAAAGAAGTCTTCCATTCATCACCTTCTTTGATTCTGATCTGATGATAGCCACTTTTCAAATCAATTTTGCTGAAACACTTTTCTCTAGTCAAACTATCCATTATGTCATCCATTCTCAGTATAAGAAACCTATATTTCACTGTTATCTTGTTAATTTCTCTGGAATAAGTACACATTCACCATTATCCATTCTTCCTATGTGCCAATACAATAGGTACTGCATAGGGACTCAAAATTTCTCTTATCAAACATCTACAACAATTCTTGAATCTATCAGTTTAATTCTTGATTCTCGATAGGTGCCAACTGATGTGGTGCCTTATTTGGTAAACTAGATCCAAGGATAAGATCCATGCAATGATAAATTCTTCTCTTCAGTGGAAAACCATCAAGTACATTATTATAAATAATTTCACTATACTTGGTGAGTAACTTATCAATCTCCTTAGTGACACTATCTTCTATTTTCTTACTCAGTTTTTTAGGAATCATAGAAAAACATATATCATTCTTCTTCAAATCCTTAACAAACTTTCTTCCTTCCATCAAGAAAAATTTCATAGATGTGCAAACATTACTAATAGGTTCTTCAATCAAAGGTAACAATATTTGTTTCCTGCCATCAGCCCAAATAGTATATTTATGTAATCTCCCATCATATATAGCATGTCTATCATATTTCCAAGGTCTACCCAACAAAATATGACAACAATCCATAGGCATGATATAACATAACACCTTATCATTGTACTTTCCAATTTTAAAATTCACATAACATTGTTCACTTACCAAGAGTGTATGCTCATCTTTGATCCATGAAATCTGATAGGACTTCAGATGGTCCAACCTTTTCAACTGCAACTTTTTGACCATTTCCTCAAATGCCAGATTCTCTGAGCTATCACTGTCAATGATTACCTTCCAAACTTCATCAGAAACTCTACATCTGATTGTGAATAAAATTTTCCTTTCCAAATCTTCCTTATTACTTTCACACCAAATTTCTCTCCTTACCATCAAGTTATTTTCATTCTCAGGTTCATTTGATGACTCTTCTTGCACCAAAGCATTTCTACTGTTATAGACCTTCTTACTTGCATGTGTACAATCAAATGATCTATCCTTCTCCACAATTGTAATAAGTTCCTCAGAAACCACCTCTATTATATCCACCTTGGTAGCTACTGCCTCTACCTTTAGATGAACTTTCACCTTTCCACTCAATCTTGGCTTTATCTAGAGTTATCTTTTCAAGTCCAGATCTTCTATTTTCTCCATAAGATCTACCTCTTCCTCTAGGGAATCTACCACCTCTACCTCTGTTAGAAAGTAAATTCCACCAAGATAACTGAGAGGGGGGGGGGTGAATCAGTTATCAGATAATTATAACTTTTATCACCTTCAACAACATTTAACCATGTAAGAAATGCAATTACTAACCATACAAAGATATTCATACACAATGACATAATAACACAAGATATGTTGACTAGGGAACCTCTTGATCAGAGAGTAAACTTCAATGGGAATGATGCCCACAAAAGATGTACTAATATGAATATTCCTTGTGAGAGGATGGACTCTGTTAGGAGTCTTATGAAATACATTCAGTACATATAAATCCCTATTAGGAGATTTTGAATCCCTATTAAAAGATTCTAACCTTGTTAAGAGTTATGGAAGATAGAAGGACCCACTGCCCAAACAGCTTCACCGTAAGATCACTGAACACACTATCCAAATAACCTTGATATTATTTAGTAGAATAATATGAAATATGTTACCTCCTTACTATTCCAAACTGCACTCACTGCTACACCAGATCTCAATTCTAGATCTCTGTACTTCACATGTCTTCCTTCACAATTTCATTTTCACAACCTCTTAGGCTCTTTTCTTCACTTCATGCTTACATCCGCATGCAACCAAGACCATGCTCACACTTCTTTGATATTTCCAACTACTACAATAAGGAAAAACATTCCTTCCTTTATACCACACTCAAATAATTGCAAATGAGTTGGCACACAATTACAAAATAAAAGTTTCCATACGCTACATCAAAATTACACAAAACTGTCGACTTCCAAATGTAATAACTCTTCACTTGTGTGACCTCAAAGTTTTTTCTATTAACCACATCACCATCAATGTGTCTCAAACTTCCCTTTAACTACACAAAACTAGATTCCAGCCCGATAAGGAGATATCATTTGATTTCCACAAACCACTACTCAGGAACACTTCTTTTACCAAAATGCTCATAACTTTCATGAATCAATGAATTACTATCTGTGCTCTTAATCATAGACAAATAACATATCAAATAATATAACCTCAAAATTTCATAGCGCCATCTACAATATACCATGTGCGCTAATCAAAACACTGTCTACTTCTTTGCTAGTCTCCACAAGATCACTATATTGACATCAATGACAATCATAGTCATGAATGAAACAACAACTGCTACAGAATGACTGCCAACATCCAAAATTCATTCCTAACAATCTCCCCCATTGGTATTGATGGCAACATAGATGAAAAACATCCAATGTTCCAAAAATCCAATACCGTTGCATTGCTGCACTGATACTCTGAAAGTTCTTCAAATCTTCTTCATCAATCAAATCCTGCTTCATTATCCTATTAAGTTCTCTCCAACAGATGTTCTATATTTTTTTTCATGTATACTTCTCCCCCATTGACATCAATGAAAAAAATTTCATCACTATGTCAACAACAACTCAATGTCCAAAGACACTGTTTCAGAAAATACATTCACAAGAGTCCTCATGACTCAGCTTAGATACACATACTCCCCCATAGAGGAAGTACCAACATTGAATCCAGAAAAAGATAGGGCTCATATACAACTGGACGGATGCAATCAACTGCATCATTATCCAAAGGTAGGCTGGGGCATAACCCCAAGCATACCTCTTAGATACTCAAATGTATCCTTAGGAAAAGGCTTTGTAAATATGTCTACTATCTATTCCTTTGTGCTTGTGTACTCCAGTCTGACTTTTTTCTCAGAAACATTCTCTCTTACAACATGATACTTGATCTCCATATGCTTAGTTTTAGAATGCAATACAGGATTCTTAGACATACTGACTATGCTGGTGTTGTCACAATGTATGACAACAGGCTCAACAACTTTAATTCCAATATCCTTCAACATCTGCTTCATCCAAATTATCTGGTTACAATTGTTTTCAGCTGCTATATATTCTGCTTCTGTTGTACTCTATAAAATAAAATTCTACTTCTTGTTCAACCATGAAACAAATCTTCCTCCAAGAACAAAGGCTCCACCACTAGTTATTTTCTTATCATCAACACTAACTCCCCAATCAGCATCTGTATATGCACATAGGGCGAAATCATCAGATTTTTCATACCACAATCCATAGTCCATTGTTCCTCTTAAATATCTCAATATTCTCTTTACTGCTGCATAATGTGACTCTCTAGGTTCAGCTTGAAATCTTGCTACCATGCCAATTGAATGTTGTATATCCAGTCTAGTGTGTGTTAAGTACTAAAATCCTCCAATCATGGATTTTTATTTCTTTTTCTCAACTACTGGTGTTTCATCTTTGCTTGCTAGTTTGTGTCCTATAACCATAGCTGTTCCAACTGGCTTACACTTCTCCATTCCAAATCTTTTCAGCAAATCATTCAAGTACTTTTTCTGGCTAACAAAGATACCATTATTATTTTGTGTTATCTGTAATCCCAAAAAGTATTTCATCTCACCAATCATGCTCATTTCAAATTCTATCTTCATTTCATCAGCAAATTTGTCACTAGCTTCATCTTCTCCTCCAAAGATAATGTCATCAACAAAAATAACTATAACTAATAATCCATTTTCAATTTATTTTCTGTACAAATTATAATCTATTGTTCCTTTAGTAAATCCCAATTTCAACAAATATTTATCCAATCTAGCATACCAAGTTCTAGGTGCTTGCTTTAGTCCATATAATGCTTTCTTTAGTTTACATACCATATCTCCTTCTTGAGTCAAAGGAAAACCTTTAGGCTACTCAATTTAGGCTTCTTCTTCCAATTCACCATTCAAAAATGTGAACTTCACATCCATCTGATAGACTTTGAATTTCTTAAAAGCTGCAGAAGCCAAAAACACTCTTACTGCTTCAAGTCTTGCTACTGGTGCAAAGGTTTCTTCATAGTCAATTCCTTCTTGCTGCAAGTATCCCTTACATACTAATCTTGCTTTGTTTCTTACTACTTCTCCTTGTTCATTCATCTTGTTTTTGAATACCCATTTAGTTCCAATCACATTCTTGTCTTTAGGTCTAGGAACCAATTCCCATGTCTTGTTCTTTTCAATTTGATCTAGTTCTTCCTTCATAGTATTAATCCTATGTTCATCTTCACAAGTTTCATTAGTAGATTTAGGTTTAATTTGAGAAATCAAACATAAATGTACCTTATTTCTAGTGATAACTCCTCTATCCAAACTTCCAATAACTTGTTCAACAGGATGATGTTTAGATAGATACCTATTCGGTGTCATAGTCATAGATCTTGCTTCAATTGTAGATTCTTCTCTAGATTCTTCTCTGGTTTCTTCTCTAGTTTCTTCTGTAGTATGATTCTCATTCAACAATTCACTATCATTCTCATAGAATAATTTAGTAGTTTCAATGTTAGGCTGAGGATTAGCTTCTTCATCAAATTCATAATCAAGCATTCTTTTTTGAATTTTAAACTTCTCATCAACTTTAACATTTGCGCTCTCAACACTAGTTTTAGTTCTCTTATTGTAACATCTATATGCTTTTCTCTTCAAACAATATCCAAGAAAAATACCTTCATCACTTCTAGGATCAAACTTTCCAATATCATCATCTCTCTTTATATAACATTTGCTTCCAAAAATTCTAAAATACTTAACTGAGGGTGCATGTCCAAACCATAATTCATAAGGTGTCTTATCTGTGTCTGCTATGATTTGTACTTTGTTTATTGTATATACTATTGTATTCACTGCTTCTCTCCAAAATGTCTTCGCCAAGTTATTCTCAAATAACATAGCTCTGGCTGCTTCAGTTACTAACCTATTTCTTCTTTCTACAATACCATTTTGTTCAGGTGTTCTAGGGGTTGAAAAGTGTCTCTTAATACCATTCACTTCACAAAAGGTGTTAAACTCTCTAGAAGTAAATTTTCCACCTCTATCAAATCTCAAACATTTAATCTTCATTTCAGATTCATTCTCAACTTTATTCTTAATGATCTTAAACTTATCAAATGCTTCAGATTTTTCTTTCATAAATGCAATCCACATCATTCTTGTAAAATCATCAACAAGAATCATAAAATACCTTTCACCATAGAACCCTCTAGTCTTGGTAGGACCACTCAAGTCTGTATGAACAATCTCCAACTTCTCTGACGATGTGAACTTCTTACTAGGAAATGAACTTCTCTTCTGCTTAGCCATCACACATTCTTTACAAATCATGTTAGTAGGCTTCATAATTTTAGGCAAATCCCTTACTGCAAGTGTAGTACTCACTTGCACAATGTTATCAAAGTTTATATGACAAAACCTTCTATGCTATAACCAACTTTCATCAATTTTAGTAATGAAACATGTCATCTCAATAGGATTCAATTGAAATACATTACCTCTAGTTCTAGATCCAGTTCCAATTAGATTTCCATCTTTATCCTTTATCACACAAGTTTTCTCAGTAAACCAAACTTGATATCCCTTATCCACTAACTGTCCAACACTCGAAAGATTATGTTTCAATCCATCAACAAAGTAAACATCATCAGTATTAGTCTTTCCATCAAGAGTAATAGATCCTATACCTTTAATCAAACAAGGTGCATTGTTACCAACTTTAATTGCTACAAATCCTATTTCATCATTATTCTCAGTATCACTTTCACTCAAAGTTCTTTCTATACTAGCTTCAAGATCTTCATCATTTTCATAATGACATTCCTTAGATCTTCTAGGCTTGAAATTATTTCTGTACTTCTTAACTCTCTTAGGACATTTAGATGCAAAATGACCATATTCTTGACAAGTCCAACATTTAAAACTTTTCTTACTGTCTGGTTCTCTTTTCACAAGCAAGGCAATACCTTCTTCAATCTTCTTATCTTCTTCATTTCTAGATCATTTGCTACTGGCATAATCTCCACTCACACTGGTACTTCTTGACAAAGTAGGATGAATACTAAGAGCACTGAATGCTATCTCCATTCTAGGTAAGTCTTCTGATAACCTCGGGTTCATCTCTACTGCTTCCAATCTACCAAGAAGAGTCTCTCTTGTAAAGTTTGTAGTACAAGGTATAACTTGTTCAATCATTTTTTTTGTCTTCTTAAATACAGGAGTCAATGTCCTCAAAATTTTCCATATCACTTCATTCTCTATCTTTGATCCTCCACAAGATTTTATTCCTGCAACAATTTCTGACAGTCTACCAATATAGCTTCTAACAGATTCATCTTCCATCATTCTAATATCTTCAAATGCACATATCCAATTATGTAATCTAGCTCTTTTTTCATGTTCATCACCTTCAAAAGTAGAGTGTAAAGCTTTCCAAATTTCATTAGATTTCTTATAACATTTTACCTGACTGTATTCATTTTCTGGAAGTGCTTTCAAGAGTGCTTCTCTTGAAAGTATATTACACGTGAATAGATCTACCTCATCTTTAGAACTTGTTTCAAGACTGTCTTCTTCAATTATATTTCTTTCATTCTTTGTAATCAACCAATAGCCTAGTCCTAAACACAATAGATGTGTCTTCATCTTTTCCTTCCAGCTATCAAAATTTACTCGATCAAACTTAGGGCTTTCTTTCCTAAAATTTTCCATGCATCTCCTTAAGCTATTAAACTTTTCTTTCAAGGACCTACCACTCTGATACCAATTGTTAGAAAGTAAAGTCCACCAAGATAACTAAGAGGGGGGGTTGGTGAATCAGTTATTAGATAATTATAACTTTTATCACCTTCAACAACATTTAACCATGTAAGTAATGCAATTACTAACCATACAAATATATTCATACATAATGACACAATAACACAAGATATGTTGACTAGGGAACCTCTTGATCAAAGATTAAACCCCGGTGGGAATGATGCCCACAAAAGATGGACTAATATGAATATTCTTTGTGAGAGGATGGACTCTAGTAGGAGTCTTATGAAATACATTCAGTACATATAAATCCATGTTAGGAGATTTTGAATCCCTGTTAAAAAATTCTAACCTTGTTAAGAGTTATGGAAGACAAAAGGACCCACTACCCAAACAACTTCAGGGTAAGATCACTGAACACACTATCCAAATAACCTTGATATTATTTAGTAGAATAATATGAAATATTTTACCTCCTTACTATGCCAAATCGCACTCACTTCTACACTAGATCTCAATTTCAAATCTTTGTACTTCACATGTCTTCTTTCACAATTTTGTTAGAAATAGGAAATACTAAGAGGGGGGGGGGGGGTGAATCAGTATTTCACAAACTTTTTCTTTTTCCCACTTATGGATATAATAGATTACTTTAGTGCATAGAAAGATTATCAAGTTGATTAACAAACATAGTATTAAATAGAAACAACTCATAACACATCATATGTTCTTGAGGAAACCCTGGCCAAGGGAAAACCACAGTGGGGATGGTACCCACAAAGATCACTAATCAAAAGTATCCTGTTAGGGATATTGGAACCTGTTAGGAGTCAATTTACAATGTATAGTAGATCTATCCTGGTTAAAGGACTTTAGGCCTTGTTAGAAGCCTTAACCCTGTTAGGAGTTAGATTACAAAACTTGATCGCCAGTTGAGCTCACTGCCCAAACAGGTAATACAAAATGTTTCTAACTGTAATATGGTACTACTTACAACTTTGCATCAATATCCTTTTCTTCTATCACAATAAACAACTATCGCAAGTTATCTTTTCTTTCTTTTTACATCTCACTTCTATATTTCATTACATTTCATGTATGCCTAATATATGAGTTATTAAAGCTAATAAATTTACATGGTCAGCATCCAAAATCATTATCCAAGAGTAAACATCTAGGATGTCATCCCTTAATAATGTTAAGTCATTATTTTGACAAGCAAAAATAATCCCTTAACTCTTTTGCTAAAACTATCTCCAAAACTACTCTGTCTGCAAAAACTATCTTCGGTAAACTTTGAATAACTTTGTCCGTACTACTCCAAACTTTATGCACACTGGGATGGAGTATCCTCATACTCTATAGAAGCTTTATTTAACTACGCAAACAAAAATATTTCTCCAATGGACATCGCCAACTAATTCTTCATCGGGTGCTCTGTCAGGATCACTGTATTCAAACTTAGACAATTTCTTTCATCAACTTTGCATACATGCATTCCAGATTTTGCGCTCTCAATAGAGATCATATGTTTCCATAATGACAACATCTATGCATCCACATTAGCCAAATTGCCAACAAATTTTTCTTTCACAACCTTTTAGGCTCTTTTCTTCACTTCATGCTTACATTCGCATGCAACCAAAACCATGCTCAAGCTTCTTTCATATTTACAACTACTACAATAAGGAAAAAAATTCCTTCCTTTATACCACACTCAAATAATTGCAAATGAGTTGGCACACAATTACAAAATAAAATTTTCCATACGCTACATCAAAATTACATAAAACTATCAACTTCCAAATGCAATAACTCTTCACTCGTGTGACCTCAAAGTTTGCACTATGAACCACATCACCATCAATGTGTCTCAAACTTCCCTTTAGCTGTGCAAAACTAGTTTCCATCCTGATTAGGAGATATCATCCGATTTCCATAAACTGCTACTCAGGAACATTTCCTAAATACTACTTTTACCAAAATGCTCATAACTTTCATGAATCAATGAATTACTATCTATGCTCTTAACCATAGACAAATAACATATCAAATAATATAACCTCAACATTGCATAGCTCCATCTACAATATCCCATGTGTGCTAATCAAAACACTATATTCTTCTCTGCTAGTCTCTAGAAGATTACTGTGTCGACATCAATGACAATCATAATCATGAATGCAACAAAAACTACTACAGAATGACTTCCAACATCTAGCATTCATTCCTAACAACCTCTTTGTCTTTTCTCATGTCTCTTGTTCAATTTCTCCTCAAGTTTCAATCCAAATTGATAAGTCTCTTCAATGTTCTCCAATTTGACCAAACTGATTTCTTCTTGGATGGAAACTCTCAATCCATTCAGGTATCTAGCAATTCTTTCCGCATCATCTTCATCATATCAAGATCTGATATCTAATCAATAGAATTCCTCAGTATATTCTTTTACTGAGCTAACTTTCTACTTCAAACTTTCCATTTTCCTAACTAGGTTAATCTGATAATCACAAGGTAAGAACTTCCCTTTCAATTTATTCACCATTTTATTCCATATCTTGATTTTGTCTTTTCCTTTCCTATTTTTGTCTAGCTGTAGATGTTCCCACCACAAGGATGCATGATTCTTCAACTTTGTGCTTGCAATTTTCACCTTCTCTTCCTTAGGTACATTTTCATATTCAAAATACTTTTACATCTCAGTGATCCAATCCACCAATTCATAAGAATCCAATTTTCCACTATACTCAGGAGGATTAAAGTGTGGTGTAGACTTTAGATTTGTCAAAGCTTTCAAAAATATTTCCTCACCTTAATCCATCACTAGTGCAGGTTCTACATCACCTTATTCTTCCTCAATTTCATCATCACTGAGATCTTCAAGATGTCTTCCTCTTCTCTGTGCTATTTTAACTATTGGAGATTTTCCAGCAAGCTAGTATTGACTATATGTTTGTCATTGATGACAACATATGGAAAGTAGCATGCATGGAAGTCTTATGCAATAAGATTTTAGTATATATAGCATGGATATAATATTATCATGATATCATGGGCACAAAGGTTAACTATTAGTACAGATAGTTATACAACAGCTTGTGTCAACAATGTTCTTGATAGAGTAACATGCAGTGTTCTGTGTATGGTTGTCTGTACAATTATCATGGAGCCTTGCATGCATGGATTTATGTTGAAGACATATTAGTGATGTTACATTCATGGATGTAGATTCTGATGATTAGTAGAAGTGAAGTTATGCAGCCGCTATTCACCAGTAATAGTTTCTTGTGTTTATTCAGAAGAGCCGACAGAGATTTTATTGGTTCTGGAGTTGCACCTATAATTTGGTTATGTACCCTTGGATTTAGGCTTAGAGAAGAGTTAGTTATGTTTGGTTAAGAGAGCATGAAGTAATTTAGCTTGAGGAGAAAGATCCAGTTGTTTTGGTAGAGCCGACAGTGTGTAGCATGTGTCTACATTTACCTTATTGGGCAGGTCCCAGAATGTGTTGCGTGCTTAGTAGTGCCAACTGAATTGTTAATGGAGTTTTTTATGGTTTCTCTAATATGATTTCAAGGTGGTTCTAATAGACTAACTTGATTATATCATTTAGAGGAAATATATTTATAGGCAGCCATTTGCAATTGCTTAAGTGTGGTTCATAGTTGTGAAAGCATAACAGAGCAGAGTGTGTGAAGTGTTGAGCCATCAGAAGAAGGTCTATGTGACCAATTAAAGTGTTTATGTTATACATTATAACTGATCTAGACAATAGGTCTAAGAAGATCTCACCAAGATCTAGATATAGTGTGTATTTTTTATTCAAAAGGTTGTAGCCTTCTCCCCTTTGAGAAGTGAGCTCTCAAATAGTGTGTCCTCTCCCATAACAAGGATGATTTTAAAAGACTCCTTATAGGGTCCAACCCTTGACTAAGTCTACTATACTAAATATATTGTAAAGAAACTCCTAACAAGGTTAAGGATCTTCTAACAAGGATCATAATACACTAGTGCAGAATATTAGTGGGTGTCAATTCCCATCAGGGTTTTTATCAATTGGGTTTCCCTTTAACCAAAATATTGGTGTTGTGTTCAAGTTTTCTTTCATTGTATTTATGCTTTATGTTTAAGTATACTTAATTGGAAAAATAATTGAAACTTTTAGATAATTGATTCACACCCCCCTCTCAGTTATCTCTTGGGACTATTCCTAACATCAACAACTTCTAATCTAGCAGAAAGTTGTCTCAACATGTCTTCCAATCCTAGATCTACATCTCACCTCCCATGAACCATCTTGAAACCTTCTACAATTGTAGGAAAGATCATACTCTAATACCCCACAATAATTTAAATAGGGCTTCACAAGAAGGAACCTTCAAACCTAGATTCACAAACCTAGATTCACAAACCTAGATCTAGATCTCACCTCACTCTGATACCACTTGATGTAAGTGAGGATGGGAAGAGAGACCAAATGCACACCCTAACCAGATCCACCTTGTAGAGATCACACACAAAAGAAACATGATGTGGGAAAAGCAAGGAGAATCCAATTAATGATAGTCCTCATAAGTAGCCAAACACCACAATTCAGAATACACAACAAGATTTGCTTCAAACTCAAATTTTCATTAACATGCCTAGTTGTAAGGCCTTCTAGGTTAGGGCCAATTACAATCATAAATAGTTTTGCAACATTAGTAAGATCCAATCTAACTCTAGCTAGTCCATTTCTAAAATAGATCAAAAACTAATGGAAACCCTAAGGAAAATCTAAACTTGAGCATGCAAGCCACCAAGAAATCTCCTTGTCTCCAAAAAAATAACCATTAGCTCTGCTATTAAAAACTATAATAAATGAATATGATCTTCAAGATCTCATAGGATCCAATTCTAATCATTGACTTCCACTCCTCTAATATGCCCTAAAAAAATTTCCCAAATACTCCTTAAATACTAATCTTCAGCCATAAGTCAGCTAGAAGAAACAATTAACTCTTAAGCCAAGTCGGCTTCTACTACAAATAAATATTAAATGCAACAATGGTCAGCTCTCAAATATCCTTACAAACATTTAATTCTCCATGTCAACCTCTAAATCTACATAGGAAAATACAAGAAAAGCCACCAACAATAAATGCAACAAGTCGGCCAACCAAATATCCAAGAACTCCAATCGGTAAACTAGAACTACTGAGCACTAGTGAAACAACTAAACAAGAAAAGAAACATCAAGAAACATAGGCATGACTGAGCACAAGTTCCACTGAGCACAAGAAGTTCCATCGAGTTCCTTTAGCAATTGAGCTTCCTTTAATAACACAAACTGTCAGTTAAAGTTGTAACCGAGCACCACAAAACCAAAAGAACACACCTCCATGCAAATTCACTAAGTACCCTAGAATGCCCCTACATCAAACACCCCAGGTTTGAAAAGATGTTCATATACTGGAAGAACATCTTCCAAGATTTAGCACATAAACCCCAGACTAGTTCCTCACATATAAGTCCTCCAACTTTTCACCTTTCATACTCTTCCACTTCAGTTTCCTCTATCTTTTCAAGTCTTTCCTTGATAACACATAGGTTTGATCATGCATACCTTCAAGATCCACAAACTCAACTTGGCTACCAATACTTAGACTCCTCCTATTGAGTGTTGTATCCAGAAAAGGCATCAGGGAAAACTTCTTGTCATCCTTCTCAATAGTAAACACATTCTTCACACAATCATACATAGATTTACAATCATATTGCCAAGGTCTACCAAGCAATATATCACAACTATTCATCTCCACAATATCACATAACATAAGATCCTTATACTTACCAATCTGAACATCAACAAAACACCATTCTCTCACTTCCAGAGCATGATCATTTTGTAACCAGCCAATCCTATAAGGACGAGGATGTTTCATTCTATTCAAACCAAGTTTCTGAACCATGTCCTCAGCAACAAGGTTATCAGTACTACCACTATCAACAATAATTGTTGTCACTAGGGATTGCACCCGAGTATGGCTAGGTTTGGACCTAGAAATCCCATGAAACATGGGACTACTTTTAGGTTGTGGGTACCCTATCAGAAAATAGACCTTTGGATTAGGGGTCAGCTTCCCCTTGAATCACTTGAAACTTAACTAAACTTTGAAGGGAGAGAGAGAGTGCATGAAATTGAAACTAAAACTAGGTGATTCACCAAACTAAATAGATCCACAAACTGCAAAACACTCACAATGGAATTCAAACATAACTTGAGTATCACAACTTCTCCCTAACTCTAATTTTTCCCTTAGAAATAATAAGGTGCTGGCTGTAAATGGGAAGGTAAAATGAATTCCAAAACCCCAAATATGTTCAAATGCACATAGATTGATACTTTAGGAAATTAAAGTGCTTATGAGTATCTAAATGAACAAAATATCAAGTAAAGGACTAACTTTCATCACATTACATGACATAAAATCCACCAAAACAACTCATAAAATTGTAGGAACAAGAAGGACAATGGCTATGAACTGAATTGAAAGGAGCCAAAGTAAAACTTTCTTTTTCAGAGCTACAAGCATTCACCTCCAAGAAAAAAAGAATGAAGAACTAACCTCAATCACCTTAGTGAGAGGTATAAAAGAAAACCTAGGAATCTGCATAGAAACCTCCTCAACCTCCTAAAAATGGAAAACTCTACAAATAGGCCCATGAAGATGCCTCATAAAATTGGATGCCAGATTCCTAAGTTTATAGGGGTAGAGGGAAAAATGAGAATCCTAAGAAAGGTGGCCAAAAGACTACCCTGTCCCCACCAAGTCATGCTCTACAAATAACATTCTGACAATGGTTTATAAAAACACCATTGTTAGTAATTACAATGAAGTAGGCAATGATTTTCTCATTTGCATTTTTAACCCTCCTATGTGGATTTAATTATATTTTAAAATAGTTCTCAACCCAAAAATGGGGAAAACATATTTTAAAACATTTACATCTTTAAAAATAAAACCCACCTATTACAAATAGCAGCAAAAAATAAAAATTATTAATAAAATCTCAACTACAAAATGGGGGAGAAAAAAAATAATTAATCATTTACATCAAAACCCTATCCAAAGATGAGAGGAAGTGCTGGAAACATGCACTTCTCCTTATGGGACTTGGAAGGTTTCCATTCTTTACCTTGGCCCTGGCTACTAAACTGGAGCTTAGATTGGAAACATTCCACCTTTCGAGGTCTTTTGATTTTCAAGGCATCAACATTTGAGGTGGAAACCTAGGTTTTCATTCATTTCCATGTGTTCATTCCATGTTGATCCCTCCTCTTAAAGTCGAAGGAATTGCTTCTTGAATCTCTCTGTATTTGATTTTGAAATTACTGTCTTTGTATCTATGATGTTCACACATCTTTTTTTTTACTGTGAAACAAACTTGAATGCCACTGTAGGCACTCTGGTTTGGAGTTATATTCTTCTACATTTTTATTTTACTTTTAATTGAAGGAACTATTGGGGTGTACTGAGTTAATGGTTTTCACCTCTAGAGAGCCCATGAATCCACATATGTTGGCTTCTACATGCCTTGAAAGCTTGTGAGAAAAGCTAGGGCATTTGTATTTTCCATTCAAACATTATCACCATTCACGACACATAGATCATTGTGAGATATGATATCCTTGATTGCTTATGTTTTTGAAATCATGGCTTAAAAACTAGTCTTCTATTCCCATGGAAGAGATATCTAGATTCTTTCCATTTTCTCTTTCATGGCATCATGTTTTCATATTATCTTCACCATTGTGATAACATAGATTGAAAAATAGCTTCATTTCCTTGCTATTGTTGTCACTAAGGATTGCACCCAATTTGCTAAGTGTTAAAACCCAGAAATCTTGTGAAACATGGGACTACTCTCAGGCTGTGGGTAACCTATCTGAGAGTAGACCTTTGGATTAAGGGCCGGCTTGTAATACCCTCTCCTGTGATGATACTTGGATTTTCTGAATTTGACATTCTATTATGATGGTTAGAAGTATACATTTACATTTATGTTTTGTGGATGATGATATGTTTATTGGATGATTGATATGCTCATTTATGGTTATCATTTATATGTTTATGAGAATAGAAAATCATCTATTTTTTATATGTTTTATGGATCTAACCCGAGGATTTGAATCTAACCATTATCATGATGTGTTATGTTTCATGAATATGTGTCTGATGTGTTTTCATGACTCAGGACGAAGTCGTAGTTACTCACTTAGTTGAGGTCCACACGATGTATCAATCCTGATCATCTAGTTGCATATATCTAATTTGTATGTATATCCATATGTATCCATATATCTCTTCTTGGTGATGTAGGAGTGTAGGTACCAGGTATCATCTCCACTTGGCTTCACAAGTCTGAGCGATCCCTCAAAATCCTCGATTGTTGTTGTTGTTACGAAGATATCACCAAGTTCCACAGGAAGAAACTCTACCTCTGATCATTTTATCCTTACGTGGGGAGTTCCCGAGTCAGTCCCTTGTGTGGATGTATTATGTGATCTCTCGGTTTATTGGTTTTGTGGATCTTGTGGCTAGTTTCTTGTCTTTTGCATTCGTTGAGAATGAGGTTTTGAGTATGGTAGTTTTAACTATCTTCATGGTATGTTCAATTTTGTTAGTAGCTTATTGATGTGAGTTATTGTTCATTTGAGGGTATGATTTAGTAATTTATCTTTAGTAGTAGCTACTATTATACTAGCATATCTCATTAGGAACAAGTTGGTATGTGAATAAATCATGTGATTTTAATATCAATAAAAATAAATAATTTTATGGTATTATTTTATAATACTTATAATAACAAAGTGTCTATGGCAATATTAATAATAAATGTTTTAAATAATAGTGGTAAAATCTAACTTATGTTAGTAGCTACCTAATATATATTTTAGAATGTGGATTAGTGTATGAATAAATAATATTTTTTATAATAATGTTATTCTTAATATTTAATATTTTTAATAATGTGTCTTACTATGGTATATGTACCATAAGCATATGGGTGCACACATATGCCTATGAACACACACACACACACACACATATTATTATTATTATTATTATTATTATTATTATATAATTATTGTGAGAAGGAAAAATTATTTTAGATAAATATAAATCTATGTTATTCTCAAAAATGGTAAAAGGATTAGTAAATTCTATTACCATAGCTAAATAAATTAGTAAATTATTCTGAAGGTTAAAATTCTCTATTGTGTCATCCTCAAATTTAGGAGACATAGATTATAGTTATATTTAAAATTTAATTATCCCTTTACGGGAATGGTTTTACAAACCATATCATTAATGGATACTGGTGGATAGTTGCATTGGTTGGAATACCTGGGCAACTACTCCCCAATCTATTTACAGGAAAGACTTTCCTGTGTGTGGGGGTCGGAGAGGAAATTTTATTTGGAGGAGAGGCTTTATCTTTGATAGGATATTTCTATAGTTTAGAGAAGAGAAAGAATTGATTTTTCTCTAAGAAGGGGTGTATGAGATTTCTTCTGAAAGGAGTTGGAGATTTCCTGTAGGAGGAATTTGAAGGAGTGCTAGAAGAGATTTAGAAGCTTGATTTCTTCTGCATCAACTGATCTTCACAGGATTCCAGCTTGGAATCCATCCTGGGAAATAAATCTCTTTTATAGTATGAATGTTGTTTTTAAATTTGTTTGAATGTTTTTGTATTTTGTATTATTATTGTAGCATGTTTGTGCACTATTGTATTATTATTGTATTGTGTATTATTATTGTAGAATGTTGATACATTAATGTATTATGTAATAATGTATTATTGCAGAAGGTTGATACATTAATGTATTATTACAAAATGTTGATACATTATTGTATTATTGCAAAATGTGACACATTATTGTATTTTTGTTGATCGTGTATACATTATTGTATTATTTGTGCCAACCGTTTATACATGTAAGATAATCCAAAGTTAGTATTGTTTAATTTTTTGACATGAAACAATTTTTGTCATTTGTTTTGATCTCTGGCATTTGGCCGAGTTCATTGTTAGTATCTGTGTCATTTTCCCATTTTTAGATGCCATGTTTCTATTAGGGTTGTTTATGTTTATCTTTCTATCATCTAGCAATACGTGCAACACATGTATTTTATATTTTGTTATTTCTATTCTGATCAAACCCGAGTTATTGTTGTAGTGTTTGGATTAAGGTTTATGGAATCCCAGAATAGAATTAGTATTGTTTATTTTATTTTTTATTTTATTTGTTGTCATATTTTAGGAAGCTAAGAATTAGTATTGTTTAGCCGTGAATTAGTATTGTTTATTTTGTTTATACAAGTATAACATCTAAGTATAAGTACGATACTTTAATTTCTTATACTTTAAGTTATACTTGTATAAAGGAATTAGGTACCTTTTTGGATGATTGGAATAGGTTTCAAATTCCTAGGAGTTAAGCTGCAACTTCTAGATTTTAGATTTTTTTAAAAATCAAACTTAGTTAAATTTTAGGCATGCGTGATTTTTCAGAACATTGTGTTTTTGCATGTGAAATTTTGTGTCAACTTTAATAATGTTCATTACTCATTGATAATGGTTATATCCAATGTATTTAGTTTATTTAATAGGGTTAGGATGTGTGTAGGAAGTAGGATTAGGGTTTAGGATTGTCTAGGAAGATCAAGACCTTCTAGGCCTCCCTAAATGTTCCTAATTTTCCTAAACATCCCTAAAATATCTTATTAGTTTCTATTCTTTGTTTTAGTTCTCAAATGTGTTTATAATGTGTTTTTACTACATGTATTATGTATTTTTGATGTGTGGGTTAAGGGTATAAAACCTAAGAACACTAAGTGAGTGGCTCTTAGTGCTGGGTCGGGGCCCTAAGTGGCTAGAACCAGGATAACTGACTGAAGATTTATTTAATAAGTGAAAATTTAATTAAAATTTTGGGAATGGGTTCAAACACTAAAAATATTAATAGATACCTCTCCCATGCTAGGAGTGCTAGTAAAGGCTATGGATGGGAGTGGGAGAAGGTGGCTATGCGTAGGTACGATCGAATGGTGCTTGTTTGTATGAAAGGCATTCAGTTCCACATGTGCCTACTTGGGGGTCAGGGCCTGGAGAGGCTAGTACTAGGACAACCCAAGGGGTGAGGGCTATGTGATGATACTCACATAAGGTATTGCTTAGAGTTTCTACCAAGCCTTAGAACCTTTGGGAAAAAGATTTATATTTTGCTCTTCTTTTCATTTGCTTTTTGGGAAAGGTTACCCAACCCTAGGTATGGCCTAGCTATTCCTTCTTTGTGGACCTTGGTGTTTATCTCCTAGCATGGGGGAGTGGGCCTTTTAGGTATCCATGTGGTTGGGTGGTAAATGTTTTTATCGAGGTACCTTTTGCGGATGCATGCTTATGGATTCATGCTTACATAGTGTTTCAATTTTGAAGACTTGTACTTATCTTTTATGATGTAAAATTATTGTTACCTCCCAAGAGGAGATGAATGTAATGTAACTATTGATGTATTTCAAAATGATGTAATTGGAATGGGTAGACTTAGGAGAAAGGAAAAGGGATATCACAAACTTTATGTATATGATGTGTGTTGAAAAGAAAAGGATTTTGTAACATTCCAAGTTAAGTAGTATGTTTTTCATTATTTTTGATTAAGTGAAAAGCTATTGAAAATGAAATGTAATAATTTTAATGTATCAAATTATTTAGATGATTCTATTTTCTTTAAAAGTTCTATTGTTCATAAAGGGTACTTAGGAAAATAGATGGATTTAAATGGAAAATTGAAATGAAAGTACTTTGAATTTCTTTATAAAGAATCTTAAAATGATATGATGTAGTTTTCTTTAAGAAGTAAATCTTGTTGTTAGTATACTTACAAGACTTAAATGAATTGTTCATAAAATAGTAGGGAACCTTGGGAGGAATCTAAGTTTAAGTTTTGTTCACATAATTCTTTTAAAAGTTCAAAAAATTTCAAGAATCATTACTTAGGTTTTCTTTTACAAAGAGAATCTTTGCTCTCTTCCCCGGTTCCCTTGCGGGGCATGACATCTTTGGTATCATAGCACTAAGTTTCTATACTGGGGCCCAGGGAATTTGGCCCATGCTTCTTAAAACTTTTTATTCATTTAAGGAAATACTTAAACACTATAATTGGACTAGGACCCTTAAAACTTATGCTTCTCCTTACTTGTTTAGGATGCCTCGTGTGACCCATGGTAGAAAGGGAGGTGCATAGAATAATCCTCCTAGATCTCATCAAGAAAATTTTGAGAGAGAAGAAAGGGGGAACCAATCTGATAACCACTGAGGAGGTTTTCAAGGGGCTCAAGTAATGGAATTGTTACAATAGATTCTAAAGAGGTTAGAGGTAGGGCATGATAGAGGTCACCATGGGGAGACTCACACTCACCATGAAGAAAGGGAAAGGAGTCCTAAGAGGAGAGATCAGGTAGTGGAAGAAGATGCTCTATGTGCTTCTCACATGTGAGACCTCCTTAGGACTAAGACTAACCCCTTTAAGGGAACTCAAGGTGGATCTACCACTGAAACTTGGTTACTAGACTTAGAAAGGCTTTTCTCCATGCATCCTTATAGCAACAATACCAAAGCCCAATTTGTAGTCATTCACCTTAGAGACTTTACATCCACTTGGTGGGAAATAGAGAAAGAGAAAATTCACATAGATATTACCACTCTTTCATGGGAACTGTTCCTAGAACTCTTTCGAGCCAGATTTCTTTCTGATCACTGGAGGTGGGAAAGAGCCGAAGAGTTTCACAACTTAAGGTAGCTAAACATGTTAGTTGATGACTATGAGTGAAAGTTCTTTGAACTCAAGCTATACTTAGGATATAAGGATGATGAACCCATAATGACTCAACACTTCCTTAGATGACTCAATGGTCGCTTGGCCGACAACATACAAATGTTTGAACCTTAGATAGTTAATGATGTAGTCATCAAGGCTCATCTTGTGGAATGAAATATAGCCTTGGGGTTCGGAGGTCAAATAGGTAGCCAAGGGGGTAATGCCTTTCAGGCCAGATCAAGTTTCAAAGGGAATCTATCTCAAGGAACACATAGATCTAAAAACTATCCTCCTAAAGGAAGTTAGAACCACTAGAAAAGGAAGTTTTACAACAATAGAAACAACAACAGAAATTACAATGGCAACAACAATAAAAATGGGGGTTCTCAATCCAATAATCCTTCCAACTGGTAGTGTGCAAAGCAATACCCGAACCCTTAGCCAACTCAAAGTATGCCTCATAACTCTAGTCGAGGTAGCTATCAGTAGTCCAGTGCACCTTCCACACGAAGGAATTTTGGTAAGAACACTAGATGTTACTCTTGTGGTCAACATGGGCACATTGCAGTTAATTTCCCTCAAAAATCTACCCCAGCAGCTAGCTATAGAAAAGCCTCTTCAGAACCAACAGTAGGTAATGCAAGCAAAACTCATTGAGTATTTGCCACCTTAGACCATGGACAAGCCAATCATCAGGGAGCAGTCATCAAAACCCCATGTTTGTTAAGGGGTATCTCTATCACCATACTATTTGATTCAGGAGCAACAGATTCTTTTATTTCACCTTCTTTAGTAGAGAAATGTGGGCTAAAGGTAGTAAGGCAAGAAGATAGGTGGTAGGTTGAGCTAGCCTTCAGGGTATGAATAACCTCTGACTCTTGTGTCCAGTGTTGTAAGTTAGAGCTTGGAACTTTATCCACCTTAGTAGATCTTTGAGTAATTCCTCTAGGCTCGTACATAGTAGTTTTGGGTATGGATTGGTTGGATGCTCACAAAGCCACTTTGGATTGTAGAAATAAAGGCATTCAATGTTTAGATGACTTAGGAGAGCCTAAGAAGATTTTTGGGGTGCAACTACCCATCTCTCTCTGCATGATTTCTGTGATGCAGCTCAAGAAGTGCATGTGCAAAGGATGCCAATTATTTGTAGTCTCAGTAGAGGACCTAGACCAAGGAGAAAGTAGGGAGGTATCACTAGATCATCCCTTATTACAGGAGTACTTGGATGTTTTTCCCAAAGAAATTCCAGGAATGCCACCCAAAAGGGACATAGACTTACAAATTGAGTTGGTTCTAGGAGCAAAAGCAATCTCTAAAGCTCCATACCATATGACCACATAGGAACTTGAGGAACTCAAGCTTTAGTTGGAAGGGCTCTTGGAAAAAGGATTTATCAGACCTAGTGTGTCACCATGGGGTGCACCAGTGATATTTGTGAAGAAGAAAGATGGCTCTCTTTGATTTTGCATTGACTATCATCAACTCAAAAAAGTCACGATCAAGAATTGGTATCCCTTACCCCACACTGACAATCTATTTGATCAAATGAAAGGGGAAAAACTATTTTCAAAAATTGATCTCAAGTTAGGATACCATCAACTTAGAATTTAGGAAGCTGATATTCATCAAACAACTTTATGTACCAGGTATAGTCACTATGAGTTTACAGTGGTACCATTTGAGTTAACGAATGCACCTTCTATATTCATGACCTTAATGAATGGGGTTTTTAGAACCTACTTGGATAAATTTGTGATAGTATTCTTAGATGATATCTTAGTGTTCTCTAAAACTCTTGAAGAGCATGAGGTTCATCTTCACCAAGTATTGTAGTGCCTTAGAGAAAATCAACTTTATGCCATTGTAGAAAAGTGTAAATTCTTTCATATAGAGGTTAAGCATCTTGGACACATCATATCAGGAAATGGCATTGTTGTTGATCTAGCCAAAATTCAAGCCATAGTGGAGTGGCCAACTCCGACTAACATCCTTGAAGTTTGTAGTTTTATGGGACTAGCTCGGTATTACAGATAGTTTGTTAGAGAGTTCTCTCAAATATCTCATCCCATTACTTCCTTGCAAAGGAAAGGTAAGAAGTTTGTTTGGTCAGAAAAATGTGAGGCCTCTTTCCAATGTTTGAAGGAAAGATTAACTAGTGGTCCAATCTTGGTGGTTCTTGAACCATCAGCAAACTTTGTAGTTTGCACAAATGCCTCACTAGAAGGGATTGGGGTGGTTCTTATGCAAGAGGGAAAATTTGTTGCTTATGAGTCTAGGAAACTTAAAGATCATGAGCTCAACTATCCCACCCATGATCTAGAACTTACAGCAGTAGTTCACACCTTAGTAAAATGGAGACATTTTTTGTTGGGTCACAAGTTTGAACTCCAAATAGATCATCGAAGCCTTCAGTACATCTTCTCTCAACCTAACCTCAATGATAGACAATGAAGGTGGATGGAATTCTTATGTGAATATGAGTTTGAGGTTAAGTACATCTAAGGGAAGATGAATGTGGTGGTACATGCTTTGAGCAGGTGCAGACATGTTTTATCAGGGAGGCTCTCACTTCTGACTCTTGGTTTCAGGAAGTTGAGCTAGAAATAGAGTCAGGAAGACCCTTGGAAGGTCTCTTCTTAGGATATTCCTTAGATACCCTTGGGTTGTTGCGATAAAACAAATATAATCTATGTTCCCATGGAAGGAGATCTTCATGCACTTATCCTTTTAGAAAGCCACAAGGCTCCCTATTCAGCACATCCTGGGGTGAAGAAAATATATGATGACCAACGCTAGTTTTACTATTGGTCAAGAATGAAGAGAGATATTGCATAATACATAGCTAGATGTTTGGAATGTTAGAGAGTGAAAGAAAAGCATCAACATCCCACTAGTCTTTTGCAACCTCACCTAGTGCCAGAATGGAAATAGGATATTATTTCCATGGATTTTATTGTGGGACTTCTAGTTACTCCCAGGAGACATGACGCTATCATGGTAATAGTTGATAGACTCACCAAGGTAGCCCATTTTTCTCCCATGCAGTCCTCCTACTCATTAGCTTTAGTAGCCAGAGTATTCATGAAGGACATTGTGAGACTCCATGGTATTCTTAGGAAAATCATATCTGGTCATGATCTAGTATTCACATCAGCTCTTTAGACTTCACTCCAGCACACTTTAGGGACTCAGCTCAACTTTAGTTTAGCCTATCACCTTGAGACAGATGGGCAGATAGAGTGAGTCAATTAGGTTCTTGAGGACATGCTCAAAATGTATGTTATGGATAGACAAACCCATTGGGAAGAGTATCTATATTTGGTGGATTTTTCTTATAATAATGATTATCATAGTTCCATAGGTATGTCCCCTTTTTAGGCTTTGTATGGCCATCCATGCCGCACTCCTGTAAGTTGAGACCGATTGGAGGATAGGGTACTTCTAGGTCCTTAGATGTTACAAGATATGGAATAGCAGGTCAAGTGCATCAAAGAGCATATTTTGATAGCTCAGGATAGGCAGAAGAAGTATGCCAATGCTCATTGGACTAATGTACACTTCTCTCTTGGTGATAGAGTCTTTTTGAGTGTGCATCCATGAAAGAGTCCAATCCTTTACGAAAAAGGCTCCAAGTTGGCACCTCAATTTTTTGGCCCTTTTGAGGTCCTGGAGAGGATAGGACCAGTAGCTTATTGGCTTGCCTTGCCACCCAGCCTTGCTCATATTCACAATGTATTTTATGTTGAATCAATTCTTAAAAAGTATATTCCTCATGTGACTCATGTTTTGGATTGGAATGCATTATAGGTAGCGGACGGGCAGTTGGCTTTAGAGTCGGTATGCATTTTGTAGTAGTGGACATTGACCCTCAGGGGTCACACCATAGAGCAGGCAAGGGTCCAATGGGACCCCAATGATGATTCTTCTATCACATGGGAAGATGTTGCTAGACTTAGAGATGCTTATCTATATTTAGTTGTAGGCTTCCAGGAGTAAGTCTAACTCTAGGGTGGGAGGATGTAATACCCTCTCCTATCATGATACTTGGACTTTCTGATTTGGACATTCTATTATGATGGTTAGAAGTATACATTTACATTTATGTTTTGTGGATGATGATATGTTTATTGGATGATTGATATGCTCATTTATGGTTATCATTTATATGTTTATGAGAATAGAAAATCATCTATTTTTCATATGTTTTATGGATCTAACCCAAGGATTTGAATCTAACCATTATCATGATGTTTTATGTTTCATGAATATGTGTCTGATGTGTTTTCATGACTCAAGATGAAGTCATAGTTAATCACTTAGTTGAGGTCCAACAAATGTATCAATCTTGATCATCTGCTTCCATATATCTAATTTGTATGTATATCCATATGTATCCATGTATCTCTTCTTGGTGATGCAGGAGTGCCGATACCGAGTATCGGCTCCACTTGGCTTCACAAGTCTGAGCGATCCCTTAAAATCCTCGATTGTTGTTGTTGTTATGGAGATATCACTAGGTTCCATAGGAAGAAACTCTACCTCTAATCCTTTTATCCTTAGGTGGAGAGCTCCCGAGTCAGTCCCTTGTGTGGATGTATTATGTGATCTTTCGATTTATTGGTTTTGTGGATCTTGTGGCTAGTTTCTTGTCTTTTGCATTCATTGAGAATGAGGTTTTGAGTATGGTAGTTTTAGGTGTCTTCATGGTATGTTCAATTTTGTTAGTAGATTATTGATGTGAGTTATTGTTCATTTGAGGGTATGATTTAGTAATTTATCTTTAGTAGTAGCTACTATTATACTTGCATATCTCGTTAGGAATGAGTTTGTATGTGATTAAATCATGTGATTTTAATATCAATAATAATAAATAATTTTATGGTATTATTTTATAATACTCATGATAACAAAGTGTCTATGGCAATATTAATAATAAATGTTTTAAATAATAGTGGTAAAATATAACTTATGTTAGTAGCTACCTAATATATATTTTAGAATGTGGATTAGTGTATGAATAAATAATATGTTTTATAATAATGTTATTCTTTATATTTAATGTTTGTAATAATGTGTCTTACTATGGTATATGTACCATAAGCATATGGGTGCACACATATGCCTATGAACACACACACACACACACACATATTATTATTATTATATAATTATTGTGAGAAGGAAAAATTATTTTAGATAAATATAAATCTATGTTATTCTCAAAAATGGTAAAAGGATTAGTAAATTCTATTACCATAGCTAAATAAATTAGTAAATTATTCTTAAGGTTAAAATTCTCTATTGTGTCATCCTCAAATTTGGGAGACATATATTATAGTTTTATTTAAAATTTAATTATTCCTTTATGGGAATGGTTTTACAAACCATTTCATTAATAGATACCAGTGGATAATTGCATCAGTTAGAATACCTATGCAACTACTCCCCAATCTATTTACAGGAAATACTTTCCCGTGTGTGGGGGTCGGAGAGGAAATTTTATTTGGAGTAGAGGCTTTATCTTTGATAGGATATTTCTATAGTTTAGAGAAGAGAAAGAATTGATTTTTATCTAAGAAGGGGTGTATGAGATTTCTTCTGGAAGGAGTTGGAGCTTTCCTGTAGGAGGAATTTGAAGGAGTGCTAGAAGAGATTTAGAAGCTTGATTTCTTCTTCATCAACTGATCTTTGTAGGACTTCAGGTTGGAATCCATCCTGGGAAATAAATCTCTTTTATAGTATGAATGTTGTTTTTAGATTTGTTTGAATGTTTCTGTATTTTGTATTATTATTGCAGAATGTTTGTACACTATTGTATTATTATTGTATTGTGTATTATTATTGCAGAATGTTGATAAATTAATGTATTATGTAATAATGTATTATTGTAGAAGGTTGATACATTAATGTATTCTGTAATAATGTATTATTGTAGAAGGTTGATACATTAATGTATTCTGTAATAATGTATTATTATAGAATGTTGATACATTATTGTATTATTGCGGAATGTGACAGATTATTGTATTATTGTTGATTGTGTATACATTATTATATTATTTGTGTCAGTTGTTTATATATGTAAGATAATCCGAAGTTAGTGTGATCAATGCAAACCTAATCTATCTTGAAAGGCGTAGACATGTCAAACATTAGCCTAAGTAGCATATACCTAACAAAAATAGACAGTTATTCACAAAGTCATTCAGATTGAGCTTAAACAGATGCGCCAATGCACTGTTTGATTTTCTCAAATAAAAGGAATGTGGGTATGCTCTCAGAGCACCTGGAGCATGTTCCTAATGCTCATTTGGAAGGATTGAGACTCATGAGAACCCCATAAATGGCACAATATAGGGTAGAACACCCAAAATTTCCCTTAAGGCTTCAAGAACTCAGATTGATGCAACTAGTATGATTAAGTATATTTTAAGAAAAAAATAGGTGTGAAAATAATGCATAAATAGGAATTAAACTAAATTAATCCATTAGTTCTATGCTAAGATGTGTTCTAAGAAAACTTGAAAATGATTAAAACTAACAATTTAGTGATTTAGCTAAATGATCTAGAGCTAATTTAACATGATAACAACATTATTAATTGAAAGTAAATTGGATGTTTTTGTTAGAAGTAGGGAATACTGAGAGGGGGGGGGGTGTGAATCATTATTCTACAAACTTTATCTTTTGCCCAATTATGGATATAACAGATTATCTTTATACATGCATAACATAAGAAATTAAACAATATGCATAACAATAAATAACTCATAACACATGATATGTTCTCCAGGAAACCCTGGCCAAGGGAAAACCCCGGTGGGGATGGTACCCACAAAGATTCACTAATCAAAAGTATCCAGTTAAGGATGTTTACCCTGTTAGGAGTCTATTACATATGTATAGTGTATCGGTCCTAGTTAAAGGACTATAGGCCTTGTTAGAAGCCTCAACCCTATTAGGAGTTGTAGATACAAAATCTGATTACAAGATGAGCCCACTACCCAAACAAGTAATATACAATGTATACTAATTACAAAAATGGATTAAGGTACATAACCTTATACTGCTTGCATCAATGTCTTCCTTGCTCCTCTTACATTCGCATCATATCATATCATCACCATATTACCTTTATTCTTACAATTACAATTACATATATACAAGTTATTAAGGCTAATAACTTTACATGGTTGGCTTCCATATATTTTTATATAAGGGTAAACATCTAGGATATCATCCCTTTATATTGTTAAGTCATTATTTTGGTAAACAAAATAATCCCTTAACTCTTTACCAATTCTGTCTTCTTATTCTGACCTGTCGGCTTAACACTATCTTTGGTAAAACTGCTATAACTAATTCCATACATTTTGTAATGACTTGCACTCTAAGATGGGTCATCAGTAGCCATCATAGCATCTATGTTCAAGTGCACAAGCACTGAACTTTCTCTAGTCAACATCGCAAACCAAAACTGTATCCTAGTACAGTGTGAAAACATTGTTTCACACTTAGACAAATTTTCATTGTGATCTGCCATACTTGCTCTCTAACCTGTGTACTCTTAATGTGGATCATATGTTTCCATAATGACAACATCTATGTACTCACTTTAGCCAAATTTCCAGCAATCTCCCCCTTTGTCATTGGTGGCAACATATGAGAAAATTGGCTAAGTGTACAAGTCAAAATCTCAAAATGTATAACAAAATTTTGGCCATAGTATAGAATATGTATACTATCCTTATAACTCCTCAAAATATACTTTCTGATACAAAACCTCATAGAATACTCCCCCTAAGAGTATCAATCCTCATATACATAACAATTTTTTGCTCTACTACAATCACTCCCCCTTTGACAACAATGACAAAATAGAGTAGGGAGGATTACAAAATTGTAACCCAAAAAAGATTATACCTCCATTTACTTATTGCAAAGCCGGTAGGCTTGCAACATAATCTATAAAATTTACTTTCATGGCTTCAAACTCTTTCTCCCATGACTTTTTGATAGAATCTACCACATTTAGAAGTGTGCTTAATCCATAAGCTGCTATCTGTCAAGCTTGAAGGTTCTCAAAATTAAATTTCTGAAATGATGTCTTAGCAATAAGACATTCTTCTAACTATTCCTCAATAATGCTCAACTTCATAGACGTGTGCTCTCTCAAAAGTTCAAATCTTCTCAATTTCCTATTCTTTTCATCTTGCAATGATCTTATTTCATCATAACACTACCTAAATTTCTTCTCAACATTACTTACTTTTACATTGGGTCCAGAAAAAAGATTAGATTCATTTTGAATCTCAGCTTCCTTCACCTTGATTTTCTGCTCCTCTGCTGCTATCAGAATCTTAGGTTTTGTACACTATATGTACAAAGCTTTTCCAGTCTCCAAATATTTCCTCAAGTTCTTGATACAAACATCAAGACTAATAATATCATTTCTGATATTCTGACTCATACTTAAAAGCATTTCAACTTCATAAGCTGCTTGAGCTCTTACTTTAACAATGTCTGAAAAGTTGGTAAACTCATCATCAAAAGTACTTAGTACCTTTTTGGTTCTCTCCAAAGGATCTGCTTCTAAAATATGTGTAGTTACATTACTTTGCAACTTCTCTATCAGTTTCTTCAGACTTCCTTCTAGATTCTTTACTTTCTTATTCTTTCCAATAATCTTATTCAAAGAACTAATTAGCTCTAGCTGATCATCATCATCAACTTCTTTACCTAAGTCTTCAAAAAAAGTTCCAATTTATTTCTTCTTAGCCTTAGGAGTGGGTGCATGAATTTATATCTCTTTAGGTTCATCACTCACCAATTCAGTCTGCACTGCTTCTTCAGTCCTATCTAGTTCATCAAGAGCCGAATTGTCAACAATGTTATCTAGATTCTTAAATACATTAACTTCAGTGTCCAAGGTCACCTTAGTACCTTCAATGTCCATTGTATCATTTTCAATGTTAACAATTGAAAGAGAGGGAATATCCTCTTGTTCAACATCAATTGCATGTCCTACTGCAACTGAAGTTTCTCCAATAATTTTTGTCATTACTTTAATTATTACTTGCTTTGTTTCTATTCTCACTTGCTCATACTGTCCTGCCATGATCTGAATGGTTCTCCTCTTAGTCCTCAAAAGAGTGTCAAGGGGCTTCAAAATCTTCTTCAAATGATCATCATCTTTCACTTCACAAATCTTTCTCACAAGATTCTCTCTTATAGTTTTGTCTTCCTCAGATGCTCTCTGTTTTCTATTAATAAGTTTAGTAAACAATTCATTAGGTATTTGACCTTGAATAGAATCAAATTTCTTATCTGTCAAAATCATATGCTTCATAATAGCATTCTCCAAATTAAGTTTATCATTATAATCATAAATATTATAATATTTGTTCATTCTTTCAAAATCTCCATTCTTAATAATCTGCTCATTTAGCTTTTCAACTTTTGGTTTCCAAGCTTTCTTCTTAGTATCATCTTTAACTTCTGCAAACTTTCTTGGTACTGGTTGAACTATAGTTTTGTGTCTCTTTCCTAGTCCAGTAGCAATTTCTTTCTTTCTCTTTCTCGGTGTTACTTGTTCCTTTTTTGGTTCTTCTACTTTCACTTTAATTGGTGTAGGCTCTCTCTATACTGCACTAGATAAAGGTGGTATACTCAAGACTTCTCCCTGTCCAACATCTCTCAATGCTGCTGCTATCTATTTAGCTACTAAAAATTCTCTTTCTGTCATCCTTGTGTCTTTCAATATTCTCTTTATGGTACTGTCAACTCTTTTCTTAGACTGTTTCTCTTCAATTTTAGCTTTAGAAAAATTAAAGTTTTCTTCATAAGTTCCAAACCTGCTGCATTGGGTGTCCAATTTACTTTTCAGCAATCTTCCAACATACTCTTCTATCTCAATCTTAGAAATCTCATAGCCAAGAGGGTCTATGAATTCAACCCTGGGTTCTACTACTTCAATGTAAGTAAAGTCACTGTTAATCATGAAACAAATATCATTCTTATATTTCTCCACAAGTGACTGTGGAATCCTTAATCTGCTAGTTACCAAATTTTGAAATGTCTTCAAAACTAACACAACACTCTCATTAACTTTATCAAAACATGATTTCTATAAACTTTGTTTATTCTTTCCATCATAGACTGTCCATCATTCCAATCATTTCCAATTGTGTAAGGAAATCTTCTTAAAAGGCGGAAAAACATATATGTAATCAAAGATGAGAATCTAAATTGTGCATATTTAGACTTCTTAATCTTCTCCAAATTTTGAAATAATTGAATTCTCAAAATCTCACACATGTCAACAAAAAAATTGTCTACACACATCAAATAGGAAATGTGAACCATGCCAGCTGCCATGTCATCTTCTCTGGAATTAGCACAAAACTTTGTAGTCAAAATTTTACATAGATATCTTACATCATGTTGTCTAATCTTGCTGATAACAATGCCTCTTCCATTATAGGATGATCCAGTGTTGTCAATGACAATCTTCCTCATGTTTTTCTCATTTAAAGGGATAGCACCAAGTTTGGATAAACCAGTGACTTCATGAATTAGGTTAGCTATGATGTCAATCACTCTGTCTTCTAACCAAAATTTCCCATTGTGAATTCTACTTAAAATGATCTTTGTGCACTCTTCATTATCGAATTCATACTATAAACCATACGTGATAATTTCATTATTTTTCAAATGTTCATAACATTGCTTCAATGACATATCCTAGTTATATATATTCTGATACTCACTTAAAAGATCACTATCATTTACTATTTCCAATTTACATCCAAGATAACTCTTTACATTTTCCAAATGCAAAACTCCATCTGGTATGAATGATAAAGCAAACTCAGGGTCTACTTCTAAAGCTTCTATTGGATCTTTCTTCAATTTAGGTCTGTTCTTGTCTCTAATGTTGTGAATCAAAGATGTATCCATGTTTCCTTCCAATTCTTTATACCGATTCAAAGATTTGTCAAGATAAATACCTCAAATTCATGATTCTAGTGTTTGCGAAGATTCGACGCTTAAATCCTTCATAAAATCTCTACAAAACACTTCCAATCTTTACTTTCTACTCTTCCAAACACTTCAATTCACTTTGATAGACAAATATTTTCCATCATAACCTTTTATCACTTGAATCTTACTTAGGTTTGACATCGCATTCAATTCTTTTGCCACTTCATTCAAAAAAGTTGTTTCTGATAACCTGCAAAGCTTAAAACTTCTCACGATCTCACAAAACATAACATTTTCTTTTTCTCTCTTAACCATAGCATTAGTACATCATAATATACCTTCTATTAACTACACAAGACTTATTTCATCATAAATCTACTTCTACACTAAATCTAAGTTCCTAATCTACTGTAATTTACATAAATTAAGTGCTTCAAGATAGGTCAGATAAGGATTCATTCTTACCACTTAATACTTCACCTGTCTGATTACCTTCCATGTTGATTATGCCTTCTTGATCTATTCCTTTAACATACTTCACTTCATCTATATTGCTACAACAATCTTTTTGTTTGTTACTTGTATCTTCATTCCTTCTCACATTGTTTCTAGGGTTAGGGTTCGGATGATAAGTTCCATTATTCATTCTGAAAAACCTTGCTGTATGTCCAATCCTATTGCATATCTGAAAAACAATTCCATTGTTCCCATATCTCTATCTTTGCTAATTAATCTGTGACCTGCAATTTCTAGCAATGTGTCCAACTTTGTTGCATCTATAACACACTACTTCATTTATTCTGTTCATGTCTTCAGTAGGTTTCTTATCTGTATTGTTAGTATTCCTAAACATTCTATTACCATAATTATTCTCAATAACTTTAGGTCTTCTAAATTCAATAGCTCTATGTCCAAAACCATGACAATTATAACAATAACCATTAAGAGGTTTAAACTGTTTACCTGTGCAATCTCTTTTCGTATGACCAATAGTATTACAAGCAAAACATCTACCTTTGAATTCTCTTTGCATACCTTTGGGTGATTCCTCTTGCTTCAGTGATTCTTCTTATTTAGGTGCATCTTCAAATTTGTTGATCTCAATAGGCTTCTTCTCATCTATGCTTTCAGATGTCTTCAGATCTGGTTTCTTGCTTTCATCATTTGTTCTAAATATATTAAATCCAAGTCCAATCTTATCATAGGATGGTTTCCCAAAGGAAACTTGTGCATTGATCTTCTCACTATTTGAATATTGCCTTTCAAGTTGTTGTTTGGATTGAGTCAGTTGACCTTTCACAATCTTATTGTACTTCTCAAGTTCTGCATACTGTACATTTACTTTCTCAAATTCGGATGTCACTTTTTCAAGTTTAGATTTCAGTTCTTCATTTTCAGTCTTTAGACTTTCATTCTCAGATTTCAAATTTACTTCATTTTTTCTATTTCCATCTTTCAAACTAAGCTTCAAATTTACTATCTTCAATTCATGCTTAAGGATCTCATTTTCTTTTTCCAAGTTGCTATCACAATCTTCAATAAGAATTTCGGATTCCTTTTTAGATCTTAGATCTTCTATCTTGTTTTTCAATTTCTCAATAAGGTTCTTTGCATCATCATATTTCCTTTTCATAGTGTTTATTTCATTAGTAAGCATATCAATCTACTCAATAGCTTCACCAAGATTCTTCTGTAGTTCATCCATATCCATAGAGATCTTACTCAAGCTGCTAGGCTTTCCTTGAATGATTCTTTTCTGAGTAACTAAGCTCTGATACCAATTGTTACAAATAGGGAATACTAAGAGGGGGGGGTGAATTAGTATTCTACAAACTTTATATTTTTCCCAATTATGGATATAATAGATTATCTTTATACATGCATAACAATAAATAACTCATAACACATGATATGTTCTCGAGGAAACCCTAGCCAAGGGAAAACCTTGGTGGGGATGGTACCCACAAAGATTCACTAATCAAAAGTATCCAGTTAAGGATGTTGACCCTATTAGGAGTCTATTTCATATGTATAGTGTATGAGTCCCGGTTCAGGGACTATAGGCCTTGTTAGAAGCCTCAACCTTGTTAGGAGTTGTAGATACAAAATCTGATTACAAGATGAGCCCACTGCCCAAACAAGTAATATACAATGTATACTGATTACAAAAATGGATTAAGGTACATAACCTTATACTGATTACATCAATGTCTTTTTTTCTACTCTTACATTTGCATCATATCATATCATCACCATATTACCTTTATTCTTACAATTACAATTACATATATACAAGTTATTAAGGCTAATAACTTTACATAGTCGGCATCCATATATTTTTATCTAAGGGTAAACATCTAGGATGTTGTCCCTTTATATTTTTAGGTCATTTTTTTGGTAAACAAAATAATCCCTTAACCCTTTACCAATTTTGTCTTCTTATTCTGACTTGTCAGCTTAACACTATCTTCGGTAAAATTGCCATAACTAATTTTGTACATTCTGTACTGACTTGTACTCTGAGATGGGTCATCAGTAGCCATCATAGTATCCATGTTCAAGTGTGCAAGCATTGATCTTTCTCTAGTCAACATCGCAAACCAAAACTATATCCTGGTACACTGTGAAAACACTGTCTCACACTTAGACAAATTTGCAATGTGATCTGCCATACTTGCTCTCTGACCTGTGTGCTGTTAATGTGGATCATATGTTTCCATAATGACAACATCTATGTACTCACTTTAGCCAAATTGCCAACAGTTTTGATGTTAGAAATGAGGAGTATTTATAGGATTTTGGAAATGGTTGGGTTAGGATGTTGAGTCAGGGTTTGGGGTCAAGGATAAGGATTGACTTCTTCTAGAAAAGTCTAAGCTTTTGGATGAGGATGAAGACTTTCTAGGAATTTAGAAAATAGATAAAGGTTTATTTACTTCAAAAGGTTTTAGGTTTTGAGGATATTTATTAAAATATATTTAATAAAAATGAGGGTTTAATATTTAATCTTAATTAAATATTTTTGAGTTGTGATTAGGGTTAGGAAATGATGGAATCAGCCTTTAATTAAAATTAAAGATGGATTAGAAGATTCTAGAAGAGGTTTCACATCTTTAGGATATTTCTAAGGTTTTGGAAAAAATAAATAAATAATTTATTTTTTGGTTTTTTGGTCAATTTATTAATTAAATAATTACTAAAAAGGGAAAAGGTGTTTAAATAAGATTTAAACATTTTTGGGAGGGATGTCTTAATTAAATATTTTTAATTAAGATAAAGGGATTTAATGGCATAAAAATAAATAAATTAATTAATTAACAAATGATGATGTCATCAGGGGTTTTTCAGAAAATAAAAATACTTTATTTTCTAAAGGATTTTTAGGTGTCTACATTTTGCCCCTCTTTGATGCGATGTTGCAAGTGGCATGGCATCAAAGACCAGAAAATAAGATGCCCTAGGCTAGAATTTAGAGGAATAAGGGGTTGTGCCCCCTTGAGATAATAACGCAAAGAGGAAACTTGGTGGAATTTTCTCGAAAGGAAACAAAAAAAGGAAGGACTAAGGAAGAAGGGAGGATAAATAACCAAACTTCTAAGAGCAAAGATGGAGGAATGCAAGATGAGATGGAATGCAAAATGTAGGATGCAACTATATAAAAATGTAAGATGCAAGATTAATCTATATGATGCAGGATGAAGGGGATTTTGGGAGCTCCAGGTGCAAATGTGGAGAGCATAACCTAGTTTGATATAGCAATGCTAGAGACTTGCCAAGGATATTGGGATCACGAGGACTTGTCACCAGCATTGCATAGGACTAATGCTAAAAAGACACGCAGGGTTGCCCCATCATCACACATGAACCCAAGAGGAAGCATGGTAGAAACGATGCTGGAGAAACCACAAATAAACAATATTTCCCAAGTGCACCATGTAACCCAGAAGATCACATGTGAACCATGAAAGGGTCACATCCGACTAACTCACAGGTAGAATCAAAAGATCAAAAAAAAAATCCCTAGCCCCAGATTGTTCGCATTTGCAGCACACCATTATATAAAGGATTGTGGCGAATTTGAGGAGGGAAACAAATGAGAAGCCATAAAAGATTAACACGATCCAAAGGACAAAATCCAAGACCAAAAATGAGAACTCCAAAAAGACATCCTTTGCCAAGGAGAGAGATTTGATGTGATGGATTTGATTGATGGTTGGAAGATTGGTCTGAACATGTGGAAGGATACATCGACATGGACCTAGTATGAGTGGTGGAAGATTAGGTCTAACAGGAGGAAGGATACATCCTCAAGGACCCACTAATTGATGAGAGAATGAGTGTTGTTGTTCACTGGCAAATGATGAAGTTCAAGAATAATCATTGTGATCAAGACTAGTTGACAATTGATGTTGCTGAAGTATGAGGCTATGAAGGACAAGAGTTCTGATCAAATGTTGTTGCAGGACTGACAAGGACTATGTACAAAAAAAAGGGATGATATGTACAATGAATAGGAAAAGATATAAAACTGATATGTACAGAAACTCAGGATTTGGGATAGGAAGATCTCGCTATACAAGATATGGTATAAGAAGGATTGTGCTATACAAGATATACAGGATATGGTACAAGATATGGTATAAGATATGTGTAGGTGGGATTGTAGATTTTCTTGAGGATTATAAAAAAGAGGAATGTTGGGGGATGGTGGATGGAGATGGGGATGGTAGAAAAAGGACTAAGATGTTGGGATGGGGGGATGGGAGTTTGATAAATAATGATTTAGTCCACTATGTATGGCATTTGTTTGCCAGGTTTTCACCAACATACTTGTCCAAGATGCTTGAATTGCCAAGTTTTCACCATTGGACAATTATTTTTCTTTGCTTTTTTTCTTTTTTCTTTTTTTTTTTCCTTTTTTTGTATTTTTATGGATTTTTTGAATATGTAGGATTTGGTTTAGGGCATATAACCTCTTCAAATGTATGCTATTGAGTGGATCATTCAAAGGCTCACCTTCTGGTGTAGATAGCTGATAAGCATCAAAGCCAAAGCATGTTGTGACAACATAGGGGCCCAACCAAGTAGGCTCAAACTTGCCTTTCTTTTCTCTGTGTGCTTGGACCTTCTGATTTTCCTTTAGGACCATGTCACCGACCTAGAATTGTCTAGGATGGACCTTCTTGTTATAACTCCTTTTGAGTCGATTCTGGTATGCAACTAGGTGATCATATGCTTGATGTCTCTTTTCATCTAATAGGTCTAGCTATGTGAGATGTGCCACACGATAGTCCTCATCAGTGGTATAGTTCTTCATGGAGACTCACAATGATGGGAGCTTGACCTCAATTGGTAGAATGGTTTCATCACCATATACAAGGGAATATGGGGTGGTGCCTATGGGAGTGCGATAAGAAGTGCAATAGGCCCAGAGGGCAGGATTTATTTGGAGGTGCCAGTCATGACCAAAATCATTGACAACCTTCTTGAGGATTTTCAAGATAGTTTTGTTGGTTTCCTCAGCTTGGCCATTTCCTTGAGGGAAATACAGACTAGATAAATGATGAGGGATGTGGAGCCTGGTACATAGATCATCCACATGCTAGTTTTCAAAAGGTGTGCCATGGTCTGTGAAGATGGTAGATGGTATGCCGAAGTGGTAGATGATGTGGTAAAGGATGAACTTGGATATTTGGATGCCAGTAGTTAAGGTGAGTGGAATCACTTCAACCCATTTGGTGAAGTACTCTATGGTAGTTATTATGTACTTGTGTCCATCCAAGGAGAGGGGAGTGATTAAGCTGACAAGGTCGAAGCCCCAACATGAAAATGGCCAAGGTGGGGCAATGGGCTGCAAGTCTTGTGCTGGTGCATGAATTAGATTTGCATGTTGCTGACATGGTAAACATTTTTTGACAAACTCACAAGCATCATGTTCCATGGCTGGCCAATAATACCCAACTCGAAGCAACTTCTTAGCTAGAACCATGCCACTTGTGTGGGCACCACAAATTCCAGCATGGACCTCTTGTAAAGCTAGGATGGTCTCATTTGAATCTAAACACCTAGAAAGGATATTGTGATACCCTTGACGATAAAGGGTGTTGGCTATAAGAGTGTATCGGGAAGCTCTAAAAATAAGGTTTTGGCATTGGTTATTGCTGAGATGAGGAGATATGATACCATTTTTTAGATATGCATGGATGTCATGGTACCACAAGGACTGAGGACCAACCAAGACACACACCATTTCTGCATCAACATTCTCATAAGCTGGCATGTGTAGCTGCTCAACTAGGAATTCATACTGTGATGCATCACGTGGGATTTCTAACAAGGATCTGATGGTTTCCATTATGTTTGCTACTTTGTTATGAAGCCATGGGATCTGTGTGAACTATAGATTTAGAAAATTCTCTTTCAGTCTGTCCACCAGTTCTTTGTAGGGTAGTAGCTTGTCGTCCTTTGTCTGATATTCATCAAGGACTTGTTTGATAATGAGATGTGAATCTCTGAACACTTGCAGTTCTATGATATTCCATTGGATGGCTATTTTGAGACTTGAGATGAGTGCCTCATATTCTACAATGTTGTTAGTACATGGGAATCCTAGCTTGAATGATTTTAGGATATAGTCACCTTGAGGTGTGATGAATAGGATTCTTTCCCCTGATCCATGTGATGTATAGGAGCCATCAAAGTATAGCTTCCACATGGGTTTTTCTTCAATCATACATAAGTGCTCATCAGGGAATTCCATGATTAGTGGATAGGCATCCACTAGTGGTGCCTCTACTAGCTGATCAGTGATTACCTACCCTTTGATTACTTTCTGATCTATGTACTATATGTCAAATTCACTGAGTAGCATGACCCATTTAGCCATATGGCCTATGAGAGTTGTCCTTGATAATAGATACTTGAGTGGGTCCACCTTTGAAATGAGCCTAATTGTGTGGCTAAGCATATAATGTCTAAGCTTTTTGAGTGGCAAAGACCATTGCAAGACACACTTTCTCCATGGGTGAATGATTAAGCTCATAGCCGACAAGAGTTCAACTAATGTAGTAGATGGCTCTCTCTTTGTTTTCATCATCATGTTGAACTAAGAGCGCCCCCAGTGCTATAGTGGTTGTTGAGATGTAGAGTATGAGTGGGCATCCTGGAACTAGTGGTACAAGGATTGGAGAGTTGGCTAGATACTCGTTGAGCTTATCAAAGCTTTTCTAACATATGGGATCCCATTTGAAGCTTGTGTCTTTTCATAAGAGATGCATGAAAGGTTGGCACTTGTCTGCTAGCTGAGAAATGAACCACCACACTGATTGAAGCTTTCCTTGTAGACTTTTGAGTTGTCTAAGTGTTCTTGGTGGAGGCATTTTTGTTATTGCTTTGACCTTCTTGGGGTCAAGCTCTATGCCTCATCGTGAAACTATAAAGCCTAGGAGCTTTCTAGATGTAACACCAAAGACACATTTCTTTGGATTGAGCTTTAACCCATAGTGATGTAGGTGATCAAACACACTCTCAAGAATGTCAACATGTTCATGGCGTGTTTTTGATTTTGCAAGACTATCATCCACATAGTCTTCTAGAATCTTGTGGATCATGTCATGGAAGATTGTTGTGATCGCTCTCCGATATGTGGCTCTTGCATTCTTTAGACCAAATGGCATCATGTTATAGCAAAAAGTACCCCATGGAGTGGTAAATGTTGTTTTGTGTTGATCTTCTTCTGCTATATGAATTTGATTGTATCTAGAGAAGCCATCCATTAGTGACAACATTTCATGGCCCATTGTAAGATCTACGATCATGTCTATGTTAGGTAGCGGGAAATCATCTTTAGGACATGCCTTGTTCAGGTCCCTAAAATTTGTACAAATTTTGATGTCACCGAAAGGCTTTGTGATAGGTACCATGTTGGAGATCTAATCTAAGTAATCTATAGCTCTGATAATCTTTGCATCCAAGATCTTTTCTAGTTCTGATTTTACCAATAGAGCTACTTTGGGATGCATTTTGCGTAGCTTTTGCTTTACTGGCTTAACATTAGGGTCCACAACTAGATGATGAACAACAAGTTTAGGATCAAGCCTAGGCATGTGTGCATATGACCATGAAAAGTTCCTAGTAGCTTCTTAAAGTAGTGTAGTGAAAGGCAGTTCTTCACCCTCTGTTAAAGATGCTACAATGTAGGTGATTTTGGGACACTCCTCTATGCCCAAGTTGATTGGCTTTGTTTTCTCTATGATGATTGGTGACTACTCGGGTCTATAATCTTTGATGGGAGGAAGAGGCAAGTCTTCATCTTCTAGTGCTTGAATTGCCAAGTTTTCACTAGAAGATATGCTCTTTATTTTTACTATTTTGGGATTAGAATGTGCCCCAGAAGGGTTTTCACATAAAGATTCATGTTTTATTCTTTCTATTCCTCTTTTGTAGCTAAAGCTTGCCTCCTCCCCAAAATATCCTTTTGGGTCAAGCTTGATGTGAGTTGACTCTAAATTTTGATCTATTGCTTGGCCTAATGCCCCCATGAATTCTAGGAGTGATCCCATACTTTGGAACTCATCGATGTGTGTGAGGCTTGGTTGGTCCCAATCTATGAGTTTAGGGTGGGTGAGGGGAAGTTCTATGAGATTGATGGTGAGTTATTGGAGGACAGAAGTCCCCAGGAGGGTGTCATCATCAAAGATATCATCATAGGATCTAATCTCTTTCTCTTTAGGGATGTCTTTGATCTCTACGAGGTCATCTTGGCTATTCAAGAGGGGAATTCTAGTCATGTTGGTGCCCCTAGTTGTGGTATTGGGCTCTTGTATATGCAGGTGAGGAGTATTACAGCCAAGGCCCTGATGTTGAGGATTCTTTAATGCTTCCATCACATGGTAGTATGTGAAGGGTTGGGGATCAGAATGGATGGTAACCTCAGTGCCTTGATGCAAAAATTTGATGCACTCATGGTAAGTAGATGGTACAGCCTTGATGGAATGAATCCATGGTTGGCCTAGGAGAATATTGAATGGTAGGTCAAGATCAACAACATAAAAAATGGTATCTTGTGTTGCTAGGCCTAGCTGAATAGGCAAAGTAATAGTACCTTCAGAGGTATGCTCCAAGTTGTCATATGCCTTGATAGTGATATATCAGCCTCTGTGAACCCAATTTACTAAATGAATTTTAGAGTACACAAGTTTAGGGCCGAGCCATTATCTATTAAGACCTGTTTGATGGAAAATTTTCTAACCATGATAGTAATGCGGAGAGGGAGAGTGTGGTTAGGTGCAACATCTAGTATGTCAAATGGTTTGAAGGACAAAGCACATGATGTAGATAGATGTCCCACAAGGTTCTTGAATTGGATGGTGTTAATGTCTATGGGGACATGTCCTTCTTTGAGGGCTTAGTCAAGGATCTCCTGATGGAGGAGTGAAGTGTGGAGAAGGTCCAAGATGGAGATTTGGGCTGGTGTGTTCCCAAGATGTTCTATGAGGTTATATTATGCATTGTGTGCATTATGTACTAGTCTTGGATGGGCACCAGTGATAGTTATCCGACCTTTATAGGTGGTAACAACACATTGACTATCTGCTCCTCTGACATGGATGGCATTGACTGTAGGCTCAACTTGGGTTATACATCCAACAAATTTATCATAATTGATATAGACACTAGTGTGATCTTCTTGTTTTCCTTTTCCTTGGTTCTGGGGATGATTGGTATTAGCTTGGTTCTTCCCAGCATTGTGTTGTGGGAACACATTTTGATAATTTTGCAAATTGGCATTAGGTGAGGCTTGAGCAGGTGTGTCTACCTGGATCTCCTTTTGATCAATGAGATCTTGTATGTAATTCTTAAGCTTCATACACTGTAGGGTAGTGTGTCCTTTGACATGATGATAATCACAATACTCATGATCTTTGTACCAATTGGGCTTAGGAGTGTTATCATCAACCTATGGGATTGGTGAGTATGTAATCAAGTTGGTTGTGGCCATTCAATGAAAGATGACATCTAGAGGTTCACCAAGAGGTGTGAAATTATTCTTTGGATAGTTCTAAGCTCTGGACTTGTTCTGATTGGGATTAGTATTGATGGCATTGACCTGATTGTTTGGATTACCTTGATAGGCTTGATGTGCTTGCTACTGATAATTCTGCTGATTGTTTTGAGGATGAAATTGTTGCGTGGGTTGTTGACAGACCTGGGGAGATTGCTGATAGATGGGCACTTGTTTTTGTTGGTATGTAGGAGTTGGTGTAGCGCTAGCCACAAAAATTTGAACATGTTTGGTATCAGTGGCTCCATCAGTAACAACATTTTTATTATGATTCCAATAATGGGATTTATCATTACTGGATTTATTTTGGGAATCATTTTTGAAATGGTAGATTATGCCTTCATCTAGGAGGGCCTTTTCAATACCTATCCCCTTGTTCTTGATATCTTGATATGTTTGGAGATAATTCATCCTCATGAAGTGGGATAGTTTAGGATGTAGATTATCAATGAAGATTTTGGTCAAATGCTTCTCAGGTGGTTGGTATGATAACCTGGAGGTAAGGTTCTGCCATCATTGCAGGTATTCTACTAGGCTTTCTCCTTCTTTCTGTTTGGAGTTGCAAAGTCCAATAAAGTCAACTCATTCTCAACATTGTGTGCATACTAGGAAACAAACTTCTCAAAGAGTTCGGTAAAGGTTGTGATGGTCCCACATGGTATTTTGTAAAACCACTCAACAGTAGTTCCTCCCAAGCTTTTAGGGAATAGGCACAGAAGATAATTGTCATTGTAAGCCACTTCTTGGTAGGCCATGTAGAACTCTTTGATGTGATTGATTGGGTCTCCTTTTCCTCAGTATTTGTCCAATTTTGGTGTCTCAAAGTCTTTAGGAAAAGGAATAGTTGTGATAGATCAGTCAAAAGGGTAAGGACACACCTCTTCGAATTTGAAGGTTTTGTTCTTGGTACCAATTTGAAGCTCCTTAAGAGTGTTCTTCATTGCTTCCCACTTGGCATTGATTGGCGTTGGAGTGGGTACTCCCATTTGAGAAGGATCTAGTGGTGTTGGTGAATATGGGTGATTTTGAGGTGGGTATTGTGGAGTGGGATGTGGAGATAGCCCAGTGGGATAGGTGGATTGGAGTGGATTTTGGAGTGATGTTTTTTGGGGAGGATACTATTGATGCAGTGCGGGGGTATATTGTGGTGGAGGATATGGGACCGCTTGTTGGTGTTGTGGGATGATGGGGACTTGTTGCTATGACTGGAAGTATGGTTGTTGTGGGGGAGGCTGATGGAATGATGCAACATGCTGGTAGGATGGCCCTTGCTAAACTTGGCTTTGTGGTTGGCTGATATAGGTTGGGTGCATTCTCGCATTGCTTAAGGGTGGAACTGATGTAGGGAAGCTATAAGAAAAAGGTGATTGGGCAAGATAACTTGCAAAATGAGAGAAAATTGGCTGCTAAGGTGGAGGAACTTGCTATAAAGCACTCAATGTTGTGAATGGATAGCTTGCAAAGGATGAAGCTGGCGGAGGCTATGATGGTTGATGTTGTGCTTCTTGTGAGAAGGTGGTATGTTGGTTTACAAACATGGATGTAGGAGAGTGAGTTGGTATGCCAAAGGCTTTCATGTCTTCTTGAGTGAGGCCCCAATGAGAACCAGTGTGCGGTGGGAATTGTGTTGCAGTGGATGCCAGGAAGGTAGATGTGATGGGAGTTTGGGACATGAATGGTGGATTTGAAAAACCCATGGAAGGCATGCCTGTAGTGAAGGCATTTTTCTGGGCTTGTGCCTGGGTAGATGCTTTCTGTGGGGTGAATGAAGAGAACATTTGCATTCCCCATAAAAATGGTGATGTTGATGTGGAAGCTTGTTGAGTATGAAAGGGGAACAATTGTGCTGCCCCTAAAATGGATGATGTAGAGGCTTTCTAGGTGAAAGAGGGAAACGATTGCGTTGACCCTGGAAATGATGGTATGGATGCTAAAGCTTGTGGAGTGAAAGGAAAAGATGATTGCGTCCCTCCTAGAAAGAAAGGTGTTGCTTGGCTCATGGAAGGTGGTGGAATTATTTGTGAGGCAACTTGTGTAAGAGGTGGGGGTTGATTTTGCGACAAGCGTTAGATTTGAGCAAAAGCTTGCGAGGCCATGGAGGATGATGGTGTACCTATGATAGGAAACAAAGTAGATGGCACTATAGCTTGTGTTACAGGACTTGCAAAACTTCCTTGTAGTAGAACGGGAATGGTGGAGGTTTCTTGAGATGTTTGCATGGTTGGATCAGGGAATGGTTGGATGAATGGAGAGTATGCTTTTGCTAGAATTTGGATAGTGTTTATGGGAATACAAGGATGGAGATATAGTGGAATGGGAGTATGCCTTTGTGAAAAGTTAGTGAACATGTTCTGCTAATTTTGAGTCATGAGTGTATTGACTACTAGTGGATTCCCTAGATGATTCACAAATGTTTCTATAGAAAGAGGAGTTGAGGGGATATTGGGATCATCCCATGCATTGCTAGTTTTTTGGATCTGGGGATCATAGGTTACCATCACACTAGTAGAAGTGTTGGGATCAGATAAGCTTGTAGTTGGATAAGGGTCCATGTTCCTTCATTTTATAGATCCAGATCATGTCTCGATAGGCATGTAGATGCAGATGCTTGATGGATACAAGATGTTTCTAAAGACTTTAAAGAATGATGGATGCAAGCTTAAGGAACTTCTAAGGATGGTGAATGCAAGTCTAAATGATCTCTAAGGATGGTGGATGCAAGTCTAAATGATCTCTAAGGATGGTGGATGTCTAGAATATAATGCAAGGATTTGGATCAACTGTAAGATGGCGGTGATGGCGAAGGATTGGTGGAATTCTTTGATTGGGATCAAGGATGATGAAGGATTGGTGGAGGATGGTCTACTTTGGATCAAGATTTGGTGGAAGATTGGTGGGATGCTGGTGGAAGATTACTAAGTGTCAATAATGAGCTGTTGTTTTCTTGATGGAGGATCAGTGATAGGATTTGGTCAACCTAGGATAGACTAATGATCTTTGGTCAACTGGATTCTTATCAATGCAAGCCAATCTATTGCTCGAGATGATGAGGCTGTGCAATGAAAATTTGGATTTCCTTTAGACAATGCTCTGTCAAAAAGGGGATGATTCCAAATTTAGGATAGGGCATGGAAACAACTCAAAGGTTTTGAACACTAAGTGATTTTTGGATTTGGCTCTCTAGATTTTGTGCAAAAAGATGGTGGGCTCTGATTTGGATGATGGATGTTGGATTTGGATCAAGGATTTGGGATTCTGATTTGTGGATTTCTGATGAAGGATGGTGAAGGATGATGGAATCATGTTATTTCTAAGAGGATGATGTAGATGCAATTGGGATGGATAATCTATGATGCTGCTAGGAAGATGATTATGAATGCACCTAAGAAGAACTCTAGAATGTAACTAAAGATTTGGTGATGATGCAAGGATGAAACTTAGGATGAAACTAGGATGAAGGACTAATGAGATAGGTTTTGAGATCTGAAGGTAGAAAGGGACATGTGATGGATCCAGCTAGTCTTCTCTTTCAAGATTGACGTAGTGATGGTTTACGTGAAATCGGTAAGCAAAATATTTGACTCTTGTGTTATAGCCAATATTATCAAGCTTTTCTTGATACCTTTCTTCTGCTTGGGTTGCTTAGACAAAGGATTGAGGGCTTTTAAGTTTTTCCTTTGCAACTCTTTTCTCTTGATGGGCTTGAGATTTGGGTAATTTAGCTTTTGGATGTTTGATCAAATTGGGCATAACTTGGGGAAATTCTGATGACAAAGCTTTGGGTATCTAATTTCCAAGGGTTTCTTCTGCAAGTTATTTTGAGTATCTGGAACTAGGTTTGTAGATTAGTTTTGATGTTCTTCAATGGAAAAGGACAGACTTCAACAAGGATATTTGGAAAAGCAATCTCCACAAGGGACAAAGCAACCTTGTCGGATACAAACAAGACAACTAACTTTGAATCTGAAAAATCTTTTAAAAAGTGTATGTTCCAATAAGTGTTTTCACAGAGTTTTAACTATCAAGCACTTCAAGTAGATCTACCTAAGGAAGGTGAGTATCAAAATCCTTGCCCACAGCTTGGTACCCCCTGAAAGGGGATACAAATGGTGAGTAATCTTGAGGTGGTCCGGTAAACTCCTTGGATCAGTCCTTGCACAAGGATTTTGATACCTTCAGATGTGGATAGGGTAGCCTCTATTTTATCAAGTTTGTAATGGTTTTGTGGAGTCCCCCCAATCAGTTTGTATACATGTGACTCACTTAAGAGCCTAGTTGACCATGCTAAAATAGTAGGGATTATTCACCTACCCTGAGCTACCATCAACACACCTCGCTTGAGCTTGAGGAGATATAAGAGAGAATTTTTTCAGCACTTTATTTATATACCGATCATGGAAGATACCAGTTTGAGGTCATTCTCCGAGGAGGAAGTACTTTTCTCCCCTGGACAGGCCTCGCTAAAAGTAAAACAAGTGAACTTGTCCAAGTTCAATGTTTTACATTGCTTACTTTAACAAGGATTTATAGAAAATGAAAGCTCCTAGATGCACACCATGAAGAGTTCTTTTCCAAATTGAATTAAGTGTGTTTTGATTGAAAAACTTCTAAAGACACAAATGCTTAGATTTTGAGTTGTTCTTTCTCCACAAAGTAAGCATTTTGAGCGATTGCAAGTTCTTTTCCTGAGCATTCAAGATTGAGATTGGCGTGTTGCTTTAGGAACTTTGAAAAAAGATTTGTTTTGATCCTTAAGTCATTCTAGATTTGATATTGCATTTTCTTAAACTAAAAAAGGAAGGAATAGAGATGTTTGTTTCTTTTAGTGCATTCAAGAGTATGTTTGATTTTCAAAATGACAATGACTCTTTAGGACTTAGATTCATTCCCTTATTTGCACTCAAGATTTTTTTTGACTTCTGCTTCCAAAGGATAAGCTTCTAGAGTAACTTTGATGCATGAATTTGAAAAGCACTCAAGATGTTTGTAAAAAAAGATGACATTTCTAAAGTTCTAGATTTGCATGATTGAAGTTAATTTTAGCAAACTGAAAGACTTTTAGGAATGATGTTGATTTCTTTTAGGACCAATTTAGGAAGACTTTACCTTGTTTAGGACTGTTTAGGAAATGATTGAAAATTATATGCAAACCCTTAGTCCTTTTTATGCACCAAAAAGATAGATGTGTTCCTATTTTGCATGAATGATTCAAAAACCTTTATATTTGGAAACTTGAGGTTCTTTTTAGCCAAAATGAATGTTTAAACAACATTTTGAAATTCCTATTTGATCAATCAAATTGATGAGCCTTAAGGCCTTAAGTTCTTGTTCTTAGTGATTTTGATGTCACCCAAGATGTACCTGTAAGAAAATTTGAAGTTTAAAAAAACCTTAAAAAAATTAGATTACCTCTCTAGAATAAATGCCCAGTTACAAAGAATGAATGCACAGGTTACAACTTTTGCACAAATGAGCAAGAACAGAGAATGTAGGTGCAACTCTATCTATTCTGCTAAAATGCTCTTAAAATGCAAGTTTTTTACAAAAAACATATGCCCAACTCGGTTTCACATATGCGCAACAATATTGAACATATGCGCAGCAATTTTGAACATATGCACAACAATTTTGAACATATGCACAACAAAATTGAACATATGTGCAATTTAAGTGATAAATGCGTAGTTTTAATGGATAAATACATAGTTTTACAAATTTTTGTATAAATGTCGAGTTGTGGACAACAAATGCGCAAATTGGACCAAGAATGAAATGTTACAACCTAGATTTTTGAAAAAATAATGAGAAAAATGGCCAAGAGACGTTGATTTCAGAGTAGTTGATCAAGATAGGGGTCCCACCGGACGTGCCAAAATGTGATTGATGCAAACCTAATCTATTTTGAAAGGCATAGACATGTCAAACGTTAGCCTAAGCAACATATACCTTACAAAAATAGATAGTTATTCACAAAGTCATTTAGATTGAGCTTAAACAGATGCGCCCATGCACTATTTGATTTTCTCAGATAAAAGGAATGTGGGTATGCTCTCAAAGCACCTGGAGCATGTTCCTAATGCTGATTTGTAAGGATTGAGACTCATGAGAACCCCATAAATGACACAATATAGGGTAGAACACCCAAAATTGCCCCTAAGGCTTCAAGAACTTAGATTGATGCAACTAGTATGATTAAGTATATTTTAAGCCCAAAATAGGTGTGAAAATGATGCATAAATAGGAATTAAACTAAATTAATCCATTAGTTCTATGCTAAGATGTGTTCTAAGAAAACTTGAAAATGATTAAAACTAACAATTTAGTGATTTAACTAAATGATCAAGAGCTAATTTAACATGATAACAATGCTATTAATTGAAAGTGAATTGGATGTTTTTCTCTTAGAAATGAGGAGTATTTATAGGATTTTGGAAAGGGTTGGGTTAGGAGGTTGAGTCAGGGTTTGGGGCAAGGTTAAGAGTTGAGTTTGGGGTCAAGGATAAGGATTGACTTTTTGTAGAAGAGTCTAGGCTTTTGGATGAGGATGAAGACTTTCTAGAAGAGTCTAGGACTTTCTAGGAATTTAGAAAATAGATAAAGGTTTATTTATTTCAAAAGGTTTTAGGTTTTGAGGATATTTATCAAAATATATTTAATAAATATGAGGGTTTAATATTTAATCTTAATTAAATATTTTTGAGTTGGGATTAGGGTTAGGAAATGATGGAATCAACCTTTAATTGAAATTAAAGAGGGATTAGAAGATTCTAGAAGAGGTTTAGGATCTTTAGGATATTTCTAAGGTTTTGGGAAAAAATAAATAAATAATTTATTTTTTGGTTTTTTGGTCAATTTATTAATTAAATAATTAATAAAAAGGGAAAAGGTGTTTAAATAAGATTTAAACATTTTTGGGAGGGATGTCTTAATTAAATATTTTTAATTAAGATAAAGGGATTTAATGGCATAAAAATAAATTAATTAATTAAATGAATAATTAATTAACAAATGATGATGTCATCAGGGGTTTTTTAGAAAATAAAAATACTCTATTTTCTAAAGGATTTTTAGGTGTCTATAGTTAGTATTGTTTAATTTTCTATCGTGAAACAATTTCTATCATTTGTTTTGATCTCTGGCATTTGGCCGACTTGATTGTTAGTATCTATGTCATTTTCCCATTTTTAGATGTTGTGTTTCTATTAGGGTTGTTTACATTTAGCTTTCTATAATCCAGCAATACATGCAGTATATGTATTTTGTATTCTGTCATTTCTATTTTGATCAAACCCAAGTTATTGTTGTAGTGTTCGGATTAAGGTTTATGGGATCTCGGAACATAATTAGTATTGTTTATTTTATTTGTTGTCATAGTTTAGGAAGCCAAGAATTAGTATTGTTTAGCCATGAATTAGTATTGTTTATTTTGTTTATACACGTATAACATCTAAGTATAAGTATGATACTTTAATTTCTTATACTTTAAGTTATACTTGTATAAAGGAATTAAGTACCTTTTCATATGATTGGAATAGGTTTCAAATTCGTAGGAGTTAAGCTGCAACTTCTAGATTTTAGATTTTAAAAAAAAATCAGACTTAGTTAAATTTCAGGCATGTGTGATTTTTCAGAACATTGTGTTTTTCCATGTGAAATTTTGTGTCAACTTTAATAATGTTCATTACTCATTAGTGATGGTTATATCCAATGAATTTAGTTTCTTTAATAGGGTTAAGATGTGTGTAGGAAGCAGGATTAGGGTTTAGGATTGTCTAGGAAGATCAAGACCTTCTAGGCCTCCCTAAACATTCCTAATTTTCCTAAACATCCCTAAAATATCTTATTAGTTTCTATTCTTTGTTGCAGTTCTCAAATGTGTTTATAATGTGTTTTTACTACATGTATGATGTATTTGTGGTGTGTGGGTTAAGGGTAGAAAACCTAAGAACACTAAGTGAGTGGCTCCTAGTGCGGGGCCAGGGCCCTAAGTGGCTAGAACTAAGATAACCGACTGAAGAGTTATTTAATAAGTGAAAATTTAATTAAACTTTTGGAAATGGGTTCAAACACTAAAAATATTAATAGATCCCTCACCCATTCTAGTAGTGCTAGTAAAGGCTATGGATGGGAATGGGAGAAGGTGCTTATGCGTAGGTATGAATGAATGGCGCTTGTCTATATGAAAGGCATTCGGTTCCACATGCACCTACTTGGGGGCTGGGGCTGAGAGGATATTGCTTAGAGTTTCTACTAAGCCTTAGAACCTTTGGGAAAAAGATTTATATTTTGATCTTCTTTTCATTTTCTGTTTGGGAAAGGTTACCCAACCCTAGGTATGGCCTAGCTATTCCTTCTTTGTGGGCCTTGGTGTTTATCTCCTAGGATAGGGGAGTGGGCCTTTTAGATATCCATGTGGTTGGGTGGTAAATATTTTTATCGAGGTACCTTTTGCAGATGCATGTTTATGGATTTGTGCTTGCATAGTGTTCCAGTTTTGAAGACTTGTACTTATCTTTCATGATGTAAAATTATTGTTACCTCCCAAGAGGAGATGAATGTAATGTAACTATTGATGTATTTCATGATGATGTAATTGGAATGGGTAGACTTAGGAGAATGGAAAAGGGATATCGCAAACTTTATGTATATGATGTGTGTTGAAAAGAAAAGGATTTTGTAACATTCCAAGTTAAGTAGTATGTTTTTCATTATTGTTGATTAAGTGAAAAGCTATTGAAAATCAAATGTAATAATTGTAATGTATCAAATGATTTAGATGATTCTATTTTCTTTAAAAGTTCTATTTTTCATAAAGGGTTCTTAGGAAAATAGATGGATTTAAATGAAAAATTGAAATGAAAGTACTTTGAATTTCTTTGTAAAGAATCTTCGAATGATATGATGTAGTTTTCTTTAAGAAATCAATCTTGTTGTTAGTATACTTACAGGACTTAAATGAATTGTTCATAAAATAGTAGGGAACCTTGGGAGGAATCTAAGTTTAAGTTTTGTTCACATAATTATTTTACAAAGAGAATCTTTGCTCTCTTCCTCGGTGTTGGTTCCCAAAAAATGGGAGTTTATGCTCTAACAGGCAACCAATACATCTACAAATTTTGAGGATGGGTTAGATCCAAATATGATGCTCTAAAGATGATTGGACCAACTATAGGGACAAACTACCCTTTGCACTTCTGGCTTTGCAAAACCAAGAAGGGTGTTCCTAATCCAATAACAAAACTTGCTTTACTAATTCACTGACTGGATTTGAATGTAACAGATAAATGATAAGAGAAACCTAAATGATGTCCATTCATTCATAGATTTTTCACTATCACTACGTAGTAAACTACCTTGCAATTCACTGTACTTCAAAGAATTTTGACAATTTTAATAAAAAATGGAAATATCAATAGAACCTTTTTAAACACTGATCTCTATAAGAAAACTCCACTGTTGGCCAGTGTCTTATTCATTGGGCAATACCTCCACTGCAAGACTGTAATACATGAAATAATATATTGAACATTGAATTATTTTTTCCTTTTGGAAATACTAATCACCCTGTGGTGGATTTTATCAAAAGATCCTAGATTCACACTACTTACTAATGCATCCTCAAGCAAAACTTCAAAGAATTTATGTTATTTTCAAAGCTTATTTATTTTGATCCTGGATTAGAGCTGAGAAAAATAAACATACACATAGAGATTATCTATGCAATGAATTGGAACAATTCATAACTCAAATAGAGATACTCAAGGAGAGATATAAATCTTGGATTTCATTCAAATGCTATATTAATCGCACTTACAGAATGCTTTATAGTATAACCTTTTGAAAATAACTTGAACCAAAAATTGTTCTTCTATAGAAATATGTCTAAAAAATGGTCTACAATATCCCAGACTCAAGAAACTTATCAATTAATTTGATCAAGTTCTTCATCCTTTTACACTGATCTTGGTAATCCTTTTATAGAATAAGGATTGCAAACAAGCTTCGGATCGTCTTAGAAAAGACAACAAAGGAGTCCTCAAATAAGACAAAAAATGAAAATAAAAACTTTCTTGTTACAAAAATTTGAGATAGATCATAAAGATGAGTGCCAAAATGTGGCAATAGCTTCCAAGGTCAGTTCAACATTTACCAGGTGTTATATCTATTCTTGCTTCTTTAGAAAGTTGGGGCAATGCCATCTATTTCCTCCTCAGAGGATGTTTCTTCTTCTTTACTATCCTCTGAAAGGGATGCTACTTCCCTGGCTAAAAAGGTATCCTCAGAAGGCCAATTAAAAGCCAAAATTTCATCCCTCTTGGGTAGAATCTTGTTCTAGCTAGTAACCAATTGATGAATTTCTGTTATCACCTTAGTAAAATGCACCCTGGCATCTTGTAACATTTCAATTGTTTGTACAAAAGGAAAAGTATCTTCAGTGCTAATAGTAGCATCAATCTTGACTAACACTCCATTCTCAATTTGTTCCAACCATTTTTCCCTTTATTTTATGGTTCCATCTACTCTAACAAGACCTGGGAATATCTGAAAATCATTCTGTAGGTATCTTACTCTTAAAAGAGCTACTTTTCTCTTTACTTCTTCCCTAGATATTTCAAAATCAAGGAGAGATTTGATAATTTTATAAGTAATTGCCAATTGGGGGCACACAGTACTATGATCTTTAATTGATTTAAGAAATGTCTTCAAAACATTTTCCCTAGGCACCCAGTCATCCAAAATTTTGCCCACGGTGTCTTCTTCTTTTCTAAAAGAAAGCAAAATGTTAGATAACTACCCTACATGTTTATAAACTTCTCTAAGCTTTACATTCCTAAAAAAGTGTTGAATGGTGTCCTTTAGTCTCTTTTCAGATTCTATTGTTCTCTCTGTTCTATATCTTCATTGCTTAGGGAAGGGGGAAGAGGAGACATGGAAAAATCAATAATGGGGCTTGAGGAGGAAGGACCAGCAGTAGAAGAAGGAAGTTGCAACTGTTGTGGTGCCTGGATTGAGCTTTCCTCCCCCAGCCTTTTCTTCAAGTCTGTAATTATTTTATCTTTCTCAAACAATCCTTGTTTCAAATCTCCATACGCCCTCAGCATTTCTTCAAATTTTCTTATGAGTTCCTCCTCTTTTTCTTCCCTTTCTACTACCTTTTCTACAAGGTGAGCTGTGGCTACCACCATACTTGATGCTTCTATTACTAATGTGTCCAAAACCCTCTTGACTATGAGACCACCAGAGAGACTATCCTTAATTATTTTCTTTCCTTTGTTTTTCTCATCTCTCTTTAATGACCATATGACCAAAGCTTGATGGTCATTACTAAAACAAACTCCTTTGATAGCCTATTCTACCTCCTCCTTGGTCTTGTACACAGGTGTAGTTTATTTTCTAACTACATCAAGGACTATTGCATCAACTATGTCCCATTCAGAGAGGACAAGTACTCCTGCATTCTTTACCAATTATCTCCCCTGTTCTGGAGTAATCCCTTCAAATCTATCTATCATCTCTTTCCTAATTTCATCTTCAATAGTTTTAAGATCCTTATCAGGATTCTCCTTGTGCTTCTTCTCACAAGTTTCCTCAAATTTAATCATGTTCATTTTCCATAAAAATTGTAAAATGGCCCGGGTCTTTACAAAATGCATCGTCAACCAGAAATTCTTCACATGCCTGTTTGATTATAGGGTCCAATTTTGTCCCTGCAATTTGTCCCACTGTTAAGCCTAACTCAGGCTCCTTTGGTTGCTGTGGAATTCCCTCATTTATCTCATCTTGAGTCATGAATATTTGACCCTAAGATCCCATTTGTTGAACCTAATCTATGACCTCCTGATCATCTCTAATATTCAAGGGTGACTGTGAAGGAGAGTATTCTTCCTCTGAATCATGAGGCCTCTCTTCTATCCTTTTTTTCTTGGTGGGAGGTGAAAAATCAAGGATGTCTTCACCTAGCTGGTCCTGTGGTACATCTATAATTTCTTCAACCTCCTTTTGCCTCTCCACCTACTTTGATGTAGAAGGGAGATCTTCTCTTTTCTTTTGCTGCTCCTTGAAATCAGATTCAAGAATTATTACACCGTAACCAGTCCCCTCTTGCAACATATACTTTCCAGGAGGCAACACCTTTGCAAATGAACCTTTGCTCAATAATGATTTATCCTTCTCAAGGTTGTCCTCCATGGCCTTTTTCTTCTTCTCCTCCAGAGTCTTAAAAATTTCTTGAAAATAGTTCATGAGAGTATCTATCCTCTTTCCCATAGGATTTATACTGCCTATAGGATCATATTTGGGGCCAAACTGTCAGACAAAATCTCATGTTTTCTTGTACACTAACCACTTTTCCTTTCTGACTGCTTGGTCTTGCAACTCTGGGGTATTTCTAATAATATCTTTAGGAAAATTAAAAATGTGGTTTATTGCTGAGCATCTGACCCTTTTTTCTAAATAATTCATTGTAGAAACCCTTTGGGTCTATCGTCCAGGCAATTGTGGTTGTCAAATGATATGGATCCAAGATTTTATGCATATGAAGCCACCGACCCTTTGTGATTATAAACTAGTGAGGAATGGTAATATTTGGGAACAAAGTTCCTCTACCTTTAGCAATACTATTATTCTCAATATCACCTAATTGTCTGAAGAATTCTGCAATGCCAATCTTGATGGGAACTTGGAAAGGCAAAATAAAAGGAGTCCCCCTGAAACCATATAATCTAATAACAGTTGAATAGGGATAGAAAATAAAATCACCCCAATTGTGCACTATGTAGAGGTCCTTTGCAAATTGTTGTGGTCTAACAATTTTGGCCAAGGTGACCAAGACTTTAGGGCTATCATGAACAAAGAATATTCTCAATCTTGCTGCAAAACATTTGTTAAAATGTATATAACTACTATCCTTTCTATCCCATGTCATATTTGAATTCCATAGCTAAACAGGCATGTCCTCTCCACGTCTCTATTTAGATAATTCCATTTCTTTTGAAAAATAATCAACACCCTTGAACAAAAACATGTACATCATAAAAGAGTACCAGCAAAAGGGTTTATCAACTTTATTCTTTTCAATCCCCATTATTCCATCATGGATTAAGTCAACAATGAAGGAGGCATAATCAAAATTAATTGACAAATGTGGATGTAATATCTAGATCACCGTATACATTAGGTGCTCTGGCATTTTCTAATTAGCATCTTCCCCAAAAACTTGACATAATGACCAATAAGAACCTCTTGCCAGTACATCAAAATACTCTATTTTGAATGGCTCCTGAGCACCTAGTCCTGTAACAATAATCTTTCCAATTTGAGTACATAAATCTTTTATAGGACCTATTCTAAGGAGATGTCTTTGTGCATCAAAAACCTCTCTTAATTCTTTAAAATCAATCGGTTCTAGGTTAGGTGAGGGGTCACTTAGTCTAAAAATTGTTCTGATTTCCTCAGCAGAGATTGTTAATAGCTTTTTCCCTCTAACACCCCTAATCTCTTTAGTAATAGGGTCATAGTTTTTTGCAACTTCAATCATCAAGTCTACATCTAAGAAGACACCGAGTACCACAAGATTGCCTATGTCATTTTCCCATACATTACAGGTGGGAACAAGGGTATTTCTTTGGCTAAAACCTATTGTAAACAATGTTAGCCCAGTGAAGTCAGAAGTGCCACTCGCATTGAGAAAACCAATCTTAGCATCCCTGATATAATTTCTTGTATCATACAATCCATCCACCACTTTTACCCTAGGATCCTTTGGTGTTAGTTATTTGACCTCTACCAAATTTACTATTGAGCTAGGAAAAATTTGTAATAAGTCCTCATGCAAACCCCTCTTAAGATAATCGGTTTCACCAGAAAGCTCTTTCCTAGGTGGAATTTCTAGGTCTTATAGCTTACAGATATTGGGCACAAAAGAACACAGTAGCAAAGCAATACTTCTTAACAAAACAAGTAAGTGCAGGAAGAACCAACCTTTTCTCCAAAATCCCCAAGAAAACAACAATAGGTTTCTGCAATTCTGTTTGCCAAATGCTCTGCAAATTTTTATCTCCTTGTGGCTTTTTGAGGAAGCATAGATTTTGATATACTCACAATCAATCCACAATTATTTCAGTAATTTACTTTGCATGATTTCGCCATTAATTTTCTAGGAAATGAACTGTCACTCATTTGAACCTTTCACCCACTTTACCTTCAATTTAAATTTTAATCGTTGATTTTCACTTAGCAAATAATCCAATGGTTTTTCACATGATCACATAGCTCGAAAGAAACCTATGCGACCATATGACAAGTCGTCAGGTCAATCCATTTATTAGTGGCAATCCCTTATAATCTTTCACTATTAAAATGAAACATCAGTCGCATGATCACATAGCTTGAAAGAAGCTCATACGAATATGTTACCATTCAATTACCATCATCTTTTCTTCAAGTTACTGGTCCCACTTCACCTTTGTTAGTAAAGAAAATCCGTTCTTGCAACGGCTGGAAAGTTGTCATGTAATTTCTTTCTTTTCGAGCACTAGTGTTCACTAACATCCTCCATGTCAGCAAGTATTATCAACCAATCAAGAAAAACCATATGCAAAAAATTGACATTGGTCCCACTATTTTTAACCAATGAGAAACTGCCAATTGTGTACACCTGTCCATGGTCCCACCTGAGAATTACACTGAGCTTGATGCAAGATCAATGGTTAGTCACCTGATCGCATAGACCTCTAAGATTCTATGCAATTATATGACAACCATCAGATCTTCCCTTCATTTCTTTCATCTTTGAAGATTCTTCTGACACTAGTCCCACTTTGTTTCTATATTAAGCTTTACTATAAGATCAATTGTTAGTCGCATGATCGCATAGGTCTATAAGATTCCTTGCGACTATACAACCATCATTAGATCTTCTTTAAAGATACCAAGCTGAATGAAAGCTGAAACATTAGAATATAAAGTATTTAGGACTTAAGATATATTATAGCCGCTTGAGACTTTAAGTGATTCAAAAAGGTAACTCTCAAATAGATTTAAAACAAAGTGGCCTAGGGCTTTTTTTTTCCGAAAATGGCATATATTTAGGGTTTTTCTCAGGTTTAACTCTTAATTAGGGCTCACTGGATACTGAGGAAGAATAGATAATTTTGTAGGATTTTTTATGGGTTTTTTTATAGCAAAATTATCATAATTTCATGAACATCTATACACACTTCAAATTTATAAAAATTTCACAAGACTCATGTACTAAAAATTTGAAGTGCCAACACCTGGTTCCCTTGCGGTGCATGACATGGCTTCCCTTTTCGATCACTTAAAACTGACTAATCTTTTGAGGAAAGGGAGAGAATGTATGAAACAAATAACTGAAACTGATTGAAAAAAAAACTAGGTGATCCACCGAATTTAAAAGAAGATCCACAACTGAATAAGCTTACTACAACAACAAAGACAAAACTACACCTCACAACTTGATTCTACTACCTTAAACTCCTTAGAAAATAGGGTACTTGAAACATAGAGAAGGGAAGATGATTCCACAATTCTGATTTTTTAGTTTGCACATGAATTAACACTATAGAGCTAAGATAAATTCTTGAACATTCAACCGGATCAACATGCAGATTAAGGATACAATAACATCATAATAATCCTGCATGAGATTCAATAAGAAGAATTATGAAATTCTAGGGAAGAAAGAAGGATCAATTTTATTACTGAAAAGAAACTAAGTACAAGATGTGTCTCTCAACACTCATATCAGAGAGAATAGAATGAAGAGCTAACCTCCATCATGAAAAGTGAGAGGTATATAACTAAAACCTAGGAAACTGCATGAAACCCTCAACCTCCTAAAAATAGAAAACCCCACAAAAAGGACCATGAATGCCTCATAAACTTGGATGCCAAATTCTTGAGTTTCTAGGGGTAGTGGAGAAAGTGGGAGCCTAAAAAAGATGGTCAAAGGAATAACCCTGCCCACTAAGTCATGCACCAAAATAGGATTTTGACAATGGTTTATAAAAATACCAATGTCAGAATTTATAATAAAACATGCAATGACTGTTCCATTAAAACTTAACCCCAATGCAAATATAATATGTGGATTTAAAATAGTTCTCAACCCAATATTAAAAAGGGGAAAACATATTTTAAAGCAGTTACATTATTATAAAAAACCCACACATAACAAAAGACACCCAAAAGATAATAAAACTTGACCCTAAAAAGAAGGGGAGACATGAGTAATGCATTATTATCAAAACCCTCTTTGTCAAAAATGGGAACTTGCTAGCATCAGACCCCTCTAACTCAGTAACTGGCAAGTTTCCATTAAAACTGGTAGTTTACTTCTTATCCCTAAGTTTTTCTTTTGTAAACCTCAGCTCTTTCTATTCGTGGCATCATTGTAGAAGGTAAGCATTCAGGTTTTCAACTTTCTTCCACATTTTATTTCCTGGCAATCTCTCATTTTGAGGGCACTATTAGCCATTCTTTGTTCTTTATTTGGTAATGTATGCTTTGTCCACAATGTATATTTGGCCCTTATGGATTTTCTTAAGGGAATGGAATCTCTATAATTTTCATTTTGCTTCATGGCATTTGATTGAATCAATCACATCTTGAAAGCATTGTGTCTTTTCTTTTATAGGCCTAGGGAATCATATTCTTATTCACTGTTAAATCTATGGTGCTTATGAGCTTGATTTGTATTCATGTACATTTGGCCTACTAAGTAAATCCTCTTTTTATGTTTATGAAAACATTTGAGATGCCTGCTATTGTTAATGGTACCTGCCTTGACCTTTGTTATTTTTTTTCATGCTCGATGAGGGCACTGTGAGCCATTGACTCACGGGCTGCTATTGTATTGTGTCATAGATCATCACTTTCAATGTTTTTATTTCTTTAATTCCCTACTAGGGGATGAGCTACACATGTACCATGAGCTCTCTTTCATTAGGCTGTGAGTCTAGTGTCTCGACATCATGGGATCACAGCCTATGATTTGGAATCTCCGTGATTGGCTCAAAACCCTCATCAAAGCCAGTGCCTACCCTATTGGAAATTTGGCTAAGTTAGATAATTATATGTTTTCATTATGGAAACATATGATTTACATGAATATTTCATATGATAGAGAGCAATTATGATAGAGTGCAAAGCAAAATTGTCTAAGTATGAGACAATGTTTTTTGTAGTGTACCCAGAGATAGTTTTGATCAGCGATGACAATTGGAGTAATTTCAGTGCTTGCAGAATTGAACATAGATACTATGGTGACTATAGAAGACTCACATGAGAGTGTAAGTTAGTATGACATGTACAGAAGAAGTTATGGCAATTTTACCAAAGACAGTGTTAAGCCGATAGGACAGAATATGAAGACAGAATTGGTAAAGAGTTAAGGGATTATTTTGTTTATCAAAATAATGTCTTAATAATATAAAGGGATGACCTCCTAGATGTTAAACCTTGGGTAAATATATATTTTTTTTAAAGGTTTATGTTATGTAAAACTGACTGTAAAAGTTATTATTCCTAATAACTTTTATAAATGTAAAGCATATGAAATGTGAAAGAGAGATGTGATTGTAATAAGATAGATGATATAGTGAAAGATATTGATGAAAAGTTGTGAAAGAAAAGAAAGCAGTATAAGGTTATGTACCTTACTCTCTTTTTAAATTATTAATCATTTTACATTACTTTTTTGGGGAGTGGGGTCATCTTGTAATCATTTGTAATCAGTACTACCAACTCTTAGCAGGGTTGAGGCTTCTAACAAGGCCTATAGTCCCTTAATCAGGACTGAGACACTATATGCTTTTAATAGGCTCCTAACAAAGTCAACATCCTTAACATGATACTTTTGATTAGTGGATCTTTGTGGGTACCATCACCACTGGGGTTTTCCCTTGGCCAAGGTTTCTTCGAGAACAAATAATGTGTTATGAGTTCATTTTCTTTATTTCTATGCATGTTATTTAGTTTACTATGTTATGCATGTATTAAGATAATCTGTTATATCCATAATTGGCCAAAAGAAAAAGTTTGCAGAATACTGATTCACCCCCCCCTTAGTATTCCCTATTTCTAATAATTGGTATTAGAGCCTAGTTACTCAAAAAAGAATCATTCAAGGAAATCCTAGTAGCTTGAGTAAGATCTCTATGGATATGGATCAGCTACAAAAGAATCTTGAAGAAGCTCTTGAATTGATTGATATGCTTACTAAAGAAAGAGACACTCTAAAGGGAAAATATGATGATGCAAAGAACCTCATTGAGAAATTGAAAAACAAGTTGGAAGATCTGAAATCAAAAAAGGAATCTACAATTCAAATTGAAGATTGTGATGACAACTTGGAAAAGAAAATGATATCCTTCAACATGAATTAAAGATAAAAAATCTAAAGTTAAGTCTAAAAGATGGAAATAGAAAGAATGAAGCAAGTCTAAAATATGAGAATGAAAACTTGAAGCTTGATAATGAAGATCTAAAATCTAAACTTTGTAAAGTGACATCTGAACTTGAGAAAACCAAATTGCAGTATGCTGAACTTGAGAAGTACAATACAATTGTGAAAGGTGAACTAACTCAATCTAAGTAGCAACTTGAGAGACTATATTCAACCAGTGAGAAGATTAGTGAACAAATGTCTTATCAAAAACCATTCTATGACAAAATTGGTCTTGGATTTAACTCATCTAAAGTAAATGAAGAAAGAAAGGAACCAAATCTGAAAGTGTCTGAAAGAATAGATGAAAAGAAATCTGATAAAATTGACAAATCTGAAGATACACCTAAACAAGAAGAACCACCTAAACAAGAAGAGTCACCTAAAGGTACGCAAAGAGAATTTAAAGGTAGATGCTTTGTTTGTAATAATTTTGGTCATATGAAGAAAGATTGTATAGGTAAGCAATTTAAACCTCTTAATGGTTATTGTTATAATTGTCATGGTTTTGGACATAGAGCTATTGAATGTAGAAAAACTAAATTTATTGAGAATAATAATAGTAGTAGAATGTTTAGAAATACTAACCATGCAGATAAGAGACCTACTAAAGATATGATATGAGAAATGGAGTAGTATATTATAGGTGCAACAAAGTTGGACACATTGCTAGAAATTGCAGATCACAAATCAACCAGTTAGGACCAAGATATGCAAACAATGGAATAGTTTTTCAGATATGTAACATGATTGGACATACAACAAGTTTTTGCAGAATGAATAATAGGGTTTCTCATCCTCATCCTAACCCTAACCCTAGAAGTCATGCAAGGAGAAATGAAAATGCAAGTAACAATCAAAGAGGATGTTGTGGTAATGCATAAGAAGTGAAGTTTGTTAAAGCCACACATCAAGGAGATATATTCAACACTGAAGGTAATTAGAAAGTTGAAGTATCTAATGGTAATAGTGAATTTCTACCTAAACCTTGTCAAAGTAATTAATTCATGAAAAATACAGTAGAATAGGAACTTAGGATAGTATAGAAGTTAGTATAGGATGAATTGAGTCTTGTGCAGTTAATGCAAGGTAGTATATGATGTATTGATGCTATGGTTAAGATTGCATAGGATAATATTGTGTTATGCAAGATTGCAAGAAGTTTTAAGTTTTACAGGTAAGCAGAAACAACTTTTTGGAAAGAAGCGGCAAAGGAATTGAATGTGATGTCAGATTTATGTGAGATTGAAAGGTTAAAAGGTTGTGATCAGTATTATTTGATCATTAAGGTGAATAAAAGTGCTAAGGAGATCAAAGAGTAGTGATTGAAAGTAGTTTGAAAGGATTTGGTGAAGGATTTTTTATGTCAAATCTACGTAAGCCCTAAATCATAGAATCGCGGTATTTTAATAAGCAGATCTATAAATCAGTTAAAGCATTTGTAGAAGTCATGGATGTTTCATTGATTCATAATGTAAGAGATAAGAATAGACCTAAGATCAAAAGGGAACCATTAGAACCCTTGGAGGAAGACCCTAAATTAGCTTTAATGTTCGTACTAGACAGAGTTCTACACTTAGAGAATGTTAGAAGTTATTTGGGATGTAAGCTTGAAACCCTCAATGATAGAATCTTGAAAATATTGTTGAAAATTTAGCTTTTGAAGAGTAGGATAGTGCTAGAGAAGAAGAGAAGAGAGATTCAAGGATTGAAGAAGAAAAGGAAACAGAGAAACAAGTAGAAGCCCTTAGTCAAGAAGAAATCAGTCTTACACCTAAGACTGCAAAGAAATCATAGATTGGATCTATATTTGAAAGATTTGGAAAAGAAGTTGGTGATGATGATCAAATGGAATTGATCACATCTCTAAACAAAATAATTGGGAATAACAAGAAGGTGAAAAGCCTTGAAGGATCACTAAAGGAAATAATAGAGAAGTTGCAAAGCATTGTGACTACACAGATAGCAGAGGCAGGCCCACTTGAAAGAGCTAAGAAAGTTATGAATGTATTTTATGATGAGTTTACTAACTTATCTGACATAGCTAAAGTGAAGGCACAAGTAGCCTATGAGGCCAAATTACTTCTAGACATAAGTCAAAATATCAAGAATGACATTAATAGCCTGGATATTTGTATAAAAGACTTGAGAAGAAACTTGGACAGAGGTAAAACTTTGTACATTTAGTGTACAAAATCTAAGAATCTTGTATCAGAAGAAATTCAGAAGGTTAAGGCCAAAGAAGTAGAGCTTCAAATAGAGGTAAATCTTCTAGCCAGCCCCAATGTGAAGATATTGGACATTGAGAAGAGAATCAACAATATTAACAATGAAATAAGGATTCTATATGATGACTGTTAGCAAAATGGTCAGTGCTCCCCTCGGTATTCGCAACATGGCTTAACCACCTCCTATGTCTTCCATAAGTCTAGTGGTTGTACTGGGCATTAATAGGTCAATCTTTTGGTGCACACTAAGACCAAACACATTGCAATCAAGTATCACTACTTGAGAGAATTAGTACAAGACAAAGAAGTTTGAATGGAATATGTGAATACAAAAGAACAATTAGTAGACATATTCACTAAAGCTTTACCTAGAGAAGCTCATGAGTATTTAAGAAGTCAATTAGGGGTTCTTCCCATAACTAAGGCTGCCTAGACAAGCAAGGAGCACTGCATCAAATGTGCTACAATAGAACATTTGACAAATTGATGTAGAAGATTGTCACACTTTAGGGCTGGCCTAGAGTTGTGAAGAGAAGAAAAGACAAGGAATCAGTCATAAGCAAGATGACAGAGGAAGAAACACTTAGCTACATAGATATTATCTACATCTGATGGATGTATGTTTTAGTTGCTACTTTGGCATTTTTGTCAAAGAGGGAGAATGTACTGATATGATAACACATTAGATATGATCAAGAGTTGATGAGATGATGGAACTAAAAGGAAAGAGGATGATGAACTGAAATGAAGAATCAGGATAGAGGGAGATCTGAATACTTCTAACGGTCACAGGAGTGAGGCTTATAGGATTCTGAATCATAATGAAGCTAAGGATATTATAAATAAGTTTCTGATGGACAGATAAAAGTTTTTGGATTGGTTGGTAATCCATGTGTTATTCAAGTGATATCATATGGTGTTTCCATCAATGCCAAAGAGGGAGATTATTGGAAACTGAATTGAAACAATTGTTGTATTATCATTGATGTCAAACTTTAATTGGTAAGATTATTGCTACTTAGGAAAGTACTATATCTATTTGAGTGTTGCTAAGGGGCTAAGAAAGGTTGGTAACAATAGCACCTAGGGAAAGGTTGAGTTATCTTGATACTACAAAGTGTACTTGACTATGTTACACTATGATGAGATAATGTATTGTTTATCTTAGTAAGACTGAAGACTAAACTGGTAGGCTTAATTGAGAAAAGAATGGAAAAATTATGTTTAAGTTGAGTGATGCTAGTGTCGACCGAGTTAGTATATGCCGAGTAAAATTATAGTGTCGACCGAGCATCAATAAATTATCGAGGGAGATAGTGCAAGTTGAGGAGATAGTTTTAGTATTGACCAAGCATTCTACATGAAGATCAAGTGAACAATCATAGTATTGACTGAGCATCAATAATTTTATATTTGAAGAGAATTTAATTTTGGAGCCAACATTGTTGAATTCTTGGATTATGTAAAACTTGTTGACTTTATTTATTGATTGTTTGGAAGCATTAAATGCACTATAAAATGTTTTATTGTAAATATTTAAGAGATTTGAGATGATTCTAGAAAAGGAGCCGAAGAACATAAAGTGGGTAGATTTAATGAATCTGACCTAACCCTAAGATCTACGAATGAGATTGAGTGGCAAAAGATGAGTTAACCTAATTGAGGAAAATATAAGGGAACTTGAACATTGTGATATGTATGCACATGGTGAATAGAGAATGTTGGAAGAGAAAATTTTTATTGACTGAATAAGCAGAAAAGGCTGAAGGAGAAGTGTGGTGATTGCTTGAAGAAAAGTTTCGAGTAGATCAGAGATGGAAATGACAATGTTTCAAAGTCAGTAAACCAGCATTACTATATGGAATCAGATCTGATATTTGCAAAGTGAGTTGTATATTTTTTAGATAATACTACTGCTACTTTCTAACCATTGTAATAGTCAAAATCCTTTTAATAGAGGTTGACCTAATAGTCATATGTTAAATCCGTTAAACAAGGTTGCATTCTAATGGAGTGTATGTAAGTCTTATGACTAGGCTCACTTTTAACAAGGTGATTGAAATCCTTTAACCAGGTCACATTTGATAGTGTGTGATGCAGGAGCATCCTGGGTGTAAGAGAAATCTTGCATCACCCAAAATAGTTCTGGTTTCTTTTTCAATAAGGGCTATCTTGTGTAGAGCTACTATTTATGGAAACTTGCTATTTTTAGTAAGTTGGTCATATGATCTTAGAATGTCCTGATTTCACATGTGGAGGTTCATCTCAGTCATATCAGCTTGCCAATAAAGTTTCATTGATAGATAAAGTCTAACTTTGGAGATATTGATGATTTTCAGTATTGGTAACAGGGTACAGAAACTTTGAACTTAGTTTTGAAAGCTTTAGAGGCCTTAGATGAGGTAAAATTTCGGGCTGAATGAAGCTTTCTTAATCTAAGTGTTGTAGAGCTCCTCACACCCTTTCCGAAATGGGGTTATAATAGTCAATCGGGTCAATGGGTGATGACTTATGGTCTCCGAAAGTTGGGTCACCTAAAATGTTGAAAAATGATTTTCCCTCAAAATTTATGTTTGGGTTTCAAAAGTTATTTTAAGCTGACTTTGATGTAATAAAATGAAAAATAAAATAATTCTAAGTTTGGTCAGCCTTGTTGGCTAAAATTCTGGAACCTTCCTAGGTGGTGGAAAATTGCCTATATAGGGAAGGTTGTAGTGTTGTCTTAGGCAGTTTAGGGCAGTTCTGGGTAGTAGATCTAGGTGTTGATTCGAGGCTTTATCCTATAGAATATTGTAAGGGAATGCCCATGTGGCTTTGCATCTTGTAATTTTGAAAGTTTGTAATTCCACATTTGTGGAGATAATAAGAAGCCCATTTTTTGTTCCTGCATATTATTGTTGTTTCTCTATTTTTGTTATGTGTTTGTGGTATTAAGTGTGTGTGTGAAAATTGTACCTGATCTGTAGACACAACACTTCAGTAAAACATTAGAGGTTAGTTGAAATTGAAATTGTGCAAAATTAAAATCTAATCTAACCAAGCGATTTACTTCCTTCTAGTAGGTGCGAGATTGATGTTCTCAGATTGTTATCGAGATCAGTGACCTAGATGACACCTAAATGAAGGATTTGAATGCAAAATTGATGGATATGGAATATGAATGCAATTAATCTATTTTTTTGGATTTTAGATGCAATGATATGATCAAAACTGATATGAAATCTATTGCTAATATGAAAATTGATCTATGATATGCTAATCTAGAAATAATATGATATGAATAAAAACCAAATTGATCTCACAATAGCCTTGATTCGCAATAAGCTTTGATTCTCCAAATAGCAATTCTTCAGCGTGATTATGCAAAATTATGAGATGATTTGGGATGAGCTGAAGCCTTAATTTATAGAAATCTAGGGCTTTAGAGGTGCATGAAAGAAAGCCATAAATCACTCAGATTAACTCAGCTTGATTTTTGAGTTTTCAGATAATAAAGATAATTTAATTCACAAAAACATGCAAATCATGCAAAAACAACTTTTTAACTCAAATTAGAAGTTTAGATCAACTTTAAAACTCAAAAATGATGTTGAGTTCCAAAAAGTCAATAACTTGCATTGATTTTCTGATTTGAAGTTTAACTGCTCTTTGATTGTGCATGTTTTATTTATGAATTAATAAATAAATAAAGTGATTTATTCTCAACTTAACTGATTTTTGAATATAAATAATTGATTTATGGGTTAATCAATCATTTAACCAAACTTTTATTCAAAAAAAATATTATTAAAAATTGACAACTTGCTTTAGTTAATTAAATAAGAATTTAATCAATTATTCATAGGATTTTGGATTTATTGTCAAAATTAAATAATAGATAGAATTAAATTTAATTAAACAATTAAGTGGAAAATATTAAATCTAATTAATTAAATATGAAAATATTCAATTAATCAAACTTAAGATAAATGTGATTTATTGCCAAATAATCATTAAATTAAAGATAATTAAGATAATTAGGAATATTGTTAGGAATATTCCCCGATGCAGAATTTAAGCTAATCAATTAGATTCGTTGATGTGTAGATGTGCCTTAGGTTAGGACTTCTATGTCGATTTCATTTGATTTGAGGATGTAGGAGGTTAAAGAACATATAGCCCATTTTTGGGGTATTACATTTTGCCCCTCTTTGAATTACTGTGAGAAGTGCAGTGGTTCAAAGACAGTCTGTGTTTGATAGAGATATGAAACTGGTTCAAAATTGATAATTGATATGAGACAGAAGCTGATTGATATTGATTTGATATGAAGATAATAGGTCCTGAATGACCAAAGATAATGTTCACTATAGTAGCGATGAACCAAGGATTGTGAAAAAAAGTGTCAAAATGCCTGATTCTGAACCTTATGATTGCGAAGAAGTGAGTGACCAGTTCTAGACTCGATTGTCTTAGCAGAACTAGAAAGTATCACATCCGAACCCTTCAGTTTCCAAAGAACCAAGGAAAGAACACTATGATCTGATGGTTGCAAAAACTGATACAATTTACAAGATTAGGAGAATACCAGATTGATATGGATCTTGATGAATCTGATATGCCCCAAGTGATGATAGATTTACCCTGAGCGATGAGGTCTTTTTTGATGAATCGGTAACTAGACATGGTTGTTGTCTTGATTACCAAGGAAGATATGATTTCAAAATTAGATATGATTTCAAATTTGATTACAGACTTTGAATGATGTGTAATACCATGCCCCCTTCAGGATTAAAATTGAAATCTGACAAGAAAAAGTCAGCATTGATAGTTCAGAAGCATGCTAATTGATTTAAGAAGTGGTTAAACACGTCCAGGAATGCATTCTACATCGTTTAGAGGTCCAGACAACCAAGTTTGACTAGGTTTGACCATGAGTTGACCATGGTTGACCAAGTTGAAATTTTGATAGTTTGATGTAAGATAATCAGTTAAGTTGAAAAATGGATTTCTACTATGATTGAAGGTTGATTATGCAAGTAGTTAATAATATAAACAATCTTAGATTTTGATTTTGATCTCGAAAAAGGATTCTACTTACTATTTCATTGGAGGAACCTTCATGTGAGATTCAACTCTTGTTAGATTGGAAGAGGTGATTGAAGAATCTTTTAAGTGTTCAAGAAATTTGTGAGATCATGCAAAGTGTAAAAATGCAAAGAAACATGCAGGATGATAATGCAACCCTAGGACCTAGGACCTACTCACTGATCATGTGTCGATTTGTTATCATTGAACTTTAAGGTAACCGAATAAATCAATACAATGCCCAATAGCTATGAAACCATAGACATATGAATATCAATTTGTATGTGCAAGAATCAATACAACACCCACTGGTCAACAACCATGGATATATGAATATTGATTTTATTTTCAGATTGTCGGATTAGCTATAAGCACCCATGCACAAACGCCAGGATGACCTGAATATCATGTCCATTTTGATATAGCAATTTGTACAAGCATCAAAATATAAATGTCATGATGACCTGAATACGCCTTGCATGACAAACACATCAAATAGCCAAGAGATTATTCTAAATCCAATGTGAATTACCCGTAGTGACCCTTTATTGTTCACATCCTTAGGTAAGATTGCGTTTCACAGTAGGAGAAAGAACTTACTCAAAAAGACAATAGTGAGATCAAACTTCCTTGAATTTTCTGACTAAAAATGGTTGAGGTGCGCATGGCCATCCAATTCAAGGTAGAGGCTCTTACAATCGGACACCATTTCAATCCAAAATTTCCAAAGACGTTAGATTTTCACATACAAGCAGAAGACAAAGAAAAGATTATGCCCCTAGTCATCACTCTCTAAATCCTATAAAGGACATCATCGAAGAGCTCAAAGGGACACAATATGAAAAAATCTCAATGTGAATCAGTAAGCATACAAGGAGATAAAAGCATGAAAAGCACAGATTGTTTTCAGTTTGTGTTTGATTTTTGTTGTAGATGCAAAATCCTTTCTGGAGACGAGACTGACTTGACTGACTCAAATGAAGCTTCAAAGGACTTTGATTGGATACGACACGTCTAAGATATACTGGAGGCTATAGGATACAACATTGATTGCCCCCAAGTGTTAAGCAGTGATAGGATACAGACGCTTGATTTGAGTGGTGTACAAACCGACTTATTGAAAACTAGAAATGCAGAAACAAACCGGGAGATATGTACAAAGTAAAGAAAAACTAAAAGCTGGGAAAGACCAAGATTGTGCTGATAGATGGAGCATTTTGAAACAAGTGGTGCCCGTTTGCCAGGTTTTCACCATCTTGGCAGATATTCTATTTTTGCTACCAAGGCACCTGTTTCCAGGTTTTCACCAAGGCACTTTTTCTTTTTCTCATTTTTTTTTTTTGTACTTTTGATATTTTTTTATTTTTTTGTACTTTTAATATTTTTTGGATTTTTGTGTACTTTTGATATTTTTTTATTTTTTTGTGAATCATCAAGGTGCCTATTGCTAGGTTTTCACCAAGATGTTCATTTTTTCAGGACTTTTTCTAATTTTTATAATTTTTTTAGGACATTTTACCATAGACTAAATGCTTTAGGCATAGAATTTCTTCAGATGGAGAACGTTGATTGGTTCTCGGAGCTGTTCTCCTTCAATCATTGAGAGTTGATAGGTACCAGAGCCAAAAGTAGTAGTGATTACAAAGGGACCCAGCCAGTTGGGTTTGAACTTCCCCTTGTGTTCTCGATGTGATTGATTTTAGGATTCTCTCTCAAGACTAGATCGCCAACCTGAAATTTTTTATGTCTAAATTTCTTATTGTAGCCTCTAGACATTCTCTTCTGATATACTCTGAGATGATCATACGTTGCTTGTTTGCGCTCATCTAGTAGTTCAAGTTCTTGCAACCTAGACACTCTATAGTCATCATCAGTTACAAGACCATGCATTCTGATTCTTAGTGATGGGATTTCAACCTCAATAGGTAGTACCACCTCAGACCCATAAACTAAAGTGAAAGGCGTAGCCCCAGTAGGTGTTTTGATACTTGTTCTATAGGCCCATAGAGCTGGATTAATCATGAGATGCTAGTCTCTGCCATTTTTTTTACTGTTATGTGCAAGATCTTCAATAGATTTTTGTTAGAGGCCTCAGCTTGTCCATTCCCTTGAGGATAGTAGATAGAAGACCAATGTTGTGTGATCTTGAATTTGGCACATAGATCATCTAGGTCTTTGTTCTTGAATTGTCCACCGTTATCTATGATTATGGAATGAGGTATCCCATATCTACATATGATATAGTTCAATATGAACATAGATATTTTCTTTCCAGTTGCTTGTGTCAAAGGGACCACCTCTACCCATTTTGTAAAATAATCTGTAGTAGTGATTATATGGGTATGTCCATTAGAAGAGTGAGGATGAATCATCCTGATAAGATCAAATGCCCATTGATGGAAAGGCCATTGTGTTGTAAAGGGAATTGGATCTCTCCCTAGAGCATGAATTAGGTTGCCATGTACTTGACACTTTTGACAATTCTTAGCAAATTTGATAGACTCTTTCTCCATTTCAGGCCAATAGTACCCAGCCCTAATAAGTTTTTGAGCTAGTGTTAAACCATTTGAGTGTGACCCACAAATACCATCATGGACTTCCTCTAATGCACGTTGAGACTCTTCCTATTCTAAACATCTAAGTAGCATACAATCTAGGCCTCGTTTGTATAGATCGTGACCAATGATGACATATGGAGAGGCATTATGGATAAGGTATCTCTTTTCATGGCGGTTGAAGGTATCGGGAATGATTTGGTCTTGGAGATAGGAAAAGAGGTCTTTGTATATGGATGAATCATGACCAACAATGGTGCAGATCATGTGGGTTTTGGGGGAGTCATATGCAGGATAAGAGAGTGCTTCCACTAGGAACTCATAACATAGCTCATGTTTAGGCTACTGTAATAAAGTAGATAGTGTTGCCATTGCATCGGTAGCCTTGTCCTCTATTCTAGGAATTTGCTCAAATGTGATAGACATGAAATATTTCTTAAGATCATCTACCATTCTCTTGTAAGGAATGAGCTTTTCATCTTTAGTTTGGTACACATCATTGACTTGATGAATAAAAAGTTGAGAGTCTCCATGAATGTGTAGCTCTGTTACTCTCCATTCAATTGCTATTTTCATACCATTCAAAAGGGATTCATATTCTACAATATTGTTTGTGCAAGGGAACTTTAGTCTAAATGCTTTTGGGATGGAGTATCCTTGAGGAGTTATGAACAATATGCCTGCTCCAGATCCATTATGTGTATAGGAGCCATCAAAGAATAATTGCCATTCTCTAGAAGATAGGTGCATAATAGAGGAGTCTAGAAATTTCATTTGCATTGGTGTGTCATCAAACATGGGTGCATCTGCTAGTTGATCAACAATAACTTGACCTTTTATAGCTTTTATTTCAACATATTCAATGTCAAATTCACTTAGAAGCGTGACCCATTTAGCCAGTCTACCTGTGAGGGCAGCCTTGCTTAGTAGGTATTTTAGTGGATCAATTTTTGCTACTAGATGTGTGGTATGAGCTAACATATAGTGTCTCAGTTTTTGTGATGCAAAGATCATAGCGAGACAAGATTTCTCAATCATTGAATAGTTCTTTTCATATGCCACCAATGTTCTACTTATATAATAAATGGCTCTTTCCTTTTTGTCTTCATCATGTTGCGCTAGCAATATCCCCAGTGATGTGGCTATTGTGGAGACATATAAGATCGATGGCTTCCCATGAATAGGAGGCATCAAGATAGGCAGATTTGATAGATACTTCTTGATATGGTTAAATTTGTTCTCACATTCTTCATTCCATGCAAAGGTCACACCTTTATGTAATGTTTTTGTAAAAGGCTATGATATGTCCGCTAGCTGTGATATGAATCTTCTGATAGATTGAACTCTTCCTTGCAACATCCTCATTTGACTAATATTCATGGGAGGTTGCATCTCTATTATAGCCTTGACTTTAGCTGGATCAACTTCAATGCCCTTCTTTGAAACTATGTATCCTAAGAGCTTTCCAGAAGTGACACCAAAAGAACACTTCTTAGGATTTAGTCAGAGACTAAACTTTTCCATTCTGTCTAGGATCATGCTCAAGTCCTTTAGATGTTCAGTTCTGATCATAGATTTTGCTAAAGTATCATCAACATAATCTTCCATAGTTTGATGCATCATGTCATGGAAAATAGATGTCATTGCTCTTTGATATGTAGCACCAGCATTTTTAAGCCCAAATGGCATGACATTCCAACAGAAGGTGCCCCATGCACATGTGAAAGTAGTTTTCTCTTGGTCCTCTGGAGCAATTTTTATTTGGTTATATCCAGAGAAACTGTCCATTAAGGAATACATCTCAAAACCCGCAGTCATGTCCACTATCATATCAATGTTAGGCAGTGGAAAATCATCCTTAGGGCATGCTCTATTCACATCTCTAAAGTCTATGCACACTCTGATTGAGCCATCTAGTTTAGAAATAGGTACAATATTAGAGATCCACTCTACATAGTCAATAACTTGATTGAATCCAGAATTTAGGAGCTTCTCTAATTCAGCTTTTACCAAGACTGCAACATGAGGATGCATCTTTCTTAATTTTTGCTTGACAGGTTTGACATTTGGAGTGATAGATAAATGATGCATTATGAGATTAGGATCTAATCCTGGCATATCTGAATATTTCCATGCAAAGTTGATCTTCTTCTCTGTTGTACCCAAATTGATAGATTGAGTGGGCTCAATTAGAACTGGAGATCTATCCTATAAATGATTCAGAAGGACATCAAATATCTCATCCTTAGGTGCCTCAAAGAGGTTTTCACCTTTGGATACATCTTTTATTTTTACTTTTGTAGGTTCTGAGACTACCACAAAGTGGTTTTCACCCTCAGAACTCTTTTTCTTTTTCTTCTTATTCTTGTTTTTATGACTAAGATATTTGATGTCTGACTTGGTCATGCTAACACTCAGTTCATTGATGGAAGTCCTCATAGGCTCAACTGCATTGAGGTAGCAAGAAAGGGCATGGTCATTCAGGAAGGTATAAATACCATGGCTTGGATTTGTGGAGGTTTGATCAATAAGTTCTAGATATTGGATAGTCAAAGTAGGGAAAGATTGGGAGATAGTGTTTACAGATATGGATTTGTCATCATTGGTCCTAACCTGATGCTCGAGTTCAAAGGTGATATTACAACTTAAGACATTCAATTTTTGAATAGGCTCAATGTCATCGTGGGAGTTCAATTCAGCCATAGGTGGATCAGACTCGATAGGTTCATCATTTCACTCTAGACTCACATTGGGATTAGGTACATATTGGTGAATAATATCAACATGTTTCTCTGTAATAAGCTCATCTTCATCTAGTTCTGGAATGGCTCCCCATTCATAGTCATTTGATTCAGCTTTTGATTCAGGATCTCTAGGAAATCTTAGAACATGAGTAAAGTCAGGGTGAATACCCCAAGAAAGGTTACCCTCAAATTCTGATTTGAATTCATACTCATGGGAATCTATCTCAAAATCACTACCACCTCCCTCTTCTTGATTGTTTTCAAGATTAGCTGGTTCTTGTGTTGCAACTATCTCTTGATTGATAGTAGGTTCTTGTGTTTCTACTACATTAATTCTTTTGATTAGATCATCTTTATCACCAAGAAGGTCTTTGATTTCCTTAGGAAATTTTTCATAGGGGATGAGTTCTATGCTGTCTAAATCACTATCGAATGGTTCTATCTCTTCTTTCTTAAGAAGAGGTTCTCCTGGTGCGATCTGCTCTATGACATGGGAACAACTACCTTTGAGGTGATAGGGTTTCTTCTTAAAGCCTAAGCCAACTTTATCTTTATTTTCTCTACCAGTATGTGGGAGAGGTGCCTCAAGACCTTTTCCTCTGATTCCTAGAGGTCCTTTACCTGAATATCCCATCTTAACTATTAATTTATCTCCTAGACCATACAACTTAGAAGGGAGTTTGGATATTGTAGAGTCACTAGTTTGAACAACTTGAGATTTAGGTTCATCTTTGTATAGCCATGATAGCACAGCTTCATCCTCTTCAAATTCTTGCTTGGATACTTGTTCTGCTACAAAATTCTTTTTATATGCTTCCAGAGGTTCTTTAGAGTCTGGTTTGGATTGTTTCAAATATTTCCCATAAGACTTAGGCGAGATAGGGAGAGATGTCAAAGATAAGACTGGCTCGATAGTATATTCTCCCATACTATTTTCTTTGATATTAACCTCTTTTGCAAGATCTTCCATTTTAGATGTGGATGCTTCTTTAGTTGGTTCAATGGAAGATTCTCTATTATTAGGCACAAGCTTATTGGCACTTTCCTTCAAGGTGTTGCAAGTTGTATTCAAATCTATGGGAATAGTAACCTCTACTCCTTCATAAGGAAACTTCAAACATTGATGGTATGTAGAAGGAATAGCTTGCATTTCATGTATCCATGGTCTCCCTAGAAGGATGTTGTAGGCCAAAGGTAGATCAAGCACTTGACAGATGGTATCTTTGATAACTAGACCCACTCAGATGGGTAAGACAATGGTGCCTTTAGAAGATCTTTCTTGTTCATCATAGGCTTTCATAGTTATTTTATTTCTAGGATCAATAGCCAATTCTAAAAATCCCAATTGTGTGATCAAGCTGTAAGAACAAATGTTTAGGCCAGCGCCCCCATCTATCAACACATGTTTGACCCTACGGTTCTGGATCAAGACTTCTATATGCAAAGGCTGATTGTGTGGGTGACTCAAGGAGTTGTCATCTTCCTCTGAAAATGAGATATATTACGGAGATGTAAGATGTCCAACCATAGTCTGGAACCTATCTAAATCAAGGTCATCAGGAACATTGGAACTGAGAAAAGCTTTATCGAGAATGGCTCTATGAGATGGAGATATTCGAAGCAACTCAAACATGGAGATTTTTGCATTAGTGTGTTGGAGTTGTTGGACAATGCTATAAGATGTATGCCTTATATCCTTTGGATTGGAATATTTGGAATCAACCTTCTATTTAGAAGCAAATGAAAGATTGAAGGGAACCTTAGGGACATTTGATGAATCTGGGATTTGTCCTTTCAGATGCATTTGAGCTTGTGATCGAGTAACTATGTTAGCTGAGGAATGATCTCTATCTCTTCGTACAATTATGATGACATTGCAACTTTTAGAGAGACATGGTTCAACCATATTGATGACAACATTATTTCCAAGGTAGGCATAGTTGACTTTTGCCCCCATATTAGGCTGAGAAGTTGAAACTTCTTGACCATGTTTCAGAAATGGTTCTGTGAATGCTGTATGATTTTTATTGCTCTGGGGATTGTCAATTGTGATGTCTCCACTATCAATCAGATCTTGAATGGTATGCTTCAAGTGGTAGCAATTATTAGTTTTGTGACCTTTACTCTGATGGAAATCATAGAATTTTTTTCCTCTCCACCATTTTGGTTTGGGGTCCTGATCATTTGGTTGGATTGGTGGTAAAGAGATGATGTTATCAGCCAGTAGAGTTTTCATAGCTGATTCTAAAGGCTCTCCTAGAGGAGTAAACTTTCGATGTTTATCCCATCTTTTGTATTCTGGCTTCTTTTGAGATGGTTCAAAAGACTTTTGCTCTAAAGCTTTAATGGCTTGAGTGCCAAGAGTGAGATTGTAGGCTGGTGCCTTTGATGGGGCATGGACAGTGTCAACAATGCTATCTATGATGATGCCTTTGTTCTTGTTCCAATTTTTGTTCTTGTCTTTAGAACTGGATCTTGATTCGTACATGTCTTTTTGAAGTGTGATTTCTCCTTTTTTCACAAGCACTTTTTCAATTTTGATAGCATTATCTACCATCTTATCAAAGATGTATGATCTTGCATTTGTAGAGGATAATTGATTTCTAGAACAAGGTTAATGATGAAGATTTCCAATTTTTTTATTTCTGGAATAGGTCTAGCATATAGACAGAACTTCTTGCTCCATCTCTTGAGAAATGTTAGGAATGGTTCCCCTAGATATTGCTTGAGATTATAGATATCAGTCATGGTAACTGGATGTTGAATATTATAGGAGTATTGTTGATAAAACAATTTGATCAACTCCTCAAAAGTTTTGATAGTAGAAGGCAGTCTAGAGAACCAATGGATGGCTGCTCACCCTAGAGATCAAGGGAAGAGACGCATCAGATAGGTTGGTTCATGCATGAACTCCATTGATTGTGTATAGAATTCTCTGACATGATCTTGAGGATCTGAGTGTCCATCATACTTATCATACTTCAGCATCTCCACTCCTTTTGGAAAGGGTGGCATGTACAAGTCTTTGTCAAATGGAAAAGGACATAGAGCCTCCATGGAAAACTCTTTGGGTTCCTTCTCTTTTTCAAGTTGATTCAGTTTGACTTGTAAAGTATGTATTTGTTTTGTCATAGCTATGAGTGGAGTTTCTTCCTCATGTGTGATTATAGCTTTGACATTAAAATTAGGAGGAAGCTTAGCTCCTTGATGAGCTAATTGTAAAAAGTATGCTTCTCTATCTTCTTTCAAGAAATGCTTCATCATCTGTTTGAAGTTATCATCATTTTGATATTGAGCAATTTCTTTAGGTGTGGGTTCCTGATCTACACCATGTTGAGATTGAGCTCTTTGAGAGCCAAAATTTGTCCCTGCTTGAGACATGGTAGGAGTTTGTGGACTCCCTGGATTAGATTGATGTGGGGTTTTTTGGGTACCTCTGTGAGTTGATGGAGGAGGTATGTAACCAGATTTCAATCGATAGTTGCCGAGACCATTGTCCTCATAAAGACTAGAATTGATGAGTTGCTCAAGAGTTGGAGTTTGGAGAGTGGTGATAGATTTCTTGTGAGAGGAAGCTCTAGTCTCCACCATTAACCTCAAGTGAAACAAAAGAATAAGATCTAGATAACTGAAGAATGAATTGAATCAAGATGACAGATGACACAACCTTGTCAAGGTTTGATTGATTTGAAGATTTGATTAGACATGGATGAAGGATACTATGCCCTGGATGTATGGGTAGGTTCCCAAAAGATAGCAGAAAAGATATCACAACACTCAGTCATTTTGATGATTGATTTGAAGATTGATAGTTATGAAAAGGTTTTGACATGAGATGATAAAGACTCAAATTGATTAAACAGAAGGATAAATCAGATTCAAAAGGCTAAATCAAATTCAAAAGGCCACTTTAGGAAAATGATCAGATTCTCAATAGCTACTACTCTGTTCCTGACATGGTGATTTGATAGACAGATTCTGGAAATAGGTTGAAAAAGCTAAATATCTGGCAATTCTGACAATTTTTTGACAACTCTCAAAAATTTCCCAAACGACACTCTGTAGACTCGTACGACAGTGGGTATGCTATGAAACAATAGTTGTAAAACTCGTATGATAGCTACAAAACTCGTACGACAGCGGGTATGCAACAAAATGACAGTTGAAAATTTCATACGACAGTTGCAAGATTTTGACTTTGAGAATTTGTTGGCATGAAAACTCGTACGACACTCGGTACTCAATCATACGATAGATGGGCTGTAATGAAATGACACTTTGAGAAAACTCGTATGACTTTTTGACCTCCTGAGATGACTTTTGACTCCAGAAAAGAATTTTACTTCAGATTTTACAAATTTTGAGTTTTCAGATTCGGATGGTTTGCAAATTTCAATGTCCAGATTTGAGAATTGTAACAGATTTTTTCTTTTTCAATAAACAGATAGATAAACAAGCATGCAAAAAAGCAAGCAAGTGATTTCAAGCATGTCTAAAAATAATGAACAAGGGCAAACGAAACCTTGTGCATGAATAATTAAGTGACTTATTCGTTCTAATCCTCAGAAGTGCTAATTGTGTATGTTCCAAAAATGTTTTGCAATGACGCACATATACCCTAGAAAATAAAAAATTTGGCCTCGCTAGGGTTTTTAGTAATGGTTTGACTCTGCAACTTTTATGATCTAAAGGGGTGAACTCCAATCTTGGTGCACCAGGGTTTTGACACAGTCTAAGAACTTAATCTTCAGGAGCTGCTAGGGAGATCTGACAACCCAACAATGAACCATACCCATGGAGATTTCTTCCACAAGGACATTTATATAGCGGCTGTCACTACCATGGTGAAAATGGCTATTACTGCTTGAGGTTCTATCAACGTAGTTTTCCCTGTGAAGGGATTGTCCGCTATGGTTAACCCTCTCTAAAGATGACTCACAGTATTGTACCACAAGGGGACTTGGCTCTAGATCCAAGGTTTTTGACACCTTTTCACTTTTAGCCCAAACAAAGCAGATAGATAAATCTGACATGCTAAGACAAATTTTTTCTTCACCAAGGTCTATGATATCAACCCCACATGATCTATCAACCCCTCTAGAGAGAGAATGTATCAATCAATAAGGGAAGAGACACTAACCAATTTTGATTCACCAAAGCTCATGATGTCAACCCCATGTGATCTATCAACCTCTCCTGGGAGAGAATGTATCGATCAATAAGAGAAGATGCACTAACCAAGTTGAATGTGAAACGCACTAAGTATCCTCCCTACCTACAAGGATTCTGTCATCAAGAAGGATTTCGCTGGGAATCCAATCTCTCAAGAATCATGAATAGTCTTCATAGGGCCTAATTACTATGTGAGCATAGATGTATGTTTCCAAAAAGAAAATCTACCAAAAGTACTCAAAATCAGAAAGAGGAACACTTAATGCTTAAAGCGAATATGAGGTGAGTCCACAAGGTGGAACAATTAACCCCTCACACAAGCTAAAAATGAGTCCACAACTTAGAAAAAAAGTGAGTTCCATAAAGCACAAAAGGGTTGCTTGGTGGAACAATTAACGCTTCTTTCTTGTAGACCCCTCCCCTTTATTGTGGTGCTGATATTGCAACCACGGGGTGAAAATGAGGGGGCGATGGATTTAGCGAGTCCAATAACCCAAGATAGAAATCTAGATCAATCAAAAGTAATCTAACACTACCAATAAATACCTAAGGTGTCACAACCTAGTATCAATTATGCAAGTGTGTAAAACAAAAGCATGAAAGAAGCACTCAAGCTAGACACATGAGGGATTTATTTTAAGTCCAAATCAAAATGTTATTAGGTGAAGGAGAATACCTGGAATCCTCGCAATGCGCTTAGTAGATTTTACCTAATTTTTAGTAATTTATGCACTTGTTCCAATCAAAACCAGCAGGAGTCAATAAAAAATAGAGAATTTCAATTGTTAAGATTAGCCGTTAGTCAAAATTTGAAAACCCAATATGACAAACTGCCCTGAAAAATGAAACGACAGTTGAAACCTAATGCTGAAACTCATATGATAGTGGGTCTATTACCAGATGACAATCTAAAAACTTGTACGACAATGGGTATGCTCCCAAATGACAGTTTGGAAACTCATACGACATTGGGTGTATGATGAAATGACAGTTGAACTTCCAAATGATAGTGTGTATAACCTGGCATGATTCTCAATTCGATAGATTGTCATACAATAGTGGGTTCAGTGCGAAATGACTTTTATCAGAAACTCGTACGAAGATTGTACGGACAAAAAATAAAAATCATATTTTTGCACAGAAATCGAGGAGAAAAAGACATAAATTGATAGAATTGAATTGGAAACCTGTTTAAGGGCCCCACGGTGGGTGCCAGAAATGTGTGTGTGAAAATTGTACCTGATCTGTAGACACAACACTTCAGTAAAACATTAGAGGTTAGTTGAAATCGAAATCATGCAAAATTAAAATCTAATCTAACCAAGCGATTTACTACCTTCTAGTAGGTGCGAGATTGATGTTCTTAGATTGTTATCGAGATCAGTGACCTAGACGACACCTAAGTGAAGGATTTGAATGCAAAATTGATGGATATGGAATATGAATGCAATTAATCTATTCTTTTGGATTTTAGATGCAATGATATGATCAAAACTGATATGAAATCTATTGCTAATATGAAAATTGATCTATGATATGCTAATCTAGAAATAATATGATATGAATAAAAACCAAATTGATCTCACAATAGCCTTGATTCACAATAAGCTTTGATTCTCCAAATAGCAATTCTTTAGCGTGATTATACAAAATTATGAGATGATTTGAGATGAGCTGAAGCCTTAATTTATAGAAATCCAGGGCTTTAGAGGTGCATGAAAGAAAGCCATAAATCACTCAGATTAACTCAGCTTGATTTTTAAGTTTTCAGATAATAAAGATAATTTAATTCACAAAAATATGCAAATCATGCAAAAACAACTTTTTAACTCAAATTAGAAGTTTAGATCAACTTTAAAACTCAAAAATGATGTTGAGTTCCAAAAAGTCAATAACTTGGATTGATTTTCTGATTTGAAGTTTAACTGCTCTTTGATTGTGCGTGTTTTATTTATGAATTAATAAATAAATAAAGTGATTTATTCTCAACTTAACTGATTTTTGAATATAAATAATTGATTTATGGGTTAATCAAACTTTTATTCAAAAATAATATTATTAAAAATTGACAACTTGCTTTAATTAAGTAAATAAGAATTTAGTCAATTATTCATAGGATTTTGGATTTATGGTCAAAATTAAATAATACAATTAATAATAGATAGAATTAAATTTAATTAAACAATTAAGTGGAAAATATTAAATCTAATTAATTAAATATGAAAATATTCAATTAATCAAACTTAGGATAAATGTGATTTATCGCCAAATAATCATTAAATTAAAGATAATTAAGATAATTAGGAATATTGGTAGGAATATTCCCCAATGCAGAATTTAAGATAATCAATTAGATTTGATGATGTGCAGATGTGCCTTAGGTTAGGACTTCTATGTCGATTTCATTCAATTTAAGGATGTAGGAGGTTAATGAACATATAGCCCTTTTTTGGGGTATTACATTAAAGGGAGCACCCTTCATCAAGTGGTATTAGAGAAGGAGTTCCTAAGTGTGTAAATAGATCATTGACTATGAGGTAGTTTGCACCAAGACCGTGGTTAGGGTTTCAGTGAGAAGTGCAAAAATGCCTCCATGAAGGGAACATGGCAGAAGAGCTAGTGTTGTAACACCTGAGGTTAGGGAACTGCAGAGACAAGTGTGAGCATTGCAAGAGGAGATTCACAAAGGAATGAATCTTAATATCAAAGATGAAAGTGAGGATGAAGCTAAAGAAGAAGATCAAGAAGCAGAAGTCAAAGTTGTGAACTAGGAGGAAGAAAGACTTTTCCAAGCTATCTACAAGATCAGGAAGAGACCTAAGATTGAGGTCCCGATATTTTCTTGAAATCTTAACCCAGAAGAGTTGATCAACTGGATCAATGAATGTGAAGAATATTTTGAGTATGAAGATATCAAGGATCCTGATCGGGTCAAGTTTGCGAAGGCTAGAGTGAGGGGTCATGTGAAGATCTGGTGGCAAGAGATTCAGTTGGAGTGAAATTGAAGAGGAAAGGATAAAATCACAAGATGGGGGTCGATAGTGGATAAATTGAAGTGACAGTTCATCCTTGTTGATTATGAACTTGACCTACTAAAGAAAATGCAAAGTTTGAAGCAAGCAGGAAGATCTGTTCGGGATTATACAGAGGAGTTCTATCAAATACTCATCAGAATAGGCCATGCAGAAGCTGATAAGGAGAAAGTTTCCTATTACCTTAATGGGTTGAGACCAAGTATTCAGGAGGAGCTGAATCTGGTTTGAATGAATAGTATTGAAGAGGCATACTAGTTTGCCCTAAAAGTAGAGGAAAAGTTGAACAAGAAGTTTGAGAGAAGACAAAGCGAAAGAGGTCATGATGGAAGATCTGGTGGATGGTCATATGAAGATTGAAATGAAGATTTGAAAAAGCAGGATGAGGCCACTAATAGTCAAAATCAGAGAGGAGATAATTTCAATCATTTCCAAGATAAAAAAATAGAGATCAGAGAGGAAGAGGAAGAGGACAAGGTTCAGCAAGAGGAGGCTTCCATGGAACATGTTTTCACTATGGAGAAGAAGGTCATAGAGCATTTGAATGTCCTCAACACCAAAGAAGGATGGATAGGAGGAATGAAGGATAGACCAGAGTTGCACATGTAGATGAAGATGCCAGATCATCAAATTTTGAAGATGCTGAAAGAGGAGAAACATTGATTAACATAAGAGTCTTGCTGAGTGGTGAGAATGAACCTGAGCAAAGGAGGAGCTTGTTTCACACTAGGTGCAAGTGTGAGAGTAAGTGTTGTGATGTGATTATTGATAGTGGTAATACTAATAACTTGGTGTCAGAAGAGATGGTGACAAAGTTGAAGCTCAAGAGGTAGAAACATCCACATCCATATTGGGTTGCCTGGGGGTAGGATGACCACAAGGTCATGGTCAGTTAACAGTGCCTAGTGAAGTTCAAGATCGGTAGGTACCATGATTAGGTACTATGTGATATCATATCTATGGATGCATGTCACATGTTTTTGGGTAGGTAGTGGTAGTTTGATAGATATTTTGTACATGATGGTTGTGCAAATACCTATTCCCTGACAAAGGATGGAGTGCGACATAAGCTAAAACCATTGAAGGAAATAGAAGAAAAGGTATGTGGTAATGCAAGAATAACTTTTGTTGATAGTAGAAATTTCTTAGATGGTATGTGGCATGAGCATATCTATTTTACTTTAATTCCAAAGGCTAGGAAAGAGGAAGTAGAAGATAAACCTGTAGAAGTTGTAGAATTATTGAATGAGTTACCACTAGTAAGAAAGATCAGTCATCAGATGGACTTGATTCCAGGAGCCAATTTGCCAAATAAGGCAACACACAAAATGACACTAGTAGAAAGTGAAGATTTGGAGATAGATTTGAAGTTTAGTTCATCATGTCATCCACATATTGTATATGGAAGTAGTCCCAGAAATGCATATGAGTTGAGAAAGATAGATGAAGGAGAGATAAGTAGTGCTAAAGCTGAGGATTTTACAGAATACTTGAAGAACATTGATGAGGAGGTGAGGAAGCATATTACCAAAATGAATGCACAGTATAAGGCTAAGGCAGTTCAGAAAAGAAGGCACAAGGAATTTTAGGTTGGAGATGAAGTCATGGTTCATTTGCAGAAGGAAAGATTTCTAGTTGGTACATATAACAAGCTGAAAATGAATAAGTTTGGGCCATGTAAGAACTAAAGAAGCACGATTCAGGAAATGCATATGAGGTCAAGTTGCCTACAGAGATAAATATTTCACTAGTATTTGATGTTTTAGATATGATAGATTATCATGAAGGAGGTGTTGAAAATGAGGTTACAACAACACAATGGAGTATTTTGGCAACCAGTTCAGATATCAAGGAGATGGAAGACATACTGGATAGTCGTGTTGGCAGAAGCAAAAGGAACAGGGTATATGAAGAGTATTTGGTCAAATGGAATGGATGACCTATTGAAGACTCATCATGGCTAACAAAGGAGGAGGTTAACCACCTTGGTTTTCCTCTTCACACCTGATTCATGATAGGGTCACTTCTCAAATTACCCTAGGTGTCTAATGTAGGAGCATCCTAGGTGTAAGAGCAATCTTGCATCACCCAAAATATTTTTGGTTTCTTTTTCAATAAGGGCTATCTTGTGTAGAGCTACTATTTATGGAAACTTGCTATTTTTATTAAGTTGGTCATATGATTTCAGAATGTCCCGATTTCACATGTGCAGGTTCATCTCAATCATATCAGCCTGCCAGTAAAGTTTCTTTAATAGATCAAGTCTAGCTTTGGAGATATTGATGATTTTTGATATTGGCAGTAGGGTACAAAAACTTTGAACTCAGTTTTAAACACTTTAGAGGCCTCGAATGAGGTCAAATTTTGGGCTGAATGAAGCTTTCTTAATTTAGGCATTGTAGAGCTCCTCACACCCTTTCTAAAATGGGGTTATAATAGTCAATCGGGTCAACGGGTGATGACTTATGGTCTCCGAAAGTTGGGTCACTTGAAATGGTGAAAAATAATTTTCCTTCAAAATTTTTGTTTGGGTTTCAAAATTTATTTTGAGCCAGCTTTGATGTAATAAAATAAAAAATAAAATAATTCTAAGTTTGGTCGGCCTTGTTGGCTAAAATTTTGGAACCTTCCTAGGCGGTGGAAAATTGCCTATATAGGGAAGGTTGTAGTGTTGTCTTAGGCAGTTCAGGGCAGTTCTGGGTAGTAGATCTAGGTGTTGATTTGAGGCTTTTTCCTACAGAATATTGTAAGGGAATGCCCATGTGGCTTTGCATCTTGTAATTCTGAAAGTTTGTAATTCCACATTTATAGAGATAATAAGAAGCCCATTTTCTGTTCTTGCATATTGTTGTTGTTTCTTTTTTTTGGTTATGTGTTTGTGGTATTAAGGGGAGCACCCTTCATCAAGTGGTATCAGAGCAGGAGTTCCTGAGTGTGTAAATGGATCATTGACTGTGAGGGAGTTTGCACTAGGACCATCGTTAGGGTTTCAGTGAGAAGCGCGAAAATGCCTCCACATAGGGAACATGGTGGAAGAGCTGGTGTTGTAACACCTAAGGTTAGGGAACTATAGAGACAAGTGTGAGCATTGCAAGAGGAGATTTGTAGAGGAATGAATCTTAATGTCAGAGACAAAAGTGAGGATGAAGCCGAAGAAGAAGATCAAGAAGGAGAAGTCAAAGTTGTGAACAGGAGGAAGAAAGCTTCTCTGAGCTATCTCCAAGATTGGGAAGAGACCTAAGATTGAGGTCCTAACATTTTCTAGAAATCTTAACCTAGAAGAGCTAATCAATTGGATCAATGAATGTGAAGAATATTTTAAGTATGAAGATATCGAGGATCTTGATCGGGTCAAGTTTGCAAAGGCTAGATTGAAGGGTCATGGGAAGATCTGGTGGCAAGAGATTTAGTTGGAGTGAAATCAAAGAGGAAAGGATAAAATCACAAGATGGGGGTGGATGGTGGATAAATTGAAGTGATAGTTCATCCCTGTTGATTATGAGCTTGACCTACTAAAGAAAATGCAAAGTTTGAAGCAAGTAGGAAGATTTGTTTGGGATTATAAAGAGGAGTTCTATCGAATCCTCATCAGAATAGGCCATGCAAAGGATGATAAGGAGAAAGTTGCTTGTTACCTTAATGGGTTGAGACCAAGTATTTAGGAGGAGTTGAATCTGGTTCGAATGAACAGTATTAAAGAGGCATACTAGTTTTCCCTAAAAGTAGAGGAAAAGTTGAACAAGAAGTTTGAGAGAAAACAAAGTGAAAGAGGTCATGATGGAAGATCTAGTGGATGGTTATATGAAGATTGAAATGAAGATCTGAAAAAGAAGGATGAGGCTAGTAACAGTTAGAATTAGAGAGGAGGTAATTTCAATCATTTCCAAGATCAAAACAATAGAGATCAGAGAGGAAGAGGAAGAGGACAAGGTTCAGCAAGAGGAGGCTTTTTTGGAACATGTTTTCAATATGGAGAAGAAGGTCATAGGGCATTTGAATGTCCTCAATGCCAAGGAAGGATGGATAGGAGGAATGAAGGCTAGGCTAGAGTTGCACATGTAGATGAAGATGCCAGATCATCAAATTTTGAAGATGCTGAAAGAGGAGAAATGTTGATTAACATAAGAGTCTTGTTGAGTGGTGAGAATGAACTTGAGCAAAGAAGGAGCCTATTTCGCACTAGGTGCAAGTGTGAGGGTAAGTGTTGTTATGTGATTATTGATAGTGGCAGTACTGATAATTTGGTGTTAGAAGAGATAGTGACAAAGTTGAAGCTCAAGAGGCAGAAATATCCACATCCATATCGGGTTGCCTGGGTGTAGGATGACCACAAGGTCATGGTCAGTGAACAGTGCCTAGTGAAAATCAAGATCAACAGGTACCATGATGAGGTACTATGTGATATCATATCTATAGATGCATGTCACATGTTGTTGGGTAGGTCGTGGCAGTTTGACAAATGTGTTGTACATGATGGTTGTGCAAATACCTATTCCCTGACAAAGGATGGAGTGCAACATAAGCTAAAACCATTGAAGGAAACAAAAGAAAAGGTATGTGGTAATACAAGAATAACTTTTGTTGATAGTAGAAATTTTTCAGATGGTATGTGGCATGAGCATATATGTTTTACCTTAATTACAAATGCTGGGAAAGAGGAAGTAGAAGATAAACCTATAGAAGTTGTAGAATTATTGAATGAGTTACCACTAGTAAGAAATATCATTCATTAGATGGACTTGATTCCAGGAGCTAGTTTTCCAAATAAGGTAGCACACAGAATGACACTAGCAGAAAGTGAAGATTTGGAGATAGATATGAAGTTTAGTTCATCACATCATCCATAAATTGTATATGGAAGTAGTCCCAAAAATGCATCTGAGTTGAGAAAGATAGATGAAGGAGAGATAAGTAGTGTTGAAGCTAAGGATTTTGTAGAACACTTAAAGAACATCCATGAGGAGGTGAGGAAGCATATTACCAAAATGAATGCGTAGTATAAGGCTAAGGTAGATCAAAAAAGAAGGCATAAGGAATTTCAGGTTGGAGATGAAGTCATGGTTCATTTGTGGAAGGAAAGATTTTCATTTGGTACATATAACTATTAGGAATGAATGCTAAAGCCTTTGACAGTCATTCTATAGCAATGGTTGTTGCATTCATGACAATGATTGTCATTGATGTCAACACAGTGTTATTTTGGATTTTAGCAGAGAAGTAGGCACAATTTTGTTTTGCACACATGTTATATTATAGATTGAGTTATGTGTAGTTTATGGTATGTTCTTTGGTGTTTTATTAGCCTATGGTTAAGAGTGCAAAAAGAAATTCATTTATTCATAAAAGTTATAAGCATTTTGGTCGAAGCAGTGTTCTGGCAGTATTCCTGTGTAGCAGTTTTTGGTAATCGGAGGATATCTCCTAACTAGGATGGAATCTGATTCTATGCAATTAAAGGGATGTTTGAGACTCATTTTTGGTGATGTGGTTCATAGTGAAAACTTTGAGGTCACATGATTGTAAAGTTATTGTATCTGGAAGCCGACATTTTTATGTAATTCTGATGTACCATGTTGAAATTATTATTTTGTATTTGCATGCCGACTCATTTGTAATTATTTTGAGTGTGGTATAAAGGAAGGAATGTTTTCCTTGTTATATGAGAGGATTGTAATAGTTGTGATATGAAATTATGAAAGTTGTGATACGAATGTATGCATGAAGTGAACAAAAGAGCTAATTCAGTGATGAAGGAAGACTTGCAAAGTACAAAGATCTGGATTTATGATCTTGTGTAGTAGAGAGTGTGATTTTAGCATAGTGTGAAGGAGGTAACATATTTTTTATTATTCTATTGAATAATCCTAAGATCTATTGGACAGTGAGTTCAAAGATCTTGCCTTGAAGCTGTTTGGATAGTGGGTCCTTCTGTCTTCCATAACTCCTAATAGGGTTAGAATCTTTTAACAGGGATTCAAAATCTACTAACAGAGATTCATATGTAATGAATGTATTTCATAAGACTCCTAATAGGGTCCATCCTCTAACAAGGAACTTTCATGTTAGTACATCATTTTGTGGGCATCATTCCCACCGTGGTTTACTCATTGATCAAGAGGTTCCCTAGTTAACATATCTTGTGTTATTGTGTCACTGTGTATGATTATCCTTCTATGGTTAGATACTACATTAATTAAATAGTTTAAAGCTATTGAAGTTGATATTAAAGTTAATGATGATAAATGGTTTAATTATCAGATAACTGATTCACACTTCCCCCTCTCAATTATCTTGGTGGTCTTTACTTTCTAACAATTGGTATCAGAGCAGAAGGTCCTTGAAAGAGAAGTTGAACAACTTAAGGAGATCTATGGTGAATTTCAAGAAAGAAAGCCCTAAGTTTGATGGAGTAAATTTTGACAGTTGGAAAGAAAAGATGAAGACACATCTCTTGTGTTTAGGACCAGGTTATTGGTTGATTACAAAAAATGAAAGGACTATAATTGAAGAAGACAATCTTGAAACAAGTTCTAAAGATGAGGTAGATCTATTTATGTGTAATATACTTGCAAGAGAAGCACTTTTATCAGCACTTCTAGAGAATGAATATAGTCAGGTAAAAGGTTTAACTAAATCTCATGATATTTGGAAATCTTTACATTCTACTTTTGAAGGTGATGAACATGCAAAGAAAGCTAGGTTACATAATTGGATTTGTGCATTTGAAGACATAAGAATGATGGAAGATGAATCTGTTAGAAGCTATATTGGTAGGATGTTAGAAATTGTTGCAGGAATAAAGTCTTATGGAGGTGAAAAGATAGAGAATGAAGTAATATGGAAGATTTTCAGAACATTGACATAGGTATTCAGGCAGACTACACAAATGATTGAACAAGTGATACTTTGTACACCAAAATTTTCAAGAGAGACTCTTCTTGGAAGATTGGAAGTAGCAGAGATGAATTTGAGATTATCAGGAGAACTACCTAGAGTAGAGATAGCATTCAGTGCTCTTAGCATCAGACTGACTTTGTCTAGAAGTACAAGTGTGAATGCAGATTATGCCAGCAGTAGCAGATCCAAATCTGATGAAGATAATAAGATTGAAGAAGGTATTTCCTTGCTTGTGAAAAGGGAACGAGATGGTAAGAAAATATTTAAATGTTGGGCATGCCAAGAATATGGTCATTTTTCATCTAAGTGTCCTAAGAGAGTTAAGAAGTATAGGAACAATTTTAATCCTAGAAGATCTAAAGAATGTTATTATGCAAATGATGAAGAAATTGAACTAGGAATTGAAAGACATTTGAGTGACAGTGATAATGATAACTTTGATGGCATAGGATTTGTAGCAATTAAGGAAGAAAATTTTGAATCTGATATTAAAGAAGAAAAAGCTTTAGTTTCCCAAGTTGAAAAGAAAGCTAATTGGATTATAGACAGTGGTTATTCACATCATATGACTAGTGATAAAGGAAAATTCATAAAGTTTAACAATTATGATGGAGTATTTTTTAGAGTTGGTAACAATGCACCTTGTTTGATTAAAGGTATAGGATCTATTAGTCTTGATGGAAAGACTAATACTGATGATGTTTACTTTGTTGATGGATTGAAACATAATATTTTGAGTGTTGGAAAGTTAGTTGATAAAGGATATCAAGTTTGGTTTACTAAGGAAACTTGTGTGATTAAGGATAAAGATGGAAATCTAATTGGAACTAGATCTAGAACTAGAGGTAATGTATTTCAGTTGAACCCTACTGAGATGACATGCTTGATGACTAAGATTGATGATAGTTGGTTATGGCATAGAAGCTTTTGTCATATAAACTTTGATAATATTGTGAAAGTGAGTTCTACACTTGCAATAAGAGACTTACCTAAGATTATGAAGCCTACTAACATGATTTGCAAGGAATGTGTGATGGCTAAATAGAAAAGGAGTTCATTTCCTAGCAAGAAGTTCACATCTACAAAAAAGTTGGATATTGTTCATATAGACTTGAGTGGTCCAACTAGGACTAGAGGATTCTATGGAGAAAGGTATTTTATGATTCTTGTTGAAGATTTTACAAGAATGATGTGGATTGCATTTTTGAAAGAAAAATCTAAAGCATTTGATAAGTTTAAGGTCATGAAGAATAAAGTTGAGAATGAATCAGGAATGAGGATTAAATGTTTGAGATCTGATAGAGGTGGAGAATTTACATCTAAAGAGTTTAACACTTTTTTTGAAGTGAATGGTATTAAGAGACAATTATAGCCCCTAGAACACCTGAAAAAAATGGTATTGCAGAAAGAAGGAATAGATCAATAACTGAAGCATCTAGAGCTATGTTATTTGAAGGTGATTTTGCAAAGTCATTTTGGAGAGAAGTAGTGAATACAAAAGTATATACAATGAACAGAGTACAAATCAGAGTAGACACAGACAAGACACCTTATGAATTATGGTTTGTACATGCACCCTCAATTAAGTATTTTAGAATTTTTTGAAGAAATGTTATATTAAGAGAGATGATGATATAGGAAAGTTTGATCCTAGAAGTGATGAAGGAATTTTTCTTAAATATTCTTTGAAAAGAAAAGCATATAGATGTTACAATAAGAGAACTAAAAATATTGTTGAAAGTGCAAATGTAAAAGTTGATGAGAAGTTTAAGATTCAGGAAAGATTGCTTGATTATGAATCTGATGAAGGAACTAACCCTCGGCCTAACATTGAAACTACTAAATAATTTTTTGAGACTGGTAGTGAATTGTTGAATGAAAGTCATGCTAAAGAAAATAGAGAAGAATCTACAGTTGAAGAAAGATTAGTGACTATGACACCTAACAGGTATATATCAAGACATCATCCTATTGAGCAAGTTATTGGAAGTTTGGATAGAAGAGTTATGACTAGAAAGAAGGTACATTTATGTTTGATTTCTCAAATTGAACCTAAGTCTACTAATGAAGCTTGTGAAGATGAATATTTGATTAAAGCTATGAAAGAAGAATTGGATCAGATTGAAAAGAACAAGACATGGGAATTGGTCCCTAGACCTAAAGACAAAAATGTGATTGGAACTAAATGGGTATTCAGGAACAAAATGAATGAACAAGGAGAAGTAATTAGAAACAAAGCAAGATTGGTATGTAAGGGATACTCACAGCAAGAAGGAATTGACTATGAAGAGACTTTTCCCCTTGTGTCAAGACTTGAAGTAGTAAGAATATTTTTGGCTTATGCAGAATTTAAGAAATTCAAAGTGTACCAGATGGATGTGAAGTCAGCATTTCTGAATGGTGAATTAGAGGAAGAAGTCTACATTGAGTAGCCTAAAGTTTTTCCTTTGACTCAAGAAGGAGACATGGTATGTAAACTAAAGAAAGCATTGTATGGACTAAAGCAAGCACCTAGAACTTGGTATGCTAGATTAGATAAATATTTGTTAAAATTGGGATTTACAAAAGGAACAGCTGATAGTAACTTATACATAAAAGAAATTGAGAATGGATTTTTAGTTTTGGTTATTTTTGTTGATGACATTATTTTCAGAGGAGAAGATGAAGCTAGTGAAAAATTTTCTGATGAAATGAAGATAGAATTTGAAATGAGTATGATTTGAGAAATGAAATACTTTTTGGGATTACAAATAACATAAAACAAAGATGGTATCTTTATAAGTCAGATAAAGTACTTGAATGATTTGTTGAAAAGATTCAGTATGGAGAATTGTAAACCAATTGGAACACCTATGGTTACAGGACATAAACTATCTAGTAAAGATGAGACACCAAAAGTTGAGCAAAAGAAATATAGATCTATGATTGGTGGATTGTAGTACTTGACACACACTAGACTAGATATACAAAATTCATTTGGGATGGTAGCAAGATTTCAAGCTAAACCTAGAGAGTCACATTATGCAGCAGTAAAAAGGATATTGAGATATCTTAGAGGCACAATGGACTATGGACTGTGGTATGAAAATTTTGATGATTTTACCCTATGTGCATATACTGATGCTGATTGGGGAGGCAGTGTTGATGAAAAGAAAAGCACCAGTGGTGGAGCCTTTTTTCTTGGAGGAAGATTAGTTTCTTGGTTGAGTAAAAAGTAGAATTGTATCTCACAGATTACAGTAGAAGTAGAATATGTAGCAGCAGCAAACAATTGTAATTAGATAATATGGATGAAGCAAATGTTGCTGGACATTGGAATCAAGTTTGATGAGCCTATTGTCATATATTGTGACAATACAAGTACAGTTAGTATGTCTAAGAATCTAGTTTTACACTCTAAAACAAAGCATATAGAGATCAAGTATCATGTTGTAAGAGAGAAAGTTGTAGATAAAGAAGTCAGATTGGAATACATAAGCACAAAAGAGCAGATAGCAGATATATTTACTAAGCCTTTTCCTAAGGATACATTTGAGTATCTGAGAGGTATGCTTGGGGTTATGCCCCAACCTACTTTTGAGTAATGATGGAGTTGGTTGCATCCATCTAGTGGTTTATGGACCTATCTATTTTCTGGATTGGATGTTGGTACTTCCTCTAAGGAGGAGTATGTGTATCTGAGCTGAGTCATTGAGGACTCTTGTGAATGTATTTTCTGAATAGTGTCTTTTGACATTGAGCTATTGTTTGACATAGTGATAAAATTTTTTTCATTGATGTCAATGGGGGAGAGAATCATGAAAAAAATTAAGGAAACATTGAGAAACTACATTTGTTGAGAGATTGAATAGGATAACGAAGCAAGATTTGATTGATGATGAGTAGCAGTGCAGTTGAGCAACAATGATTGAATTTTTGGAACATTGGATGTTTTTCATCTATGTTGCCATCAATGCCAATGGGGGAGATTGTTAGGAATGAATGATGAAGCCTTTGGTAGTCATTCTGTAGCAGTGGTTGTTGCATTCATGACAATGATTGTCATTGATGTCAACACAGTGTTATTCTGGAGTTTAGCAGAGAAGTAGGCACAGTTTTGTTTTGCGCACATGTTATATTGTAGATTGAGTTATGAACAGTTGATGGTATGTTCTTTGGTGTGTTATTAGCCTATGGTTAAGAGCACAAAAATAAATTCATTTATTCATAAAAGTTATAAGCATTTTGGTGGAAGGAGTGTTCTGGCAGTATTCCTATGTAGCAGTTTTTGGCAATCTAAGGATATCTCCTAACTGGGATGGAATCTAATTCTGTGTAGTTAAAGGGAAGTTTGAGACTCAATTTTGGTGATGTGGTTCATAGTGAAAACTTTGAGGTCACATGATTGGAAAGTTATTGTATCTGGAAGCTGATAGTTTTATGTAATTCTGATGTAGCGTGTTGAAATCATTATTTTGTATTTGCATGCCGACTCATTTGTAATTATTTTGAGTGTGGTATAAAGGAAGGAATGTTTTCCTTGTTATATGAGAGGATTGTAATAGTTTTTATATGAAATTATGAAAGTTGTGATGCGAATGTATGCATGAAGTGAAGAAAAGAGCTAATTCAGTGATGAAGGAAGACTTGCAAAGTACAGAGATCTGGATTTATGATCTTGTGTAGCAGAGAGTGCGATTTTGGCACAGTGTGAAGGAGGTAACATATTTCTTATTATTCTATTGAATAATCCTAAGATTTGTTGGACAATGAGTTCAGAGATCTTGCCTTGAAGCTATTTGGGCAATGGGTCCTTCTATCTTCCATAACTCCTAACAAGGTTAGAATCTTTTAACAGGGATTGAAAATCTACTAACAAAGATTCATATGTACTGAATGTATTTCATAAGACTCCTAATATGGTCCATCCTCTAACAAGGAAATTTCATGTTAGTACATCATTTTGTGGGCATCATTCCCATTGGGGTTTACTCTTTGATCAAGAGGTTCCCTAGTTAACATATCTTGTGTTATTGTGTCACTATGTATGATTATCCTTCTATGGTTGGTTACTGGATTAATTATATGGTTTAAAGCTATTGAAGTTGATATTAAAGTTAATGATGATAAAGGGTTTAATTATTAGATAATTGATTCACCCCCCCCCCCTCTCAGTTATCTTGGTGGTCTTGACTTTCTAACAATAACAAGCTGAAAATGAAGAAGTTTGGGCCATGTAAGATACTGAAGAAGAATGATTCAGGATATCCATATGAGGTCAAGTTGCCTACTGAGCCGAATATTTCACCAGCATTTAATGTTTCAGATCTAACAGAGTATCATGAAGGAGGTGTTGAAAATGAGGTTACAGCAGCACAATGGAGTATTCCACCAACCAGTTCAGATATCAAGGAGATGGAAGACATATTGGATAGTCATGTTGGCAGAAGCACAAGGAACATGGCATATGAAGAGTATTTGGTCAAATGGAATGGATGACCTATTGAAGATTCATCATGGCTAACAAAGGAGGAGGTTAACCACCTTGGTTTTCCTCTTCACACCTGAGTCATGACAGGGTCACTTCTCAAATTACCCTGGGTGTCTAATGTAGGAGCATCCTAGGTGTAAGAGCAATCTTTCATCACCCAAAATATTTCTAGTTTCTTTTTCAATAAGGGCTATCTTGTGTAGAGCTACTATTTATGGAAACTTTCTATTTTTAGTAAGTTGGTCATATAATCTTGGAATGTCTTGATTTCACATGTGGAGGTTCAGCTCAGTCATATCAGCTTGCCAGTAAAGTTTCATTGATAGATCAAGTCTAGCTTTAGAGATATTGACAATTTTTAGTATTGGCAGCAGGGTACAGAAACTTTGAACTCAGTTTTGAATGCTTTAGAGGCCTCAGATGAGGTTGAATTTTGGGCTGAATGAATCTTTCTTTATTTAGGCATTGTAGAGCTCCTCACACCTTTTCTGAAATGGGGTTATAATAGTCAATCGGGTCAACAGGTGATGACTTATGGTCTTCAAAAATTGGGTCACCTGAAATGGTGAAAAATGATTTTCCTTCAAAATTTTTATTTGGGTTTCAAAAGTTATTTTGAGCTGACTTTGATGTAATAAAATGAAAAATAAAATAATTCTAAGTTTGGTCGGCCTTGTTCGCTAAAATTCTGGAACCTTCCTAGGCGGTGGAAAATTGCCTATATAGGGAAGGCTGTAGTGTTGTCTTAGATAGTTCGGGGTAGTTCTTGGTAGTAGATCTAGGTGTTGATTCTAGGCTTTGTCCTACAGAATATTGTAAGGGAATGCCCATGTGGCTTTGCATCTTGTAATTCTAAAAGTTTGTAATTCCACATTTATGGAGATAATAAGAAGCCCATTTTCTGTTCTTGCATATTGTTGTTGTTTCTCTATTTTTGTTATGTGTTTGTGGTATTAAGGGGAGCACCCTTCATCAATGTGTATTGTAACCTTTGATAGGGTTGGCTTTTTACCGAGCTCACTTCAGAAGAGTGAAAATAATAGTAGCATGTTACAAAGTGGTTTTTCCCAAATTGGGTTTTCACTATAAAACCTGGTGTTTATACTTGTGTAAATGTTTAGATCTAAACATTGCTATGTTTTACAAGTTAAGTTACAACTAGGTGGTGAACTGCATTGTTAGATGTTTCTATTATTGAATCAGTGATGACTGAGTTTGTTTTGGTTTTGGATCTGATTTAAGGATAAGTTTATGAGATTGTTCTATACATCAGGACTTGAGAACAACTGATTCAACCCCCACCTCTTTGTTGTTCTAACTCATATTAACAATGATGAGCACAAGAAACTGAAAAGATTCACTCTTCTAAGAGAGCATATTTCCATTAAATTAAGCATTGTTGAAGGACAATTGCAAGAATGTTTTTCATCAAAGACATCTTTTCATAAGTTTAGTTTTGCAAACCTTCAAGCCTTGTGAAATAGCATCTTATGGATTGTGTGCACTACTCACTGTTTTAGACTCCATTAAGAAGGCATGGGATAAGGAGATAGAGAGCATCAAGATAAATTTTTAAGATTGTGTTGCAAGCCTACCGACTCTGCAATATTGAATCAAAGTATACACATTTTTGTTTGAACATAGTTTTGGCACCCTTTCTTTTTGTCATTGTTGTCAAAGGGGGAGAGATATTTAGCAGAAAATTGTTATGTATGATAAGGATGTATATTCTTAGGGGGAGTATAGGATATATTTAAGATATATGGAGTTATAAGGGTAGTGAATATATACTTTTGTTATGACCATAATTTTGAGTTTTTGAAGTGTTATGACTTAGCCAATTTTCTCATATGTTGCCACCAATGACAAAGGGGGAGATTGTTGGAAATTTGGCTAAGTTAGATACTTAGATGTTGTCATTATGGAAACATATGATTTACATGAAGATCACATATGACAGAGAGAAAGTATGACAGAGCACAAAGAAAATTGTCTAAGTATGAGATGGTATTTTTTCTAGTGTACCCGAAAATAGTTTTGATCAGCGATGATGATTGGAGTAAGTTCAGTGCTTGTGCACTTGAATATAGATACTATTATGACTATAGAAGACTCACCTAAGATTGCAAGTTAGTACTACATGTACGGAAGAAGCTATGGTAGTTTTACCAAAGATAGTGTTAAGCCGACATGACAGAATATGAAGACAGAATTGGTAAAGAGTTAAGGGATTATTTTGTTTATCAGAATAATGTCTTAATAATATAAAGGGATGACATCCTAGATGTTAACCCTTGGGTAAATATGTATTTTGTGTAAAGCTTTATGTTATGTAAAGCCGATTGTAAAATTTATTATTCCTAATAACTTGTATAAATGTAAAGCATATGAAATGCGAAAGAGAGATGTAATTGCAATAAGATAGATGATATAGTGAAAGATATTGATGTGAAGTTGTGAAAGAAAAGAAAGTAGTATAAGGTTATGTACCTTACTCTATTTTGTAACCAATAATCATTGTACATTACTTTTTTGGGAAGTGGGCTCATCTTGTAATCATTTGTAATCAGTACTACCAACTCTTAGTAGGGTTGAGGATTCTAACAAGGCCTATAGTCACTTAATCAGGACTGAGACACTATATCCTTGTAATAGGCTCCTAACAGGGTCAACATCATTAATAGGATACTTTTGATTAGTGGATCTTTGTGGGTACCATCCTGATGTAGGGTTATCCAAGGTTTAGACAGGGCATCCTATGTCCTCGATGAAACTGCATGGAGTATTTGTGTTTTGGCCAGTTTTACTTGATTGCAGCCTTGATTAATGGTCTTGATCATTAAAGGAAGCTCAGTCACTAAAGGAATTCAGTAGTCTCTAGCACTCAGTGAAATGGTTGCTCGGTCATGCCTATGCTTCTTAGTCAATACTGGTGCTTGGTGATGCCTTGCATGCTTGATAATTTTACTATCGCTTGATAGTTCTGACTTACTGACTAGACATCAGAGGATTCAGAGGATTTAGACATCAGAGTGGATCTGAATGTCAGATGAATAGCTTGAGAGAAAAGTTGTGGAAAATTTCTTGATGTTCTTGCATATCAGATTGTAATATGATAGTTCTTTGTAGCAGAGCTAGGGGTCTTCATACTTAGAAACAAAGAGATTACTTGGAGGCTTGCGAGCTCAAGTTTAGATCTACCTTAGGGTTTCCATTAGATTTTGATTGTCTTCAGAGCTGAACTAGTTGAGTTTGTATTGGATATCATTGTGGATCTTGTAGATTTGTTTCATTTTGTAATTGGCCATAACCTGGAAGGCCTTACAATCGAGAATGTTAATGAAAATTACTTGAAACATTTATGGTGTTGTCTATTGTGTTGAGTATTCCACTATGTAATTCTTTTGGTTGCAAGGTTTGGACTATCCTTCATTGGATCCACCATCCTTGACTGCATTACATCCCCATCGGGGTTTTCCCTTGGCCAGGGTTTCCTCGAGAACAAATAATGTGTTATGAGTTCATTTTCTTTATTGCTATGCATGTTATTTAGTTTACTATGTTATGTATGTATTAGGATAATCTGTTATATCCATAATTGGGTGAAAGCAAAAGTTTGCAGAATATTGATTCACCCCCCTCTCGGTATTCCCTATTTCTAACATACCCTTTACCGTGTATTTGATGTGAGGACTAAGAACTGGTAACATTATCATTGTAGTAATGTTTGATGGAGACTGGCAGGCTATGTACCTTTCTTGATGGATCCTTAGTCCCTTAGACTGTCATATTTATTTGTTAATGCTTACTGCTGATGCCAGGCTGTGAGCCTTGTTTATTGCATTTCTCAACATGTGCCTTAGGCTATGACATGTTTGTTGCTTCATATGGGTGATGCTTCTATCTTTTCTAGTAATGAATTGTTACCATCCTCTACTTGCATAGGCCATGAGCTAACTTTAGTATTACATGTTGAAATGCCCAAGCTTGAAGGCCCATTTGTTGACTTGGTAATTTGATTCATCCTTTGTATCTAAAGCATCCATTATTTAATTCCAATTATATTGTGTTTTCCTTTGTGATTCTTAGGTCTGGACAAAATGTAAGCACCATTCTTGATTTGTTCTATTTAAATTACTACTGCTCATGAATAGCCCGAGAGCTCGGGCATCATGAGTTAATGGCATGTAGTTTACTATTCTTATTTGATGGAGCCAGCCTGTGAACTATCTTGGGCATTGAGCATTTGGGTATTTTTCACTATTCATGGTACTCATGAGTTGCTAAAGTATTGTATTACATCATGGTGACCCGAGTACTGCTAGGACATGATGTATTTGTTCTTTGTTTGAGGCCAATATTGGGCTGTATATGGAGTACCCTTGTGTGTTCATGGCACCATAATTTACCAACAACCCACAGATCATGGCATCAACTTTTTTATTATATCCATACTTATTTGGGATCACAATTTCATTATGGCCTTTGTACGGCCCATGAAGTCATTTCCTTTTGATTGGTTCTTTAGAAAATAGCTGATGTTCCTAGCCTGTGAGCTAGATCTAAATAATGCCTAGTATTATTTTATTGAGAACTATTCATTGACCTATGAGCTACCATTGATTATTACCTTTACATGGTGCCACTACTTTCTGTTATTATATGAGCTATATTGAGAAAAAGAAAAACCCCTTGTATTTGTTGATGTATGTGCTCAATCCTTTGAGGGTTTTACTATTGTTATCAAACCTGATATTAATACATTCTTGGTTGATCTCAACATGTACATTTGTTTGAAATCAAGTGTCCATACTATATTAGAGCTATAAATGTTCTTGATCCATATCATCTTGATTGGTATTGTCCCTCCATTTTGATGTTCTTCTTCATACATCTTGTGAGCTTTTAGGAATCTAGATTTAATTGCTATCTTCCTTTCATTCATTTCTCTGCATGATGTTATGATTATTTCTTGGGGAAGGAATCTTCATTGTTGCTCACCATGATCCACTACATGTCAGATAGTTATTGGCACTGCTTCATTGTTCCATATATGTGTACCATTTACTTTCTTTGTGCTCATATGAGATGTTATTGTTGATGTGATGCTTGCCTATGCATTTTTATTTCTAGCACATGAATTTATGGTGTTCTCATTTTCAAGCCCATGAGCTCAATGTATAGTATTTACCATGACTTTCACTGTATCATGTGCTTGAGACCTATTTATGATGTATTATTTGGTGTTCATTCTCTTAACACATGCACTATCTATTTATTATCCCAATTGATAATGTGCCATTGAAGGATGTTGTGTCAATGATTTACCAACTATAGTCCCTTTATTATTTGGTTCACAACATAGATTTTAATCATGTTCATGCCATGATGTATCTTTCATCAGTATGTAGATTTGTGTGCCCCTTTGAATCTACTAGTTCCCTGACCATGCTTTATTTGATTCATCATAAGATTCCTGAGTGTCCCATTGAAACTATATCATCCGATTGTTGCTCTATTGAACATGGGTATTCTTGGCCTATGATGCAGTCACTATCAAGGAAACTTGAGGTTTTCCTATCATGATAACTGAGAGGGGGGTGTGAATTAGTTATCAAATAATTATAACTTTTATCACCTTCAATAACATTTAACCATGTAAGCAATGCAATTACTAACCATACAAAGATATTCATACACAATGACACAATAACACAAGATATGTTGACTAGGGAACCTCTTGATCAAAGAGTAAACCCCGATGGGAATGATGCCCATAAAAGATGCACTAATATGAATATTCCTTGTGAGAGGATGGACTCTATTAGGAGTCTTATGAAATATATTTAGTACATATAAATCCCTGATAGGATATTTTGAATCCCTGTTAAAAGATTCTAACACTGTTAAGAGTTATGGAAGATAGAAGGACCCACTGCCCAAACAGCTTCAGGGTAAGATCAGTGAACACACTATCCAAATAACCTTGATAATATTCAGTAGAATAATATGAAAAATGTTACCTCTTTACTATGCCAAACCGAACTCATTGCTACACCAGATCTCAATTCCATATCTTTGTACTTTGCACGTCTTCCTTCACAATTTCCCTTTCACAACCTCTTAAGCTCTTTTCTTCACTTCATGCTTACATTCGCATGCAACCAAAACCATGCTCACACTTCTTTCATATTTCCAACTACTACAATAAGGAAAATCATTCCTTCCTTTATACCACACTCAAATAATTGCAAATGAGTCAGCACACAATTAAAAAATAAAAGTTTCCATATGCTACATCAAAATTACACAAAATTGTCAGCTTCCAAATGCAATAACTCTTCACTCGTGTGACCTTGAAGTTTGCACTATGAACCATGTCACCATCAATGTGTCTCAAAATTCCCTTTAACTGCGCAAAACTAGATTCCATCCTGATTAGGAGATATCATCTGATTTCCACAAATCGCTACTCAGGAACACTGCTTGAATACTGCTTTTACCAAAATGCTCATAACTTTCATGAATCAATTAATTACTGTCTGTGCTCTTGATGAAGGGTGCTCCCCTTAATACCACAAACACATAACAGAAATAGAGAAACAACAACAATATGCAAGAACAAAAAAAATTGGCTTCTTATTATCTCCACAAATGTGGAATTACAAACTTTCAGAATTACAATATGCAAAGCCACATGGGCATTCCCTTACAATATTCTGTAGGAAAAAGCCTTGAACTATTACCTAGATCTACTACCCAGAACTATTTTGAACTGCCTAAGACAATAATACAGCATTCCTTATATAGGCAATTTTTCCACCGCCTGGGAAGGTTCCAGAATTTTAGCCAATAAGGCCGACCAAACTTAGAATTATTTTATTTTACATTTTATTACATCATAGTCAGCTCAAGATAACCTTTGAAACCTGAACAGAAATTTTGAAAAAAATTATTTTCTGCCATTTCGGGTGGCCCAACTTTCGAAGACCATAAGTCATCACCAGTTGACCCGATCGGCTATTATAACCCCATTTCGAAAATGCCACGAAGCGCTCTACAGGCTTGACCCGTGCAAGCGCCTGTCACCCAAATTTTTGACCTAATCCGGGGCCTCTAAAGCCTTCAAAATTGAGTTCAAAGTTTCTGTACCCTGCTGCCAATACTGAAAATCTTCAATATCTTCCAACATGCACTTGATCTGGAAATGAAACTTTACTGGCAGACTTATATGACCAGAATGAACCTCCAAGAAAGAAATTAGATCATTCTGAGCACAGCCAAAAATTACCAAAAATAGTAACTTTCCATAAATAGCAGCTTTGTACAGGATAGCCCTTATTGAATTCAAAAATAGAAATATTTTTGGGTGATGCAAGATTGCTCTTACACCCAGGATGCTCCTGCATCAGACACCCAGGGTAATTTGAGAAGTGACCCTATCACGACTCAGGTGTGTAGAGGAAAACCAAGACGGCTAACCTCCTCCTTTGTCAGCCATGATGAATCTTTAAGAGGTCATCCTTTCCACTTGACCAGATATTCTTCATATGTCCTGTTCCTTGTGCTTCTGCCAACATGACTATCCAGTATATCTTCAATCTCCTTAGTGTCTGAACTAGTTGCTGGAATGCTCCACTGTGCTGCTACAACCTCATGTTCAACACCTCCTTCATGATACTCTGTCAGATATGAAATGTTAAACATTGGTGAAATATTTAGCTCACTAGGTAATTCTACCTCATATGCATTTCTTGAATCATGCTTCTTCAGTATCTTACATAGCCCAAACTTCTTCATTTTCAGCTTGTTATATGTACCAACTGGAAACCGCTCCTTCCGCAAATGAACCATGACTTCATCACCAACCTGAAATTCCTTATACCTCCTTTTCTCATCTGCTTTAGCCTTATACTATGCATTCATATTGGTAATATGCTTCCTCACCTCCTCATGGATGTTCTTCAAGTGTTCTGCAAAATCCTCAGCTTCAGCACTACTTATTTCTCCTTTATCTATCTTTCTCAATTTAGATGCATTTCTTGGACTACTTCCATATACAATCTAGAATGGTGATTTACCAGTGCTCCTATTGATAGAATTATTGTATGCAAATTCTGCTTGTGGTAAAATCAAATCCCATCCTGTTGGCTTATCTCCAACCAAGCATCTCAGCAGATTTGCCAAACTTCTATTCACCAACTATGTCTATCCATTAGTCTGTGGATGATGTGATGAGCTGAACTTCAAATCTATCTTCAACTTCTTCCACAATGTCCACCAAAAATATCCAACAAACTTAGTATCTTGATCTGAAACTATGGTCTTTGGCAAGCCATGTAGTCTCACCACTTCTCTGAAAAATAATTCTGTTACATGAACAACATCATTAGTCTTCTTGCAAGGAATGAAATGTGCCATCTTCAAAAATCTGTCAACCACCACAAAAATTGAATCATGTCCCCGCTGTGTCCTCGGTAAACCAAGAACAAAGTCCATACTGATATCCTCCTAAGGCTTGTCTGGTACAGGTAATGGATGATACAACCCTGTATTCTACTTCACTCCTTTCACCATCTGACATACTCTGCAACTCTGTACAAAATTCTTGACATCTTGTTGCAATTGTGGCCAATAATAATTTTCACTAACCAAAGCAAGGATTTTATCACGACCAAAATGTCCAGCCAATCCTCCACTATGCTTCTTCTTGATGAGATTCTCCCTCATAGAACTTTGTGGAATGCACAACTGACTCCTTTTGAATAGCATATCATCCTGGATGATGAAATCCAACCATTTCATCCTGTCTAAAGTAACAGGTTCTGTACAAGCTTTCCAAGCTTCACCAAAATCAGGATCCTCTGGATACAAATTCTTGAGTTCCTTGAACCCAACCACTTCAATCTGCATTTCTGTCAGTAATAGTTGCCTTCTGCTAAGAGCATCAACAACCCTATTGGACTTTCCACTCTTGTGTTTCAAAACAAATGTATAACTCTGCAAAAATTCAACCCATTTCAAATGCCTCTGATTCAACTTTCCTTGACTATTCAAATATTGCAAAGCTTGATGATTAGTATACAAAACAAACTCCTTAGGAAGTAGATAATGTCTCCACTTCTTTAATGCCTGAACTATAGCATAAAATTCTTGATCATAAATAGAATACTTCCTCTTGGCATCATTTAACTTCTCACTGAAATAAGAAATAGGTTTACCTTCTTGGCTCATAACAGCTCCTATTGCAGTACCACTAGCATCACAATCTACTTGAAACACCTTATTAAAATCTAGAAGTGCTAAAATAGGTTGTTCTGTAACTTTTTGTTTCAACAATTGAAAACTCTTTTCTGCCCCTTTAGTCCACTTAAACTCTTTTCTATCCCCTCTCATTGTCTTAGTCAAGGGACCACAAATACTACTAAAATTTATGATAAACTTTCTGTAAAAGCTAGCTAGACCATGAAAAGATCTTACGTCAGTAGCACTCCTTAGTGTAGGCCATTCAAGGATAGCCTGTACTTTCTCTGGGTCCATTTTTAGACCTTCTGCTGAGACTACAAATCCCAAATACACTAACTCTTTCTTCACAAAACTGCACTTCTTCAAGTTAATCAATAATTTCTCATCTCTCAACTTCTCAAACACCATACGAATATGCATCATATGTTCCTCCAATGTCTTGCTAAAAATCAAAATATCATCTAGATAAACAATGACAAACTTACCCAAAAATTCTTTCAGAACCTCGTTCATGAGCCGCATGAAAGTGCTCAGTGCATTGGTTAGCCCAAAAGGCATGACTAACCACTCATATAGTCCTTCCTTTGTCTTGAAGGCAGTCTTCCATTCATCTCCTTCTCTGATCTGAATCTGATGATATCCACTCTTCAGATCTATCTTTGAGAAATACACAGCTCCACTCAAATAGTCCATACTTTGTGAATCTCTTCTTGCAATACTCACACTTGTCTCTGTAGCTCTCTAACCTTAGGTGTTACAACACCAGCTCTTCCACCACGTTCCCTTTGTGGAGGCATTTTCACGATGCGCGCTGAAACCCTAGCCACGGCCCTGGTGCAAACTGCCTCAGAGTCGGCGATCTGTTTACACACTCAAGAACTCCTACTCTGATACCACTTGATGAAGGGTGCTCTCCTTAATACCACAAACACATAATAAAAATAGAGAAACAACAACAATATGCAAGAACAAAAAAAATTGGCTTCTTATTATCTCTACAAATGTGGAATTAAAAACTTTCAGAATTACAATATGCAAAGCCACATGGACATTCCCTTACAATATTCTATAGGACAAAGCCTCGAACTATTACCCAGATCTAGTACCCAGAACTATTCTGAACTACCTAAGACAATAATACAACCTTCGTTATATAGGCAATTTTTCCACCGCCTGGGAAGGTTCCAAAATTTTAGCCAATAAGGCCGACCAAACTTAGAATTATTGTATTTTACATTTTATTACATCATAGTCGGCTCAAGATAACCTTTGAAATCCGAACAGAAATTTTGAAGAAAATTATTTTCTACCATTTTGGGTGGCCCAACTTCCGAAGACCATAAGTCATCACTAGTTGACCTGATCGGCTATTATAACCCCATTTCAGAAATCCCACGAAGCGCTCTACAGGCTTGATCTCTGCAAGCGCTCGTCACCCAAATTTTTGACCTCATTCGGGGCCTCTAAAGCCTTCAAAACTGAGTCCAAAGTTTCTGTACCCTGCTGCTAATACCAAAAATCTTCAATATCTTCCAACATGCACTTGATCTGGAAATGAAACTTTACTGGCAGACTTATATGACCAGAATAAACCTCCAAGAAAGAAATTAGATCATTCTGAGCACAGATGAAAATTACCAAAAATAGTAACTTTCCATAAATAGTAGCTCTGTATAGGATAGCCCTTATTGAATTCAAAAATAGAAATATTTTTGGGTGATGCAAGATTTCTCTTACACCTAGGATGCTCTTGCATCAGACACCCAGGGTAATTTGAGAAGTGACCCTGACACGACTCAGGTGTGCAGAGGAAAACCAAGATGGCTAACCTCCTCCTTTGTCAGCCATGATGAATCTTCAAGAGGTCATCCTTTCCACTTGACTAGATATTCTTCATATGTCCTATTCCTTGTGCTTCTGCCAACACGACTGTCTAGTATATCTTTGATCTCCTTAGTGTCTGAACTAGTTGCTGGAATACTCCACTGTGCTGCTGCAACCTCATGTTCAACACCTCCTTCATGATACTCTGTCAAATCTAAAATGTTAAACACTGGTGAAATATTCAGCTCACTAGGCAATTCTACCTCATATGCATTTCCTGAATCATGCTTCTTCAGTATCTTACATGGCCCAAACTTCTTCATTTTCAGCATGTTATATGTACCAACTGGAAACCGCTCCTTCCGCAAATGAACCATGACTTCATCACCAACCTGAAATTCCTTATACCTCCTTTTCTCATCTTCTTTAGCCTTATACTGTGCATTCATATTGGTAATATGCTTCCTCACCTCCTCATGGATGTTCTTCAAGTGTTCTGCAAAATCCTTAGCTTCAGCACTACTTATTTCTCCTTTATCTATCTTTCTCAATTTAGATGCATTTCTTGGACTACTTCCATATACAATCTGGAATGGTGATTTACCAGTGCTCCTATTGACAGAATTATTGTATATAAATTCTGCCTGTGGTAAAATCAAATCCCATCCTATTGGCTTATCTCCAACCAAGCATCTCAGCAGATTTCCCAAACTTCTATTCACCACCTCTGTTTGTCCATCAGTCTGTGGATGATGTGATGAGCTGAACTTCAAATCTATCTTCAACTTCTTCCACAATGTCCGCCAAAAATATCCAACAAACTTAGTATCTTGATTTGAAACTATGGTCTTTGGCAAGCCATGTAGTCTCACCACTTCTCTGAAAAATAATTCTGCTACATGAACAACATCATTAGTCTTCTTGCAAGGAATGAAATGTGCCATCTTCAAAAATCTGTCAACCACCACAAAAATTGAATCATGTCCCCGCTGTGTCCTCAGTAAACCAAGAACAAAGTCCATACTGATATCCTCCCAAGGCTTCTCTGGTACAGGTAATGGCTGATACAACCCTGTATTCTGCTTCACTCCTTTCACCATCTGACATACTCTGCAACTCTATACAAAATTCTTGACATCTTGTTGCAATTGTGGCCAATAATAATTTTCACTAACCAAAGCAAGGGTTTTATCATGACCAAAATGTCCAGCCAATCCTCCGCTATGCTTCTCTTTGATGAGATTCTCCCTCATAGAACTTTGTGGAATGCACAACTGACTCCTTTTGAATAGCATATCATCCTGGATGATGAAATCCAACCATTTTATCCTGTCTAAAGTAACAGAATCTGTACAAACTTTCCAAGCTTCACCAAAATCAGGATCCTCTGGATACAAATTCTTGAGTTCCTTGAACCCAACCACTTCAATCTGCATTTCTGTCAGTAATAGTTGCCTTCTGCTAAGAGCATCAGCAACCCTATTAGACTTTCCACTCTTATGTTTCAAAACAAATGTATAACTCTGCAAAAACTCAACCCATTTCAAATGCCTCTGATTCAACTTTCCTTGACTATTCAAATATTGCAAAGCTTGATGATCATTATACAAAACAAACTCGTTAGAAAGTAGATAATGTCTCCACTTCTTTAATGCCTGAACTATAGCATAAAATTCTTGATCATAAACAGAATACTTCCTCTTGGCATCATTTAACTTCTCACTGAAATAAGCAATAGGTTTACCTTCTTGGCTCATAACAGCTCCTATTGCAGTACCACTAGCATCACAATCTACTTGAAACACCTTATTAAAATCTAGAAGTGCTAAAACAGGTTGTTCTGTAACTTTTTGTTTCAACAATTGAAAACTCTTTTCTGCCCCTTTAGTCCACTTAAACTCTTTTCTATCCCCTCTCATTGTCTGAGTCAAGGGACCACAAATACTGCTAAAATTTTTGATAAACTTTCTGTAAAAGCTAGCTAGACCATGAAAAGATCTTACCTCAGTAGCACTCCTTGGTTTAGGCCATTCAAAGATATCCTGTACCTTCTCTGGGTCCATTTTTAGACCTTCTGCTGAGACTACAAATCCCAAATACACTAACTCTTTCTTCACAAAACTGCACTTCTTCAAGTTAATCAATAATTTGTCATCTCTCAACTTCTCAAACACCATACGAATATGCATCATATGTTCCTCCAATGTCTTGCTAAAAATCAAAATATCATCTAGGTAAACAATGACAAACTTACCTAGAAATTCTTTCAGAACCTCGTTCATGAGCCGGATGAAAGTGCTCGATGCATTGGCTAGCCCAAAAGGCATGACTAACCACTCATATAGTCCTTCCTTTGTCTTGAAGGTAGTCTTCCATTCATCTCCTTCTCTGATCCGAATCTGATGATATCCACTCTTCAGATCTATCTTTGAGAAATACACAGCTCCACTCAAACAGTCCATAATATCATCCATTCATGGCAATGGAAACCTGTACTTGATTGTGATCTTGTTTATTGCCCTAGAATCTGTACACATCCTCCACTCTCCATTCTTCTTTGGTGCTAATACCGCTGGTACAGCACAGGGACTCAGACTTTCACAGATCAATCCTTTTTGTAATAGTTTATGTACTTGTCTGTTCAACTCCTCACTTTCTGCAGGTGTCATTCTATGTGCTACCTTATTCGGAAAACTCACTCCTGGGATCAAGTCTATCTGATGACTAATCTTTCTGACTGGTGGTAATCCATCAAGCACGTTATCAGATACAATATCCTAAAACTCATTCATCAAATTTGCAACTTCTATAGGAACATCTTCTACTTCTTCTTTACCAGCTTTTGGAATTAAAGCAAAACATACATGCTCATGCCTCATACCATCTAGAAAATTTCTTCCATCAACAAAAGTTATCCTTGCATTACCACATACCTTTTCTTCAGTCTCCTTCAATGGTTTTAGCTTATGTCTCACTCCATCCTTTGTCAGGGAATAGGTATTCGCATGACCATCATGTACAACACATCTGTCAAACTGCCATGGTCTACCCAATAACATATGACATGCATCCATAGATATGATATCACACAATACCTCATCTTGGTATCCACCAATCTTGAACTTCACCAGGCATTGTTCATTGACCATGACCTTGTGGTCATCCTGTACCCAGGCAATCCGATATGGATGTGGCTGTTTCTGTCTCTTGAGCTTCAACTTTGTCACCATCTCTTCTGACACCAAATTGTCAGTGTTTCCACTATCAATGATCACATCACAACATTTACCTTCACACTTGCACCTGGTGTGAAACAGGCTCCTCCTTTGCTCAGGTTCATTCTTCCTCCTGGTTCACAATTTCAGCTTCTCCTTCTTGATATTCTTCTTCGGCTTCATCCTCGCTTTCATCTCTGACATTAAGATTCATTCCTCTGTCAATCTCTTTTTGCAATTCTCGCACTTGTCTCTGCAGCTCTCTAACCTCAGGTGTTACAACACCAGCTCTTCTGCCACGTTCCCTTCGTGGAGGCATTTTCATGATGCACGCTGAAACCCTAGCCACGGCCCTGGTGCAAACTACCTCACAGTCGACGATCTGTTTACACACTCAAGAACTCCTGCTCTAATACCACTAGATGAAGGGTGCTCCCCTTAATACCACAAACACATAATAGAAATAGAGAAACAACAACAATATGCAAGAACAAAAAAAATTAGCTTCTTATTATCTCCACAAATGTGGAATTACAAACTTTCAAAATTACAATATGCAAAGCCACATGGGCATTCCCTTACAATATTCTGTAGGACAAAGCCTTGAACTATTACCCAGATCTACTACCCAGAACTATTCTGAACTGCCTAAGACAATAATACAGCCTTCCTTATATAGGCAATTTTTCCACCACCTGGGAAGGTTCTAGAATTTTAGCCAATAAGGCCGACCAAACTTAGAATTATTTTATTTTACATTTTATTACATCATAGTCAGCTCAAGATAACCTTTGAAACCCAAATAGAAATTTTGAAAAAAAATATTTTCTGCCATTTCGGGTGGCCCAACTTCCGAAGACCATAAGTCATCACCGGTTGACCCAATCGGCTATTATAACCCCATTTCAAAAATGTCACGAAGCGCTCTACAAGCTTGATTTGCGCAAGCACCTATCACCCAAATTTTTGACCTCATTCGGGGCCTCTAAAGCCTTCAAAACTGAGTCCAAAGTTTTTGTACCCTGCTGCCAATACCGAAAATCTTCAATATCTTCCAACATGCACTTGATCTGGAAATGAAACTTTACTGGCAGACTTATATGACCAAAATGAACCTCCAAGAAAGAAATTAGATCATTCTGAGCATAGATGAAAATTACCAAAAATAGTAACTTTCCATAAATAGTAGCTCTGCATAGGATAGCCCTTATTGAATTCAAAAACAAAAATATTTTTGGGTGATGCAAGATTTCTCTTACACCTAGGATGCTCCTGCATCAGCTCTTAACCATAGACAAATAATATATCAAATAATATAACCTCAACATCACATAGCTCCATCTACAATATCCCACGTGTGCTAATCAAAACACTATCTGTTTCTATGCTAGTCTCCAGAAGATCACTGTGTTGACATCAATGACAATCATAGTCATGAATGCAACAACAACAACTATAGAATGACTTCCAACATCCAAAATGCATTCCTTAAAATCTCCCCCATTGGAATTGATGGCAACATAGATGAAAAAATCCAATGTTCCAAAAATCCAATACTATTGCACTGCTGCACTAATACTCTAAAAGTTCTTCAAATCTTCTTCATCAATCAAATCTTGATTCATTATCCTATTAAGTTCTCTCCAACAAATGTTGTATATTGTTTTTCATGTATACTTCAACCCCATTGACATCAATGAAAAAAATTTCATCACTATGTCAACAACAACTCAATGTCCAAAGACACTGTTTCAGAAAATACATTCACAAGAGTCCTCATGACTCAGCTTAGATACACATACTCCCCCATAGAGGAAGTACCAACATCTAATCCAAAAAAAGATAGGGCTCATATACAACTAGATGGATGCAATCAACTGCATCATTACTCTAAAGTAGGTTGGGGCATAGCCCCAAGCATACCTCTTAGATACTCAAATGTATCCTTAGGCAAAGGCTTTGCAAATATGTTTTCTATCTATTCCTTTGTGCTTATGTACTCCAGTCTGACTTCTTTCTCAGCAAATTTCTCTCTTACAACATGATACTTGATCTCTATATGCTTAGTTTTAGAATGCAATATAGGATTCTTAGACATACTGACTATGCTGGTGTTGTCACAATGTATGACAATAGGTTCAACAAATTTAATTCCAATATCCTTCAGCATCTACTTCATCCAAATTAGCTTGTTACAATTGTTTGCTACTGCTACATATTCTACTTTTGTTGTACTCTGTGAAATACAATTCTGCTTCTTTCTCAACCATGAAACCAATCTTCCTCCAAGAAAAAAGGCTCCACCACTGGTGCTTTTCTTATCATCAACACTACCTCCCCAATCAGCATCTTTATATGCACATAGGGTGAAATCATTAGATTTTTCATACCACAATCCATAGTCCATTGTTCCTCTAAAATATCTCAATATTCTCTTTACCACTGCATAATGTGACTCTCTAGGTTCAGTTTGAAATTGTGCTACCATGCCAACTGAATGTTGTATATCTAGTCTAGTGTGTGTTAAGTACTGTAATCCTCCAATCATGGATCTGTATTTCTTTTGCTCAACTGCTGATGTTTCATCTTTTCTTGATAGTTTGTGTCCTATAACCATAGGTGTTCCAATTGGCTTACAATTCTCCATTCCAAATCTTTTCAGCAAATCATTCAAGTACTTTTTCTGGCAAAAAAAGATACCATTATTGTTCTATGTTATCTATAATCCCAAAAAGTATTTCATCTCACCAATCATGCTCATTTCAAATTCTATCTTCATTTCATCAGCAAATTTGTCACTAGCTTCATCTTCTCCTCCAAAGATAATGTCATCAACAAAAATAACTATAACTAATAATCTATTTTCAATTTCTTTTGTGTAAAAATTACTATCTGTTGTTCCTTTAGTAAATCCCAATTTCAACAAATATTTATCCAATCTAGCATACCAAGTTCTAGGTGCTTGCTTTAGTCCATATAATGCTTTCTTTAGTTTACATACCATATCTCCTTCTTGAGTCAAAGGAAAACCTTCAGGCTGCTCAATGTAGACTTCTTCCAATTCACCATTTAGAAATGTAGAATTCACATCCATCTGATACACTTTAAATTTCTTAAAAGCTGCATAAGCCAAAAACATTCTTACTACTTCAAGTCTTGCTACTAGTGCAAAGGTTTCTTCATAGTCAGCTCCTTCTTGCTATGAGTATCCCTTACATACTAATCTTTCTTTGTTGTTTACTACTTCTCCTTGTTCATTCATCTTGTTTCTGAATACCCATTTAGTTCCAATCACATTCTTGTCTTTAGGTCCAGGAACCAATTCCCATGTCTTGTTCTTTTCAATTTGATCTAGTTCTTCTTTCATAGCATTAATCCAATATTCATCTTCAGAAGATTCATTAGTAGATTTAGGTTCAATTTGAGAAATCAAACATAAATGTACCTTATTTCTAGTCATAACTCCTCTATCCAAACTTCCAATAACTTGTTCAACAGGATGATGTCTAGATAGATACCTGTTCGGTATCATAGTCACAGATCTTACCTCAACTATAGATTCTTCTCTAGTTTCTTCTTTGGTTTCTTCTGGAGTATGATTCTCATTCAAAAATTCACTGTCAGTCTCATAGAATAATTTAGTAGTTTCAATGTTAGGCTATGGATTAGCTTCTTCATCAGATTCATAATCAAGCATTCTTTCCTAAATTTTGAACTTCTCATCAACTTTAACATTTGCGCTCTCAACCATAGTTTTAGTTCTCTTATTATAACATCTATATGCTTTTCTTTTCAAAGAATATCCAAGAAAAATATCTTCATCACTTCTAGGATCAAACTTTCGAATATCATCATCTCTCTTTATATAACATTTGATTCCAAAAATTCTAAAATACTTAACTGAGGGTGCATGTCCAAACCATAATTTATAAGGTGTCTTATCTGTGTCTGCTCTGATTTGTACTCTATTTATTGTATATACTGTTGTATTCACTACTTCTCTCCAAAATTTCTTCACCAAGTTATTCTCAAATAACATAGCTCTTGTTGCTTTAGTTATTGACCTTTTTCTTCTTTCTGTAATACCATTTTGTTCAGGTGTTCTAGGGGCTGAAAACTATCTCTTAGTACCATTCACTTCACAAAAGGTGTTAATCTCTCTAGAAGTAAATTCTCCACCTCTATCAGATCTCAAACATTTAATCTTCATTCCAGATTCATTCTCAACTTTATTCTTAATGATCTTAAACTTATCAAATGCTTCAGATTTTTCTTTTAGAAATGCAATCCACATCATTCTCGTAAAATCATCAACAAGAATCATAAAATACCTTTCTCCATAGAATCCTCTAGTCCTGGTAGGACCGCTCAAGTCTGTATGAACAATCTCCAACTTCTCTACCGATGTGAACTTATTACTAGGAAATGAACTTCTCTTCTGCTTAGCCATCACACATTTTTTGCAAATCATGTTAGTAGGCTTCATAATTTTAGGCAAATCCCTTACTGCAAGTGTAGTACTCACTTTCACAATGTTATCAAAGTTTATATGACAAAACCTTCTATGCCATAACCAGCTGTCATCAATTTTAGTAATCAAACATGTCATCTCAGTAGGATTCAACTGAAATACATTACCTCTGGTTCTAGATCGAGTTCCAATTAGATTTCCATCTTTATCCTTTATCACACAAGTTTTCTCAGTAAACCAAACTTGATATCCCTTATCCACTAATTGTCCAACACTCAAAAGATTATGTTTCAATCGATCAACAAAGTAAACATCATCAGTATTAGTCTTTCCATCAAGAGTAATAGATCCTATACCTTTAATCAAACAAGGTGCATTGTTACCAACTCTAACAATTCCTCCATCATAGTTGTTAAACTTTATGAACTTTTTCATGTCACCAGTCATATGATGTGAACAACCATTGTCTATAATCCAATCAGCTTTCTTTTCAACTTGGGAAACTAATGCTTTTTCTTCTTGAACATCAGATTCAGAATTCTCTTCTTTAATTGCTATAGATCCTATTTCATCACTTTCACTCAAATTTCTTTCTATACTAGCTTCAAGATCTTCATCATTAGCATAATAACATTCCTTAGATCTTCTAGGCTTGAAATTATTTCTGTACTTCTTAACTCTCTTAGGACATTTAGATGCAAAATGACCATATTCTTGACAAGTCCAACATTTAAAAATTTTCTTACCATCTGGTTCTCTTTTCAAAAGAAAGGCAATACCTTCTTCAATCTTCTTATCTTCTTCATTTCTAGATCTATTATTGTTGGCATAATCTCCACTCACACTGGTACTTCTTGACAAAGTAGGATGAATACTAAGAGCACTGAATGCTATCTCCGTTCTAGGTAAGTCTCCTGATAACCTCAGGTTCATCTCTGCTGCTTCCAATCTACCAAGAAGAGTCTCTCTTGTAAATTTTATAGTACAAGGTACAATTTGTTCAATCATTTATGTTGTCTACTTAAATATAGGAGTCAATGTCCTCAGAATTTTCCATATCACTTCATTCTCTATCTTTGATCCTCCACAAGAATTTATTCCTGCAACAACTTCTAACATTCTACCAATATAGCTTCTAACAGATTCATCTTCCATCATTCTAATATCTTCAAATGCACATATGCAATTATGTAATATAGCTCTTTTTGCATGTTCATCACCTTCAAAAGTAAAGTGTAAAGCTTTCCAAATTTTATTAGATTTCTTAAAAAAATTTACCTAACTGTATTCATTTTCTAGAAGTGTTGTCAAGAGTGCTTCTCTTGCAAGTATATTACACATGAATAGATCTACCTCATCTTTAGAACTTGTTTCAAGACTATCTTCTTCAATTATAGTTCTTTAATTCTTTGTAATCAACGAATAGCCTGGTCCTAAACACAATAGATGTGTCTTCATCTTTTCCTTCTAGCTATCAAAATTTACTCCATCAAACTTAGGGCTTTCTTTCCTAAAATTTTCCATGGATCTCCTTGAGCTATTAAAATTTTCTTTCAAGGACTTGCTTCTCTAATACCAATTGTTAGAAAGTAAAGTCCACCAAGATAACTGAGAGGTGGGGGGGGGTGAATCAGATATTAGATAATTATAACTTTTATCACCTTCAATAGCATTTAACCATGTAAGCAATGCAATTACTAACCATACAAAGATATTCATACACAATGACACAATGACACAATAACACAAGATATGTTGACTAGGCAACCTCTTGATCAAAGATTAAACCCTGATGGGAATGATGCCCACAAAAGATGCACTAATATGAATATTCCTTGTGAGAGGATGGACTTTGTTATTTGTCTTATGAAATACATTCAGTACATATAAATCCCTATGAGGAGATTTTGAATCCCTGTTAAAAGATTCTAACCCTGTTAAGAGTTATGGAAGACAGAATGACCCACTGCCCAAACAGCTTCAGGGTAAGATCAGTGAACACGCTGTCCAAATAACCTTGATATTATTCAGTAGATTAATATGAAATATGTTACCTCCTTACTATTCCAAACCGCACTCACTACTACACCAGATCTCAATTCCAGATCTCTGTACTTCACATGTCTTCCTTCACAATTTCCCTTTCACATCCTCTTAGGCTATTTTCTTCACTTCATGCTTACATTCTCATGCAACCAAAACCATGCTCACACTTCTTTCATATTTCCAAATACTACAATAAGGAAAGACATTCCTTCCTTTATACCACACTCAAATAATTGCAAATGAGTCAGCACACAATTACAAAATAAAAGTTTCCATATGCTATATCAAAATTACACAAAACTGTCAGCTTCCAAATGCAATAACTCTTTACTCGTGTGACCTCAAAGTTTGAACTATGAACCACATCACCATCAATATGTCTCAAAATTCTTTTTAACTACACAAAACTAGATTCCATCTTGGTTAGGAGATATCATCTGATTTCCACAAACCGCTACTTAGGAACACTGCCTGAATAGTGCTTTTACCAAAATGCTTATAACTTTCATGAATCAATGAATTAATGTTGGCACTCTGAACCATAGAAAAATAACATATCAAATAATATAACCTCAACATCACATAGCTCCATCTACAATATCCCAAATGCGCTAATCAAAACATTGTCTGCTTCTCTACTAGTCTCCAGAAGATCACTGTGTTGACATCAATGACAATCATAGTCATGAATGCAACAACAATTGCTACAGAATGACTACCAACATCTAGCATTCATTCCTAACACCTTCCTTGGATACTATATATCCTAACAATTTCCCCTCATGAACTGCAAACACACATTTCTTGGGATTAAGAGATATCCCAAACTCTCTACACCTTTCAAATATTTTTCTCAGATGTTTGATATGATTTGCTGCATGTTTGGAATAGATAGTTATGTCATCTAAGTAGACTAGTACAAAATTTTACATGAGGCTCTTCAAGGCCATATCCATTTCCTTTTGAAATGTAGAACCTGCATTCGACAAACCAAAGGGCATCTTTTGATAAGCCATGGTTCCCCATTTGGTTGTGAATGTAGTCTTGTATTGGTCCTTTTCATTAACTAGGATATGATTATATCCTGAATAGCCATCCAATAATGAAAATCTCTCAGACTGAGAGACACATTGTAGGATTTGTTCCATAGAGGTTAATGGATGGTGATCTTTTAGAGAATCTCTATTGAGATCCTTGAAGTCAACACATAACCTTAACTCCCCATTCTTCTTCCTAACAGGAACAAGGTTGGAAACCCAATTAGTATGCTTGATGGGGTAGATGATACCACTTTCTATCAATTTGAGCACTTCTCTATGCATAAGTGGCTCAAGCTCGGGATTAACAGGCCTTTGTTTTTGTCTTACTAGTTTGGCATTAGGTTCCAGTTCAATGGTGTGCTGATCAAGGGTTGGATTAAAACATTTAAGGTCTTCATATTGCCATGCAAATACATCATTGAATTCCTTAAATAATTGAGCGTAAGCTTGATTTTCTAAATCAATATTTACCTTTCCAAATTGTAATCTTTTACCTGATTCCAACTCTAATTCAACACAATGTTCTTGTTGAACTACCAGGCCAGCTTTGTTCTTTTTAAATTGATCATCCTTGTTGAAGATAGCCTCCAAGGTGACAAGACCCATAGGCACCTTATTATATCTAAGTTGTATCACTTGATCACCATAGTTCTTCAATAATCTATCTTGGTTATGCTCTGAGAAGACATCCTCTTCAAACAAGAATTGCAAAATTTCCTCATCATTGTCAAACACCTACCAATTGACATTGTTATTAGGAATAGAGGGTCTGATAATCACTTTAATGTGCTTCTAGTCCCTTTCTTTTGAAACACTGTTAGGAATGTCATACTGAGATCCAATAGTAACTAACCTATCTGTATTTTGATTTAGCTTCCTAGGGATGGCAACAATGTTGAAAGCATAAAATTCTTCAATTGCATCCCAAATGCTATGTTTGTATGCTTTCATGGTGTCATTTTTTGTCGCACTTATCCCTCTAACTTGGATGACTACTAACTCACTATCACCATAAACTTTTAAGGCCTTCAGCCCTCTCTTCCTAGCCCACTTTAGTCCATTTACAAGGCTTTCATACTCTGCAGTGTTTCTAGTGCAAGAGAAACTAAATCTGAAAGTTGTATAGTATCTTTCTCCTTTTGTGGACACTAGCATATCACCACCACCAGAACCATGTCTGCTCCTAGCCCCATCAAAAAATAATTCCCAAACCTGGTTGCTCTGATCCTCTAAATCAATACCCCCCCTAAGAAGGTCTGGCTCTATGGATCCAATTTATTGTATCAAATAACCTCCCAAACCAACATCCCAAATAACATTCTCTTGAACCTCTGAAGCCTTTTTTGATTCTAGTTCATCTAGAAAAATATCAAGGATATTTTCTATCTTAGTGTTTGTCTCTTTGATAATTGGGAAGTCAGTGCTATCAAATGCAAGGCAACTTGCATTGGTCATATTGGACACATATGGTTCTATATGGTGAGCTACCAATGATTCAAATTTAATGGTGACCTTGGTCCCATATCTTGTGTGGAAGAGCATGTGAGACCAGTCGGAAGAAAGATAGCCTCCTATCTTGGCTGTAAATTCTCTTGATAAACATATAACAAATAAAGCGGGGAGATCTATGATAAATATATCAAGTAGGATGGATAAATTGGGGCTTGCATGGAGGATTAGATTGGTATCCTTGGCTATACCTATTGTATTGATTGAGGACCCATCAAGTTGTGTAACCCTTTTTTGGAAGGGTTCATATTAAAGTCCTAATTGGTTAGCCACCTTTTTAGGCATTACACTACTAGTAGCTCCACTATCTACCATACAGTTATGTACTAAGGATTTTCCAATGATTAAAGATACATAAAAGGGAGGTGGTTTCAAGTTCCTACCTTGAATGGTATTTTCTTTGGGGCTTCTATTTGGGGCCTTTATTTCTTGATCAATATTGACCAATACTGGGTTGGTCACGTCACTTGTAGGCTGAGGAGCCATTACTTCGGTCATAGCCTTCTTCAAAATTTTAGGCTATCCTGGAATAGCCAAAGAGTCCCACATAGACATAGTAATGTTCACCTTCTTCATGTTGTCTACTATGTTGAAAGGTGTCACAGTGTGTACCCTTTTTTGTGTTTTTACTATGATAGGCTCCATCAGAGCCTTCTTTAAAATCTCAGAAGTAGACGGCTACAGTGATTTTGCAGATGTAATGGCTTTAACCCTAGAATCTACTCGCTCCATGTCTTGAGCTCTTCTTTTTGACCTTGTATTGGTGGCAGTGGAAGATTCACCACTAACCCCATTGAAGTCTTGCTACTCCTAATTGAAAAGAGCAGTCTCATCAGTTTGTGCTTCTTGTTGGGGCATTGATTCATTGGAAGAGGCCCCTGATTGGATATGTGAGGCATTCTAAACCATTAGGGCTTGGTTCATCCATCCATTTGAACATGTAGCCTAATTATGAGGCTGATTACAAGGAAAGCACCATTCATTGTCTAGAGCTAGATTTTTTTGGCTAGGGACCATATCTCTGACTAGATTTACAAAATTAAGAGGTGCATGGTTGTATGGTTGGAATGGCCTTTGATTGAAATTTTGCCTTTGTCCCTGATAACCTCCTTGGTATGGTGGCCTATTTTTCTAATAAGGCTATCCTTGATTCTAATATTGTTGATTAGGACTTTGGCCTTGTGGTAGAAAGGGTGGTCTGATTCCTTGCCCTTGCCTCTTTAAGTTTGTCACCTCCTTTGTTAAAGTCTACAGCAGATTTGTCATTTCTTGCTGACTATTTTGCTGAATATTTTTCATTTCTTGCAGTTCCAGAGAGAGACTTTCCTTTAACTCCTTACCACTAGTACTAGTCTAAGGTGCTAATATGGTAGGAATAGGGGTAAAAGGAGGTAATTGTAGTGGTGCAATGGGCTAAAGGTTCGAAAATATGGGCATGGGTGGCCTTCTTGCTATCATACCTGCTTGGATTAAACAATATTCAGCCCTAACAGCTATGTCAAAAGCTTGTGGTAAATAGATACCCCCCATAGATTGGATCATGAAAAAAATTTGACCATTCAAGCTTTGTAAGAAGTATAAGAAAGCATGATCAGCTAATGGCCTTACTGAGACTGGAATTCTATTCCATGTCTTGAGAAATCTGTTATTACAGTTTGTCATTTGTTCTTGAGGGTCTCTTTTTATGGTTGTCAACTGCTCAACCAGGGATATTATGTATGATTTATCTTCAAAATGTTTACTCAATGCATCCCCTAATCCATCCCATGAATTAATGGAACCAACAGCTAGAGTTATAAACCACTCAAGAGCCTTACCTTTGAGAGAAGCTACTAACAACTTGATGGCCACATCCTCCTGAGTTATATTATGTATGTTGTAGATAGTAGTCACATCTCTTATGTGTTCAAAAGCTATTGTTTGTCCCTCACCTATGAAATTAGGTAAGCTCTTTAATGCCACCAAGGGCACATCATGATGTTGAGCATAGATCAATGGACTCCCTTGGTTGAAAGGTGCAAAGGAAAACTACCTAGCCATTGTATGAGCTGAAATTTGCTAAGTAGCACCTATGTGAGCTGTATTTGTGTTTGGATTTTAATCTTCTTCTAAATCTCTGGTTAGAGACCTTCCTCTTCTTCCAAGATGAAAGGTCAAAGGTCTCCTCTCTAAAGTATCAGGTGGTGTAGACTGTATTCTTCTTATAGGGGATGCCCTTTGAGACAACCTTCCTCTATATTTTCTCTTTGAGGAAAGCTCTGAGAATTCAGTGGGCTTTGAGCTCATTGTCTCTATCTTTCTCATAAAATTTGAATAGGGCTCCTGAATCCTTACACCAATGGAGTCACTACATATACTTGAGAGAAAAACTTCTAAGAGTCTGTATTATGCAATTAGTATATCATAGATAGCATAATATTTTAGAGATAAACTTAGTCTAGGTCCCATTGGGAATGCCAAAAATGTTATACACTAAGTTTTCACCCTTGGTTCAAGCTCTCGTAGTCTTGATAACCTAGTATAACATGGGAATCATCTCCAAGTTGTGGGACCTATGATAACTAAGATGAGACCTCCAGGTTCTAGACTGGTTCCTCTTGGATAATCACCTTAATTTTCTTCTAGATAGGAAAGTAAAACTTTGTGGGAAAAGGGATAGAAGGAATGCTTGAAAGGGAAATGATTGAAAGAAAACTACCTACTAGGTGATACATCGAACTGAAATGAACACAATACACTGACCAAATTAGCATGAAGGTTCTCAGATCTAATAGAACACAATCTTCCTAAATAGGCTTGCATAAGTATTTCACAGAGAGGTTTGAATAAAAGACTCAAACTGTGACCTGCAAGAACATGTTATTTTCAACAAAAGGGCACAGGAATGAGATAGAATGATAGGGGGTTGAGTTATACCCACAAACTCACTCAAATAAAATTAGATATAGTAGTACACAAATAAGCTAAAAGAAAGAAGGGTTCTGGAACTCCAAGATTTCTCTAACAAAGCCAGTATATCATACACAATAAGAGAAATATAGACAAGGGAAAGACCAGAGGGAAGAACAAATGCCACGGATAGCCACTATTGAATCTAAGCTTTCAATGAAAGGTTATAGACTGTAAGAGCTAGAGGGAAGAACAAATTCCACAGATAACTCCTAAGAAAGAGAAACTCTTTCTTACAATTGTAAACTCTGAGCTCTAAACCTCCAAAAACAATATTTACATCTCCCTTGCATGCAGGAAGGAGTCCAAAATCTTTTAGGGTTACATAAATTTTTCATATAATAATAAAAAACCCTACAACTATCATCTCTGATCATAAATGCTTCTTGAAATATCTTTGATCGATCAAAAAAATCTATTTCTACACATAATTCCACCAACACAACTGCCTACGGACAAGCTACCTTGATCTAACTACTTCACTGCAAATTGAAAGTTCTATGCCACCGCCATGACTTTAACTCTATAAGTTGGGTTTACCATGAATGCTCAATTCTAATCCTTGTAGATATTTTTAACTTAAAAGAATAAATGGTTATAGGTGGCACCAACCCTTTAATGCTCCTTCAGCATAAGAACACTGACATGGTACCTCAAGAAACAAGAAATCAACTTGTGAAGGCCACCCAGATCTTCCTCACCATCTTTGCAACCTACAACTATCAGAAAAAATCAATTTTGAGCTACCCCCCACTTCGCATATAGCCCATTAGATCAAACACTAGTGAAAACCTCACAAAATGATTCAAATTCAGGCTCCAATAGCTACCAAGTCCAATTTTAAGACATGACCATTGATCATATTATCCCTGACAAATTGAATGACCTAGATCAACCTAGCGTGACCCGACAATAGATCCACCTAGATCTTCAACCTTAATCAGATGGTGGTCGCATGATCACAAAGGGGGAGAATATTCCTTATGATCATGCAACAACCATAGATCAAGGCACTATCATCCCACTAAAAGCCTTGGGCCCACCAGCATGGCCTCATCATCACCCATCGGCCAACCAAAAATGAGCACTGCTGCACAACTAGCACCTTGGACCCACCTATCAGATCACCTTTCCATCGAACAGATGTGGCAAGATCACAAAGGGAAAGAAAATTCCTTACGACCATGTGACAACCATAGATCATTTTGCACTTAACCACCTTAGAACTAAGACCGCCAATCATGATACTAACCATCCACCGGATCATTGAAGGCTAAGATACAAAATGCCAGTGATGCGTGAACATGTGACTGCTACCTTGAAGGACTAGGACCCACTCAGTTCGTAGCAGCGCACATAAGAAATGTCATTGCTAGAGAAGAAATGTGAAGCATGAAAGATCAAAAACAACTAGGGGATTTTCAATTAATACTAAAAAGGCATCAGAGAAAATAGAAAACATCGAGGGTTTTAAGCTTTAAATAATTTTGGAACCTTGAGACCTAAGTATTTCCTGTAGACTTTTAAAATTGAAAATCCCCCTGGGTTTTGTGATTAAGCACATGCGATCAGAGCTGGAGCATGATGACACATTGAAGAACATGGGGCTAAGGGCACAAACTATAAAACCTTGTGGATCTACCTCGCAGGTGAAAACAGGATTGTGGCCAAAATTGTATGATAGGAAATTTTTGGGCAACATTAACATTGTTTGGATAGAGAGTAGTCTACCCCTTATTTTACCATCGTTAGCCACCAACTTGGCTAATCTATCTTGGGCATGTAAGAATCTAGTAAAATGTATAGAGTTGGAACTTTCATCCATGCTTAGTGAGTGACCTCTAGACTTTAGATCTAACAGAAGTTTTTCTATCATATCCTGGTTTTCCTTTGTAAATTATTCTACATTGCATAACTTCTTGCACAAAGAGTGTGCATTTTTTACAGCTTCTAAATTTTTAACTAAGGTAGATATTTCTACCTATTTCACTGCAATCTCTACAGAGACCTTATTGAGTACTTTGGTCTTGAACTTCCTTTCTAGCCATTGTAACAATTTTTTCATTGGCTTCACTATTATCATTAGTCACTTTCTTGACTATATGGACAAGTTTCTTGAGAATATGTTTAGATTCATTTGCATCATTCATGTCAAAAGCATCTATGAAAATACCTTTTATCTCATGAAGTACCTTCTTTTGTTGATGTTCCCTTCTCATCTCTTCCTATTTTCTCTTCTTCTTCAGTAGGTCTTGCAAGATTTGCATTTGTTTGTAGGTTAAGTTATTAGTGTCCCACTTAGGAATCACTATAACTTCATCAAGTGTCACTTGTGTGGTAGAAGATTTCTCCTTCTTCTTTTGTGGCTTCTTCCTAGGTGTAGTTCCACTTGGCATCTATATAAGAGCTTTCATTGCCTCTTGTTCCTTTGGCTCTTGAATGTCTTTCTCTTTCTCTTTCTTTTTCTTTTCTTTTTCCTTCTCCCCCACATGAGGACTCACTACTACTAATACAAACTATTATGCTTTCTCTTTTCTTATCTCCTTGGCTGATGTAAGCTTTGGTGTGATTGTTGACTTGTCTTATTCCTCAGCATTAGCACTTTGGGAGACTAGTTGATCAACTGTGACTATATGTGAGCTTGCTGGGGTAACCTCAATAGTTGATGTGCTATCAATCTATAGATAAGCTTGTACTTGTAATAATAATGGACTCATGCTCAAAAGAGATTTATCCTTGGCTACTTCATCTTGAATATGCTGTTGAATTTCTTCCTTGGTCAATATGTTTATTTTCACTGGTGTGTCCTTAGTGATATCTACAATAGTTATCTCATCCTTTCTCTCTTTACCCTTCTAATCTTCTTCCTTTGGAACTTGTTGTTCACTAATATCCTCCTTATTATCCAATTCTACTTCCCTGGATGTTCTTGCACACTATTGTGCAGTCTTATCAACTAAAAGACCAAAAATTATATTCTATAACCTTATACTTTGTTGTCCAATATCTTCAACCTTGTGTTGAAGGATGGAGTATGCACATATTTTGGGTATAAATCTATTCCTATGTTGGTGCATATACTATTGCATGTATGCAAGGGATAAGTTAGGAATGACTTGAGCAAGATTTCTCTTCCTAATTTGCTTCTCATTCATTGAGGCATATTCCCATTTCTGAGCTATCCTCTGGTATAATACATTAAGAATCATGTTTCCCAATTGAAGTGGTGTCATCTTGAATATACAGAGCATCCCAAGCATAGATTTTACTACTCTCTCCTTTTCCTCAATACTCAGTTTCTCAAATCTTATTTGCTTAAAGTCTGCTAGGCTAGTAGTGCTCTTAATGTAGTGGCATGTCTCATCCATAGTCGATGATCTCTTGTATGATGGAACCTTCTTCTTTACTTCCTCATCACTATCAATTTCCTCATCATCCTTTTTCATGATAAGATTTCTTCTTGGTTTCTTCCTTATCTAGATCGGCACTACCTTAGGCTGAAATAGTTTTCTTTTCCCAAATGCAAGGGCCTTCTTTTCTGGCTCGATAGCTCTAATAGTGGAAGCTTTTCTAGTTCTCGGCCTAAGTACTAGTGAGGAAATGGGATTAGGCTTTTTAATTTTCTTCTTGGTAGGCTCAAAAACTGGTGCCTTTTTTCCTTTCTTAACTACCACATTCTCCTCTTCTTCACTTTCTTCTAACTCACTAGACTTATCCTCTCCTAATCCCCGAGCCAATGCAAGAGGTGCATCTACCTCTTCATCTCCTAACATTTTCTCTATGTTTTCACTATCTTCTTTCTTTTTCTCTCCATGGTAGCTGATTTCAATCCCATGGTTATCTTAGCCTTAGCTTTCTCATATGTTCCAAAATGTGTGGCCTTCTTGTCAACTTCCTTAGCTTAAGGCTATGATTGGTGTGTTTACCTCATCTATATTTACCTCATAAGGTAATGGCATTAGCCATGATACCCTCGGTATGACTGCTTGTGCATATGTAAAATCTGTATCAACTAGGAAACATATATCTTTGTAGTACTTATCCACTAAAGATACATGGATTCTACTTTTTTTCCTCATTTTCTTAAACTCAACAAAATAATTGTCCATGAAACTCTCAAATATTTCACCCATTTGACCTATAAAATCACTAATATGTACTGTGACAGGTCTATTATTGTCCCATTCTACACCTCCAATAGTAGGAAAACTTTTCTGTATGTAGAAAAATAGACAAACAAGTAAAGAACCAAACTTACACATAGAATTCTTTTCTTTTCAGATGGATGTAAGGTTCTCAGAAAGCTATGTTAGTTGGAGCTCACCAAGGTCATGTTAGGAATAACAGTCCAAAATACAACTAAGAGGGGGGGTGAATCAGTTGTATGAAAAAACATTAAAATTTAAACTTTAAGTAGTAAGAATATTAGATCCAATGAACACAATGAATGCCAACACAATAACACAATATTTTGGTCTCTGAGAAACCCTGTTAAAGGTAAAAACCCTGGTGGGAATTAGCACCCACAAATGATGTATTGAGAGTATAGTTATCCTTGTTAGAAGATATAGCCATGTTAGGAGCTTATTGAGACATTACTATACATAGTCCTTGTTAGAGGACAGACCCTATTAGGAGTCAAGAACAAAAGGGAGGGCTCACTGCCTAAGGCTCACTACCCAAAGAAGGTTAATTCCACCTTCAAAACTCATTGTTTGCAACACAAGTGTATATGAAGAAATACACAATCTTTTGAATTTTTTGGCAGAAAATATCTATTCTTGATCAATTCCAATGAAGTCCACCAACAAACCTCTGCTGTACATACAAAAAACACAAGCTCATAGCTTTCACAACCTCTCTATATCAGTTTCTACTCATCCATAGCTTTTCAAAAGAAAAGACCTTTTATTTATACTTTATTACAATTCTCAAAAGAAGGTCAGCCCATAAGGCTTTTGTAATTAAAAACAATTACATAAACCCTTGCTAAGATACACACGGTATCTAGAACAAGTCTAAAATTATTACATTATAACAATTAAGGACTAGCATCCTTAATTCAAGTTCACCATCCATCATACATGCTACATCTTTGGAGTCATCTTCCAAATAGATCACCTTCCAAAATATATGCCACAGGTGACATCATACTACATTACATACCTTACACAGTTCATAAAACATTCTTCAATACTATGTCTTTCATCTCTGAAGTTCGCATGCACTTATTCTACATCGCTCGAAAGCTATACACAAAACTCAAAGACCAACTTTGTCATTTCTCATTGTCATAGTAAGTGACCAATCTTCACCAAAACATCTTTAACTCATCCAATATGAAACATTACATGTTGTATTGTGGATATAAGATTAAAAAATCCTCTTGAACTCTCATCTAACTTTGCAGCATCTGAAACATCTGTACAGTGTCTGTACACTGTGATAACCAATCTGATCTCCTCATAGAAACGTATGTTGACTTCAGTGACAAAACACAAATGACAAGAATATGAGTGCCTATTTAGTAACATGGTGATTAAACATATTAAATCTCTCAATCACCTCTCCATGCATTAGAAATATCCAACAATCTCCCCCTTTGGCATTGATGAAAACATATGGTAAAATTCATCATCCCAAAGTTATATCAATCCAAAGTTCTGCAACCAAAAAAATCTCCACATATAGTAGGCATTTTCTCATAGCAACAATCCCCCTTTGACAACAATGGAAAAGGGTTCCATGAGTCATCAACTACTTTCCAACATCTTTCTTCTGTGATCACTCCCCCTGAGGAGTAGATCCCTACATCTAGTCTAGATTATGATAAGGCTCTGAAAACCCCTAGACTTATACATCTCTGCATCATTTAATTTTTACTAAGAGGGGTCTGAACCCCCAACATACCTCTAAGATATTCAAAGGTATCTTTTGGTAGTGGCTTTGTGAAGATGTCTAAAATCTACTCTTTTATACTAATATACTCTAATTTAATTTCCTTCTCTTCCACCTTGTCTCTCAAGAAGTGATACTTGATAGAGATATGTTTAGTTTTAGAGTGCATCATCGGATTCTTTGACATATTTACTATACTAGTGTTATCACAATGGATAACCATAGGTTCATCAAAATTTATTCGAATGTCTTTTAGTATTTGTTTCATCCAAACAATCTGAGTGCAATTTATGGCAGCAACAAAATGCTTTGATTCAACAATAGATTGTGCTATACAATCTTGTTTCTTACTTAGCCAAGAAACCAACTTTTTCCAAAGGAAAAATACACCACCACTAGTATTTTTTCTGTCATCAATATTCCCTGCCCAATCAACATCAGTATAAGCATGAAGTTCAAAGCTATCATTTTTATCATACCATAAGCCATAGTCTATGGTTCCTCTTAGATACCTCAGTATCCTTTTCACAATAGCTAGATGTGTTTCTTTAGGCTATGCATGATATCTAGCCACAATTCCAATAGCATTAGCAATACCTGGTCTGGTGTGGGTCAAATATTGTAGTCCTCCAACCATTGATCTATACAAGGTTTGGAAAACACACTTTGATTCATCATCAATTGTTAGCTTGTTACCAGTCACCATAGGTGTTCCTACTAGTTTATAGTCTTCCATTCCAAACTTCTTTAGAAATTCTTTGAGATACTTGGTCTGAGAAATAAAGGTACCATTCTCATTCTAAGTTATTTTCAATCCAAGAAAGAATTTCATTTTTCCTATCATGGACATCTCAAATTTACTTTCCATTTCTTTAGAAAATTTCTTACATAGATCATCATTACCTCCAAAGATAATATCATCCACAAAGACTTCTATTATCAGGATTCCATCTTCACTAGTCCTTAAATACAAATTATTGTCTACATTACCTTTTCTAAATCCAAGCCAAAGTAGGTACTTTTCTAACCTTGCATACCAAGCCCTAGGAGCTTGCTTTAGCCCATACAGAGCTTTCTTCAACTTGCACACCATGTCTCTATCTTCTCATAGGGGAAATCCATTATATTGTTCTATATAAACTTCCTCTTTAAGATCTCCATTTAGAAATGTAGATTTCACATCCATCAGATAGACCTTGAAGTTCTTATGTGCAACATAATCCAAGAACAATCTTATTGCCTCTACTCTAGCAACATGAGAAAATGTTTCTTCAAATTCTATGCCTTCTTATTGTGAATATCCTTTACATACTAGTCTTGCTTTGTTTCTTACAAAAGTTCCTTCTTCATCCATTTTGTTTCTAAAAACCCATTTCATTCCTATTATTATTTTGTTTTTAGGCCTAGGAACCAATTCCCAAGTGTCATTCTTATTTATCTAATTTAACTCTTCCTTCATAGCATTTGACCAAGATTCATCTATGCATGCTTCATCTATAGTTTTTGGTTCAACTTAAAAAATCAAAAAAATTTCTTCTCTAACCCTTGATCTAGTTAGTACTCCCTAATTGGTATTGCCAATAATTTGATTTTCAGGATGGTTATTCTTTACATACCTTCGTGTTTTAGGAGTCTCAGTAGCCTTACTTGTGCTAGCATCACAAGCCTCTTTTTCACTTTTTGCCTCAACAAGTTCTTCTCCTTCTATAGTAGCAGTAGTTTATTTTATCTTTGAAGTCTGATTACTGTCTGATGTAGGAGCATCTCGGGTCCTTGGCAATCCTATGTAACCAAAAACATATTTGTATTTTTTTGATGTTTCTCAGTTTACTTTTTTGACTGATTTGGCTGGTTATCTCTCTAGCACTCAGTTAATTCCTTAGCGCTTGGTGATGCTTGTCTAGTGCTCAGTTATCCTTGTTTACTGAGTTATTTGTTTTGGATTTTTGTTGAGGTTGACTTGTGTAATTAATTATGGTCATGGATTTAATGCTGGTATCCATTATTGGGAAGTGTGTGGACCTAGATCTGGTCATCCCTTTAATTGATTATGGATCTGAAGGCCGACTTGGCTTAGTAGCCTTTATATAAATGTAGTTGTTTGGTTAGAGTTTAGGGGGTCATTTTTTGGGGAGTTTTTGATAGAATATAGAAGATTAGAGATGGTAGACAAATCCTCACATGTTTGAGGACTTCTATACTTGATTGTAACATCTGGCCTAAATTGGGAAGGCCTTACAGCCTGACATGTATGAATCAATTTAAAGATAATATATGAAATTTTATACATTCTCTCTCTCACTATTGTGTTTGTTGCTCCCATGTGTTGTTCTACAAGGTGGATCTAGTTAGGGTGTGCCTTTGGCCCCTCTCTATATCCTCTGTTGTGTCAAGTGGTATTAGAGCAAGGTGAGATTTGGATCTAGGTCTGCAAATCTAGGTTTGAGGGTTCCTTCTTGTGAAACCCTAGTTGAATTTTTATGGGGTAGCAGATTGTGATCTGACCTGCAATTGTAGAGGGTTTCAAGATGGTTCATGGGAGGTGAGATGTGAATCTAAGATTAGCAGACATGTTGACACAACTTGTTGCTAGATTAAAAGTTGTTGAAATAGCTCAGAGAAGAGAAAGACATCTTGAAGATGTTAGTGATGATGAAATTGAGGTAGAACGAGGTGATGTAGAACTCACACCTATGATAGATCAAGGTGAGGAAATATTATTGAAGGCTTTGAAAATTATGAAGTCTACACCATGCTTTAATCCTCCTGAGTATAGTGGAAAATTGGATTATGATGAATTGGTGGATTGGATCACTAAGATGGAAAAGTATTTTGAGTATGAAAATGTACTTGAGGAAAAGAAGGTGAAAATTGCAAGCATGAAGTTGAAAAGTCATGCATCCTTGTGGTGGGAACATCTACAACTGTACAGAAAGAGGAAAGGCAAAGACAAACTCAAGGTATGGAATAAAATGGTGAATAATTTGAAAGCAAATTCTTACCTTGTGATTATCAGATTAACCTAGTTAGGAAAATGCAAAGTTTGAGGTAGAAAGATAGCTTGGTAAAGGAATATATTGAGGAATTATATAGATTAGATATCATATCTAGACATAATGAAGATGATGTGGAAAGAATTTCTAGATACCTAAATGGTTTGAGATTTTCCATCCAAGAATAAATCAGTTTGGTGAAATTGGAGAACATTGAAGAGGCTTATAAATTTGCATTGAAAGCTAAAGAGAAATTGAACAAGAGACATGAGAAAAGGCAAAGAGGTAGAGGTGATAGATTCCCTAGAGCAAGATGTAGATCTCATGGTGAAAATAGTAGATCTGAACCTGAAAAGACAACTCTGGATAAAAGCAAGACCGAGTGGAAAGGTGAAAGTTCATCTAGAGGCAGAGACAGTAACTACTAAGGAGGTTATAATAGAGGTAGTTTCTAAGGAGCTTGTTACAATTGTGGAGAGGAAGGACATAGATCATTTGAATGTACACATGTAAGTAAAAAGGTTGGTAGCATTAGAAATGCTCTGGTGCAAGAAGAGTCACCGAATGAACCTAAGAAAGAAAATAACTTGATGGTAAGGAGAGAACTTTGGAATGAAGGTAAAAAGGAATATCCGGTAAGGAAAAGTTTGTTCAAGACCAGATGTAGAGTTTCTGACAAAGTTTGGAAAGTAATGATTGACTATGGTAGCTCAAAGAATCTAGCATTTGAGGAAATGGTCACAAAGTTGCAGTTGAAAAGGTTGGAACATCTGAAGCCCTATCAGATTTCATGGATCAAAGATGAGGATACACTCCTTGTAAGTGAACAATGTTATGTGAATTTGAAAATTGGAAAGTACTATGATAAGGTGTTATGTGATATCATTCCTATGGATTGTTGTCATATTTTATTAGGTAGACCTTGGCAATATGATAGACATGCTATATATGATGGGAGATTGCATAAATATACTATTTGGGCTGATGGAAGAACCTATTAGTAATGTTTTCACATCTGTGAAATTCTGCTTGATGGAAGGAAGAAATTTTGTTAAGGATTTGAAGAGGAATGATGTATGTTTTTCTATAATTCCTAACAAACTGAGTAAGAAAATAGAGGATAGTGTCTCTAAGGAGATTGATAAATTACTCAATGAGGACAATGAAATCATTTCTAATAATGTACTTGATGGTTTTCCACTAAAGAGAAGCATTGATCATTGCATGGATCTTATCCTTGGAGCTAGTTTACCAAATAAGGCACCACATCGGTTGGCACCTACTAAGAATCAGGAATTGAACCAACAGATTCAAGAATTGTTGCAGAAAGGTTTGATCAGGGAAAGTTTGAGTCCTTGTGTAGTACCTACTATATTGGCACCTAAGAAGAATGGAGAATGGTGAATGTGTACTGATTCTAGAGCAATAAACAAAATAACAATGAAATATAGGTTTCCTAAACCAAGAATGGATGACATAATGGATAGTTTGACTGTAGCAAAGTATTTTACAAAAATTGATTTGAAAAGTGGGTATCATCATATCAAAATCAGAGAAGGTGATGAGTGGAAGAATACTTTCAAGACAAAAGAAGGTTTGTATGAGTGGTTGGTTATACCCTTTGGTTTAACTAATGTACCAAGTACTTTTATGAGATTAATGAATGAACTTTTGAAGAAATTCTTGGGTAAGTTTGTGATTGTATATCTTGATGATATTATGATATTCAGTAAGACCAGAGAACATTTGTTGCATATTAAAAAAATTTTGCAGAGGTTGAAAGAAGAAAAGTTGTTGATAAATCTAAAAAAGTGTTCATTCATGAAAGAGGAGATTGTGTATTTGGGATTTGGTATTTTAGCTAATAGTTTGCAAATGTATCCTGAAAAGGATGAAGCTATTTTAAATTGGCCTACACTTGATAATTCTAGTGAGGTAAGGTCATTTCATGGTTTGGAAAGTTTTTACCAAAAGTTCATTAAGAATTTCAGTTCAATTTGTAATGATATGAGTGAGACTATGAGAGGAGAGAAAAGAGAATTTAAGTGGACACATGGAGCTAATAAAAGTTTTGAGACTTTGAAGCAGAAGGTTACTAAATTGTATGTTTTGGCATTGGTTGATTTCAATAAGGTATTTCAAGTAGAATGTGATGCAAGTGGTAGTGCAATTGGAGTTGTGTTGAGTCAAGAAGGTAAACCTATTGCTTTCTTTAGTGAAAAGTTGAATGATGCAAAAATGAAATATTCTATGTATGATCAAGAATTCTATGCTATTGTTCAAGCACTAAAAAAGAGGAGACATTATTTAATACTGAGTGAATTTGTGTTGTACACTGATCATAAGGCTTTAAAGTATTTAGGTAGTCATAATAAGTTGAATCAGAGACATGAAATGGGTTGAGTATTTTTAGAGTTATACATTTGTGATAAAGCATAAGAGTGGAGTCACTAACCAAGTTTCTAATGCATTGAGTAGAAGAAGATCTTTGATGACCGAGATGAAAATTGGAGTTCTAGGCTTTGATGACATGAGAGATTCTTATGAACTTGATCCTAATTTTTCTGAGCTATGGAGAAAGTGCAAATCACCTATTCAAGATCAACCGAGTACTAAATCAGATGAATATTTTATGCAAGGAGGTATGTTGTTTAAAGGCATTCAGTTGTGTATACTGAGAGGACCAATCAGAACTAATTTGATAAAGGAGAAACATAGTAGTGGTTTGGCTGGACATTTTGGTTTTGATAACACATTGAATATGCTTAAGGAGAAATAGTTTTGGCCATAGTTGTATAAAGATGTTTAGAAATTTGTGAAAAGTTGTGGAATTTGTCAAGTTGCAAAAGGAGTAAGTCAGAATACTGGATTGTATACACTAATTGTTGTTCCTAACAAACCTTGGATTGACATTAGTATGGATTTTGTTTTTGGCTTACCGAAGATAGTAAGAGGTGATGATTCTATATTTGTTGTTGTGGATAGATTTTCTAAAATGGCACATTTTATACCTTGTAGAAAGACATTAGATGTAGTACATGTAGTAGATCTTTTCTTTAAGGAAATTGATAGATTTCATGGATCACCAAGGAGTATAATCTCTGGTTGAGACAGTAAATTTGTTGGATACTTTTGGAAGACCCTTTGGAAAAAGTTTGGCACTGAGTTGAAATATAGTTCTACATTTCACCCAGAGACCGATGGATAGATAGAAGTTCTGAATAGAAGTTTGAGAAATATTTTGAGATGTTTAGTTGGAGACACACCAAGTAATTGGGATTCTATGTTGGCATAAGAAGAGTTTGCATACAATAATTTTGTGAATAGGAGTACTGGAAAAGTACCTTTTGAGATTGTAAATGGCATACAACCAAGAGGTATATCAAATTTGAGAGACATTGTAGATGAAAGAAAGTGAAGTGTTGAAGGAATAAAATTTGTTGAGTACATGAAGACATTGCATGAAGATATGAAGTTTAAGCCAGAAAAGAGTATTAAAAAATACAAAGACAAAGATAATAGATCAAGGAGACATAAGACTTTTGATGTTGGTGATGAAGTGATGGTTCATTTGAAGAAAGGAATATTTCTTGTTGGAACATATGGGAAGCTGAAAATGAAGAAGTTTGGACCTTGCAATATTTTGAAGAAATTTGACAGTGGAAATTGCATATGAAATTGAGTTACCTAAGGATATGGATATATCACCTATTTTCAACATTTTTTATTTGTATGAGTATCATGAACCTGATGAAGATATGACAACCCTGATGGATTATCCTAAAAAATAGAAGGAATAATTTGAAAAGATTTTGGAGCAAAGAATTAACAAAAGTACAAGAGGAAAAAAATATATGGAATATCTGGTAAAGTGGAAGAATAGACCGATTGAAGAAAATTCATGGATTTCACAGTCTGAGTTGGATTTAGCTCAGATCATACCTGCTTCATGATTTGGACAATCATTTCAAATAACCCTAGATGTTTGATGTAGGAGCATCTCAGGTCCTTGGCAATCCTATGTCACCAAAACATATTTAAAGTTTGTCGATATTGCTCAATTTCCTTTATTGACTGAGTTGGTCGGTTATCTCTCTAGCACTCAGTTAACACCCTAGCGTTCGATTATTCTTACTTGCCGAGTTGTTTTTTTTGGATTTCTTTTGAGGTTGACTTGTCTAATTAATTGTGGTCATGAATTTAATGCTAGTATCTATCATTGGGAAGTGTGTGGACCTAAATCTAGTTGTCCCTTCTATTGATTGTGGATCTGAAGGCTGACTTGGCTCGGTAGCCTCTTGTATAAATGTAGTTGTTTGGTTAGAGTTTAGGGGGTCAATTTTTGGAGAGTTTTTTATAGAATATAGAAGATTAGAGATGGTAGATAGATCCTCACATGTTTGAGGACTTTTGTACTTGATTGTAACATCTAGCCTAAACTAGGAAGGCATTATAGCCTGACATGTATGAATCAATTTGAAGATAATATATGAAAGTTTATGCATTCTCTTTCTCACTGTTGTGTTTGTTTCTTCTATGTGTTGTTCTATAAGGTGGATCTGGTTAGGGTGTGCCTTTGACCCCTCTCTATATCCTCCCTTGTGTCACTATCTTACATTCTTTCTTGTATTTGAAACTTTTCATCTAATCTTAAATTTTTACTTTCAATCATCTTCCTCAATCTTAGATTGAAACATTTGTAAGCCTTTCTCTTAATAGAGTAACCAAGAAAAATTCCTTCATCACTTCTAGCATCAAACTTCCCTATCTCATCATCTCTCTTGATATAACACTTACTACCAAATCTAAAATATTTTATAGGAGTATGATCAAACCATAATTTATAAGGATTCTTACTTGTACCTTCTCTGATTTGAATTATGTTCAATGTATACACTATTGTTCAAACAACCTCTCTCTAATGTACATGAGATACATTTCCTTCAATCAACATTTTCCTAGAAGAGTCAAGTATAGTCATGTTCCTTCACTCTGGTATCCCATTCTGTTGTGGAGTCCTTGGAGCAGATGTCTATCTCTTTATTCCATGCTATTTGCAGTATGAATTGAATAAGTCTGAAGTAAACTCTCCACCTCTATCTAACCATAGACAATTAATCTTTAAAATTGATTCATTCTCAAATTTTTCTTTGAACAACTTGAATTTATCAAATTCTTATGTTTTTTCCTTCAAATAAGTAACCCACATCATTCTAGAAAATTCATCAACAAAGAGTATGAAATACCTTTCACCATAGTATAATTTTATCCTTGTAGGTCTACATAGGTCTATGTGTACTAGCTCCAATTTCTCTTTTGATGTATATGCTTTTCTTTTGTAACTGCTTCTAGTCTTTTTTCCCATGACACACACTTTGCAAATAGTGTTAGATGGTTTCACAATCTTCGGCAGATCTCTCACTACATTAGTCATACTTGCTTTTACAATTTTATCAAAATTAACATGACAAAATCTCCTATGCCATAACCAACTGTCATCAACCTTCACAACAAAAAAAGAGGCTCCAAATGTATATAATTCAAATACATTACCTCTAGATTTAGTATCGGTTACAATTAGCTTACCTGCCTTACTTCTCATAAAAAATTTTCCATTAACAAAACTTAATTGAAACTCTTTATCCATTAACTATCCAACACTCAAAAAGTTATGTTTTAATCATTCAACAAGCAGTACATTATCTATATTAGTCTTTCCATCCAGAGTAATAGATCCTACTCCTATGATAGATTTAGGAAGATTGTCCCCAAACCTCACAACACCATCATCATACTTTACTAATTTAACAAACTTGTCCTTATCACCAGTCATATGATGAGAACAACCACTATCTATTATCCATTTAGTTTTCTTGTCAACATGAGATACTAAAGATTTTTCCTCATGTAGTGGCTCATCTTTAATAGCAACAAATCTGATCTCTTTATAATCTAAATCATCATCATCAGACATGCCTTCACTAGCATAATAAAATTCTTTTTCTCTTTTAATTTTGTCATAATTTTGTTTGTGCTTAGGAACTCTTGTAGGACATCTAGATGCAAAATGACATACCTTATTGCATGAAAAAAATTTCAAGGATAACTTGCCTTCAAACTTTCCCTTACCTCTTTTTTCTCTTCTAGCAATTAGTGCAACAAGTTCATCCATCTTTCTGTCTTCTGTCATTATCTGTTCCCATTCCTCAGCATACTCGCCAAGCTCTTCTTTTAGATCTTCTTTTCCGGTGCTCAGAAGTGCAAAAAAATTCTTTTGTCTAGATGCCTTAAATGCAATTCAACTTTAGGTACAACCTCTCCTAATTCTACATCTTCAAAGGTAGTTAGCTTTGCAATCAACATCTCCCTATTAAAGTTCGGAGTCAGAGGTATAGTTTCTTGAATAGACATAGCCTTGAACTTGTGAGTAGGTGTCAAAGATCTAAGGATCTTTGCAATAACTTCATCTTCATCATAAGTGTCTCCACAATTTATGATTTCAACTACAACTTTTGTAACCCTTTGAAAATAAGCCCTAATGCTTTCAACCTCATTCATTTATAGCTTCTCCATCTTTTTCTTCCATTTTTGTAGCTTCTCTTGTTTGGTGTATTTGTGTTGGAGATTTTCTAGGAAGCCAAATTGTTGACTGTATGTTTGTCATTGATGACAATATATGGTAAAAAGCATGTGTGGAATCCTGATGGAGAGAGATCTGAGCATATGTTTCATAGACATGTTATCAGCATGATATCATAGACATAGAGATTGATTTTGAGTAAAGATAGTAGTACAATTGTGTATGTCAGTGTGTATATATGACAGGTGCCAGGAATAGTTCTGTATATGATTTGAAGTACAGTTGCAGTAGAGCCTTGCACATTTATATTTATATTTTAGACATATGTATGATGTTATGTTAATGGGTGCAGAGTCAAATATGTAGTATAGGTTGAGTTATGAAGTTTCTAGTTAACAGTCACAGTTTCCAGAGTCTACCTGGAAGAGTCGACAATGTTTATATGATTGTGGTAGCTGTACCTATCATCTCGGTATGTGCACTTGGATTTATGTTAAGAAGAGAGTCAAGGATGTTTGGTTAAGAGTGCATAATGTAATTTAGCATGAAGAGAAAGTATTAGTTAATTTGGTGGATCCAATAGTATGAAGTAACATGTTCACTCATATTGAGTTGGACAGGTCCCAGTTCATGTTGTGTGCTTAGTAGAGCTGACAGAGATGTTATTGGAGATTTTTATTATTTCTCTAATATGATTTCAAGGTTTTTATACCAGGCTGACTTGATTATATCATTTAGAGAAAAGATATTTATAGGTAGTCATTTGTGATTGTTAAGCATGGCTAGGAGTTGAAAGATAAGAGCAGAGAAGATAGTGCAAAGTGTTGAGCCATTAGTAGAAGGTCTATGTTACATAGTAGAAAATGTATACTATTCATTAGAACTGATGAAGATAGTAGGCCTACACGTACTTCACCAAGATCTAGATATAGTGTGTATCTATTAAACACAAGGTTGCAGCCTTCACCTCTTTGAGTAGTGTGCTCTTGGACAGTGTGTCCTCAACCCTAACAAGGTTAATTGTAAAAGACTCCTAACAGGGTCCAACCCTTGACCAAGTCACTATACTTATTGCATTGTAAAGATCAACTCCTAACAGGGTTGTAAGATCTTCTAACATGGATCATAATATACTAGTGTAGTTCTTAGTGGGTGTCAATTCCCACTGGGGTTTTTACCTATTTGGGTTTCCCCATAACCAAAATTGTGGTGTTTTGTTAAGTTTTCTTTCATTGTGTTTATGCTTAAAGTTCTTATATACTTAATTGAATAAATAATTGAATCTTGTAGATAACTGATTCACCCCACCCCCCCCTCTCAGTTATCTCTTGGGACTATTCCTAACAATTGGTATCAGATCCAAGTTCCTCGGTGAGAAATCTTAATAGCTTAAGGTTGATCAGATGACATTCTTTAGAAAAGAAAGTCCTAAGTTTGATGGAGAGAACAATCTAGACTAGAAAAAAATGATGACACATTTGTAGTGCATTTCTTTTGAGATTTTTGAAGTAGCTACCAAAGAAGTTGAGATTCCTTCACTAGTAGATCTTGCATAAGAAGATGCAACCTTGAAGCAAAAGGAGATGTTCAATTCCAATGCTATTTCCAAAAAAGCCCTTATCAGTGCCCTATCTGACAGTGAGTTTTCAAAAATCAAGAAAATGGACAAAGCCTATAAGATATGGAAGTACTTAGAAGATATGTTTGAAGGGGATATTCAAGCCAAGAACGTGTAGAGAAAGACATGGAAGGAAAGATACAATACATTAGAGATGCTACTTGATGATAATGTTAGAGCTTACAATCAAAGGATTAATGAAGTATTTGCAAGAATTAGAAACAATGTTGCAGAAATATCGAAAGAAGACATAATGGATAAATTGATGACTACCTTGACACCAGAATATGACAACAAGATATGCATCCTAGATGAAAATATGAAGTCCACAAAATAATTTAATTGAGAGACTTTAATCAGAAAGTTTTCAGCCTTTGAGATTTCAAGATTGAAGACAGAGCCTAAAAGTGAAACAACATTCAAAGCTTCAGTTCATGGTAAGAAATCCTTGAACACCTCTGGTAATTTTGATGATGATGATGAAGAGAAAAAACTAGATGATTTCATTTATATGATTGCTAAAAGAGAAAAGAAAGGAAAAATAAAATATGAAGGTCAATTACCATTCAAATGCTTTTCATGTAATAAGATTGGTCACTTTGCATCCAAGTTTCCTACAAGAGTTAAGAAGTTCAAAAATAACTACAAGCCTAAGTATACAAATGAATGTTACTATGTTGGAGATGGAGTATCAGATGAAGAATCAATAGAGGATGAAATTATATTCATTTCTCTTGAAGATGAAAAGAATGCACAAGAGTTAGCACTAATTTCACAAGTTGACATCAGGACAGATTGGATCATTGACAATGGTTGCTCACACCACATGACAAGAGACAAAGATAGATTTATACATCTGGATAGATACAAAGGAGGCATGGTTATATTTGGAGAAAACAATCCTAAACCTATTATTAGTAGAGGAGCCATCACCCTAGATGGAAAGAACAACACTGATGATGTCCTATATGTTGATGGTTTGCAACATAACCTACTAAGTGTTGGACAATTGCTTGACAAAGGATACCAGTTGGAGTTCAAAGATAAAAAATGCATCATTGATAACAAAGAAGGAGAAAATATTGCATCAGGTTCAAAGACTAAAGGTAATTTTTTCCAGCTTAATCCTGAAGCAAGTTGTTTTGTTGCTAAAGTAGATGATAGTTAGTTATGGCATAAAAGACTATGTAATATCAATTTTGATAACATAGTAAAGATAAGTAATGTACAACCAATAAGAGATCTTCCTAGCATTGCAAAACTAATTTATGCAATATTAAAGGAATGTGTGATGGGAAAGCATGTAAGGAATTCATTTAGAAGCAAGCATAATTCATTAGAGAACAAGTTGGATCTGATACATACAGACATATGTGGACCAACTCAAACAAAATCATACTATGGTGAAAGGTATTTCATTTTATTTCTTGATGATTATTCTAGAATGATGTGGTTTGTGTTCTTAAAGGACAAATAAGAAAAATTTGATAAGTTTAAAATATTCAAAGCTAAGGTTGAAAATGAGTCTAGATTGAAGATTAAATGTCTGAGATCAGATAGAAGAGGAGAATTCACCTTTGAAAGATTTTATGAATACTGGGAAGAACATTTGATAAAAAGATAGCTAAGTGCCCCTAGAACCCCTTAGCATAATGGAATTGTAGAGAGAAGGAATAGGATCATTCTTGACATAGTGTGCACCATCATGATTGAAGGAAAGGTCGCACACACCTATTGGAGAGATGCAGTCAATATTGTAGTATATACTATCAATAGAATTCAATTAAGGCTAGGTGCAGACAAAACTTCTTATAAGCTATGGTTTGGGAATATACCTATAGTAAAATACTTCAGAATCTTTGGAAGCAAGTTCTACATCAAGAGAGATGAAGCAATTGGCAAGTTTTATGCAAGAAGTGATGAAGGTATTTTTCTTCGTTACTCTACTAAAAGAAAATCTTATAGATGTTTTAATTTGAGACTGAAGAAGATCATTGAAATTTCTCATGTTAAGATTGATGAGAAGTTTATGATTCAAGAGAGATACCATGATTATGCACCTATGATTGAAGAAGAACCTATACCTACCAGTAGTGAAGTAGTTGTTGAATAAATGCTTGACAGCAAAGATGTTATATTCAATGACCCTGAAACAAGTGAAGAAGAAATAAAAAAGGAAGATAAAAAAGTCACACCTAATGTTCCTAAATTCACATCTAGATATCATTTAAAGGAAGAAATCATTGGAGATTAGAGCAAAAAATTCATGAAAAGATCAAAAGCAAAAAGGTCTACAGCAAATCAAGACCTATGTTTACTATCACAGATTGAACCCTTAATTGTTAAAGATGCATGTAATGATTCAGATTGGCATTAAGCAATGAAAGAAGAGCTAAATCAGATAATTAAGAATGATACATGGGAATTGGTCATGTTAGTTGTCCTTTTGGTTTCAACTTGCAGGTTTACACTATGATTGACAACTTAATGTCACTGACTCTATCACCACTCCAAAGTCTGCAAGTAAAAGGGCCAATTAACAAGGATCAAAGAGATCCTCCTACACTTTGAGCCAAGATGCTCAAGTGGGTTTACCCTTGATTCACTTCTTAAAAGGAATCACTAACTAATAGACATTTATAACCCTTTTCTAATTGATTAAAGATTTTATCATTTATATGTGTGTGTGATTGATGATGATGGACTTCTTCTAGAGAATAGATTAGTGCCTTAATCCAGGGCATAGAGTCATTGAATAACATATATCAACTCAAACCTTAACTCAAACACACCTGAACTCAGAATAAGTTCTTTTCCTATTACCCCTCTCATTCCCAAACATGATCATCAAATTCCAATCTAACAATGAGCTCACTGAAATCACCCTAAAGGCTTTAATCCTAACTTTGTTAGGAACTCCAAGCTGATCTCACAATACTCTTTGTTTACCATATGCTAATCCACTTTGTGACCTTAACATATATGAATCCACAATTAGAACAAGAAGACAATCAAAAGTTTGAGACAGGAGTTCAAGTGTATTCTCATTAACTTTCAGAATCAATACATTAACAAGACAACAAAATGCTAGGAATAAGATACAAAATCCAAGCTCTCCTTGTTTAGTCTTTTACATTAACTTTCAATATAACATCAACCCTTAAAATAGAAGAAATTTTGCAATATATACACCCCCTAGTCATCTTGAAATCCCAAAATAGGATGCAACAAGCTAAAGCTACAGATGATTAGGGTTAGGGTTTCACCCACCAGACCAACTAGAAATGGTAAAAAATTTAATATAGGGGAAGAAACCCAGGCATCCAGGAGAAAAAAAATCTTGGAGTGATCCTCAATCATGACAATTTCACTGAGAAGGTACTAAGAACCAAGAAAATGTCAAAATTGTCAACTTGTTTGGCCACCTGCAAAATGCCTCGAGCACAAAGAACACAGTACAGACTCCTGAAAATGATCATGGACCACCCTGGACCACACTGCAATAGTTGGAACAACCAATTCTACCAAATCTGGCTGCAAAAGCAATAAATTTTAGTCCTTCCTATCACTGGAAACCCTCTCAAAATTTGAATTTGAATTTAAACAGCTAGTTTCAAAGCACCAGCAGCAAATAAACGATCAATATTTAAACTTAGGTCAACTTTATATCGTGACCGTCAAATCTTTCCTTTTCGCGGGCTTTATGATTTATCTTTTAAAAAGACCCCAGGCACATTTAGTGAATTGGCGACTGAAGACTTTTTCTAGTTTGCAGAATACCTTAGCACATCGCCAGATAGTTTAGCGACTACGCAAAAGCTTGTTCACTGAATCGCCAATCAATTTGGAGCACCTCCATTTTATTGCACAAATGAATGAACCCCTTTAAATTTTGTCAGAGATGCTAACCTTTTATCAGATCCGCTAAACCTTAGACCCCCACTTGGGCCTGCTTTGTGCCACCTGTCATCACACCATTCATTGCTTACCGCCCAATCACTCCTGACATAGGAACCACAAATCCTTCGGCATCAAAATGGATGGTTGATGCATGATTTGAAAGATGAAAAATATTCCATGAGATCATGCACCAACCATCGATCAATCTTTCTGACATAGGTCCCACTGACAAACTCCACATCATCCCTCCTTGACCAATCAGTGATTGCCAAATGAGTACATGTAGCAGTGGACCCGCTTCACTTTATCACCTCTAAGAAAAGTAAAATTGATGGCCAGCATAAGATCTCAAACCTCTGACACATCCCATGAGAACTTACACCCATCATTGATTCTTTGCAGATGTCAGGACCCTCTAACAAACCGGAGACCAGGTCCCACTGACAACTGCCAACATATGACCTCGTGGACCAATCACAAATCATGAACTGTGCTTGCATGTCACTTTGGACCCACCGTTTATTACTGACCTGAACACCTAGATAATCGAATGGATGGCACATGATTTTAAGGGCTTAAAAGATTCTATGCACTTATACGCCAACCGTCGATCTAGAATCTTAGCCGATATCACGAAACGTGACCCCACTGTGCTGCATAGGATACTTCAATGAATGAGAGACCACCACATTACAAAATCTAGCAAGAAAACACATAATTTTTTCTTCATTCATAGGTCATTCTGACAACCCTGCCACTTCATTGATTCTTTCAGCTAATAGGGAAGTGCCATTTGTGCTTATGTGGCAGTGGACCTGCTTGTCTGAAGCATTACATCATGAAAAGGAATCAATGGCTAGCATAAGTTCGCAAGCCTCTGAAAAATCTTATGAGAACTTACGCTTGCCATTATATTTACATGGTGTCAGAGTCAGGCCCAGGAAATGCTAAGCTGAAACATTAGAAAAGCTAAAGGTGCAGGACATAGGAAAAATTAAAATGTTAGGTAGATAGACTTAGGAAATATTTGTGCACATGGGTTTTTGAGAACTTAAGTGACCCAAAAAGGTAATGAAGAAATAGAATAGGGCCAGGGGTAAATTAGGTTCTTTCATACCAACGGCTAGATTTTTGAAAATTCTAAGCTTAGGGTTTAAGCCAGAGACCAGGAAAATAGTTGCAGAGACCGGAAGAAGAATGCTATAGCCATGAAATTTTTTATGAGTGATAATAGTGGCTCTGTCTAGGGATATATTTCTCTTGTAGGCATAGCAAGGATCTAGAATCACTAGTTAAAGCAGACCATCCCAAAATAGGAAAAAATTGACAACAAAGAGCAACAGGACCAAAACCCTACAAACTAAGCCAGAAAAGAATAGGGAGAAGGAAACTATTTACAAAATTTACAACATATACAGACCTAACTACTATTCATGGAAATAAAAATACCTTCAATTGAAGTATTTCTTCAAGAATTGTCCATGAACTAGCAATTCTTGAATATCAAAATTTAATTCTTTTACAATGTATGAATCCTGGCCCCATTTCTCATGAATTAGATATGGCCCTAGAAGATTGGATCAAATTTTCCATGTTTTCCCTTTTCCTCCAATCTAGCATTCCAAATTAATACCAAATCACTAGGCTCAAACCTTCTTTTAATAGTTTTCTTGTCATACAAATTCTTAACCTGTAACTGCAATTTGGCATTTTTTGAAGTTGATTATCTTCTAATTTCATCCAGCCTGATGAGATCTTCAATTCTCAACTACATTTCATCATCTATTTCATCATCATATAATTGAACAAACTTATACATTTCCAATAAATTGTTCTGAGGCATTCTTGCATGTATCCCATATACTAGGTCAAATGGTGCACAACCAATTGCCTTCTTCATAGCTAATGGAAATTTTGAACTCCATTCTCTTTTATTTTCATCAAGGATCCTCTTGAGGATCTTCATTAGGCTCTTATTAGATGATTCTTCCTGTCCATTTCCTTGTGGATGATAAGGTGAGGAATTTGACCTCTGAATTCGTAGACCTTGGTAGAATTCCTTGTATTCAACAGACCTAAAGCACATTACATTATCACTAACTATCTTCTCAAAGCAACCAAACCTTGTAACAATATTATTCAATAGAAAATCAATTACCACCTTATTAGTTGCATTTCTTATAGGGATAGCCTCTACCCACTTAGTGAAGTAATCAGTGGCAACTAGTATCCATGCATGTCCTCCACTACACTTGTTTGGTATCGCCCCTATGAAATATATTCCCCATTGTTGGAAAGGATCTTGTACTTCTACTAGCCTTAAGGGCATATTGCCTAAAAATTTAAGCTTACCAGAGAACCTTTCACAAGCATCACATCTCCTTATCAACTATTCTGCATCCTTGAAGATTGTGGGCCACCAAAATCCTGCTCTCAAGATCTTATGAGTAGTGGTCTTACCCATATAATGCCCACAACAAACTCCCTCATGCATTTCTTTTAATAACTTGTTAGCTTGATTCTCATCCACACATTTCAAAAGTATGCAATCTAAATTCTTTCTATATAATTTACATTTCACAATTACATACCTGATGGCCTATACTTTCAATGTCCTCTTCTTATTGTCATCCATGTCTACTAGGCATTTCATGTTTCTCAAGTAATAGATAATATCTTGATACCAAATACAATCATCCATATCACATGTGTAATCAACCTTAGCTTGATTTATCTGATTTGCATCAAGATTGGATTGAGCCATCAAATTTGCCAATCCTTGTCCTCTAACCAATTTGGTAATTTGGATATCAATGTTGAATTCTTGGATCCTATTAATCCATCTCCATCTTTTCCCAGACACCTCCTGATGTGAGAAAATATCTTTGACTGCTGCACTTGGCACAAAGGAAATCACAATTGCTCCCATCAAATAAAATCTACAAGCCTTAAAAGCCTTCACAAGTGCATATGCTTGTTTCTCATTAATATCATATTTCAATTCAGCAGCCTGCAAAGATTTACTGAAAAATGCAATAGACTGCTCAAAACCTTCCTTATTTTTCTGCAACAACACTGCAACAATAGTATGAAAAGATGTAAAGGAAAAGTTATGCATTGGGGCATTGTAATCAGGTGCCTTAAGCATAGGTGCATCTTGAATAGCCTACTTGATATTCTTGAAAGCTTCATTAGCCTCACCTTCCCATGTAATAGTAGATCCTTTCTTTAACATCTTGGATGTAGGTCTAGTAACTTCAGCAAAGTTTGTTACAAATCTTCTCAAGAATTCTACCTGACCAAAGAAGGACTGAATTCCTTTGATATTTTTTGGTCTTTCAATCCTGTCAATGGTTGCTACCCTTTCAGGATGAATTCTAACTCCTTTCTTGCCAACCAAGTGGCCAAGCAACTTACCCTCAGTGACACCAAATGCGCATTTCCTTGGATTTAATGAAATGCCATATTCCAAAGCCCTCACAAATATTTTCTCTAAATGAGTAAAATGGTCTTCTTCCTTCTTGGAATAAGAAATTAAATCATCCTGATAAACAACAAGGAAATCATTTATAAAATCTAAAAAGGCAACATCCATAGCCCTCTGAAAAGTCACACCAGCATTTGTGAGACCAAAAGGCATTCTCACATAAACATATGTCCCCCAAGGTGTTGTGAAAGCTGTCTTGAATTGTTCTAATTCTTTTACAATCACTTGATTGTAACCAGATAAACCATCCATCATAGACATCAATTCTAATCCAGTCACTCTCTGCAACATAGCTTCCATATTGGGTAGACAATAGTTATCCTTTAATGAGCTGATGTTCAAATTCCTGAAGTCTACACAAAGTCCAATGTCACCATTCTTCTTTCTAACAGGGACAAGATTTGACACCCAAGAAGAATGCCTAATGGGCTTGATAATTCCAGCATCTCTCAACTTCATTAATTCTTCTTGCATCTTAGGTGCCAAAGTAGGATTTATAGGCCTTTGTTTCTGCCTGAAATGTTTAGCATCTTCTCTCAAAGGAATAATATGTTGAAATAAGTCTTCTCTATAAACCTTTAGGTCATCATATGACCATGCAAAAACATGCCTAAATTTTCTTAATAATTCATTGTGAGACATGTCCATACTAATGTACACCTTCTTAGGTGCTTCTTGTGTTGCAAGATTTATCTCTTCCACTTCCATGTGATCTTGCTTTTTAATATCCTTCTGAACTCTGTCTAGGTTATCAAATATAGTTTCTAGCACAAAAAGTCCCTTAGGAACCTATTAGGAATGAATGAAAAGTGTTTTGGTAGTCATTCTGTAGCAGTTGTTGTTGCATTCATGACTTGGATTGTCATTGATGTCAACACAGTGATATCCTGGATATTAGCAGGAAAGTAGGTACAGTTTTTTTTTGCACACATGTTATATTGTAGATTGGCTTTTTCATAGTTGATGGTATGTTCTTTGGTGTGTTATTAACCTATGGTTAACAGTGCAAAAAGAAATTTATTCATTTGTAAGAGTTATGAGCATTTTGGTGAAAGCAGTGTTTAGACAGTGTTTATGTGTAGCGATGTTCAGAAATCGGAGGATATCTCTTAGCTGGGATGAATCTGATTTTGTGTAGTTAAAGGGATGTTGGAGACTCATTAATGATGTCATTTTTCATAGCACAAAATTTGAGGATATGTTTGGAAAAAGTTACAGTAACTGGAAGCCGACAGTTTTATGTGAATTCTGTGTGTAGCGTGTAGAATTTATTATTTTGTAATTGAGGACCAACTCATTTGTAATTATTTGAGTTTTGTATATAATAAGGAATTTCTTCCTTATTTTAATGTGTACTATGAAGATTGAGATGCGAATATATGCATGAAGTGAAGAAAAGAGCTAATTCAGTGATGAAGGAAGACTTGTGAGTACAGAGATCTGGAATTGTGATCTTGTGTAGCAGAGAGAGTAGTTTTGGCACAATGTGAAGGAGGGAATATATTTCATATTATTCTATTGAATAATTCTAAGATCTTTTGGATAGTGGGTTTAGAGATCTTGCCTTGAAGCTATTTGGGCAGTGGGTCCTTCTGTCTTCCATAAACTCTTAACTGGGTTAGAATCTTTTAACAGGGATTCAAAATCTCCTAATAGGGATTTATATGTACTAAATGTATTTCATAAGACTCCTAACAGGGTCCATCCTCTAACAAGGAACTTTCATATTAGTACATCATTTTGTGGGCATCATTCCAATGGGGTTTACTCTTTTCAAGAGGTTCCCTAGTTAACATATATTGTGTTATTGTGCAATTGTGTATGGTTATCTTTCTATGGTTGATCAATACATTGATTATATTGTTTAAAGCTATTGAATGGATAAATTATCTGATAACTGATTCACCCCCCCCCCTCTCAGTTATCTTGGGGATCTTTACTTTCTAACATAACCTTGTTTGTTCTAAGTTGAATAACTTCATTACCAAGGACAACCTCTTTTCCTTCTATAGTCGCAATTAGAGCTAAACAATCTAATTCCTAACCATGATACTGATCTTCACAACTCATAAATTTAAAAATATCCTGGTCATCCTCAAAGACTTGCCAATTCTCAACATTGTCTGGTACACTAGGCCTAGTCTGAACTTCAACTTTAGAGAGACTAGAAAAAGTAATATCACTGGGATTGATTTCTATATTGGCTAACAAATCAACCATCTTATTGTTACTCCTATCCTTCCACTCAATATTGAAGGCATCAAAACATTCAATCAAGTCACACACAGTATTCCTATATTGTTTCAACCTTTTGTTCTTAGAGGCATGCACTGACCTGACTTGGGACACCACCAATTCAGAATCCCCAATAACCCTGATACATTTAATTCCATGCTTTTGTGCCAACCTCAATCCTAACAATAATGCTTCATATTATACTATATTATTGGTACAAAAGAAATTCAATGTGAAAGAGAACTTGTAGGTGCTCCCTTTAGGAGAAATGAGTAAAATACCTGCTCCTACTCCATCTTTGCAATTTGCACCATCAAAGTACATCACCCACAAATCACCCTTCACAGATCTACCATTTACCTCAACCAACATAGGTGGCAATATAGATTCCTTCTCAAGCATAGGGATATTTTCCCTGAAAGCATTGATGTCAGTATCCACAAAGCATGTAGTTTCATTATCAATATTCCTTTCAATCATGTGGCATACTCTTGGCTCTCGCTCAATCTTAACAAACTGATCATCAATCTTAAAAGTTGCATAGGATAGATCACATTGTAAACTTCCACCCATGGTAGCACTCCATCTTCTAGATAATAGCATCCCATAATGAGGATGGATGTCCACCACCAAAACACTCATGGTCAATTCTTTCTCTGGATAAGCTGCCAACCTATAGGGCATTGCATTTATAGTCCTAATAATTGGTACCTCCCTCTGACCCATTACACAACATCTACCTTGGACTGTATCAAATTTTAGGCCCAACTTCTCCATGATTTTAAAAGGCATGACAGTATTTGAGGCACTTGAATCAATCATGCAGTTCCTCAATTTCATTCCATTCACAAGGACACTCAAAAGAATGGGTCTATGTTTTCAAGGCTGGCATTGACAGAACTATCCAAATATATAGGTGGAATTTGAGAAACCATTTCGTAAGCCTCTACTCCTTTCAAAAATTTGTCTTGAGACTGATTGCATGCAACATCATTGTTATGAACTTTGTCTACCCATGCAATAGCCCTATTCTTATGTTCAAGGATCCTCAACAGTTCTAACAAAGGAACCTTAACAGTTATTTGAGATAATACAACTAACATATCAACAAGAGCAGAGGGAGGGACCTCAATTTGTACTGCTTTAGTATCCTTTTGCTCATCTGATACATTAGTTGTATTGGTGACTTTCATATTTTCATCTTTAGCCATTGTGTTAATTGGCTTCTCTATCTCATTAGAAATTTTTTCAACTCCAACTCCCCTAGGTTCCCATCTCTTACATTTTACATTCTTGAACCTTACCATATGATCATTTTTTGATTTACTCTCACCTGGTTCTCCAGAGTTGGTATTTTTTATAAACATTCCTACAGCTTTCCCATTTGTATCTCTTGCCACCATGCCTCTAGTTTTCACTTGGGCTATCATTTCTATAGTAACTCTATCCATTTCTTCCTTTGAAGGTCTTCTTAGATTTACTGGCTCAAAGGAAGAGTTCATGTTACATGTCTTTTCATCAATGTCATCATTATCAGAAAAGACCTCCTGATGGAAAAGTGCCCTATTGTGTCTTTTTGAGCATACATCTACTTCTTCATCAATATCAAAATCCTCTTCATATCCAAAATATGAATTTTCCATATTGCACCCAATGTCATCATGATTTTCTTCTTGATCTAACTCTTCATTACTATCATTTTGATATGCTGACATGGATTGTGCAACCACACAATGTTCTACAGAATGGGGAGATTGGCATGCCACACACCATGGTGTTCCCTCCCTGAAATTTATAGAGGATCTTTGTAAAGGATCAGAGACAATTCTATCATTATTTCCTCTTGCAGCAGGGACAACAGGCTTTCCATCCTTCCATTGGGTGTTATAGGGATAATTCTGCAATCTATTCTACCTACTGAAATTGTTGTTGAATTGAGGATTTTCATTAACAAGAAAATTACTATTCCTATTGGCAGGTGCTTTCAAATCCTTCAATGCATTTAACACCTTATCCAATTTATCTTCCTCTTGTTTCTTACTTCCAACATTTCTCTCATTATCCCTTTTATACTTTCTATCTCCAAACAACTTTGGATCATCCCTTTTCCCACCCAATTTTCCTAATATCTTCATATTGTTTTCAATATTGACAACAATTCTAAAAGCATCTCTAAGGGTTCTTGGTTCCTTGTCCCTCAACAAGTATCCCATCTTTCCATCAAATGCATTGAAGTATGTGGTCATCTAACCGCATAACTTGGAACAACTTATGCATGCCCTTCTAAAATCTCATATTGAATTCAGCTGCAGACTCATTCTAATTTTTCCTTATGGTGTTGAATTCATTTAACATAAATCTAGCATTAGGCCTATCACCATATTGTTGTTTGAAACATTTTTCAAAAGAATCCCATGTGTCAATGCAACGGTCAGGGAGTCTCTTAAACCAATCTCTAGCATCCTCCACCAAAGATTGAACAAATAATTTCATGACTACATCCTCATGCTCTACCTCATAATCATTAAGCATATCAACAAATAACCTAAGATGCTCCTCACAACTAATAGCATTGTTACCTGCAAACTTAGGTACCTTATCTCTTATATTAGTTGGAAAAGCATTTGGGTAACCATAAATTCCATCAAAACTAATTTTCCTATAGCCTTCTAATTGCATAGGTCTTATTTGAAAACTTGAACTAGTGTTAACCCTAGGATCAACATTTATATTAACATTTCCATCTACTTATGCATTTGACTGTTGTCTAGGATCAGCACCTATCCTAGCAAATGAAGAAGGAACTGAAATAGTAGTAGCATTACTAAGTGGAATAGTAGTAGTCATAGATGGCATACCTAGTTCAGTAGCAGATGGACCAAGAGTGTTTACAAATGAAGCCTTCAAGAAATGGATCTTTCTTCTCTTTTCTGCAATGGAGGCTTCAATTTCAGCCTTTTCTAATTCTCTTACAAGGTCCTCATCTTCTTTTCTTCTTCTTTCTATCTCTGTATCTTTATTTGAATTGGGTGGTGGGACCCTTGGTATTGTCAATGATTTACTTGCTTGATGTCCCACCATCTTTTTCTTTCCTTTCTCACCAATGGCAACAATAGGCCTAGTGATCTCATGCCCCTCTTTATCTTTAGGGAGGGAAGCATAACTTTGAACCTGTCTAACCACAGGGCCATCCTTATCAAATTCATGATCTTGCAGTAAGTGCTCCTGCTCACTCCTCAAAGCATCAAGATCACCAAAGATATCATGCTGCAAAGTCTTAGGAGCAGAAGAAAGCATCTTGATTCTCTCCTTCATTTCATTAATCTTTCTAAGAATAGACTCTCTTTCTATTAGAGTGTTCACCTTTTTAGCTTCTCTCTCCTCTTGTAACCTCTTATGTATGGCATCCTACTCTGCCAACTGTAACCTTAGTGCATTTAAATCATCTGGGTCTATCATAATGTCATCAAAACTTGATGACACATCCATATTAGTGAGATTTTGATATGGGAAATGGACCTATCTTAGTCTCATCGGTTCCCTTCTAAAATTATCTTCATCAAGATATAAATTAGTTTCAAAACCCATCTCTTTGGCTTGTTCATCCTAACCTATAGGTAATGAACCCTTATCTTGAAATATTGCCTCTGGGGTATCATAAAATTTATCTTTAGAGCAACCACCATCTGATCTAGAACTTCTATCATGTGAACCTTCCTCACTTGAGGAAACATGTGGTGCTCTACCTCTGGTATTTCTTTGTTCTCTTATGGGAGCACTAGTAGACTCACCATTTCTTCTGATCCAACTCTTCTTTTCCTATCTAGGCAATTCTTCCAGAGTAACCTTTAGATCTTTCTTGACAAAGGACCTAGCATTCCTTCTTTTTTCCATGATTTTCAATCTATAGCATTGGTTCTAACCTTCAAGTCACCACCCACCTAAATGGGAAATCCTTTAACTGAATACAATAGGAAAACAAGAGTCCACTTTTAAAAACTTTTATCTCTAGACTCTCCCCAGTAGAGTCGCCATTTTGTTGGTGACTCGGATGGGTAAATCAATCTAGTCAATAAGATTTTGACTTTGCAAGATAACTACAACTAGAGATTCTAACAAATATAATTCTTCATTTTTGTTCTCCCCAGCAGAGTCACCATTCTGTTGGTTGTCCTTTTGGTTTCAACTTGCAGGTTTACACTATGATTGACAACTTAATGTCACTGACTCTATCACCATTCCAAAATCTACAAGTAAAAGGGCCAATCAACAAGGATCAAAGAGATCCTCCTACACTTTGAGCCAAGATGCTCAGGCGGGTTTACCCTTGATTCACTTCTTAAAAGGAATCACTAACTAATAGACATTTATACCCCTTTTCTAATTGATTAAAGATTTTATCATTTATATGTGTGTGTGGTAGATGATGATGGACTACTTCTAGAGAATAGATCAGTGCCTTAATCTAGAGCATAGAGTCACTGAATAACATATATCAACTAAAACCTTAACTCAAACACACCTGAACTCAGAATAAGTACTTTGCCTATTACCCCTCTCATTCCCAAACATGATCATCAAATTCCAATCTAACAATGAACTCACTAAAATCACCCTAAAGGCTTTAATCCTAACTTTTTTAGGAACTCCAAGCTGATCTCACAATACTCTTTGTTTACCATATGCTAATCCACTTTGTGACCTTAACATATATGAATCCACAATCAGAACAAGAAGACAATCAAAAGTTTGAGACAGGAATTCAAGTGTATTCTCATTAACTTTCAGAATCAATACATTACCAAGACAACAAAATGCTAGGAATAAGATACAAAATCCAAGCTCTCCTTGTTCAATCTTTTATATTGAATTTCAATATAACATCAACCCTTAAAATAGAAGAACTTCTGCAAGATATACACCCCCTAGTCATCTTGAAATCCCAAAATAGGATGCAACAAGCTACGAATGACTAGGGTTAGGGTTTCACCCACCAGACCAACTAGAAATAGTAAAAAATTTAATATAGGGGAAGAAACCTAGGCAACTAGGAGAAAATAGATCCCAGAGTGATCCTCAATCATGACAATTTCACTGAGAAGGTACTAAGAACCATGAAAATGCTAAAATTGTCAACTTGTTCGGCCACCTACAAAATGCCTCGAGCACAAAGAATATAGTACAGACCCCTACAAATGATCATGGAACACCCTGGACCACACTGTAATAGTCAACAAAACCAATTCTACCAAATCTGGTTGCAAAAGAAATAAATTTCAGTCCTTCCTGTCGCTGGAAACCCTCTCAAAATTTGAATTTGAATTTAAATGGCTAGTTTCAAAGCACCATCAGTAAATCGACGGTCAATATTAAAAATTAGGTCAACTTTATATCATGACCATCGGATATTTCCTTTTCATGAGCTTTATGATTTATCTTTTAAAAAGACCGCAGCCACATTTAGTGAATTGGTGACTGAAGACTTTTTCCAGTTCATGGAATACCTTAGCACATCGCCAGATAGTTTAGCGACTACGTGAACACTTGTTCGCTGAATCACCAGTCAATTTGGAGCACCTCCATTTTATTGTGCAAATGAATGAAGCCCTTGAAATTTTTTTGGAGCTACTAACCTTTTATCAGATCCGCTAAACCTTAAACCCCCACCTGGGCCCACTTTGTGCCACCTGTCATCACACCATTCATTGCTTACCACCCAATCACTCCTGACACAGGACCCACAAATCCTTTGGCATCAAAATGGATGGCTGATGCATGATCTAAAAGATGAAGAATATTCCATGAGATCACGTGCCAACTGTCGATCAATCTTTCTGACATAGGTCCCACTGACAAACTCCACATCATCCCTCCTTGACCAATCAATGATTGCCAAATGGGTACACATAACAGTGGACCTACTTCACTTTATCACCTCTGAGAAAAGTAAAATTGATGACCAACATAAGATCTCAAACCTCTGACACATCCCATGAGAACTTACACCCGTCATTGATTCTCTGCAGATGTCAGGACCCTCTGACAAACCAGAGACTAGGTCCCACTAACAACTGCCAATGTATAACCTTATGGACTAATCACAAATCACCAACTATGCTTGCATGTCACTTTGGACCCACCATTTATTACTGACCTAAACACTTGGATAATCAAATGGATGGTGCATGATCTAAAGGGCTTAAAAGATTCTATGCGCTTATATGCCAACCGTCGATCTAGAATCTTAGCCGATATCATAGAACGTGACCCCACCATGGTGCATAGGATACTTCAATGAATGAGAGACTGCCACATAACAAAATCTGGCAAGCAGACACACAATTTTTTCTTTGTTCATAGGTCATTCTGACAACCCTACCACTTCATTGATTCTTTCAACCAATAAGGAAGCGCCATTTGTGCTTATGTGTCAGTGGACCCACCTATTTGAAGTGTTACGTCATGAAAAGTAATCAATAGCTGGTGTAAGTTCACAAGCCTCTAAAAAATCTTATGAGAACTTATGCCCACTATTAGATTTAGATGGTGTCAGAGCTAGGCCCAGGAAATGCTAAGCCAAAACATTAGAAAAATTAAAGGCACAGGATTTAGGAAAAATTAAAGCGTTAGGCATATAGACTTAGGAAATATTTGTGCACATTGGTTTTTGAGAACTTAAGTGACCTAAAAAGGTAATGAAGAAATAGAATAGGGCCAGGGGTAAATTAGGTTCTTTCATACCAATGGCTAGATTTTTGAAAATTCTAAGCTTAGGGTTTACGCCAGAGACCAGGAAAATAGTTGCAGAGATCGAAAGAAGAATGCTACAACCATGAATTTTTTTCTGAGTGATAATAGGTCCATAGGCCTAGTGATAAGAATGTAATAGGAAAAAAATGGATATTTAGAAATAAGATGAATGAAGATGTAACAGTGGTTAGAAACAAAGCAAGTCTAGTATGTAAAGGATATGTGCAAAGAGAAGGAATTGATTATTTAGATACATTCACCCCTGTAAGTAGATTGGAAGACATAGATTTGTTTCTAGCTTATGCTACAATCAAGCACTATAAGGTATACCAGATGGATGTTAAGTCAACATTCCTGAATGGAGAGTTGAAGGAAGAAGTATACATTGAGCAACCAGAATGATTTACTTTATTAGACAAACCTGATATGGTATGTAGATTAAAGAAATCCCTCTATGGACTTAAGCAAGACCCTAGAGCATGGTATGAAAGACTTGATGGTTACTTGACTAAGATTAGATTGAAGAAAGGAGTAGAAGATTGTAACTTATTCATAAGAGAGACATCTGATGGACTATTGTTAGTTTCCAAGAAAGGAGTAGCAGATTGTAACTTATTCATAAGAGAGACATTTGATGGACTATTGTTTACTTGCTATATTTTTTGATGACATTATATTTGGTGGTAATGATAAGCTTAGTGTAGAATTTGCTAAGGAGATGCATATGAATTTGAAATGAGCATGATTGGTCCTATCAAGTACTTTCTGGGATTAAATGTGCAGTAGATAGAAAAAGGTATATTCATAAATTAGACAAAATATGTAAAAGAGATCTTGAAGACATTCAAGACAGATGATTTCAAGCTAGTAAGTACCCCTATGATAATAGGATGCAAGATTTCAAAAGAAGATGATTCACTAGTAGTAGACATAACCTTGTATAAGTCTATGATTGGTAAACTTATACATCTTACTCAAACCAAACTAGACATTTCCAATGCAGTTGGTATTATTCAAAGATTTGTAGCAGAACCTAAACAAAGTCATCTCATGGTAGTAAAAAGAATATTTAGATACTTTAATGGAACCTTAGACTATGTTTTATGGTATCCTAACTTAGAGAATCTAAAGCTTCATGTATATATAAATGCAGATTGGGCATGATGCGTGGATGATACAAAGAGTACATCTGGAGGAGTTGTATTCCTTGGAGATAGACTTGTTACTTGGAAAAGTAAAAATAAAAATTGTATCTCTCAGTCAACTATAGAAGAAGAGTATGTAGCAGCAGCATTAAATTATTCTACAATTGTGTGGATCAATTAGATGATAAAATATTTTGGTATTCAGATTGAATACCCTATTGTTATTCATTGTGATAACACTATCACTATCAATATGTCAAAGAACCCTGTGATGCATGCAAAGACAAAACATATTGAGATAAAATATCACTTCCTAAGAGAGAAAGTAGTAGAGAAAGAAGTAATGGTGGACTATGTGAGTACAAAAGATCAGCTAGCAGACATATTCACAAATCCTTTATCTAAGGATAATTTTGAGTATCTCAAGGAGAAGCCGGGAGTAATTCCCTTCTCTGAATTTGATTAGAGATAGTAGGAATCCATCAGTCCTTAGTGACTGATGAAAGGTTGAATACTCTAGCTCAGGAGTAGTACCCATGCTTAATATTTTTGGCACCCTTTTCCATTGATGTCAAAGGGGGAGTAGTATATAATCATGAAAAATATAAAAAGAATGAATATATAGTAATAAAAAACAAGTAGAAAGGGGGATTAAAAATAAAGTCATGGGAAGCAGTATAGTTGAGGAAATGGAGAATATTAAAGAATATTGCATTAGTTGGAGGATACTTCCTTGGGTAACTTTTATTGAGGAAATGGATAATGTTATAAAAGAATTGGATGTTAGATTGGTGGTGTTTTTCATTCCATATGTTGCCATCAATGCTAAAGGGGGAGATTGTTGGAGATTTGCCAACAAGCCAGATTGATGACTGTATGTTTATCATTGATGACAACATATGGTAAGAAGCATGCATGGAAGCCTGATGGAGAGAGATTTGAGCATATGTTGCATAGATATGTTATCAACATGATATCATAGACACAGAGGTTAATTCTAAGTAAAGACATTAGTACAGTTGTGTCTATCAGTGTGTTTTTCTAACAGGTCCAAGGAATAGTTCTGTATATGATTTGCAGTATGGTTGTAGTACGACCTTGTGCATTTATATTTATGTTGTAGACATATGTATGATGTTATGTTCATGGATGAAAATTCAGATATGTAGTATAGGTTAAGTTATGAAGTTTCTAGTTAACAGTCATAGTTTCCTGAGTCTACCTAGAAGAGCTAACATTGTTTATATGATCGCGGTAGCTATGCCTATCAGCTCAGTATGCGCACTTGGATTTATAATAAGAAGAGAGTTAAGGTTATTTGGTTAAGAGTGCATAATGTATTTTAGCATGAAGAGAAAGTATCAGTTAATTTGGTGGACCTAACAGTATGAAGTAACATGTTCACTCATATTAAGTTGGATAGCTCCTAGTTCATGTTGCATGCTTAGTAGAGCCAACATAGATGTTATTGGAGAGTTTTATTATTTCTCTAATATGATTTGAAGGTGGTTCTAATAGGCTGAATTAATTATACCATTTAGAGGAAAGATATTTATAGGCAGTCATTTGTGATTACTAACCATGGCTAGGAGTTGAAAGATAAGAGCAGAGAAAAGAGTGTGAAGTGTTGAGCCATCAGTAGAAGGTCTATGTGACATAGTAGAGAGTGTATCCTATTCATTGGAACTAATCAATATAGCAGATCTATGCACAGTTCACCAAGATCTAGATATAGTGTGTATTTGTTAAATAGAAAGTTGCAGCCTTCACCCCTTTGAGCAGTGTGCTCTCAGATAGTGTGTCCTCACCCCTAATAGGGTTAATTGTAAAAGAATCTTAACAAGGTCTAACCCTTAACTAGGTCACTGTACTTATTTCATTGTAAAGATCAAATCCTAATAGGATTGTAAGATCTTCTAACAGGGATCATAATACACTAGTACAATTCTTAGTGGGTGTCAATTCACACCGGGGTTTTTACCTATTTGGGTTTCCCCATAACCAAAATTGTGGTGTTGTGTTAAGTTTTCTTTCATTGTCTTTATGCTTAAAGTTCTTATATAATTAATTGAATAAATAATTGAATCTTGTAGATAGATGGCAATTTGTCTCTCTCATATAGTGCTTCTAATCTTTCCCAAATCAAGTATGTCAACTCCAAGTCTTCAACTTCAGTAAAATCTCCTTAAGAGAGTGTATTGATCATTGCTTCTTTTGCAATCATATTAAGTGAAAATATCTTCTTTTCATCCTCAGTTGTTGTTTTCAATTTATCTTCATTCTTTATGGCCACCTTGTTCCTTGTAATCAACCAATAGTCAATCCCCAAACAAAATAGGTGAGTTCACATTTTGTTCTTCCAACTTTCAAAGTTTTCAGGATCAAATTTTGGACTATCCTTCCTATAGTATACCATCTCCAGAATCACCTCAAGTTGTTAAGCTTTCTCTCTAAGGACCACTTTCTCTTATACCAATTGTTAGGAATAATAGTCCATAATACAACTGAGAGGGGGGGTGAATCAGTTGTATGACAGATTATTAAAATTTAAACTTTGAATAGCGGCAATATTAGATCCAATGAACACAATGAATGCCAACGCAATAACATAATATTTTGGTCTCGAGGAAACCCTGTTAAAGGTAAAAACCCCAGTGGGTATTAGCACCCACAAATTTTGTATTGAGAGTATAGTTATCCTTTTTAGAAGATATAGCCCTATTAGGAGCTTATTGAAACATTATAGTACATAGTCCTTGTTAGAGGACAGACCCTGTTAGGAGTCAAGAGCAAAAGGGAGGGCTCACTGCCCAAGGCTCACTACCCAAAGAAGGTTAAGTCCACCTTCAGAACTCATTGTTTGCAATGCAAGTGTATATGAATAAATACACAATCTTTTCAACTTTTCAGTAGAAACTGTCTTTTCTTGATCAGTTCCAATGAATTCCACCAACAAACCTCTACTCTACATATAATAGACACAAGCTCACAACTTTCACAACCTCTATATATCATATTCTACTCATCCATATCTTTTCAAAAGAAAAGACCTTTCATTTATACCTTATTACAATATTCAAAAGCAGGTCGACCCATAAGGCTTTCCTAATTACAAACAATTACATAAACCCTTGCTAAGATACACACAATATCTAGAACAAGTCTACAATGATTAAATTACAACAATTAAGGACTGACATCCTTAATTCAATTTTTCCATCCATCATACACACTACATCTCTATAGTCAGCTTCCAAATAGATCACCTTCCATAATATATGCCACAACTGACATCATACTGCATTTTTGTACCTTGCGCAGTTCATAGAAAATTCTTCAATACTCCATCTTTCAACTCTGAAGTTCACATGCACTGATTCCACATCACCTAAAAGCTATACACAAAACTCAAAGACTAACTCTGTCATTTCTCACTGTCAAAGTTAATGACTAGTCTTCGAAAAAACATCTGTAACTCATCCAATATGAAACATTAGATGATGCAATTTTGGATATAAGATTAAAACATCCTCTTGAACTCTCATTTGACTTCATAGCATCTCAAACATCCGTACAGTGTCTGTACAATGTGATAACTAGTCTGATCTCCTCATAGAAACATATGTGGACATCAGTGATAAAATACAAATGACAACAGTATGAGTTCCTATTCTGTAACATAGTGATTAAACATATTAAATGTCTCAATCATCTCTCCATGCATTAGAAATATCCAACAGGTCATATGTATGATCCTTCTTTATTATCTTCCAAGCTTGGTCCATTGCCATGCATGGGACATTGTCCAACCGACTAGACTGATAAAACTTATGAGCTATCACCCTCACTGCAAAATCAATTTCTAAGTCCCTGATAATTGAAATAGTCATTCCTCATTTTTTCCACACCGCCTTTTTGTTTTCTTGAATTTCCTCTTTACTTTGTCATCTCATTATCTTCTTTCCAGTGAGTCTAGGGTATTGAGTTACCCGATGAATCATTTCTTTATTAATTTGGACTGGTCCATCCTCTAGCCAAATTTTCATGTCATGCACTCAACTCAGTATAATCCTTATCCATTCAACTTTATAATTTTGTGAAAAATTGATAGCATACACTAACCCTTGCTCGGAAACCTTCTGGTGTTTCGGCTTCAACACCCTATTGCTGCATAGTTTATCATATGCTTCCCTGAGCTCATAATCTCTTATGTCCCCAATCTTACACATGTAGCATGATCAAATTTCATTGATCATCAAAACCTTCTCAGGGATAGATGATAGGGCTCTATTTAAATTTCCCATAATCGCACTCTCTAGAATGGCCTGGAACTTGTGAGGCTTGCATGCATCATTTCTTACCAGTTGGACATTAAAAAATTCCTTCCCTTGTTTCTTAACTGCATTCAATGATGAATATTCCATTTCTTCAAACTTAAGGATTCAGCGTCTTAAATGAATAACTCATTAAAATACCTTGCACAAGTGGTTCTTAGATATTTTTCAATGGCATGCTATGAAGATTTCTAAAAATCAGGCTTAGCACAAATCACTCTGGTTAATCGCTCTTGAATCACTATGAAAAGTTCTCAAATTAGTGGTAAAATGAAAATAAATAGTAACTTCCTACTTTATAGACTTCAAATGGCTAGATTAGGGCTTTATTAATGATCCATACACTTTTTAAGGTGAGATATAGTTGTCTTAGTAATCTCATGTCAAATCGGTTAGCATAAGCTTAGTCGATGCAACCATTCAGTTATAGCTTGGTGTACATCATATCTTGGCTATCACAAGAGCTTGAAAAATACTAGTGACTCGGTCATTATTGGCTAAAGTACTGATACTCAACATCAAATATACAATGTATCTCTTCACTCAAATCTATCCTAATACATCTTAATCTATGTAGCTATGGACCTTATCTTATCAAATGTTAGGAACTGATGCAAAATAAAACATTATAAGATTTGGTTCCACATAGACCTTCTTTTCTTAGTTCTAAGTAGTATGATTACTTGATCCATCGCATTGGGTGACCTTAGGTTCACTGACTCCACTACTACTTGCTTCCTCTTTCTTCTTCAATGTCTTGTTTGTATGATCTCTCATCTTCTCAATAGTTTCTTCATTCTTGCTTTGTTCATTACTCGATATATGTTTTCTGCATTCTTTCTTTAAGTGACCAATCTTTTTGCATTTATAGCATACCATACTTCCATTCATCCAATTCTTGGATTTACCTCTGAAATTTATCTTCAAATAGTTTTCTCTGATGTGACCATATTTTCCATAGTAATGACAACTATACCATGTATTGTAGTCCCAATTGTATGTATTACCCTTCTTAGGTGCCTTAGTCTGTTGATTGGATGCCCACTTAGCTTTGGATCTACACTCATATTCTTTGTATCCATATTTCACACAATTGAAACAATGTCCTTGAAATCTAGGTGATGTAGGTGGATTATTGACCTTTGTCTTGCATTCATGTGCTTGATGTCCATTCTTTTTATAGTTAAAACAATTTCTATTGAACTTTGGTTTAGGATCATACTTACCATGTTTTCTTCTGTAGATGTTGGTTGTATGTCCTAGCTTTCCACAATGATGGCATGTAGGCTTGTTGTTCTTTGGCTTTGCATTCCTTTTTTCTCCACTTTTTGATGATTCTCCTTCCTTAGTGGATGACAAGTGCTCATCATGTCCAAGTCCAGATGTATTAATGGATCTTCTAGGTGACCTTAATAGTTATTCAAAGTAACTTATATCTTCACTAGGCTTGTTCATTCTTTCATTGATCTCCTTTTCAGATCTTAGTTCATTCCTCAGTTGACTATTTTCTAATCTCAAATTTATGATTTCCACATCTTTCCTATGTAATTATTGATTAACAAGTAGCATTTTTTTTACCATGTCTAGTTGATTGTTTGTTAATCTTTGTATGTCACATGTCCTTTCATCAAGTCTCCTTGATATTTGTCTTTTATCTTCTTTAGCCATTGTCTTATCTTCTTCGGCTTTCTTTTTCTATTCAAAAACTTCATAGAGTCTTATTGATTGAATTTCTCATTCTCTCTTCAAATTTTTGATGTTCTCATTTGGTATGTTGTTTTTCTCTAGTAGTTCTTTTATGGCTTTGTCACTTTCTGCAGAGTTGCCACTATCAAATAGTATTGTAATATCCTCTTCTTGATATTGAGTTTCATTCTCTTGTATTTCTATTTCTCTTCTTCTTCTTAAAGATTTATTTAGTTCACCTATGGCTACTTCAAATTGTTGTAATGCAAGTTGAATGTCAATATTCTAATTCTCTATGATCTTTCCCAACTTATAAACTTTTATCTCAAGACCTTTGACTCACAAGTGGTTAGACCTTTTTTTTTTTAAGTGACTAAGCTCTGATACCAATTGTTGGAAATCTATTTGGGAAAGTGTGATACTAAGAAGGGGGGGGGGGGTAAATCAGATATCAACCAATTCATACATTTTGACATAAAGTAACTTTCATAGCATAAGAATCAAAATTAACATTGTAACAGATCTAATATCCTAATCATCATCCATGAAAATAGAAACATAACAAAATTATATTGGTTACCTAGAAACCCTGGAAAGGTAAAATTGGGATGGGGATGACACCCACAAATCTTCACTACTATAGTATTAAATTTTTCCTATTAGGGCTACAAGTTTGATCATAAAAGATGATCTACCCTATGAGGGGTCTTCCCTATTAAGAGCTTTGAGACTTATACAATCTACTTTTCAAAAGGATTTAAAACTTACAACTAAGTAAGGACTCAGTTAAGAGATTTACTAAGGTTTGTTAAAACCACTATGTTAAGAGATTTACTTGTATTCACCTATCAAAATGTCTCAATACCAAATCCTTTAGTTGCACTATGATATTGATAATACATCTTCTCCTTACACTATAGATTTGATCTCCTCTATCAAATATGTGTCTTTTTTGTCCTTCACTGCTCTGCTCAGTTACTAAACTTTGTTTTTGATAATCAAAACACTTTTCTTCTCTACAAATATGAGATCTCCTTCATACTCATACTCCTCACATAATATGTTTTAGGGTTCAGATCTCATCTTATATAATAAATTAATTATTTCCAAGATTTAAGATCTGTGATTTGGATTGTCTAATTTTTCTACTTAACCATTCCCTTATGCCCATTGGCTCCATGAATTACATAGAGATTTATTTTTACAATTCTAAAGCATAATCATGTCTATGATTTCCTCAACAAATAATAAATGTAGTATAGATGTTGGCCAAAATGGTTTACCTAAGTGTTTGTTCCACAACAAACATATATGTCAAATCTAGCTTGGTCGGCATTTGATATCTCTGGCACTTGACACTTACTGTTCTTCATACCCTGTTGCTTGGTACTAACATCTTTACATAACTCGACATAAATTGACCTAATTGATACTAAAGTACTTAGTGACCACTGTCTTACTCAGAAGTAACTACTGCACGGTAAATGTACAATATATAGATGACTCAACCTATACATGATAATTTAGTTGTAGTGATGACCAACCAACACTGCCTAGAAAATGACTAAGTGTGAGAAACTAATAGAAAAAAAAACTTAGGTATCAACACTTAGGTCCTCTTAGAACCTATTATTTACCTTCGGTCTATCTAGGACCACTAGAATCCCATTAGGCCATTTTCCTATCATAGCTAAAATCCTATGAAAATGGCCTGTCCCTGCAAAATTTTGTGTCATTGCCTAACCCTGCCTACAACTTGTTTCAATGTGCAAAGGAGATCCACAGTGTTCAATGGTTTGCACCCTTAGCCTTGGATAGTCTTTCATGTCACCATGCTCTAGTCTAGATCACATCTCTTAATATGCAAAAAATTTGAGTGAATTACCCTACCCCAGTTGTGACATAGTCTCGATCTACGAGCTAGATTTATGATGTTTCATGGCTTGCACTCTTATCATATGCTACTTCATTATGTTTTTAAGGTCTAGCTAGGAGTGCATGTCCTAAAGTATTAAAACCAGGGAGATATTCAAGTTTCAAGGTCTGCTAGAAATTGATCATTCATATCAGGTGGTGTCAAGATTGTCAAAGTATAAAAACCCTCGATGTTTTCACATTCCTTTGTTACTCTTGTGTCAATGTGAAAACCTTGGTTGTTTTTGGTCATTCGCTTCTTCATAGCTAAGTCTCTAACATTAGGTTTTCTTATGTGCACTGCTGCAATTGTGTGTGGCCCAGTTCTTCATGATGGTTAGTCGCTTGATCTCTAGTTTCCTGGGTGGTTAAGCTTTCCATTCAATGATCATGTGACTGTGTGTACATGGGATCTTTGGATTTTGGTGATTAAGTTCTTTTCATTCTGTGACCTGGCATTTTCTTCAGCCGTGTGGTCATGCAATCCTGGCGGTTAGTTCTTTAGCCTTCGGCAATCTGGTGAGCAGTTAAGGTTTCTTTTGGTGGTTTGGTCATTCAGCAGGATATGGTTTGATTAAATCAATAGTTGTTGCATGATCATAAGGAATATTCTTTCCCTTTTTGATCATGCGATCACCATCCAATTGATGGCCTGACAGTGCGGTCAGTCTGTTGTCAGGCATTACAAGTGTGCTCAATTTTTATTGGTCGATGAGGTGGTGACTTGGTAGATTGTCAGTGGGGTCATGGGTTGCAGTGTGTTAGTGGGGCATGGTAGTTAGTTACCTTTTGATCCTATAGTTGTTTCATGATTGCAAGGAATCTTTCTAACCTTTGCAATCATGCGACGACCATCTGATCTTCCTGCCATATGCTAGCGGTCCGGTGGGTCCAAGGTCCTAGTTGTTGCAGAGGTGCTTGTTTATGATTGGTTACATTGTGACTGATGTGGAAAAGTTGTTTTCAAGGGCCCAGTTGACCATTTTGATGATTTTTTAGAGCCCCCCGATCTACTGGGAAGGAATGAGATCGACGGTCATGTTTTAAACTAGTTGATTAACCGTTGTTGTTCGAGATTTAAATATTTTAAGGCTTTCTCAGTGAGAGAAGGACTAAAAATTTAATGTTTTAATGACTATTCTATGTGATATGATTTTTCACCCACTGGTATAGTTTGGCCTAAGGTATGATTGACTGTAGAAGATATCTGCACCATAGTAGTGGGTGAAGTGGCTACTCAAGTTGTGTTGCAGTTGGAATGGTAGTGAGAATACTTGATGGATTTCCAATCTTTTGTGTGCTATCCAGGAATAGTGTCATTAATGAAGATCATCTTTAGATTTTATCTACTTGCAATTACTTGTTTTCCTTCCTTGTAGTAAATATTGATTAAATTTGGTTGGCAAGGTAGTTGAAACCCTAATTTTTTCCTAGCTATCTGAAGCTTGTTGCATCCTTCCTAGAGGATTCCAAGGTAGCTAGTGACTATATATTGCTATTTTTTGTTGTAAAAGGTGGCTAATGATCAATTTGGAAAATTGAACAAGGAGAGCTCAGGCGTTGGGTTTTATTTCCTTGGTATTTTGTCATTATGCAATGTATTGATTCTGATATTCTAGTGAAAAGCACTTGAATCCTGGTCTTAGATTTATGTGTGTCTTCTTATTTTGATCCTGCATTCTTATATATTAATATCATAAAGTGAGTTAGTATATGGTATACAAAGTATATTATGAAATTATATTTGAGTTCTTGCCAAAGTCAGGATTAAATCATTTAAGGTGATTTTAGAGAATTCATGGTTGAATGAGAATTTGATGTCTAAGTGTAAGATTTGAGAGGAATAATAGGCAAAGCACTTATTCTAGATTTGGGTGGGTTGGAGTTGGGATACTAGTTGATAGACATTATTGGTTACTCTATGCCCTACGGTAAAACACTCATCTATTCCCTGGAAGCTATCCATCATCATCAATCACAAACATAAATAATAAAATCTTTAAATTAGTTTGTAAAGGGCATGAATGTATAACATTTTGGAGACTCCTTTTAAGAAATGAGTCAAGGGTACACCTGCTTGAGTATTAGGCTCAAAGTGTAGGAGGATCCTTATTAATTGGCCCTTTTCCTTATAGAGTTTGGAGTGGTGATAGAGTCAGTGACATTAGTTTGTCAATCATAATGTAAATCTGCAAGTGGAAAGAAAAGGATCTCTATGATTTGCCCCATCCGAGCCACCAAAAAAATTGGTGACTCTACTAGGTAGAACAAAATAAAGAAATACATCAGTTTGGCCCACCGAGCCACCAAAAAATTGGCGACTCTACTGGGGAGAAAAACAACTAAGAAATACATTTGTTAGAATCTCTGGTTATATTACAGACTTTCAATATCATACTATCCAGATTGATTTTCCCATCCGAGTCACCAATAAAATTGGTGACTCTGTTAGGAATGAATGCTACATGTTTGGTAGCCATTCTGTAGCATTTTTTGTTCCATTCATGACTATGATTGTCATTAATGTCAACACAGTGTTTTTTTGAAGACTTGTAGAGAAGCAGATAGTGTTTTGATTAGCGCACGTGGGATATTGTAGTTGGAGCTATGTTACATTGAGGATATACTCTTTTATATGTTATATGTCTATGGTTAATAGCACATATAGAAATTCTTTTATTCATGTAAGTTATGATCATTTTGGTGGAAGCAGTATTCAGGCAGTGTTCCTAAGTAGTGATTTTTGGCAATCGAATGATATCTCCTAATCAGGATGGAATCTGGCTTTGCGTAGTTAAAGGGAAGTTAGAGACACATTTATAGTCACATGGATGATAGCGCAAACATTAAAGTCACATGAGTGAAGATTTATTGTATTTGGAAGCCAACAGTTTTATGTAATTTTGGTGTAGCATGTGGAATATTTTATTTTGTAATTGTGTGCTGATTCATTTGTAATTTTTTGAGTGTGATATAAAGGAAGGAATTGTTTTCCTTTTTGTAAGAGATTTTTAATGTTGAGATGTGATGCAGTATGCATGAAGTAAAGAAAAGAGCTAAGTATCAGAGTGAAATTGTGAAGGAAGACATGAGAAGTACAGAGATCTGAGATTGAGATCTGATGTAACAGTGAGTGTGGTTTGGCACAGTCAGAGAAGAGGTAAAATATTATTTTTTTTAATAATGCAAAGATTATTTGGATAGTGAGTTCAATGATCTTATCCTGAAGCTGTTTGGGCAGTGGGTCCTTCTATCTTCCATAACTCTTAACATGGTTAGAATCTTTTAACAGGGATTCAAAATCTCCTAACAGGGATTTATATGTACTGAATATATTTCATAAGACTCCTAACATAGTCCATCCTTTCACAAAGAATATTTATATTAGTGCATCTTTTTTGGGCATCATTCCCACCAGCGTTTACTCTTTGATCAAGAGGTTTCCTAGTCAACATATCTTGTGTTATTGTGTAATTGTGTATGAATATCTTTCTATAGTTGGTAATTATATTACTTATATGGTTTAATGTTGTTGAAGATGATAAAATTTATAATTATCTAATAACTGATTCACCCCCCCTCTCAGTTATCTTGGTGGACTTTACTTTCTAACAATTGGTATCAAAGCAGTAGGTCCTTGAAAGAGAAGTTTAACAACTTAAGGAGATCCATGGCAAATTTCAAGAAAGAAAGCCCTAAGTTTGATGGAGTAAATTTTGATGGTTGTAAAGAAAAGATGAAGACACATCTACTATGTTTAGGACTAGATTATTGGTTGACTACAAAGAATGATAAGACTATCATTGAAGAAGATGATCTTGAAACATGCTCTAATGATGAGAGAGATCTATTCATGTGTAACATACTTGCAAGAGAAGCACTTTTGACGGCACTTCCAGAGAATGAATATAGTCAGGTAAAATGTTTGAAAAAATCTCATGAAATTTGGAAAGCTTTACACTCTACTTTTGAAGGTGATGAACATGCAAAAAGAGTTATATTACATAATTGGATATGTGCATTTGAAGATATAAGAATGTTGGAAGATGAATTTTTTAGAAGCTATATTGGTAGAATGTCAAAAAATTTTGCAGGGATAAAGTCTTGTGGAGGAACAAAGACAGAGAATGAAGTGATATGGAAAATTCTGAGGACACTGACTCCTGTATTTAAGCAGACAACATAGATGACTGAACAAGTTATACCTTGTACTATGAACTTTACAAGAGAGAATCTTCTTGGAAGATTGGAAGCAACAAAGATGAACCTAAGATTATCAGGAGATTTACCTAGAATGGAAACAACATTTAGTGCTCTTAGTATTTACCCTACATTGTCAAGAAGCATCAGTGTAAGCAGAGATTATGCTGGCAGCAATAGATCTAGAAATGAAGAAGACAAGAAGATTGAAGAAGGTATTGCCTTGCTTTTGAAAAGAGAACCAGATGGTAAGAAATTTTTTAAATGTTGGGCTTGTCAAGAATATGGTCATTTTTCATCTAAATGTCCTAAGAGAGTTAAGAAGTACAAAAATAATTTCAAACCTAGAAGATCTAAGGAATGTTATTATGCTAATGATGAAGACCTTGAAGGTAGTATTGAAAGAAATTTAAGTGAAAGTGATACTGAGAATAATGATGAAATAGGATTTGTAGCAATTAAAGAAGAAAATTTTGAAATTAATGTTAAGGAAGAAAAAGCCTTAGTTTCCCAAGTTGAAAACAAAGCTAATTGGATTATAGATAGTGGATGTTCACATCATATGACTAGAGATATGAAAAATTTCATAAAGTTTAACAATTATGGTGGAGGAGTTGTTAGAGTTGGTAACAATGCACCTTGTTTGATTAAAGGTATAGGATCTATTACTCTTGATGGAAAGACTAATACTGATGATGTTTACTTTGTTGATGGATTGAAACATAATCTTTTGAGTGTTGGATAGTTAGTTGATAAGGGATATCAAGTTTGGTTTACTGAGAAAAATTGAGTGATAAAGGATAAAGATGGAAATCTGATTGGAACTAGATCTAGAACCAAAGGTAATATATTTCAGTTGAATCCTACTGAGATGACTTGTTTGATTACTAACATTGATGATAGTTGGTTATGGCATAGAAGGTTTTGTCATATAAACTTTGATAACATTGTGAAAGTTAGTACAACACTTTTAGTAAGGGATTTGCCTAAAATTATGAAGCCTACTAACATGACTTGCAAAGAATGTGTGATGGTTAAGCAGAAGAGAAGTTCATTTCCTAGTAAGAAGTTCACATCGGCAGAGAAGTTGGAGATTGTTGATATAGACTTGAACGGTCCTACTAGGACTAGAGGATTCTATGGAGAAAGGTATTTTATGATTCCTGTTGATGATTTTACAAGAAATCAACAAGAATGATGTGGATTGCATTTCTTAAAGAAAAATTTGAAGCATTTGATAAGTTTAAGATCATTAAGAACAAAGTTGAGAATGAATTTGGAATGAAAATTAAATGTTTGAGATCTAATAGAGGTGGTGAATTTACTTCTAGAGAGTTTAACACTTTTTGCGAAGTGAATGGTATTAAGAGACAGTTTTCAGCCCCTAGAACACCTGAACAAAATGGTATTGCAAAAAGAAAAAATAGATCAGTGACTGAAGTAGAAAGAGCTATGTTATTTTAGAATGATTTAGCAAAGACATTTTGGAGAGAAGCAGTGAATACAGTAGTATATACAATGAAAAGAGTACAAATCAGAGCAGACACATATAAGACACCTTATGAATTATGGTTTGGACATGCACCCTCAGTTAAGTATTTTAGAATTTTTGGAAGCAAATGTTATATAAAGAGAGATGATGATATTGGAAAGTTTGATCCTAGAAGTGATGAAGGTATTTTTCTTGGATATTCTTTGAAGAGAAAAACATTTAGATGTTACAATAAGAGAACTAAAAGTATTCTTGAGAGCGCAAATGTTAAAGTTGATGAAAAGTTCAAAATTCAAGAAAGAATGCTTGATTATGAATTTGATGAAGAAGCTCATCCTAAGACTAACACTGAAACTACTAAATTATTCTATGAAACTGATAGTGAATTGTTGAATGAAAGTCATGCTGAAGAAACTAGAGAGGAATCTAGAGAAGAATCTACAGTTGAAGCAAGATCTGAGACTATGACACCGAACAAGTATTTATCAAGACATCATCCTATTGAACAAGTTATTGGAAGTATGGATAGAGAAGTTTTGACTTGGAATAAGGTACATTTATGTTTGATTTCTCAAATTGAACCTAAATCTACTAGTGAAGCTTGTGAAGATGAACATTGGATTAATGCTATAAAAGAAGAACTAGATCAGATAGAAAAGAACAAGACATGGGAATTAGTCCCTAGACCTAAAGACAAGAATGTGATTGGAACTAAATGGGTATTCAGAAACAAGATGAATGAACAAGGAGAAGTTGTAAGAAACAAAGCAAGATTAGTATGCAAGGGTTACTCGTAGCAAGAAGGAATTGACTATGAAGAAAATTTTGCACCAGTAGCAAGAATTGAAGCAGTAAGAATGTTTTTGGCCTATGCACTTTTTAAGAAATTCAAAGTGTATCAGATGGATGTGAAGTTAGCATTTCTGAATGGAGAATTGGAAGAAGTCTACATTGAGCAGCCTAAAGGTTTTCCTTTAACCCAAGAAGGAGACATGGTATGTAAACTAAAGAAAGCACTATATGGACTAAAGAAAGCACCTAGAACTTGGTATGCAAGATTGGATAAGTATTTGTTAATGTTAGGATTTTCTAAAGGAATAGCTGATAGAAATCTTTATACAAAAGAAATTGAAAATGGTTTGTTGATTATAGTTATTTTTGTTGATGACATTATTTTTGGAGGAGAAGATGAAGCTAGTGACAAATTTGCTGATGAAATGAAGACTAAATTTGAAATGAGTATGATTGGTGGGATGAAATACTTTTTGGGATTATAGATAACACAAAACAATGATGGTATCTTTGTAAGTCAGACAAAGTACTTGAATGATTTGTTGAAAAGATTTGTAATGGAGGACTGTAAACTAGTTGGAACACCTATGGTAATCAGACATAAGTTATCTAGCACAGATGAAACACCGATAGTCGAGCAAAAGAAATACAGATCCATGATTGGAGGATTGCAGTATTTGACACACACAAGACCAGATATAGCACATTGAGTTGGAATTGTAGCAAGATTTCAAGCTGAACCTAGAGAATCACATTATGTAGTAGTAAAGAGGATACTAAGACATTTAAGAGGCACAATGGACTATGGATTGTGGTATGAAAAATTTGATGATTTTACCCTATGTGCATATACAAATGCTGATTAGGGAGGCAGTGTTGATGATAAGAAAAGAACTAGTGGAGGAGCATTTTTCCTTGGAGGAAGATTAGTTTCTTGGCTAAGCAAGAAGAAAAATTATATTTCACAGAGCACAACAGAAGCAGAGTATGTAGTAACAGCAAACAATTGTAACCACATAATTTTGATGAAGCAGATGCTAAAGGATATTGGAATTAAATTTGTTGAACCTGTTCTAATACATTGTGACAACACCAGTACAATCAGTATATCTAAGAATCCTGTACTACATTCTAAGAAAAACCATATAGAGATCAAGTATCATGTTGTAAGAGAGAAAGTTGCTAAGAAAGAAGTCAGACTGGAGTACATAACCACAAAGGAACATATAGCAGACATATTTACAAAGCCTTTGCCTAAGGATACATTTGAGTATCTGAGAGGTACACTTGGGGTTATGCCCCAGCCTACTTTTGAGTAATGATGCAATTGGTTGCATCTGTCCAATAATATATGAGCTCTATCTTTCTTCTGGACTGGATGTTAGTACTTCCTCTATGGGGGAGTTTGTGTATCTGAGCTGAGTCATGAGGACTCTAGTAAATGTATTTTTCTGAATAGTGTCTTTTGAAATTGAGTTATTGTTCACATAGTGATGAAATTTATGTCATTGATGTCAATGGGGGAGAAATATGCATGAAAAATAATATGAGAGAGCTAAATAGGATAACGAAGCGAGATTTGACTGATGAAGAGGATTTGAGGAACCAGTGTTGCAGTATTGGATTTTTGGAACATTGGATGTTTTTCATCTATGTTGTCATCAATGCCAATGGGGGAGATTATTAGGAATGAATGCTAAATGTTTGGAAGCCATTCTGTAGCAGTTGTTATTGCATTCATGACTATGATTGTCATTGATGTCAACACAATGTTTTTCTCAAGACATGCAGAGAAGCAGACAGTGTTTTGATTAGCGCACGTTGGATATTGTAGTTGGAGCTATGAAAAATTCAAGATATAATATTTTATATGTTATATTTCTATGGTTAAGAGTGTATAAATAAATTATTTTATTCATGTAAGTTATGATCATTTTGGTGGAAGTAGTATTCAGGCAGTGTTCCTGAGTAGTAGTTTTTAGCAATCAGATGATATCTCCTAATCAGGATGGAATCTGGCTTTGTGTATTTAAAGGGAAGTTAGAGACACATTGATAGTGATGTGAATGATAGCACAAACTTTGAAGTCACACAAGTAAAGATTTATTGTATTTGAAAGCTGACAGTTTTATGTAATTTTGGTGTAGCGTGTGGAATATTTTATTTTGTAATTGTGTGCCAACTCATTTGTAATTATTTGAGTGTGGTATAAAGGAAGGAATTTTTTTCCTTGTTGTAAGGGATTTGTAATGTTGAGATGTGATGTGGTATGCATGAAGTAAAGAAAAGAGCTAAGTATGAGAGCAAAATTGTGAAGGAAGACATGCAAAGTACAAAGATCTGAGATTGAGATCTGATGTAACAGTAAGTGCAGTTTGGCATAGTCAAAGAAGAGGCAACATATTATTCTGATGAATAATGCAAAGATTATTTGGATAGAAAGTTCAGTGATCTTATCCTGAAGCTGTTTGGGTAGTGGGTCCTTCTATCTTCCATAACTCTTAACAGGATTAGAATCTTTTAACAGGGAGTCAAAATCTCCTAACAAGGATTTATATGTACTGAATGTATTTCATAATAATCCTAATAGATTCCATCCTTTCACAAGGAATATTCATATTAGTGCATCTTTTTTGGGCATCATTCCCACCGGGGTTTACTCTTTGATCAAGAGGTTCCCTAGTCAACATATCTTGTGTTATTGTGTAATTGTGTATGAACATCTTTCTATGGTTGGTAATTATATTACTTATATGGTTTAATGTTGTTGAAGATGATAAAATTTATAATTATCTGATAACTGATTCACCCCCCCCTCTCAGTTATCTTGGTGGACTTTACTTTCTAACAAACTCTACTGGTGAGAGTCTAGAATAGAGTCAAATAAACAAATAAGCATTTGCTAAATCTTCTCACTAAGTGTTGAGTGGTGACTCTGAGTCTCCATTTGATCAGTGTTTTGTAACAAAGTGTGATGTATTTGCAGTCTTAACAAGCAGTTATCCTTTGAGGTTGTGTTGTGATTGTGGGTTTTGAAGAAGGTTCAAGGTTGAGACAAGCTCTCAACTATTTCAGACTTATCCTCTGCAAAGAGGTAGTGACTCTACCAAAGTTTGTGTTAGTGCTTGCAAAAAATTTCATGGCTGTAGCAATTTCCCCCTAGTCTCTGCAATTATTTTGGTAGCTGACTTAAACCCTAAGCTTAGAAAATTCAAAAATATAGCCGTTGTGTTCAAAAAAACCCTAAACTGCACTGCCCTTGTTCTAATTTCAATTTACCTTTTTGAATCACTTAAAATCCCTTTAGCACATGTGCTTTAATATTTTGTCACCCCGCGAGGTCATGCCTTTGATTTTGCCTAAGTCTCTAACCCCCGACGACCTTTAATTTTCCTAAGTCCCTAGTGTTTAATATTTCCCTAAGCCTAATGTCCTAATGGCCTCTATTTTTTCCTGGGCCTAGCTCTCCAATACCATCTTAATCCTATGGTTGTCATAAGTTTGCAAGGGTTTTGTCAAAGGCTTGCGATCTTATGACAATCATTGATTCTCTTTTATGACGTAACCTTTCAATGCAGGTGGGTCCACTACCAAGTAGGCTCAGGTGGCATCTCCTCATTGGCTGAGATAAACAACAAAGTGATATGTTGGTTGTTGTTAGTGGGACCTAGTTTTTGAGCTTGTCAGAGGGTCCTAACATCTGCAAAGAATCGATGATGGGTATAAGTTCTTAAGGAATGTATCAGATGCATGAGATCTTTAGACAACCGTCAATTTTACCTTTTTTAGAGGTGAAAAAATATGGTGGGTCCACTACTACATGTACAAAAATGGCATCTCCTCATTGGTTGACGTGGATGATAAAGCAGAGTGGGGACATTGTCAGAAAAGTTGATGATGAGGATGGAATCGACGGTTGGCATATGATCTCATGGGTAGTGTCAGAGCCATGAGATATTGTGCCTGTTGTCTGATTTGAAGGCTTACTAATTATGGGTCCTTTTTCAATGATGATCAAGTGGTTTCAGTGGGTAGCATAGTGACAAGTGGCATAAGCAGGCCCAGGCAGGGGTCTAAAGGTCTGGCGCTCCTTATAAATGTTTGGTGGTTTCGATATATTACAAAGGGTTCACTTGTTCACAAAGTAAAATGGTGGTGCTTCAAATTGATTAGTGATTCAGTGAAGGAGGGTCATGTAATCGCTAAATTATTTAGCAGAGACATAAAGTGTTCTACAACTTGGTGGTATCCTTTAGTCACTGATTTGCTAAGTTTGACTAGGGTCTTTTTAAAAGATAAGTCATAAAGCCTGCGAAAAGGAAAGATCTAACAACCGCAACTTAAAGTTGATCCAGATTTAAATGTGGACCACTGATTTGCTGCTGACATTATGAAACTAGCCATTTAATTTCAAATTCAAATTTGTGAAGGGTTTCCTACGACCAGAAGGACTAAAATTCAATGTTTAAGTGGTTGGAGTTGGTGGAAATGATTTTCAAACTATTGCAGTGTGGTCTAGGGTGTTCCATAATTGTTTGTAGGGTGTCTATACTATGTTCTTTGTGCTCAAGGCATGTTGCAGGTGGCTGAATAGGTTGACAAATTTGGCATTTTCATGGTTCTCAGTACCTTCTCAATGAAATTGTCATGATTGAGGATCACTCTAGGATTATTTTTCTCCTAGTTGCCTAGGTTTCTTCCCCTGTATTAAATTTTTGACTATTCCTAGTTGGTTGGGTGGTTGAAACCCTAACCCTAGTCACCCAAACCTTGATGCATCCTCTTTGAGGATTCCAAGGTGACTAGGGGTATAAGTGGTTAGTTTTTTGACAGAGTAAGGGTTCGGTCCTGAGGTTCTATTCTAAATTTCTGTCAGTTCCAGTGGTTGTGATTGTATGAACATTTGAGGAAAGAGGAGATGGATTTTGGGTCTTTTTCCTATCTTTGTGTTGCTTTGATTATATATTGATCCTGAATATGTTAATGAGAATGCTATTGAGTTCCAATCTTACATTTGTGTATGTCTTCTTGTTTTGGTTCTAAGCTCATATATGTTAGTGTCACAAAGTGTATTAGCATATGGTAAACAAAGAGTATTGTGAGGTCATCTCTGAGTTCCTAACAAATTTAGGATTAAAGTCTTCTAGGTGAGTTCAGTGAGTTTACAACCAGATAAGAATTTGATGTCTTAGTGTTTGAGGGAGAGGGGTAGTAGGCAAAGCACTTATCCTAAGCCCAAGAGTGTTTGATTTAAGACCTTTAGTTGATGTATGTAATTGGGTGACTCCTTGCCCTATGTTAAGGCACTGGTCCATTCTCTAGAGGCATTTCATTGTCATCAACCACACACACCCAAATTTAAATGATAATATCTTTCAGTCAGTTAGTAAAGGACATAGTTTCATATTGTTTTGAGACTCCTTTGGAGAAGTGAGTCAAGGGTATACCCACCTGAGCATCTTGGCTCAAAGTGTAGGAGGATCTCTTTAATCCTTGTTAATTGGCCCTCTTCCTTGTAGACTTTGGAGTGGTGATAGAGTCAGAGCATCATTAAAGTTATCCATCAAAGTATAAATCTACAAGTTGAAGATCAAAGGGAACTCCCAAAAAAATGGCAACTCTACTGGGGAGAGTCTAGAGATAAAATTTTGCAAAGTGCACTCTTGTTTTCCTATTGTATTTAGTTAAAGATTTCCCACTTTGGTGGGTGGTGACTCAAAAGGTTAAGAACCAGTGCTATAGATTGCAAATCATGGAAAAGAGAAGGAATACTAGGTCCTTTGTCAGAAAAAATCCAGAGATTGCTCTAGAGTAGTTACCTAGATAGGAGAAGAAGATTTGGATCAGAAGAAATGGTGAGTCTACTAGTGCTCCCATAAGATTACAAAGGAATGGCAGAGGTAGAGCACCACATGTTTCCTCAAGTGAGGAAGGTTCACAAGATAGAGTTTCTAGATCAGATGGTGGTCGCTCTGAGGATAAATTTTATGATACCCCAAAGGCTGCATTTCAAGACAAGGGCTCATTGCCTGTAGGTTAGGATGAACAAGCCAGAGAGATGGGTTTTGAGATTGATTTAGATCTTGATGAGGACATATTCAAAAGGCAGCCCATGGAACCAAGGAGAGTTCATTTCCCACATCAACATCCTACTGATGTGGAAGTATCATCAAGCTCTGAAGACAACATGATAGATCCACATGACCGAAATGCACTTAGGTTGCAGTTGGCAGAGCAGGATGCCATATACAAAAGGTTACAAGAGGAGAGAGAGGCTGAAAAACTAAATGCTCTAATGGAGAGGCAATCTCTTTTAAGAAAAATTAATGAAATGAAGGAGAGAAGCAAGATGCTTGCTTCTACTCCTAGGGTGTTGTAGCATGATGTTTTTGGTGATCCTGAAGCTCTAAGAAGTGAGCAGGAATGCTTGTTGCAAGACTATGAGTTTGATGAAGAGGGCCCTATGATCAGACAAGTGCAAAGTTATGCTCCATTGCCTAAGGGTGGGAATGGACATGAGATCACTAGGCCTACTATAGTTATTAATGAAAAAGGAAAGAAAAAGATGGTGGGTGTCCAAATAAGCAAACCGGTGACAATACCAGGGGTCCCACGACCTAAATCAAATAGGGAGACAGAGATAGAAAGAAAAAGAAAAGAAGATGAGGACCTTTCTCAAGAATTGGAAAGAGCTGAAGTTGATGTTGCTATTGTAGAGAAAAGAAGAAAGATCCAGTTCTTGAAGGCTTCATCAGCTAATGTTCTTGGCCCTTCTACTACTGAACTAGGTATGCCATCTATGAACACTATTGTTCAACTTAGCAATGCTACTACTAGTAATCTAATTCCTAATGCATCTACCAAATCATTTGTTGATCCTAATAGATAGTCAAATGTGAAAGTGGGTGGGAATGTAGATAAAAATAATAATTCTAGTGGGAACACTAGTTTAGGATTTTAAAGAAGACCTATGCAACTAGAAGGCTATAGGAAAATTAGTTTTGATGGGATTCCTAGCTACCCGAATGCTTTTCCAAATGATATAAGAGATAAGGTGCCTAAGTTTTCTGGTAATAATGCTATTAGTTGTGATGAGCATCTTAGGTTATTTTTTGATATGCTTAATGATTATGAGGTAGAGCATGAGGATGTAGTCATGAAATTATTTGTTCAATCTCTAATGGAGGATGCTAGAGATTGGTTTAAGAGACTTCCTGATAAATGTATTGATATTGGGATTCTTTTGAGAGATGTTTCAAAGAGCAGTATGGTGATAGGCCTAATGCTAGTTTCATGTTGAATGAATTCAATACCATAAAGAAAAATTAGAATGAGTCTACAGCTGATTTCAACATGAGATTTAAGAAGGGTATGCATAAGTTATTCCAAGTTATGCAGTTAGATGACAATGTTTGTCTAACTACATACTTCAATGCATTTGATGGAAAGATGGGATACTTGTTGAGGGACAAAGAACCAAGAACTCTTAGAGATTCTTTTAGGGTTGCTATCAATATTGAGAACAATATGAAGATATCAGGGAAATTGGGTGGGAAAAGAGATGATCCAAAGTTGTTTGGAGACAAGAAATACATAAAAGAAAATGATAGGAATGTTGGAACTAGGAGGCAAGAAGAGGATAAATTGGATAAGGTGCTCAATGCATTGAAAGATTTGAAGGCACCTACAAATAGGAACATTAGTGCTCCTAGCAATGAAAGGCCTTAGTTCAAAAACAATTTCAATAAGTAGAATAGATTGCAGAACTACCCCTACAACACCCAATGGAAGGATGGAAAGCCTGTTGTCCCTATTGCAAGAGGAAACAATGACAGAGGTGTCCCTGACCCTCTACAAAAAGATTCAATAAATGTCATGGAGGACATACCTTGGTGTGTTGCATGCCAGTCCCCTCATTCTACAGAGCATTGTGTGGTTGCACATTCTATGGCTACAAATCAAGATTGTGGCAATGAGGAGATAGATCAAGAAGAAGATCAAGATGATGTTCAAGGAAACATGGCTACTTCATATCTAGGATATGAAGATGATTCTAATTTTGATGAGGAAACAGATGTAAATATGAAGAGACACACTTAGGCACTTTTCCATCAAGAGGTTTTTCTGATAGTGAAGACATTGATAAGAAGACATGTAACATGAACTCTTCTTCTGAGCCAGTAAATTTAAGAAGACCTTCTAGAGAAGAGATGGATAGGATTACTGTAGAAATGATTTCCCAAGTGAAAACTAGGGGCATGGTGGCAAGGGATATAAATGGAAAAGCTATGAGAATGTTTATAAAGAGTACCAACTTTGAAGAGCCTAATGAGAACAAATCAAAAGGTGATCACATGGTGAAATTCAAGAATGTAAAAGGTAAGAATTGTGAGCCTAAGGGAGTTGGAGTTGAAATATTTTCCAGTGAGATTGAGAAGCTAGTTAACACAATGGCTAGGAATGAAAAAATGAGGGTGGCCAATACACCTAATGTATCAGATAAGCAAAGGGATACTAAGGCTATGCAGATTGAGATTCATCATTCTGCTCATGTTGATATGTTAGTTGTATTGTCTCAAATTATAGTTAAGGTTCCATTGTCAGAATTGTTGAGGATCCCTAAACACAAAGATAGAGCTATTGCATGGGTAGATAATGTTCATAATAATGATGTTGCATGCAATGGATTTCATGATAAGGCTTTGAAAGGTGTTGTTGCTCAGGGAATTGTATATCAAATTCCCCTTATATATTTGGATAGTTCTATCAATGCTAGCCTTGAAAACATTGATCCATTCTTTTTAAGTGTCCTTGTGAATGGAATGAAATTAAGAAATTGTATGATTGATAGTGGTGCCTCTAATACTATTATGCCTTTTAAGATTATGGAAAAGTTGGGCCTTAAAGTTGATATAGTTCAAGGTAGATGTTGTACAATGGATTAGAGGGAGGTACCAGTCATTGGGACTATCAATGCAATGACATATAGGCTGGCCGCATATCAAGAGAAAGAATTAACAATGAGTGTTTTGGTGGTGGACATCCCTCCTCATTATGGGATGTTGCTATCTAGAAGGTGGAGTGCTGCCATGGGTGGAAGTTTACAGTGTGATCTATCCTATGCCACTTTCAAGATTGATGATCAGTTTGTCAAGATTGAGTGAGAACCAAGAGTATGCCACATGATTGAGAGAAGTATTGATAATGAAACTACATGTTTTGTGGATACTGATATTAATGCTTTTAGGGTAGAGATCCCTATACTTGAGAAAGAACCTATTTTGTCACCTATCTCTATTGAGGTAAGCATTAATTTTGTGAAGGGTGATTTGTGGGTAATGTAATTTGATGGTGCAAATTGCAAGGATGGAGCAGGAGTAGGTATTTTACTTATTTCTCCTAATAGAAACACCTACAAATTTTATTTCACATTGAATTTCTTTTGTACCAACAATATGGTAGAATATGAGGCATTGTTGTTAGGATTGAGGTTGGCACAAAAATAGGGTATTAAGTTCTTAAGTGTTGTTGGTGATTCTAAGTTGGTGGTGTCCCAAGTCAGGTCAATTTATACTTCCAAGAACAAAAGGTTAAAACAATATAGGAACGCAGTTTGGGATTTGATTGAACATTTTGATGCCTTAAATATTGAGTGGAAGGATAGGAGTAACAATAAGATGGCTGACTTTTTAGCCAACATTGCAATCAATCCCAATGATATTACATTTACTGGTATCTCTAAAGTTGAAATTCAGGCAAGGCCTAGTGTACCAGACAATATTGAAAATTTGAAAGTTTTTGATGATGATAATGATATCTTGAAGTTTATGAGTTGTGAGGATCAGTATCATGGTCAGGAATTTGATTGTTCAGCCTTGGTTGAGTCAGTAGAAGGAAAGGAGGTTGTCTTTGGCAATGAGGTTATTTAGCTTAGAACTAACAAGGTTCCCAAGGGGCTTTTTGTTTTGGAAACTGTCTTTGATAACTAGGATAGAGTTCAAAAGAATATCAAAAGAGAAGATCATGATGATCTAGAGGAGATAAATCTTGGAACACATGAGGCACCTAAGAAGGTATACATTGGTAGGGACATGTCTCACAATGTGAGAAAATCTTTGATTGAAGTATTGAGAAAATTTAGGCATATTTTTGCATGGTCATATGATGACCTAAAGGTTTATAGAGAACATTTGTTTCAGCATATTATTCCATTGAAAGAAGATGCTAAACCTTTTTGGCAAAAACAAAGGCCTATAAATCCCACTTTGGCACCTAAGATGCAAGAAGAATTGATGATGTTAAGAGATGCTGGCATTATCAAGCCTATAAGGCATTCTTCTTGGGTGTCAAATCTTGTCCCTGTTAGAAAGAATAATGGTGACATTAGACTTTGTGTGGACTTTAGGAATTTGAACATTAGCTCATTAAAGGATAACTATTGTCTGCCCAATATAGAAGCTATGTTGTAGAGAGTGACTGGATCAAAACTGATGTCTATGATGGATGGTTTGTCTAGTTATAATCAAGTAATTGTCAAAGAATCAAAATAGTTTAAAATAGCTTTCACTACACCTTGGGGGACATATGTTTATGTGAGAATTCCTTTTGGTCTCACAAATGCTGGTGCTACTTTTCAGAGGGAAATGGATGTTTCCTTTTTAAATTTCATAAATGATTTCCTTGTTGTTTATCAGGATGATTTAATTACCTATTCCAAGAAGGAGGAAGGCCACTGTACTCATTTAGAGAAGATATTTGTGAGGGATTTGGAATATGGTATTTCATTAAACCCAAGGAAATGTGCATTTGGTGTCACTGAGGGTAAGTTGCTTGGCCACTTAGTGGGGAAGCAAGGAGTTAGGATTGATCCTGATAGGGTGGCAGCCATTGATAAGATTCAGAGGCCAAAGAATATTAAAGGAATTCAGTCTTTCTTTGGTCAGGTAAATTTCTTGAGAAGATTTGTAACAAAATTTTCTAAGGTCACTAGACCTATATCCAAGATGTTAAAGAAGGGATCTACTATTACATGGGAGGGTGAGCCTGATGAAGCTTTCAAGAATATCAAGAAAGCTATTAAAGATGCACCTATGCTTAAGGCACCTAATTATAGTATCCCAATGCATATCTTCTCCTTTGCATATTTTCACACTATTGCTGCAATTTTCCTGCAGAAAAATAAGGATGGTTTTGAGTAGCCTATTGCATTCTTTAGTAAATCTTCGCAGGCTACTGAATTGAAGTATGACATAAATGAGAAACAAGCATATGCACTTGTGAAGGCAGTCAAGGGTTTTAGGTGTTACTTGATGGGGGCAGTTGTGATTGTTGTTGTGCCAAGTGCAGTTGTGAAGGATATTTTCTCACAGCAAGAGGTGTCTAGAAGAAGATGTAGATGGATCAATAGGATCCAAGAATTCAATGTTGATGTCCAGATTACCAAGTTGGTTAGAGGACAGGGATTGGAAAAACTAATGGCTCAATCCAATCTTGATGCTAATCAGGTAAATCATTTTGAAATTGATTATACATGTGATATGGATGATTGTGTTTGGTATCAAGATATTATCTATTATCTAAGAAACATGAAGTGTCCAAATGAGATGGATGACAATAAGCAGAGGACATTGAAATTATAGGCCATCAAGTATGTAATTGTGAAATGTAAATTTTATAGATAGAATTTGGATTGCATACTGTTGAAATGTGTAGATGAAAATCAGGCAAACAAGTTGTTAAAGGAAATGCATGAGGGAGTTTGTGGTGGGAATTATATGGGTAAAACAACTACTCATAAAATCTTGAGAGTAGGATTCTGGTGGCCCACAATCTTCAAGGATGCAGAGCAGTTGGTAAGGAGGTGTGATGCTTTTCAAAGGTTCTCTGGTAAGCTTAAATTTTTAGGGAATGTGCCCTTAAGGCCAGTAGAAGTACAAGCTCCTTTCCAACAATGGGGAATTGATTTCATAGGGGAGATACCAAACAAGTTAAGTGGAGGACACTCATAGATCTTAGTTGCCACTGATTACTTTACAAAGTGGGTAGAGGCTATACCTACAAGGAATGCAACCAGCAAGGTGGTAACTGATTTCTTGTTGAACAACATTGTTACAAGGTTTGGTTTCCCTGAGAGAATAGTAAGTGACAATGCCATTTGCTTTAGGTCTGCTGAATATAAGGACTTTTGCAAAGGTTTAGGAATTCAAATTTCTTATTCCTCACCTTATCATCCATAAGGAAATGGTCAGGCAGAATCTTCTAATAGGAGTTTGATTAAGATCCTCAAGAGGATTCTTGAAAAGAATAAGAGGGCATGGAATTCAAAACTACCATTAGTTGTATGGGCTGATAGGGTAACTTTGAGAGGGCAATTGGTTGTGCACCATTTGACCTAGTATATGGAATACATGCAAGAATGCCTCAAAATAATCTACTGGAAATGTATAAATTTGTGCAATTATATGATGATGACATAGATGATGAAATGCAATTGAGGATTGAGGATCTCATTAGGCTGGATGAAATCAGGAGAGAGTCAGCTACAAGGAATGTCAAGTTGCAATTGCAAATCAAGAACCTCTATGATAGGAAGGCTATGGAGAGAAGGTTTGAGCCTAATGACCTAGTATTAATTTGGAATGCTAGACTAGAGGATAAGGGAAAACATGGAAAGTTTGATCCCATTTGGCTAGGGCCATATCAAATTCATGAAAAATGGGGCCAGGATTCTTATGTTGTAAAAAAACTGAATGGTAATGTTCAAGAATTGCCTGTTCATGGACAATTCTTTAAAAAATACTTCTTTTGAAGTATTCTATCTTCCATGAGCAGAAATTAGGTTGCGTATATATGTATAGCCTTGTAAATTTTGTAATTTTTTCTGGTCCCTAGTCCTATTTTGTCTAGGTTGCCTGTTCTGCCTTGCTTGTTCCCTGTTGTCTGCAATTTTTTACCTGTGGGTGGTCTACTTTAACCAGTGATTCTAGATTCTTGCTATGCCTACAAGAGCCACACATCCCTAGACAGAGCCACTATTAGTGCCTACAAAAAATTTCATGGTTGTAGCAATTTTCCCTTGGTCTCTGCAATTATTTTAGTATCTTCCTTAAACCCTAAGCTTAGAAAATTAAAAAATATAGCCTTTGTGTTAAAAAAAACCCTAAACTGCCTTGGCCTTGTTCTAATTTTAAGTTACCTTTTTGAATCACTTAAAATCCCTTTAGCGCATGTGATTTAATATTTTCTCACCCCGCGGGGTCATGCCTTTGATTTTTCCTAAGTCTCTAACCCCTGGTGGCCTTTAATTTTCCTAAGTCCCTAGTGCTTAATATTTCCCTAAGCCTAATGTCCTAACAGCCTCTATTTTTTCCTAGGCCTAGCTCTCTAACACCATCTTAATCCTATGGTTGTCATAAGTTCACAAGGGTTTTGTCAGAGGCTTGCGGTCTTACAACGACCATTGATTCTCTTTTATGATGTAACCTTTCAATGCAGGGGGGTCCACTGCCAGGTAGGCTCATGTGGCATTTCCTCATTGGCCGAGATAAACAATGAAATGATATGCTGGCTGTTGTCAGTGGGACCTAGTTTTTGAGCTTGTCAGAGGGTCCTGACATTTGCAGAGAATCGACGACGGGTGTAAGTTCTTAAGGAATGTGTCAGACGCATGAGATCTTCAGACAACCATCGATTTTACCTTTTTTAGAGGTGACAAAATATGGCAGGTCCACTGCTACATGTACACAAATGGCATCTCCTCATTGGTCGACATGGATGATAAAGTAGAGTGGGGACATTATCAAAAAATTTGATGAAAAGGATGGAATTGACAGTTGGCGTATGATCTCATGGGTAGTGTCAGAGCCATGAGATCTTGCACCCACCATTTGATTTGAAGGCTTACTGATTGTGGGTCCTTTGTTAGTGATGACCAGGTGGTTTCAGTGGGTAGCATAGTGACAAGTGGAATAAGCGGGCCCAGGTGAGGGTCTAAAGGTCTAGCGGTCCTAATAAATGTTTAGTAGTTCCAACATATTACAAAGGGTTCACTCGTTCACAAAGTAAAATGGTGGTGCTTCAAATTGATTGGCAATTTAGTGAAGGAGGGTCGCATAATTGCTAAATTATTTAGCGGAGACATAAAGTATTCTGTGACTTGGTGGTATCCTTTAGTCATTGATTCACTAAGTTTGACTGGGGTCTTTTTAAAAGATAATTCATAAAGCATAGGAAAAGGAAAGATGTAACGGCTGCGACTTAAAGTTGATCTAGATTTAAACGTGGACTAATGATTTTCTATTGGTGCTATGAAACTAGCCATTTAATTTCAAGTTCAAATTTGTGAAGGGTTTCCTACAACCAAAAGGACTAAAATTCAATGTTTAAGTGGTTGGAGTTGGTGGAAATGATTTTCAAACTATTGTAGTGTGGTCCAGGGTGTTCCATAATCATTTCTAGGGTGTTTGTAATGTGTTCTTTGTGCTCGAGGCATGTTGCAGGTGGCTGAACAAGTTGAAAAATTTGGCATTTTCATGGTTCTCAGTACCTTCTCAGTGAAATTTTCATGATTGAGGATCACTTCAGGATTTTTTTTCTCCTGGTTGCCTGGGTTTCTTCCCCTATATTAAATTTTTGACTGTTCCTAGTTGGTTGGGTGGTTGAAACCCTAACCCTAGTCACCCGAAGCTTGATGCATCCTCTTTGAGGATTCCAAGGTGACTAGGGGTATAAGTGGTTACTATTTTGACAGAGTAAGGGTTCGGTCCTAAGGGTCTATTCTAAATTTTAGTCAGTTCTAGTGGTTGGGATTTTATGAACATTTGAGGAAAGAGGAGCTAGATTTTGGATCTTTTTCCTATCTTTGTGTTGCTTTGATTGTATATTGATCCTGAATATGTTAATGAGAATGCTATTGAGTTCCAATCTTACATTTGTGTATGTCTTCTTGTTTTGGTTCTAAGCTCATATATGTTAGTGTCACAAAGTTTATTAGCATATGGTAAACAAAGAGTATTGTGAGGTCATCTTTGAGTTCCTAACAAAGTTAGGATTAAAGTCTTCTAGGTGAGTTCAGTGAGTTTACAACGAGATAAGAATTTGATGTCCTAATGTTTGAGGGGGAGGGGTAATAGGAAAAGCACTTATCCTAAGCCCAAGAGTGTTTGATTTAAGATCTTTAGATGATGTATGTAATTGGATGACTCCTTGCCCTAGGTTAAGGCACTGGTCCATTCTCTGGAGGCATTTCATTGTCATCAACCACACACACCCAAATTTAAATGATAATATCTTTTAGTCAGTTAGTAAAGGACATAGTTGTATATTATTTTGAGACTCCTTTGGAGAAGTGAGTCAAGGGTATACCCACCTGAGCATCTTGGCTCAAAGTGTAGGAGGATCTCTTTGATCCTTGTTAATTGGCCCTCTTCCTTGTAGACTTTGGAGTAGTGATAGAGTCAGAGTATCATTAAAGTTATCCATCAAAGTATAAATCTACAAGTTGAAGATCAAAGGGATCTCCCAACAGTTTGAAAGGTGGTTTGGAGGAGACTTCAGATCAATATTTTGCAGCATTCACAACATCTCTAGGTAATCCTATTTTATAAAGCAAGAATAGTTCCTAATTAGGTGAATGAGCCACTGGTGAAAAGGGAAATCAATTTTGAGGTTTAATGAAGTCAATGGTTGCATTAATTTAGATAGAAGTATTGTCATGAGAACAAGTTGCATTGTTTTGTCAGTATTTTAAAATGGAGTTTCCAGCTTTTATAAATCAACATGATGTTTCTAGATTTGGAAGTTATCAGTCAGATCTTAGAAGCATTAATGGAGAAAGAGATATATGTTTGATAAGTCAAAAAATCCAATAGACTTGCATAAATATTTTGAGATGTACAATTGGAGAAAGAAAAGATGAATCATCCTGTTGGTTCCTCGATAGGATTTTACACTCCATGAGATACCAATATGGCCATGATGGATATTAAGGATTGATTAGTTCCAAATGTGAGAAATCTATGAGTAATTGGACCAACTATAGGGATAAGATTTCCCTCTTCTGCTTCTAGCTCTGCAAAACCAAGGCGGGTACACCTGATCCAATAGTATTAACTCTAACTGATAATTCTAACTCTGCCCCTTATTTCTTTATTGAATCTTTCAACAGATAAATACAGTGAGAAAGTACTAAAAAAGAACCTATTGTTCATTGAATCTCCACCACTGGATAGGACAATACATAAATGTAAATGTAAATAAGATTAAAAGATTGGTAGTGATTTGAATGATTGGGATCATAATGTTTGAATCACTCTTCTCAACACAAAGATAAGAGAATATAGGCCAGTGCCTTATCCATTGGGCAAAATATCAAGGAAAATGATGAATACAATGGTGTCTGAAATTGGTCTCTAGAAATAAATACAAATATATCCCAACTCTTTCCTGCTTATAAAATCCTTCACATAAACCCTAAGAACACATATCCCACTTTGAGAAATATTTTAATCTAACCCTAGGTTGGAACTCAAAGCATCAATACATTCACATAAACCTTATACTAAGATTTAAAGATTCAAAGAATAGAGCAAAGGAGAGAAATGATCTAAGGTTTGTATTAAGTATAACCTTTCACCATATGCATACAGTATCTAGAATAGTAAGCTTGCAAGATAAGAACATCAATCTATACTTCTTCTCTATTGTTTGATAAAATGATATCAAAAATTACAATCCTTGACTGAAAAGCTAGGGTTTCAAAAATTTCTATCTTTTTAACACCTAAACTCCAATCCCTCAGAATGATCATAAAAAATCCCTTTATACCAAGAGATGCAACAAGCAACCGATCATTCTAGGGCTACCAAAAATTAACCTAAAAGACTTTACAACAACCCTAAAGGGTTTACAATAACTATACCAATGAAACAGATGAGCTATTTTGTAATTAAGTCGACGTACTTTTTGTCTTCAATGCTATCATCTACTCCTTTTCAACAAATTTGATTTTATCATCTCACTGTCAAACTGCAATGAATGCCCTTCTGCAAAAATCAACACTAATATTCATTTGGCTCAGCATCATAGGAAGCAAAATTGGATTCTATCAGTAGTTTATGTCTTCTATATCCTTCCCCAACTGCAATCTGTACTGAGGAATTTAATTCATGGCAACCACTTCATTTTACAACTTTTTGTGTCAAAAACCCTAGCAAAACCCTGGAGGCAATTTGAATTCAAATAAAAAATAGTAACCAGCTCAACTTTAAAACGTGACCGTTGATCTATCTTATTCTCGACAGATCAGGCAGCTTGTAGAATCCTTCAACAGTCAACAAAACCTTTAAAAATCACTTTTCCACCTCATAAAACCTTTGAACCAATGAAAATATAGCACATCAGCAATGAATCAGCACATTGGACCCACTTCTTTATAAGCTTTAAAAAAAAATGGCTGTCGTAAGATCGCATAGCCTCAAGAAATTCTATGTGACAATACGACAACCATCAAATCCTCCATCTCTACATTCTTTAGAATCCCTTGGGCCCACTGATGTGTTTACACTTCTTTCTAGCTCAACCAATCACAACACAACACCTCAACAAAACCTGGCAAAAAAGGTCCCATGCTTCTCGGCTGACCTTAACCTTTATGTTATCCTATAAACATGTGACTGCAAGAAAAAATTAGTTGCTTAATGCCTTCCTTGACTATGGTTAAGTCAAATGATTCAGTGAATGACTGCATTCACTAAATCATGAAGTCCCTTCTTAACCTCAGGTCACTCCTTGCAAACTGGCAAATACATAAGAAAATAGAGGGCCCACTGACTATCTAGTGAATTAGCGACCAAAGACTTTTCACCAATTCGCTGAAGAATTTGAAACACTACCACTTTATCTAGAGATTCAACAAACACATATTCACTAAATCGCTAAAAGATTTAGAACCCTTCCATAATACTCCATGAATAAGTGAATACTACAAACATTTATCGGGACCGCTAAGGATTTAACCACTCCACCAAAACCTTAGACCAGAAACTGGGCCTGCCTACAAATCACCACATTTCATCATACTATTTGGTATCTCTACCCAGTCACCTCTGACATAGGACCCACTATAAGCTAGAAAATCAAATGGTCATCGTTATACCGCAACTTTAAATATCAAACATCTTCTTCCAACGGTATAATGATAACCGCATGATCAAACCGTTCTTTAATCACCAACACACTCTGCTACCAACTGGGCCTACCTGAAAACACATCTAACATTTTTCCATGTGGACCAATAAGAAATGGCCAACTGTGCACACTTGGCAGTGGACTCATCAAAATAAAAAATTACATGACAAAGTAGAATCAACGATTGTTGTAAAACCACAAGCTTCTGACATATTCTATCAGATCTTACGACAACTGTTGGATCAACCCTTTTATACTACTTTGATAGATCCCCTGACATAAAAAAAATCAACGGTCAGGCTTAAGTCCTCATAAGCCATGAAGATTCCATCAGAACACATGCCCACCATTGATGAAGAATCTTGCTCCTATTCTAACAAACCTCTGACACAGAAAAGAATCAACAGTTAGTCTTATAGCCTCATGTGTCAGAAATGATCCTTAAGATCATACGTGGGCTGTCGATGCTCTACTAATTTTAGAACCACTAAACCTCCAAAATTGCTAGCCCCACTAACAATAATTTGATTCATTAATATGTGGACCAATGAGAAAGTGCTGACTAAGCACACCTGGCATGTGGACCCATTACATCAAAAAGCTTTTGTCGTGAAAGAGAATCAATGGCCAGCGCAACTTCACAACCCTTTGACACATTGCATAAGATCTTACACCCATCATTGAATTGAGATGGTGTCACAAAGTCGGGACCAGTAAAGGATAAAGGTTGAAACTATATGAAAAATTAAAGGGCTTGACTTAGGAAAAATCACACCGATGGACTTTAGAAAAATATTAAATCTGGGTGCTGAAGATTTTAGGAAAATAAATCAAAGTCACCCGAAAACCACACGAATACATGACCAAAGAACAAGAAACCACCATGCCAATTCACCTGATGCTAAGACATAACTACCCAATAATAAGAGATTACGCGAACACTATGATCCTGTAATCGTTGAGAGGAAAAGCTAACCACCGGGGAACTTAGAGAATGCACGACTGACATGTTCGCGGAATCACCAAAAGTTAAAAAATGTCAGCCAAGGATTAAGTGACCAAGTGACTGACTAGGAAGAAAATCACATATGCATTATAAAGCTTTTAAGTGGCCCAAAAAGTAATGCTTAATTAGAACAGGGCTAGGGCACACTTAGGGTTTTTCCTGCAAACGGCTAGAATTTAAATTTTTGCCTAGGGTTTTGCAGGAAAATGGAGAAAAATAAATGTAGAGACCTAGAAAATATGATTCAACCATGGAATTCTTCACTTGTGCTAACACATCCCATTCATACTATAAGATATTTCTTGTAGCTTGTGATGAATTTCTTATGGGTATTGAGCTTCAAGAATTCCAATATGTTGAAATATTTTTAGAGCTAGATGTACCTGAATCAATTGGTTGGTCTGCATCCTTTAGGAATGAAGCACTAGAAAATGTTAAAGAATGGATGGATTCATTTGTAGATGCTAAATCTTGTGATGTTGGTGCTGATAATAATTCCTACAATGATTACTTTGCACAAGATATTGTGAGATATGAGATTTCGCCCCCCTTCTCAAATGGGGATGATGTTTGCAGCATTAGTAGTGAGACCAATGAGATGGAATGTGAATTTCAATGCTTACTAAGTAGTGAGAAAATTTTAGAACTCTTGGAAACTAAATTTCAGAGGTATACTCCTAAGTGTGTTTCTAGGATTCCATGCCCAGTAGATATAAGTTTTGATGAAGATAAAGCAAGTGATGGCATGATGTGTGAAATGTTTGTTGATGTCCTTTCTCCCATTTGTCATATGCAAGAAGATAGTATACATCAGTACAATGAATTTTATAGGGCTAAATTTGATGAGTATGATGATGTGTGTACTAATATGGATTTAATTTTTCAAGAGGATCATGTCAGTAGTTCTCGTTTACACCTTGATGCTGGAAAATGTGGTAAATTTGAAGGTGTTTTCTCATATTTGCAAATGACTAATGAGTCATTAAATAGCAATGCTTATTCCTTTTTAGAAGATAGTGATGTGATTTTTGATTAGCAAGATGTTTCCAATTTCATGCAATCAGATTTTTGTTTTGAGAGGTTCTACCTTAGTTCACAAAGTGAAGAGATAGAACTAGTTTATTCTTTATTGCAAACTAATGATCAGTATGCTAATGTTTCTAGCCATGGGGTTGAGTTGGAGTGTTTTCTTTTTCAGCATGGTAGTGTGAATGAAGGTTGTGATGTTTTAATGTCACAAAATGATCAGTATTCATGGTAGTTTGGTGACTTTGTGTTATTGGATGGTGGTGAGTATAGTGATCATTTTTTATATGGTATGCTAAAAGTGGGTCAGAATGTTTTTGATAGGTTGGATGTAGCATGTAACCTTAGTCTTCCTCTACTGTATGGAGATGAAAATCATTTGTTCACTAGGGGTAAAATTGATTAGAGTTTTGGGGCTTTGAGCCTTTTTGTATATGTTGTACATCATGTATAGTGGTGTGTTTCTTTCTTGTTCTTCTTGTTTTAGTTAGTAGGTTTTTGTCCAAGTGCTCTCTGCAGTTGTCTTTTTCCAGTAGGTGGTCTGCTCTCCCAAAAATTATGAATTTGTGCATGGGCACAAGTTACCCATCATCCCCAGACAGAGCCACTATTAGGCCATTTTCCTATCATAGCTAAAATCCTATGAAAATGGCATGTCCCTGCAAAATTTTGTGTAGTTGCTTGGCTCTGCCTGCAACTTGTTTCAATGTGCGAAGGAGATCCACAGTATTCCATGGTTTGTGCCCTTAGCCTTGGATAGTATTTCATGTCACCATGCTCTAGTCTAGATCACATCTCTTAATATGCAAAAAAATTGAGTGAATTTCCCTACCCCAGTTGTGACACAGTCTTGATCTACAAGCTAGATTTATGATGTTTCATGGCTTGTACTCTTATCATATGCTAGTTCATTATGTTTTTAAGGTCTAGTTAGGAGTGCATGTCCTAAAGTATTAAAACCAAGGAGATATTCAAGTTTCAAGGTCTGCTGGAAATTGATCCTTCATATTGGGTGGTGTCAAGATTGTCAAAGTATAAAAACCCTTGATGTTTTCGCATTCCTTTGTTATTCTTGTGTCAATGTGAATACCCTAGTTGTTTTTGGTCATTCATTTCTTCGCAACTAAGTCTCTGACATTAGGTTTTCTTATGTGCACTATTGCAATTGTGTGGGGCCCAGTTCTTCATGATGGCCAATCGCTTGATCTCTAGTTTCCTGGGCAATTAAGCTTTTCCTTCGATGATCCCATGATTGTGTGTTTGCGGGATCTATGGATTCTAGTGGTTAAGTGCTTTTCATTCCGTGACCCGACATTTTCTTTAGTCGCATGGTCACACAATCTTGGTGGTTAGCTCTTTAGCCATCAGCGATCTGGAAAGTGATTAAGGTTTCTTTTGGTGTTTTGGTCATTCGGTAGGGTATGGTTTGATTCAATCAATGGTTTTTGCATGATCCTAAGGAATATTCTTTCCCTTTGCGATCATGAAACCGCCATCCGATTGATGGCCCGACAGTGCGGTGGGTCTGTTGTCAGGCATTGCAAGTGTGCTCAATTTTTATTGGTTGATGAGGTGGTGACTTGGTAGATTGTCAGTGGGGCCATGAATTGTAGTTTGTTAGTGGGGCTCGATAGTTAGTTACCTTTTGATCCCGCGGTTGTTGCATGATCGCAAGGAATCTTTCTGACCTTTTCAATCATGCGATGACCATCCGATCTTCCTGCCATATGCTAGCGCTTTGGTGGGTCTGAGGTGCCAGTTATTGCAAAGGTGCTCATTTTTTATTGGTCACATTGTGACTGATGTGGAAGAGTTATTTTCAAGGGCCTGGTTGACCATTTTGATGATTTTTGAGAGCCACCTGATCTACTAGGAAGGAATGAGATTGACGATCATGTTTTAAACTGGTTGATTAACTGTTGTTGTTTGAGATTTAAATATTTTAAGGGTTTCTCAGTGATAGAAGGACTACAAATTAAATGTTTTGATGATTGTTCTATGTGATATGATTTTTCACCCACTGTTATAGTTTGGCCTGAGGTATGATTGACTATAGAAGATATATGTACCATAGTAGTGGGTGAAGTGGCTACTCAAGTTGTGTTGCAGTTGGAATGGCATTGAGAATACTTGATGGATTTCCACTCTTTTGTGTGCTATCCAGGAATAGTGCCATTACTAAAGATCATCTTTGGATTTGATCTACTCACAATTACTTGTTTTCCTTCCTTGTAGTAAATATTGATTAAATTCGGTTGGCAAGGTAGTTGAAACCCTAATTTTTTCCTAGCTATCTAAAGCTTGTTGCATCCTTCCAAGAGGATTCCAAGGTAGCTAGTGACTATATATTGTTGTTTGTTTTTGTAAAATGTGGTTGATGATCAATTTGGAAAATTGAACAAGGAGAGCTTAGGCTTTGGGTTTTATTTCCTTGGTATTTTTTCATTATGCAATGTATTGATTCTAATATTCTAATGAAAAGCACTTGAATCCTGGTCTTAGACTTATGTGTGTCTTCTTATTGTAATCCTGCATTCTTATATATTAATATCACAAAGTGAGTTAGTATATGGTATACAAAGTATATTATGGAATTGTCTTTGAGTTCTTGCCGAAGTCAGGATTAAATCCTTTAAGGTGATTTCAAAGAATTCATGGTTGAATGAGAATTTGATGTCTAGGTGTAAGATTTGAGAGGAATTATAGGCAAAACACTTATTCTAGATTTAGGTGGGTTGGAGTTGGGATACTAGTTGATATACATTGTTGATGACTCTGTGCCCTAGCGTAAAACACTGGTCTACTCCCCAGAAGTTATCCTTCATCATCAATCACAAACATAAATGATAAAATCTTTAAATTAGTTTGTAAAGGGCATGAATGTATAACATTTTGGAGACTCCTTTCAAGAAGTGAGTCAAGGGTACACTGGCCTGAGTATTAGGCTCAAAGTGTAGGAGGATCCTTGTTGATCCTTGTTAATTGGCCCTTTTCCTTATAGAGTTTGGAGTGGTGATAGAGTCAGTGACATTATTTTTTCAATCATAATGTAAATCTGAAAGTGGAAAGAAAATGAGCCAACAAAGCCAAAATAAGAGAAGGACACTCTAGCCTAGGTCCTAGGTGCTCCTGCACCATTCTCCCCTAAACAAAGTAATCAAGTCCCATTGATGGGGACTGAGTAATGGATAATTCCTAACCTCTACAACTCTAACTCTAGGACCCATTTATCCTTTGCATATGCCTTTCCATGCCACTTGACAAGGTATTCAAGATAATTTTTGTGCCTAGTCTTCTTGATGACCCAGGAGCTGAAGACCTTCTTAGCTTGGAGGCTTGGAGTAATAGGTAACAACATACTTTCCATACTTAGCTAGGACCCATCTTGTAACTTTACATAACAGATCTAGTACATAACAGATCCTTTACATACTATCCTTTATATCCTCATGTCCTTTACATACTTAGCTAGGATGGCACATGAGGATCTGTTATCTAGGATCTGTCATCTTGTACTAGATCTGTTATGTTGAAAACCGGTGAGATGCCCAAATTAGATGGCAAGTCTACCTTTTAGGAATTGAACCCATACTTAGCTAGGATGGCACATGAGCCAATCCTTTTCATCTATAGCTTGTGTGGAATCTTCTTCTTCAACCTAGCCTTATTGAGATGTACCATGTCAAGATCCCCCACTTCAAAATGAATCTCTCTTCTCCTTTCATATGCCTTGATCTTGGTCTTAGTGACATTATCTTGGAGAGATTTCTTGACTATATCATGGACTTCCTTCATGGATTGAGAAAAGTCCTCTGCATAACCACTTCTTATTTTTGTGTCTCCAAGTTCCCTTAATTCAAGGATGCCTCTTGGGTGTAGCCCATTAGCTATCTCAAATGGGCTCTTGTCAGTGGTTCTATTGATGGTATCATTGTAGGCATACTTTTCTTGTGTTATTACTTGATCCCATGATTGACCATACTCTTTAGTTAAGCTTCTTAGAAGATTACCCAAGATTATATTGACTACCTTAGTCTACCCATCCGTTTGGGGGTGGTATGTGGACCCAAAAGATAAATTAGTGCCAAGTTTATGCCATAAGGTTTTGCAAAAATGACTCATGAACTTAAAGCCTCTATCAGATACTATTCTTAGTGGTAATCCATAGATCCTTACCACTTCTCTAAAGAACAATTTGTCTATATGGAAAGCATCATGGGTAGTTTTACATGACACAAATTGATCCATCTTACTAAATCTATCTACTATTGGAAATTTGGCTAAAGTGAGTACATAGATGTTTTCATTATGGAAACATATGATCCACATTAAGAGTGTACAGGTTAGAGAGCAAGTATGGCAGATCACAATGCAAATTTGTCTAAGTGTGAGATAGTATTTTCACAGTGTACTAGGATATAGTTTTGGTTTGCAACATTGACTGGAGTAAGTTCAGTGCTTGTGAACTTGAACATAGATGCTATGATGGCTACTGATGACCAATCTCAGAGTGCAAGTCAGTACGAAATGTACAAAATTAGTTATGGTAATTTTACTGAAGACAGTGTTAAGCCGATGGGTCAGAATAAGAAGATAGAATTGGTAAAGAGTTAAGGGATTATTGTGTTTACCAAAATAATGACTTAACAATATAAATGGATGACATCCTAGATGTTTAGACTTAGATAAAAATATATGGAAGCCGACCATGTAAAGTTATTAGCCTTAATAACTTGTATATATATAATTGTAATTGTAAGAATAAAAGGTGTAATATGGTGATGATATGATATGATGCGAATGTAAGAGTAGCAAAGAAGACATTGATGCAAGTAGTATAAGGTTATGTACCTTAATCCATTTTTTAAATTAGTATACATTGTATATTACTTGTTTGGGTAGTGGGCTCATCTTGTAATTAGATTTTGTATCTACAACTCCTAACAGGGTTGAGGCTTCTAACAAGGCCTATAGTCCCTTAACCAGGACTGATACACTATACATATGTAATAGACTCCTAACAAGGTCAACATCCTTAACTACATACTTTTGATTAGTGAATCTTTGTGGGTACCATCCCCGCTAGGGTTTTCCCTTGGCCAGGGTTTCCTCGAGAACATATCATGTGTTATGAGTTATTTATTGTTATGCATATTGTTTAGTTTCTTATGTTATGCATGTATAAAGATAATATTTTATATCCATAATTGGGAAAAAGATAAAGTTTTTAGAATACTGATTCACCCCCCCCCCCCTCCTCTCAGTATTCCCTATTTCTAAAAATTGGCATCAGAGCTTAGTTACCTAGAAAAGAATCATTCAAGGAAAGCCTAGCAGCTTGAGTAAGATCTCTATGGATATGGATCAACTATTGAAGAATCTTGATGAAGCTCATGAGTAGATTGATATGCTTATTGATGAAAGAAATAACCTAAAAAGGAAATATGATGATGCAAAGAACCTTATTGAGAAATTGAAAAACAAGATAGAAGATCTGAGATCTGAAAAGGAATCCGAAATTTTTATTGAAGATTGTGATAGCAACATGGAAAAAGAAAATGAGATCCTTAAGCATGAATTGAAGATAGTAAATTTGAAGCTTAGTTTGAAAGATGGAAATAGCAAATATGAAGTAAATCTAAAATCTGAGAATGAAAGTCTAAAGACTGAAAATGAAGAACTGAAATCTAAACTTGAAAAAGTGACATCTAAATTTGAGAAAGTAAATGTACAGTATGTAGAACTTTAGAAGTACAATAAGATTGTGAAAGGTGAACTGACACAATCCAAACAAGAATTTGAAAGGCTATATTCAAATAGTGACAAGATCGATGCACAAGTTTCATTTGGGAAACCATCCTATGATAAGACTGGTCTTGGATTTAATATACTCAGAACAAATGATGAAAGCAAGAAACCAGATCTGAAGACATCTGAAAGCATAGATGAGAAGAAGCCTATTGAGATAAAAAAATATGAAGATACACCTAAAGAAGAAGAATCACCAAAGAAAGAGGAATCACCCAAAGGTATGCAAAGAGAATTCAAAGGTAGATGTTTTGCTTGTAATACTATTGGTCATATGAAAAGAGATTGCACAGGTAAACAGTTTAAACCTCTTAATGGTTATTGTTATAATTGTCATGGTTTTGGACATAGAGCTATTGAATGTAGAAGACCTAAAGTTATTGAGAATAATTATGGTAATAGAATGTTTAGGAATACTAACAATGCAGATAAGAAACCTACTAAAGACATGAATAGAAGAAATGAAGTAGTGTGTTATAGATGCAACAAAGTTGGACACATTGCTATAAATTGTAGGTCATAGATTAATCGGCAAGGATAGAGATATGGGAACAATGGAAATGTTTGTTAGATATGCAACAAGATTGGACATATAGTAAGGTTTTATAGAATGAACAATGGAACTTATCATCCGAACCCTAACCCTAGAAACAATGTGAGAAGGAATGAAGATACAAGTAACAGATAGAAAGATTTCTGTAGCAATATAGATGAAGTGAAGTATGTTAAAGGAATAGATTGAGAAGGCATAATAAACATGGAAGGTAATCAGATAGGTGAAGTATTAAGTGGTAAGAATGAATCCTTACCTGACCTATCTTTAAGCACTTAATTTATGTAAATTACAGTAGATTAAGAACTTAGATTTAGTGTAGAACTAGATTTATGATGAACTAAGTCTTGCATAGTTAATAGAAGGTATATTATGATGTACTAATGCTATGGTTAAGAGCACAAAATAAAATGTTATGTTTTACGAGATCGCGAGAAGTTTTAAGCTTTGCAGGTTATCAGAAACAACTTTTTTTAATGAAGCGGAAAAAGAATTGAATGCGATGTCAGACCTAAGAAAGATTCAAGTGATAAAAGGTTATGATTGAAGTTATTTGTCTATCAAAGTGAATTGAAGTGTTTGGAAGAGAAGAAAGTAGAGATTGGAAGTGTTTTGCAGAGATTTTGTGAAGGATTTAAGCGTCGAATCTTTGCAAACCCTAGAATCACAAATTTGAGGTATTTATCTTGACAAATCTTTGAATCAATATAAAGAATTGGAAGGAAACATGGATACATCTTTGATTCACAACATTAGAGACAAGAATAGGCCTAAATTGAAGAAAGATCTAGTAGAAGCTTTAGAAGTAGACCCTGAGTTTGCTTTATCATCTGTACCAGATGGAGTTTTGCATTTGGAAAATGTAAAGAGTTATCTTGGATGTAAATTGGAAACAGTAAATGATAGTGATTTTTTAAGTGACTATCAGAATATATATAACTAGGATATGTCATTGAAGCAAGGTTATGAACATTTGAAAAAAATGAAATTGTCACGTATGGTTTATAGTATGAATTCGATAATGAAGAGTGCACAAAGATCATTTTAAGTAGAATTCACAATGGGAAATTTTGGTTAGAAGACAGAGTGATTGACATCACAGCTGACCTAATTCATGAAGTCACCGGTTTATCCAAACTTGGTGCTATCCCTTTAAATGAGAAAAACATGAGGAAGATTGTCATTGACAAAACTAGATCATCCTATAATGGAAGAGGCATTGTTATCAACAAGATTAGACAACATGATGTAAGATATCTATGTAAGATTTTGACTACAAAGTTTTGTGCTAATTCCAGAGAAGATGACATGGTAGCTGGCATGGTTCACATTGCCTATTTGATCTATGTAGATAAAGTTTCTATTGATATGTGTGAGATTTTGAGAATTCAATTGTTTGAGAATTTGGAGAAGATTAAGAAGTCTAAATATGCACAATTTAGATTCTCATCTTTGATTACATATATGTTTTTCCACCTTTTGAGAAGATTTCCTTACACAATTGGAAATGATTGGAATGATGGACAGTCTATGATGGAAAGAATAAATTTTTTTTATAGAAATCATGTTATTGATAAAGTTAATGAGAGTGTTGTGTTAGTTTTGAACACATTTCAGAATTTGGTAACTAGCAGATCAAGGATTCCACAGTCACTTGTGGACAAATATAAGAATGATATTTGTTTCATGATTGACACTGACTTTACTTACATTGAAGCAGTAAAACCCAGAGTTGAATTCATAGACCCTCTTGGCTATGAGATTTCTGAGATTGAGACAAAAGAGTATGTTGGAAGATTGCTAAAAAGTAAAGTGGACACCCAATGCAATAGGTTTGGAACTTATGAAGAAAACTTTAATTTTGTTAAAGCTAAAATTGAAGAGAAATAGTCTAAGAAAAGAGTTGACAGTACCATAAAGAGAATGTTGAAAGACACAAGGATGACAAAAAGAGAATTTTTAGTAGCTAAATAGACAATAATAGTATTGAGAGATGTTGGACAAGGAGAAGTCTTCAGTATACCACCTTTATCCAGTGCAGTATAGAGAGAGCCTACACTAGTTAAAGTGAAAGTAGAAGAACTAGAAAAGGAACAAGTAACACTGAGCAAGAGAAAGAAAGAAATTTCTACTGGACCAAGAAAGAGACAGAAAACTCTAGTTCAACTAGTACCAAGAAAGTTTGCAAAAGTTAAAGATGATACTAAGAAGAAAGCTTGGAAACCAAAAGTTGAAAAGCTAAATGAGCAAATTATTGAGAATGGAGATTTTGCAAGAATGAATAAATATTATAATCTTTATGATTATACTGATAAAATTAATTTGGAGAATGCTATTGTGAAGCATATGATTTTGATAGATAAGAAATTTGACTCTATTCAAGGTCAAATACCTGATGAATTATTTACTAAACTTATTAATAGAAAACAAAGAGCATCTGAGGAAGATAAAACTATAAGAGAGAATCTTGTGAGAAAGCTTTGTGAAGTGAAAGATGATGATCATTCGAAGAAGATTTTGAAGCCCCTTGACACTCTTTTGAGGACTAAGAGGAGAACCATTCAGATCATGGTAGGATAGTATGAGCAAGTGAGAATAGAAACAAAGCAAGCAATAATTAAAGTAATGACATAAATTGTTGGAGAAACTTTAGTTGCAGCAGGACATGCAGTTGATGTTGAACAAGAGGATATTCCCTCTCTTTTAGCTATTAACATTGAAAATGATACAATGGACATTGAAGGTACTAAGGTGACCTTGGACACTGAATATAATGTATTTAATAATCTAGATAACATTGTTGACAATTCAACTCTTGATGAACCAGATAGGACTGAAGAAGCAGTGCAGACTGAATTGGTGAGTGATGAACCTAAAGAGATAGAAATTCATGCACCCACTCCTAAGGCTAAGAAGAAAGAAATTGGAACTTTGTTTGAAGACTTAGGTAAAGAAGTTGATGATGATGATCAGCTAGAGCTGATTAGTTCTTTGAATAAGATTATTGGAAAGAATAAGAAAGTAAAGAATCTAGAAGGAAGTCTAAAGGAATCGACAGAGAAGTTACAAAGTATTGTAACTACACATATTTTAGAAGCAGATCCTTTGGAGAGAGCCAAAAAGGTACTAAGTACTTTTGATGATGATTTTACCAACTTATCAGACATTGCTAAAGTAAGAGCTCAAGCAGCTTATGAAGCTAAAATGCTTTTAAGTATGAGTCAGAATATCAGAAATGATATTATTAGTCTTGATGTTTGTATTAAGAACTTGAGGAAACATTTGGAGATTGGAAAAGCTTTGTACATACAGTGTACAAAACCTAAGATTTTGACAGTAGCAGAGGAGCAAAAAATCAATGTGAAGGAAGCTGAGATTCAGAATGAATCTAATCTTCTTTCTGGACTCAATGTAAAAGTAAGTAATGTTGAGAAGAAAGTTAGGCAGTGTTATGATGAAATAAGATCATTGCAAGATGAAAAGAATAGGAAATTGAGAAGATTTGAACTTTTGAGAGAGCACACATCTATGAATTTGAGCATTATTGAGGAACAATTAGAAGAATGTCTTACTACTAAGATATCATTTCAAAAATTTAATTTTGAGAACCTTCAAGCTTGTCAGATAGCAGCTTATGGATTAAGCACACTTCTGAATGTGGCAAATTCTATTAGAAAGTCATGGGAGAAAGAGTTTGAAGCCATGCAAGTAAATTTTGTAGATTGTGTTGAAAGCCTACCGGCTTTGCAATAAGTAAATGGAGGTATAATCTTTTTTGGGTTACAATTTTGTAATCCTCCCTACTTTATTTTGTCATTGTTGTCAAAGTAGGAGTGATTGTAGTAGAGCATAAAATTGTTATGTATATGAGGATTGATACTCTTAGGGGGAGTATTGTATGAAGTTTTGTATCAGAAAGTATATTTTGAGGAGTTATAAGGATAGTATACATATTCTATACTATGGCCAGAATTTTGTTATACATTTTGAGATTTTGACTTGTACACTTAGCCAATTTTCTCATATGTTTCCACCAATGACAAAGGGGGAGATTGTTGGAAATTTTGCTGAAGTGAGTACATAGATGTTGTCATTATGGAAACATATGATACACATTAAGAGCACATAGGTTAGAGAGCAAGTATGGTAGATCACAATGCAAATTTGTCTAAGTGTGAGATAATGTTTTCAGAGTGTACCAGGATACAATTTTGGTTTGCAACGTTGGCTGGAGCAAGTTTAGTGCTTATGCAGTTGAACATAGATACTATGATGGCTAATAATGACCCATCTCAAAGTGAAAGTTAGTACAAAATGTATGGAATTAGTTATGGTTGTTTTATCGAAGACAGTGTTAAGCTGACAGGTCAGAATAAGAAGACAGAATTGGTAAAGAGTTAAGGGATTATTTTTTTTACCAAAATAATGACTTAACAATATGAAGGGATGACATCCTAGATGTTTACCCTTAGATAAAAATATATGGAAGCCGACCATGTAAAGTTATTAGCCTTAATAACTTGTCTATATGTAATTGTAATTGGAAGAATAAAAGGTGTAATATGGTGATGATATGATATGATGTGAATGTAACAGTAGAAAAGAAGACATTGATGCAAGTAGTATAAGGTTATGTACCTTAATCCATTTTTGTAATCAGTATACATTGTATATTACTTGTTTGGGCAGTGGGCTCATCTTGTAATCAGATTTTGTATCTACAACTCCTAACAGGGTTGAGGCTTCAAACAAGGCCTATAGTCCCTTAACCAGGACTGATACACTATACATATGTAATAGACTCCTAATAGGGTCAACATCCTTAACTAGATACTTTTGATTAGTGAATCTTTGTGGGTACCATCCCCACCAGGGTTTTCCTTGGCTAGGGTTTCCTCGAGAACATATCATGTGTTATGAGTTATTTATTATTATGCATATTATTTAGTTTCTTATGTTATGCATGTATAAAGATAATCTGTTATATCCATAATTGGGAAAAAGATAAAGTTTTTAGAATACTGATTCACCCCCCCTCTCAATATTCCCTATTTCTAACATCTACAATTACATAGATTCTATCAAGTCCCTTCTTGGTCTTAGGAAACCCTACCACAAAGTCCTTGTTGAGGCATTCCCAAGGTCCATTGGGGATTGGAAGGGGTTGATATAACCTTGCATTAGATGATGGGCCCTTGGCATTTTGACAAACTATGAAAACTTCCACATATTTTTTTATGTCCTAATTCATCCTAGGCCAATAATAAAATCTTTTTACCAACTCTACTATTTTATGGACTCCAAAATGTCCACCCAATAAGCCATTATGTTTTCAATGAATGAGGTTATCCCTCATGGAGCCTCTAGGAAGACATAGTTTCCCTCCCCTAAATAAGAGACCTTCTAGGATGAGGTAATCATCATATTCACTATGAAAAGGGTTTTGAAAGTCTTTTCATACCTTATAAATTATCGAAAAGTCTTCATCCTCTGGATAAAAATCTTTGAAATTATTTGTGCCTATGCTTCTTAGCTGAACATCTTGGACTATCAAGAGTCTCTGGCTTAAGGCATCAGCGACTTTATTTTTTTGACCCTTATTTTCATTTATGGTGAAGGTATAGGCCTAAATGTACTCAACCCACTTCATGTTCTTGTGACTCAACTTGTCTTGGAAGTTAAGAAAACTTAGAGCTTGGTTGTCAGTATAGACCACAAAATCCTTAGGAAGGAGGTAATGCCTCCCCTTCCGTAAGGCTTGGAAAAAATAATACATCTCCAAATCATAAAATAAGTACTTCTTTTTATCCTCACTCAACTTTTCAAAATGGAAGGCCATTGGTTGGTTTGAAATCCTTTTGTTCAAGGTTTCAAAACCTTTTTCATATTTCTCACTCCATTGGAATTTATCCTTCATAGCTCCTTTGATGGTGTCTAGAATCGATGCACAAATTTCACTAAAATACCTGATAAACTTCCTATAGAATTGGGCCAATCCATGGAAGCTCCTCACTTTTGTAGTAGATTTGAGAGTATGCCACTTTAAAATTGCTTCCACCTTTCTCGTGTCCATTTTGAAGTTACCTTTTGAAATCACAAAGCCTAGGTACACCCTGATCAAGGAGTTCTTGAATTTGCTTGGCTATTTCCTCATTTTATTGAGGTGTCATTTTATATGCAACTTTATTAGGTAGGGAGGCTCCTATGCTAAAGTCAATTTGGTGGGTTATGGATCTTTTAGGAGGTAAGGTAGTTGGATTTCCATCACTCACTATGTCCTTGTATTTCTCAAGTAACCCTTGAACTTCTTTAGGTATTTCTTTCTTCTTGATTCCTTCTTCCTCTTTAGGCTTCAACACCAAGCCATAACCCACTCCTTCACCTTCCTCCAAGGTGTTTAAGAATTCTTTCTCCCCTACCAACAACACATTTGGACCCATTGATTTGACATCTCCATCTTCTAGAAGGGACTGAATATTAAAGGTGATTCCATCTTTTTTAAGTGAATAGGAGTTCTTGGCTCCATCATGCATTTCTTGCCTATCAAATTGTCATGGTCTCCCTAGTAGGATATGGAAAGCCTCCATTGGTAAAACATCACATAGTACTCTATCCTTGTACCTTCCAATGGTGAACTCTACCCAAGATTTTTTTAGGAATGAATGCTTAATATATCCTATGGGAATATTGGCAACCATTCTATAGTAGTTGTTGTTTCATTCATGACTATGATTGTCATTGATGTCAACACAGTGATCTACTAGACATTAGAAGAGGAGCAGACAATGTTTTCATTAGCGCACATGGGATATTGTAGATCAAGCTATGTGATGTTGAGAATTTACTCTTTGATATGTTATATGTTCATGGTTAAGAGTGTAGATAGTAATTGATTTATTCATGGAAGTTATGAGCATTTTGGTGGAAGCAATATTTAGGCAGTGTTCCTAAGTAGCGGTTTGTGGAAATCGGATGATATCTCCTAATCAGGATGGAATCTGGCTTTGCATAGTTAAATAATAGTTTAAGACATTTTGATAGTGATGTGGATGATAGTGAAAACTTTGAGGTCACACAAGTGAAGAATTATTCTAATTTGAAGCTGAAAGTTTTGTGTAATTTTGATGTAACGTGTGGAAAATTTTATTTTGTAATTGGATGCTGACTCATTTTTAATTACTTGAGTGTGGTATAAAGGAAGGAATATTTTTCCTTACTGGTATGTGGATATGAATGTATTGATTAAGTGAATGAAGTTGTGAAACTGAATTTGTGAAGGAAGACATGCAAGGTATAGAGATTTGAAATTGAGACTTGGTGTAGCAGTGAGTGCGGTTTGGCACAATTAGAGAAGAGGTAACATATTGTTGAGATTAGTAATGATTTGATATTATTCTATTGAATAATCTAGAGATCAATTGGACAGTGTGTTCAGTGATCTTTCCATTGAAGTTGTTTGGGTAGTGGGTCCTTCTATCTTCCATAACTCCTAACAGAGTTAGAATCTTCTAGCGGGAATTCAAAATCTCCTAACAGGGATTCATATGTGCTGAATGTATTTCACAAGGAATATTAATATTATTGCATCTTTTTTGGGCATCATTCCCACTGGGGTTTACTCTTTGATCAAGAGGTTCCCTAGTCAACATATCTTGTGTCATTGTGTTATTGTGTATGAATATCTTTCTATGGTTGATAATTATATTGCTTACATGGTTAAAATTTATTGAAGTTGATAAAATTTATAATTCTTAGATAATTGATTCACCCCCCCCCCCTCTTAGTTATCTTGGTGGACTTTGCTTTCTAAGAATTGGTATTAGAGCGGCAGGTCCTTGAAAGAAAAGTTTAATAGCTTAAGACGATCCATGGTGAATTTTAGGAAAGAAAGCCCTAAGTTTGATGGAGTGAATTTTGACAACTAGAAAGAAAAGATGAAGACACATCTACTATGTTTAGGACTAGGTTATTGGTTGAATACAAAGAATGAGAAGACTATCATTGATGAGGATAATCTTAAAACATGTTCTAATGATGAGAGAGATCTATTCATGTGTAACGCACTTACCAGAGAAGCACTTTTGATAGCCCTTCTGGAGAATGAGTATAGTGAGGTAAAATATTTGAAAACATCTCATGAAATTTGGAAAACTTTACACTCTACTTTTGAAGGTGATGAACATGCAAAGAAAGTTATATTACATAATTTGATATGTCCATTTAAAGATATAAGAATGATGGAAGATGAATCTGTTAGAAGCTATATTGGTATAATGTCAGAAATTGGTGCAGGCATAAAATATTGTGGAGGAACAAAGATAGAAAATGAAGTTATATGGAAAATTATGAGGACATTGATTCCTATGTTTAAGTAGACAACATAGATGATTGAACAAGTTATACCTTGTACTTCAAACTTTACAAGAGAGACTCTTCTTGGAAGATTGGAAGTAGCAGAAATGAACTTGAGGTTATCAGGAGATTTTCCTAGAATGGAGACAACATTTAGTGCACTTAGTGTTCACCCTACTTTATCAAGAAGCATCAGTGTGAGCGGAGATTATGCTGGCAACAACAGATCTATAAATGAAGAAGACAAGAAGAATGAAGAAGGTATTGCCTTACTTGTGAAGAGAGAACCAGATGGTAAGAAAATTTTTAAATGTTGGACTTGTTAAGAATATGGTCATTTTGCATCTAAATGTCCTAAGAGAGTTAAAAAGTACAGAAACAATTTCAAGCCTAGAAGATCTAAGGAATGTTATTATGTTAATGATGAAGATCTTGAAGCTAGTATGGAGAGAACTTTAAGTGAAAGTGATACTAAGAATAATGATGACATAGGATTTGTAGCAATTAAAAAAAAAATTCTCCAAATAGATGTTCAGGAAGAAAAAGCCCTAGTTTCCCAAATTGAAAAGAAAGCTGATTGGATTATAGATAGTGGTTGTTCACATCATATGACTAGAGACATGAAAAATTTCATAAATTTTAACAATTATGATGGAGGAGTTGTTAGAGTTGGAAACACTGCACCTTTTTTGATTAAAGGTATAGGATCTATTACTCTTGATGGAAAAACTAATATTGATGATGTCTACTTTGTGGATGGTTTGAAACATAATCTTTTGAGTGTTGGACAATTAGTTGATAAGGGATATCAAGTTTGGTTTACTGAGAAAACTTGTGTGATAAAAGATAGAGATGAAAATTTGATTGGAACTGGATCTAGAACTAGAGGTAATGCATTTCAGTTAAATCCTACTGAGATGACATGTTTGATTACTAAGATTGTTGATAGTTGGTTATGCCACAGAAGATTTTTTCATATAAATTTTGATAACATTGTGAAAATAAGTACTACACTTGCAGTAAGAGATTTTCCTAAAATTATGAAGCCTACTAACATGATTTGCAAGGAATGTGTGATGGCGAAACAATAGAGAAGTTCATTTCCTAGTAAGAAGTTTACATCTACAGAGAAGTTGGAGATTGTTCATACAGATTTGAGTGGTCCTACAAGGACTAGAGGATTCTATGGAGAAAGGTATTCTATAATTCTTGTTGATGATTTTACAAGAATGATGTGGATTGCATTTCTTGAAGAAAAATCTGAAGCATTTGATAAGTTTAAGATCATTAAGAATAAAGTTGAGAATGAATCTAGAATGAAAATTAAATGTTTGAGATTTGATAGATGTGGAGAATTTACTCTAGAGAGTTTATGATGTATGTCAAGTTGGTGAGCTCCCAAGATTCTTCCAAGAATCTTCTAAACACTCTCAGTATCTCCCAAATGTACCTTCAACCAGATACAATTCCAAGACCCAACCTACTCAAGTAGGCCTATCAAAGGTCATAACCTTACTCTTCTTTAACACTCACCTTCACAAGACTCACACCATTTAAGTCCTCAATCAAAATACATTGTTTCCACACCAACTAAGAGTTTTTGTCTTAAAAGATAGTGACTTTGTATCTCTTGACTCCATACTTGGGACAGTCACTTAAAGAATTCCCCTTGAACAATTAGGGATATTTCTCTCATTAAATATACTCCCTAAAATCCTTCTAGACCCTTTCCATACACATTCCCATCCACTAGATCCATTTAACAAAACTCTGAAAATAAATCCCCAAGAATATACATTCTTGCTATCTCCTGAATAGACCTGTACTCAGAGAGGTATAACTTTTGAAAAGGACAAAATATCCTCAATCACTCTAAAAAGGATAGGCATAACTAGTTTCTCAAAGACATACTTAAATGTTAAAAAGATCCAATGGTGCATAGGGAGATATGGCCCCCACACTGAGAGTCTATTTTCTGAGACAATATTAATTTCTATTGGTGCATTTTCAATACACAAACTCATTGTTCAAGGATTCAATCCATCCTACCATTCCACAACCTACAATAAACATTCTCAATACATATTTAATACATAACAAGAGTCTCTTCCTTAAACCTAGTGGTGGGAAAGTATGTTTACAATTAGTTTAATCATGGTGAGAGCAAGAAATTCAAACATGAATACTCACTGTTACTATATAGAATTTCATAACACAACATAAAAGACTTAAATATTGACTTATTGCAATATAAAAACAATGGAAACCGTACTCTTCCACCATGCACAAGAAATGTTACAGAAGGTATCTACAAAATACCAATCATATATTTGTTAATAATGAATGCTAAAGTGTTTGGCAGCCATTCTGTAGTAGTTTTTGTTGCATTCATGACTATGATTGTCATTGATGTCAACATAGTGATATTCTGGAGACTCGCAGAGAAGCAGACAGTGTTTTGATTAGCGTACATGAGATATTGTAGTTGGAGCTATGAAACATTGACGATATACTCTTTGATATATCATATATCTATGGTTAAGAGCGTAGATGGTAATTCATTTATTCATGGAAGTTATGAGCATTTTGGTGGAAGCAGTGTTCAGGCAGTTTTCCTGAGTAGCGGTTTGTGGAAATCAGATGATATATCCTAATCAGGATGGAATCTAGTTTTTTGCAGTTAAAAGGAAGTTGGAGACACATTGATAGTGATGTGGATGATAGTGCACACTTTGAGGTCACACGAGTGAAGATTTATTGTATTTGGAAGCCGACAGTTTTGTGTAATCTTGATGTAGCATGTGGAAACTTTTATTTTGTAATTGTGTGCCAAATCATTTGTAATTATTTGAGTGTGGTATAAAGGAAGGAATGTGTTTCCTTGTTTTAGTATGTAATATGTAATGGGAAAGTGTATGAATTTTTGAAAGTGAAATTGTGAAGGAAGACATGTGAAGTACTGAGATCTGGTATTGAGATCTAAAGGAGTTGGTGTGGTTTGGCACAGTCAGAGAAGGAGTATTGAATTGTTGAGGTCAGTAATCTTTTGGTATTATTATGTTGAGTAATAAAAAGATCATTTGGATAGTGAGTTCAGTGATCTTACCCTGAAGCTATTTGGGCAGTGGGTCCTTCTGTCTTCTATAACTCTTAATAGGGTTAGAATCTTTTAACAGGGATTCAAAATCTCCAAACAGGGATTCATATGTACTGAATGTATTTCATAAGACTCCTAATAAAGTCCATCCTTTCACAAGGAATATTCATATTAGTGCATCTTTTATGGGCATCATTCCCATCGAGGTTTAATCTTTGATCAAGAGGTTCCCTAGTCAACATATCTTGTGGTATTGTGTCATTATGTATGAATATCTTTCTATGATTGGTAATTATATTGCTTACATGGTTAAATGTTGTTGAAGTTGATAAAAGTTATAATTATTAGATAACAGATTCACCCCCCCCCCCTCTTATTTATCTTGGTGGAATTTACTTTCTAACAATTGGTATCAGAGCACCAAGTCCTTGAAAGGAAAGTTTAACAGCTTAAGGTGATCCATGGCGAAGTTCAAGAAAGAAAGCCCTAAGTTTGATGGAGTAAATTTTGACAGTTGGAAAGAGAAGATGAGGACACATCTACTATGTTTAGGACCAAGTTATTGGTTGATCACAAAGAATGATAAGACTATCATTGAAGAAGATAATCCTGAGACATGTTCTAATGATGAGAGGGATTTATTCATGTGTAACATACTTGCAAGAGAAGCACTTTTGACAACACTTCTGGAGAATGAATATAGTCAGGTAAAATGTTTAACAAAATCTCATTAAATTTCGAAAGCTTTACACTCTACTTATGAAGGTGATGAACATGCAAAAAGAATTAGATTACATAATTGGATATGTGCATTTGAAGATATAAGAATGATGGAAGATGAATCTGTTAGAAGCTATATTGGTAGAATGTCAGAAATTGTTGTAGGGATAAAATCTTGTGGAGGAACAAACATAGAGAATGCAGTCGTATGGAAAATTCTGAGGACATTGACTCCTACATTTAAGTAGACAACACAAATGATTGAACAAGTGATACCTTATACTTCAAACTTTACAAGAGAGACTCTTCTTGGAAGATTGGAAGTAGCAAAAATGAACCTGAGATTATCAAGAGACCTACCTAGAATTGAGATAGCATTCAGTGCTCTTAGTGTTCACCCTACTTTGTCAAGAAGCATCAGTGTGAGTGGAGATTATGCTGGAAGTAGTAGATCTATAAATGAAGAAGACAAGAAGATTGAATAAGGTATTACCTTTCTTGTGAAAAGAGAACCAAATGGTAAGAAAATTTTTAAATGTCGGACTTGTCAAGAATATGGTCATTTTGTATCTAAATGTCCTAACAGAGTTAAAAAGTATAGAAGCAATTTCAAGCTTGGAAGATCTAAAGAATGTTATTATGATAGAGATGAAGATCTTGAAGCTAGTATAGAAATAAATTTAAGTGAAAGTGATACTGAGAATAATGATGACACAGGATTTGTAGCAATTAAAGAAGAAAATCCCGAATCTGATGTTAAGGAAGAAAAAGCCTTAGTTTCCCAAGTTGAAAAGAAAGTTGATTGGATTATAGATAGTGGTTGTTCACATCATATGACTGGAGACATGAAAAAGTTCATTAAGTTGAATGAATATGAACTTAGAGTTGTTAGAGTTGGTCACAGTGCACCTTGTTTGATTAAAGGTATATGATCTATTACTCTTGATGGAAAGACTAATACTGATGATGTTTACTTTGCGAATGGATTGAAACATAATCTTTTGAGTGTTGGATAGTTAGTTGATAAGGGATATCAAGTTTGGTTTACTGAGAAAAATTGTGTGATAAAGGATAAAGATGGAAATGTGATTGGAACTGGATCTAGAACCAGAGGTAATGTATTTCAGTTGAATCCTACTAAGATGACATGTTTGATTGCTAAGATTGATGACAGCTGGTTATGGCATAGAAGGTTTTGTCATATAAACTTTGATAATATTATGAAAGTGATTACTACACTTGTCGTAAGGGATATGCCTAAGATTATGAAGTCTACTAACATGATTTGCAAAGAATGTGTGATGGCTAAGCAGAAGAGAAGTTAATTTCCTAGTAAGAAGTTCACATCGACAGAGAAGTTGGAGATTGTTCATACAGACTTGAGTGGTCCTACCAGGACTAGAGGATTCTATGGAGAAAGGTATTTTATGATTCTTGTTGATGATTTTATAAGAATGATGTGGATTGCATTTCTTAAACAAAAATCTGAAGCATTTGATAAGTTTAAGATCATTAAGAATAAAGTTGAGAATGAATCTAGAATGAAGATTAAATGTTTGAGATCTGATAGAGGTGGAGAATTTACTTCTAGAAAGTTTAACACTTTTTGTGAAGTGAATGGTATTAAGAGATAGTTTTCAGCCCCTATAACACCTGAACAAAATGGTATTGTAGAAAGAAGAAATAGATCAGTGACTGAAGCAACAAGAGATATGATATTTGAGAATGATTTGGCAAATACATTTTGGAGAGAAGTAGTGAATACAATAGTATATACAATGAACATAGTACAAATCAGAGTAGACACAGATACGACACCTTATGAATTATGGTTTGGACATGCACCCTCGGTTAAGTATTTTAGAATTTTTGGAAGCAAATGTTATATAAAGAGAGATGATGATATTGGAAAGTTTGATCCTAGAAGTGATGAAAGAATTTTTCTTGGATATTCTTTGAAGAGAAAAGCATATAGATGTTACAATAAGAGAACTAAAACTATTGTTAAAAGCACAAATGTTAAAGTTGACGAGAAGTTCAATATTCTAGAAAGAATGCTTGATTATGAATCTAATGAAGAAGCTCATCCTACGCCTAACACTGAAACTACTAAGTTATTCTATGAAACTGATAGTGAATTGTTGAATGAGAGTCATGCTGAAGAAACCAAAGAGTAATGTAGAGAAGAATCTATAGTTGAAGCAAGATCTGGGACTATGACACCGAACATGTATTTGTCAAGACATCATCCAGGTTAACAAGTTATTGGTACATTTATGTTTGATTTCTCAAATTGAACCTAAATCTACTAGTGAAGCTTGTGAAGATGAACATTGGATTAATGCTATAAAAGAAGAACTAGATCAAATTATGAGAAGTTCAATATTCTAGAAAGAATGCTTGATTATGAATCTAATGAAGAAGCTCATCCTACGCCTAACACTGAAACTACTAAGTTATTCTATGAAACTGATAGTGAATTGTTGAATGAGAGTCATGATGAAGAAACCAAAAGTAATGTAGAGAAGAATCTATAGTTGAAGCAAGATCTGGGACTATGACACCGAACATGTATTTGTCAAGACATCATCTAGGTTAACAAGTTATTGGAAGATTGGATAGAGGAGTTCTGACTCAGAATAAGGTACATTTATGTTTGATTTCTCAAATTGAACCTAAATCTACTAGTGAAGCTTGTGAAGATGAACATTGGATTAATGCTATAAAAGAAGAACTAGATCAAATTGAAAAGAACAATACATGGGAATTGGTTCCTAGACCTAAAGACAAGAATGTGATTGGAACTAAATGGGTATTCAGAAACAAGATGAATGAACAAGAAGAAGTAGTAAGAAACAAAGAAGGATTGGTATGTAAGGGATACTCATAGCAAGAAGGAATTGACTATGAAGAAAATTTTTCACTAGTTGCAAGAATTGAAGTAGTAAGAATGTTTTTGGCATATGCAACTTACAATAAATTCAAAGTCTATCAGATGGATGTGAAGTCCACATTTCTAAATGGAGAATTGGAAGAAGAAGTCTACATTGACCAACCTAAAGGTTTTCCTTTGACTCAAGAAGGAGACATGGTATGTAAATTAAAGAAAGCATTATATGGACTAAAGCAAGCACCTAGAACTTGGTATGAAGGACTGGATAAGTATTTGTTAAAATTGGGATTTACTAAAGGAATAGCTAATAGCAATCTTTACAAAAAAGAAATTGAAAATGGTTTATTAGTTATAGTTATCTTTGTTGATGACATTATTTTTGGAGGAGAAGATGAAGCTAGTGACAAATTTGCTGATGAAATGAAGAAAGAATTTGAAATGAGTATGATTGGTGAAATGAAATACTTTTTGGGATTACAGATAACACAAAACAATGATGGTATCTTTGTAAGTCAGACAAAGTACCTGAATGACTTATTGAAAAGATTTGGAATGGAGGACTGTAAACTAGTTGGAACACCTATGGTTACAGGATACAAACTATCTAGCAAAGATGAAACATCGACAGTTGAGCAGGAGAAATACAGATCCATGATTGGAGGATTGCAGTACTTGAGACACACAAGACTAGATATAGCACATTCAGTTGGAATGGTAGCAAGATTTCAAGTTGAGCCTAGAAAATCACATTATGCAGTAGTAAAGAGGATACTGAGATATTTAAGAGGCACAATGGACTATGGATTATGGTATAAAAATTATGATGATTTTACCCTATGTGCATATACAAATGCTGATTGGGGAGGCAGTGTTGATGATAAGAAAAGCACCAACGGTGGAGCCTTTTTTCTTGGAGGAAGATTAGTTTCTTGGCTGAACAAAAAGTAGAATTGTATTTCACAGAGCGCAACAAAAGTAGAGTATGTAGCAGCAGCAAAAAATTGTAACCAGATAATTTGGATGAAGCAAATGTTGAAGGATATTGGAATTAAGTTTCTTGAGCCTGTTGTCATACATTGTGACAACACTAGCATAGTTAGTATGTCTAAGAATCCTGTATTACAATCTAAGACAAAGCATATAGAGATCAAGTGTCATGTTGTAAGAGAGAAATTTGCTAAGAAAGAAGTTAGACTGGAGTACATAAGCACAAAGGAATAGATCAAAAACATATTTACAAAGCCTTTGCCTAAGCATACGTTTGAGTATATGAGAGGTATGTTTGGGGTTATGCCCCAACCTACTTTTGACTAATGATGTAGTTGGTTGAATCCATCCAGTGGTATATGAGTGCTATCTTTCTTCTAGATTGGATGTTGGTACTTCCTCTATGGGGGAGTATGTGTATCTGAGCTGAGTCATGAGGACTCTTGTGAATGTATTTCTGAATAGTGTCTTTTGACATTGATTTGTTGTTGACATAGTGATGAAATTTCTATCATTGATGTCAATGGGGGAGAAGTATCCATGGAAAAAAATATGAGACATTTGTTGGAGAAAACTGAATAGGAAAACGAAGCGAGATTTGATTGATGAAGAGGATTTGGAGTAGCAGTGTTGCAGTATTGGATTTTTGGAACATTGGATGTTTTTCATCTGTTGCCATCAATACCAATGGGGTAGATTGTTAGGAATGAATGCTAAAGTGTTTGCCAGCCATTATGTAGCAGTTGTTGTTGCATTCATGACTATGATTGTCATTGATGTCAACACAGTGATCTTCTGGAGACTCGTAGAGAAGCAGATAGTGTTTTGATTAGCACTCGTGGGATATTATAGTTGGAGCTATGAAAAATTAAGAATATACTCTTTGATATGTCATATATCTATGGTTAAGAGTGCAAATAGTAATTCATTTATTCATGGAAGTTATGAGCATTTTGGTGGAATCAGTATTCAGGTAGTGTTCCTGAGTAGCGGTTTGTGGAAATCAGATGATATCTCCTAATCAGGATTGAATTTGGTTTTGTGTAGTTAAAGGGAAGTTGGAGACACATTGATAGTGACATGGATGATAGTGCAAACTTCAAGGTCACACGAGTGAAGATTTACTATATTTGGAAGTCGACAGTTTTGTGTAATTTTGATGTAGCATGTGGAAACTTTTATTTTGTAATTGTGTGCTAACTCATTTGTAATTATTTGAGTGTGGTATAAAGGAAGGAATTTTTTAACTTTTTTTAGTATGTAATATGTAATGAGAAAGTGTGTGAAGTTGTGAAAGCAAAATTGTGAAGGAAGACATGCGAAGTACTGAGATCTAGTATTGAGATCTGAAGGAGTTGATGCAGTTTAGCATAGTCAGAGAAAAAGTATTGAATTGTTGAGGTCAATAATATTTTGGTATTATTCCATTAAGTAATACAAAGTTCAATTGGATAGTGAGTTCAGTGATCTTACCCTGAAGCTATTTGGGCAGTGGGTCCTTCTGTCTTCTATAACTCTTAACAAGGTTAGAATCTTTTAATAGGGATTCAAAATCTCCTAATAGGGATTCATATGTACTGAATGTATTTCATAAGACTCCTAATAGATTCCATCCTTTCATAAGGAATATTCATATTAGTGCATCTTTTGTGGGCATCATTCCCACCGGGGTTTACTCTTTGATCAAGAGGTTCCCTAGTCAACATATCTTGTGTTATTGTGTCATTATGTATGAATATCTTTCTATGGTTGGTAATTATATTTCTTACATGGTTAAATTCTATTGAAGTTGATAAAAGTTATAATTATCAGATAACTAATTCACCCCCCCCCCCCCTCTTAGTTATCTTGGTGGACTTTACTTTCTAACAATATTAAATTTTGCTACAAATAAAAAAAAACAAAAAAATAGTATAGTCCATACACCACCAAATGCCCTCAAAGCATTCTCTTTTTCTTCTTGAGAGTTACATCCAAAATCACCCTCATTTACTCTTACTACCAAAATATCTTAACTACCCAAAACTGACTCCCAAACAGTTCCAAAACTATCCTATAAATCAGCAACTAAGATATGCATAAAATGTTGACAAATTGACAAGTTATCATTTCGATAACTAGACCCAAATGACCCTTAATATATTTTCCAATGGTATTTTAATGATTTTTAACCACTACGAAAAATAATAATCCTCTTCCCATTAAATTATGACCCTTGTAGATTTATTTGTGTTAACATGACAATATTGACAATAACTTAGCTTATAGGCACTAATGATCCAAATTACAAACATAGAGACCTTGTAGGTCCTTTTATTCCTAAGGGTTTTCATGGACTACAGACCAATTAGGTGATCTATTTTTCTTCATGATTTTATCTACATCAAGTGTCCATATTGATGCCAATGGTATCATTTCATGGTAGAGAATTAGGACCCTCTCCCTTGTCCTCCTGACCTTCCTCTAAAGTTAGCATTCGATCCTCTACCTCTGCTATTGTAGCCTCCTCTATTGCTAGAGACTTCTCCTTGTTGCTCAATGAGTTTGGAATTACCTTGGGATCTTGAATCTGAGGTTCTTCCTATTGGAAAGTTGAATATACTAAGGTATATGACTAAATATAGTGTTTTCATTATGGAAATAAATTCATATAGCAGTCTGGAGTAAGTCCACCTGATGTAAAGATTAGAATTTGGTTAAGTGTTGAAGACTAGACAGTTTATATAGTTCATGTAGCTTAGACCATTAGCACACATGTGTATGGATGAATTATGGTATGTGGCCTAGAATTTAAGTTCGTTATACTATACTTATTCTTAGTCTATGAGCGCATAAGTACATATGTAAAGATGTGAAAGTTACAATCAGTTGAACCTGCACAGCTAGTATGTGCTAGTAGAGAACAAAGCATGGAGCTGATAGTTAGTATTTTGGTTTGCGATTGTAATGTAATATTGTAAAGGCTATGCAACCATTGTATTTAGGTTTCTGACATGTTTATATGTATAATTTTAAGCACACTTAACCCAATTCATTTGGAAGCATTGTTTGTAATTAGTTATAGGGCTGACCTAATTATGTATTTTGTATGAGCACATAAACATAAGGTGTGCCCATTGTATTCGATATGGAAGTTGATAGAGAGTAATCATAAGTAGAGAAGAAGTGTGCAAAGACACTAGAAGATGTATTAGAGCTTTTCTAGAGTTCAAAGCATCAACACATAAAAGGAATTGATCTGACAAGCAGTGTCATAGTGATAGTTCATCCTGCAGATAGTGTGTATCTAAGATCAGAAGGTTGTAGCCTTCACCACTTGAGCAGTGAGCTCTTGGATAGTGCATCTTCTCCCCTAATAGGGATGATTGTAAAAGACTCCTAATAGGGTCTGACCCTTAACAAGGACTACTGTACTTAAAGCATTGTAAAGCTACTCCTAAGAGGGTAAAGGATCTTCTAACAAGGATCACAAAACACTAGTGCAGAATATTAGTGGGTATCAATTCCCACCAGAGTTTTACCTATTTGGGTTTCCCTGTAATAATATTGGTGTCATGTGTTGATTTCATGTTTCATGCTTATTTGAATGTTTATTTCAATACTTAAGCATTTAAGTTCAGCATAAAGATTAAAGTGAAAAGTTAAAATACAGTGAACACTGATTCACCCCCCCTCTCAGTATTCTCATTCCTAACAATTGGTATCAGAGCTCTGGTCCTCAACAAAGAATTTTAACCACTTGAGGAGATCATGGACAAAGTAGAAATGAAACATCTAAAGAAAAATTTTGAAGCCACTTTTGAAGACCTAGACAATTCAGAAAGAGAAATTGAAGAACTAAAAGAAAAATTCAGTGATGCTCAATTAGTTATCAAAAAACTAAGAAAGGATTTGAAAGGATGCTCTAACAGTGATCTTGAAGAAAAGGTCAAAAAGTTGAGTGAAGAAAATGCATCCTTATTAAATTAGCTTGAAGAATTTGACAACAAACTAATGAACAATCAAGATGTCTATAATGAACAAGTCAAGGAGAATCTTCAACTCAATGAAGAACTAAGGGAAGCTAACTTGGAAGTCTTGGAGCTAAGGAATATCAAAGAAAGCTTGGAATCTAAATTAAAAAAGGCAAAGGATCATATTGACAAGTTACACACCAGTGCTAATTTGATAGAATCTCATTTGTACGCAAGAAGAGCCAAAGGAAACACTAGCTTTATTGGATACAATGAAGCACAAAATCAAATTGACAATATGCGAGCAAGAGGATTCACAAAAGGACTATACTTATGCTAAGGAGACTAAAGATCAAACCAAAGATAATGGTGGACCACCTAAGAATGAGTGCAAGCAAGTAGAACACACTTGTTTTGCATGTAACAAGCATGGACACATTGCAAGGAACTGTACACAGATAAGACCTTTTATTGGCTATTGTTATTCATGCAACAAGTTTGGTCATAGAGCTATGAATTGAAAGACTAGCAAGAAGAATAGGATTCAACAAGATCAAAGAAATCAGAATCAGACAAATGTAAGTTCTCAAAATGTTACATACCAGATATGTAACTATAATGGTCACACAACAAAATAGTGTAGAATGGTGACTCATGTCAATGCGTTGAGGAATATAAGACCTCCAGTCATTTTTCATTCTTGTAACAAGGCTAGACATATCTCAAGGTTCTGTAGATCAATGACGCAAGGTCAGGGAAGCCCTAAAAAAGCTGAAGAACTAGTTTTGGATCTCGTAGGAGAAGTTAATTTTTTCAAAGCCTCAGATGATGTGAACATGATTTGGTCAAAGAAAAAGGACATGACTGATGAGAATGTATTAGATGCATCTATAGTGGATGCACCCTCTACATCTAGATAAATGGCCCTCAGGGTCATAGGGGGAGCTAATTTAGCTCTAGACCCCTACATGGCTGGTATACTCATCCTCAAAGTATGCACCTTTGGACTTAAGCTTTTGGAGTGTATAGGAACCTTTGTGCAAGAGCGCACATGCTGAATGTTAGCAGAACTTGAGTTGCAAATTTTGAAGTGACAACCTAGTTTATGTGACTTGCATTAATGGGGGAATTTTTACTTTAAGTACATAGAAAGTTATTTGATTTCTCATTGCATTCAAATTCAAAGCGATAGAGAGAAGAATGAGCCTTTGAAGTTGTTGTGAAGATTTGGAGATTGAACTATCAGTGTTTGTAATGTATTTGGTCAATTGCAAAAACCCTAGCTCATTGCGCCAATTCAAAAGTCATCAAATTATCTCAGAGATTAGTTGGAAATAATTTATCAAGTCATGGCCAGTCCCATTGTTTATGATGTCACTAAGATGAAAAGATATGTTTTCAAGAGGCACCATTTCAAATCAACCCTAGATGATTTACAGGGAGCTTTCTCCTACACGCCTATGGGAATCATGTATGTATTGGCTAGAATTTCATACCTATTCAATTTTGGTCATGGGCTAGATTCTATCTAGGATCTCCATTTTAACCCTGTCGAGCACCTCAAAAAATTTCATGGCCCTGTGTCCTATCCTCTGGCCTCTATAATTCTTTAACCCCTGGTCTGCAAGTTTAAATTCAAAAATCTAGCCGTTGTCACCAAGGAACCCTCAAAACCCTATCTCATGTTCTATTTTGTAGTTACTTTTCTGGCCACTTAAACTTTTATTTCCCATGTGTGCTTTATAAGCTCTACCTTAGTCGTGAAATCTCTTATTTCCCACAGTTAAACCTTTAACATCCGGCAACCTAGCAAATGGTTACAGTTTGTTTGGCAGTATCGGTTTCTTGGTAGTTAAAAATCATACATGATAAGCGGCTCTCATTATACCATTGGGTGAAGATGATGTCTCTTTAAGCATCATGGTATCATGATGACTGTTGATCTTCCTTGTTTGTAGTATTTGAGTTGTTAGTGGGTCCACTGCCACATTGTATGATGTGCAGGCTCCTAATTGGTCATGGGCTTATGATGTGGAGTCATGTCAGAGTGGGCCCAAAGTGTTTTCTTTCCTTGAAGATCTAACGGTTGGTGTGTGATCTGATGGAATATTCCTAGCCCATGAGATCATACGCCAGTTTTTGATCTTGCTTTATTGCCAGGGCTCTGTCAGGTGGGTCCTCGTGTTCTCATGTGCTCACATTTGATTGGTTGATGGAGTGATGACTGGGATCTATCAGTGGGACTGTTGTCAAAGGATCTGCAAGGATGTTAGTAGAATTAAGATCTATGGTTCTCTTATGATCTCATAGAATCTTCTGACCCTATGAGATCATGCGATGACCATTTGATCTTCCAAGTGTTCAGGCTTTGTCTTGTGGGTCTGTCTGACATGGTTAGTTCTTATTGGTCAAGTGGGTATTATAGGTGGCATCTGGCATGGGTCTGGATTTTCTTAAGTGAGGTGGTAGAGGATTGAGGATCTACGATTGGCGCATGATCTTAAAGAATCTTCCAAGGCCATGAGATCATGTGACGACCGTCGATTGAGTATCAAACTAAAAAGAAGGTAGTGTGGGTCCTGTGCCAGGTGATCTAAGCTATCTGTAGTTGATCAATGGTATGATGACATCTTTCAGATGGGCTTGAGTTTGTGGTTGTAGTTGCGTAATTGCTAGGATAAATTGGAGTTAGATAAAAGGTTAGGTGATTTAGTGACAAAGGAAAAAGTGAACCTGAGGTTAAGTACGGGGTCAAGCTTATGAAATGAAAGTGGTACCTGATAAAGTAAGAAGATCTAATGGTTGCATTTTAAAGATGGGTCAGATTTAAATATTGGCCATAGATATAGAAGATTTAGCGCCACCTGTGACCATTTAAATCATTTTTTAAATTCAAATATCTAGAGTACTTGATTTGAATAGTTATGGCAAGCCTAATTACAGAGAGGGTAGATGGATCAAGGTGGCTTGTCCGCAGGTAGATGTAGTACAGGGATGGGTACACAAAATGATATCTGATTGGTTGAGATATTTCCATGACATTTATGATCAGAGTTGATAGAATTAGGGTTTTTATCATGAAAATATGTAACCCTAATTAGGTTTTTCTCCTACCTATGTGAAAAAGGAGATGTATATATTGTTTTGGAGCTTTTTTAGAGCTAAGAGTTGACAACTATAAAGGAAGATTTTCTTTCTTAGAATTTATCTGTGGCATTCTTTCTACCCTCTGATTTCTACAGTTTGTAACTTTCATTAATTGTTCAGATATTGCAAAGGTACTTTGTGACATTTTCTTTGTCCCTATACCTTCTTGTCTGAATTTTCTCTTATTGAATTGAGTATATGTATGTTTTTATTGATATCTTAGGGTTCTTGATCCCTCTTTCTTTCTATAGTTTATGTGTATGCCTGTGAATGATTTGATTTGAATGCTCTTGTGGGTATACTTCCACCCCTGGCAATCTGTCTCATTCCTATACCCAATTACAGAGGTGAATGTCTATTTGTGGGTTATAGTTTGTGTCTAAGTTCTTAAGAGTGCTATTGCCTTGTCAAATTCTCTCTTTCCCTACATAGCATCTCTTTATTGTAGACCCTTCTATAAAATATTGATGCAAGCCTATTTAGTGAGTTTTGATCTCCTAGACCTAAGATTGTGTGCTGAGTTCATCCTTTATACTGCAATTCATACCATATTTTTAGTGTATCACCTAGTAGGATAATTTGCTTTCAGTTATTTTCCCTTTCATGCACTCCTATCCCTTTTCCCCTCAAGAATTTACTTTCCTGTCAAAGAAGAAAATTAAGATGATTATCCAAGAGGAACCAGCCTAGAACCTGGAGGTCTCATCTTAGTTAGCATAGGTCCCACAACCTAGAGATGATTCCCATGTTATACTAGGTTATCAAGACCAAGAGAGCTTGAAACAAGGGTGTAAACTTAGTGTATAACAATATGTGGAAGACATTAGAGCTTACATTTACTATAAGAAGGAACCAGTTGGATTGGATAGGCTTAGGGTGCACATGGATACCATGTTGAAACCAGACAAGACATTCATGAATGAATATGTAAAATGGAATGATCATCCTATTATTGAGTATGCCATGGCATATGAATTCTATGAGATAGAATGGATAAAGATCTTATTGTGTAGAATTCATGATAATTTATTTTGGATTGGTGATGTACCAGTTAGAATCACTAGTGACTTGATTCATGAGATCATAGGCCTTTCTAGAATAGGTGTCATCCTTCCTATGGGAAAGGATGTGAGGAAAATGGTTGAGTAATCATGTAAGTCAAGGAGTGATAGGTGCAGCATGAAAATCAAGCCTATTGAGCAAGTAGACATCAAATTGATGTCAATGATACTGGGATATAGATTTCATCACACCAGCAGGGTGAATAGTGTTTTTGCGGGCACTATTCTAGCATCCATAAGACTTGTAAGGGAATATGGTGAGTTCAACTTGTGTGATATCTTGTGCACATAGTTGATTGAAAACATCAAGGCTATCAAACATGACAAGACAAAGATATTCAGGTTTGGGTCCCTAGTCATCTATATGTACCTTCATATAGTTGGAAAAGTTTCAAATATGTATTTGGACAAGTCTATTCCAACCTTGCCATAGATATCCCTCAAAGAATCCATTGAAATTACATTGAGAGACTATGTAACATTGGAATTAAAGACCTTTAGGGTTAAGATGTAGGTGAGATACAGAATTCTAGAGAACATTGTGGAAAAGTATAAGGATACAATCTTCTTTATGGTTGAAACTAATACTACTTGTATGGAAGTTGTTGAGCCTAGAACTAAGTGGAGTCATCCACTTGGTTATGAAGTAGAGGAACAAGTCCTATAAGCTTATGAACAGGTACTTCTATCAGCCCCCAAAGACCCCAATGAACCTAGGTGGGGAACTTATGAGGAAAAGACAAGGGAAGTTGATGCTAAATTGAACAGCGTAGCAACTAAGAGGAAAGCCTCTAAAATCACATCAAAAATCTTGAAAATACATGGTGTGTCTCAAGCAGACCTTGACAAGGCAAGGGAAGACAAGATTGCTTTGGAATTGAAGAGTGCAGTAGCAGAAAAAGAACAAGAAGATCCTAAGATGAAGAAAATAAAAATTGAAAAATATGACAGTCAGAAGGATATGACTGATGACACTCCTTTTGCGCCCAAAGAAACCAATGATCCTACTGCTCCTCTAAAGTATAAACCAATAATCAAGAGAAAGAAAGAAGTCATCACAAGTCATCCATCCTCGTGAGCATTAAGGAGAAAGAAAACCAGTCAAGCACCTACTAAGGTAGGATTCAGACCAAGTCTTAAATCTTTGAGCATAAGAATTGTTGATGAGGGTAGAATTGATCAGGTGGGAAATTTTTATGAAATATACAGTGAAATTGACAAATTAGAAATACATGGTATGATTATCAAACACATGATAAAGTTCAAGAAGATAGTTCTTGAATTGAAAATAGAAATTCCAAATAAGGTATGGGAAATAATGGAAACCTTAAAAAGACAAGCCACTGAAGAAGATCTCAGAATAAGGGAACAAATTCTTGATTCCACTCTTCCAGTATGCTTTATTAAAGAAAGGTCATTGTGACTAAATATGGTGAAGCCACACTTAAGAATAAAGATGAGGACACTTCACCTCATGAAAAAATACTATGAGCTGATTTCTTAGGAAATAGAGAAGGATTTTGAGAAGGTACTCTTAGAGCAGCACATGAAACCTAAGTCTGCACACATCTCTCAAGCACCTAGTAAGCAAGACAAAGTAGAAGAGACCATCAATGTACAATCTATAGGTCCTCAGGATTCAGCACCTGCAGTGGAAGCACAAACAAAGGTAGATAAATCTACACCCATGTTAGAGTCACTTAAGTATAGCACCTTTATCATTGATAATGTGGAGATAGCCATGGCAACCATTGACACAAAATTAGACAAGTTTGAGGAAGCTTTTGTGAGCACACAAGAAGCTGAGATGTTATGCAGCAGCACTCCTCCCACTCATCAAGAAGAGGTATTGATTGAAAATATATAAGATGAGAAAGAAGAAGAAGAAGAAGAAGAGGAAGAAAAAGAAGAGGAAGAAAAGAAAGAAGAAGATAAAGAACAAGAGAAAGATGAAACTTCTCTTGATCTAGCCAAGTTAAAACTAGAAGTGATGGACAACACTCCCATCACTCCCTCCTCAACATTGTTGTCAAGTTTGACACCTGACACATCCATTTTGGATTCATGGAAAGAGGAAGACCTAATTAAGTTCAACATCTTAGCTATGGAGAAATTAAAGGAGAAACAAGTCATGAGAAATCCTCTCCTTGTGGAACTTATGAACATACTGAATAGTTTATTGCCATAAGACAAGAAAGTGTCCAAGGTACACTCGGTTGATGATGTAAGTACAATCATATCACAGTTCAAAACCAATTTTTCAAGCCTTGAAGAATTAGCATCCAAGGTTGCAGAAGAGAAGTATCTGGAGAAGAGACTGAATGAGTTGATGAGAAAATTTTATCTAGATCTGAATTCACTCAAGATAGGACAAGCATCTTTAAAAGAATTTTCTATTCAAGGAAGGAAATTCATTGCAGACTGCATGGATCAGGATAAGCTTACTGATGTACATTTCAAGGAAATAAAAGAAGTAGAAGCTATGATTGATCAAGTGAAGATTTTAGTGATAGAAAAATCCATTGATGTAAACATGTGCAACAATATCTACCAAGGTTAGATGGAAAAAATTGAGAAGGTAGAGAAAGAGATGGCAAAGATAAGTTCTAGACAGACTCAGTTGAGGAATGCTCTTGCGCCCTCACTAGACATTCTCAATCAAAGCATAAAGGAGATTAATTCCACCATGATAACCTATGATCAAGGTTCGAGCATATATTTGAAGAAGATGGAGAAGCTTCAATATGCTTTATGCATCCATGTCCAAATAGTTAACTCTTTGATAACTTTTTGGAAGAAGGAGATGTAGAATCTCAAGATAGCATATACGGATGTTTTCTCTAAGTAAGTATGTGCAGATATAGTTTTTTGCTACACCTTTTTCATTAATGTCAAAGGGGGAGTTGTGTATAGAATATGGAGTATAATATGTATAGAGAGATATAAGATTATGTATAAAAATGTATAGAAGACAAAAAAAATTTTGTGTTAAGGGACAGTTAGCAACTTGGCCATATTCCCTTGTTGCCATCAATGAAAAAGGGGGAGATTGTTGGAAAGTTTACTATACTAAGTTATATGACTAGATATAGTGTTGTCATTATGGCAACAAATTCATATAGTAGTTTGGAGTCAGCGCACTTGATGTAAAGATCAAAATTCAGCTAAGTGTTAAAGACTAGACAGTGTACAGAGTTCCTGTAGCTCAGAGCATTAGCGCATGTGTGTATGGATGAATTATGGTATGTTCCCTAGAAGTTAAGTTTTTTAGAATATAATTATGCTTAGTCTATGAGCGCATAAGTAGATATGCAAAGATGTGAAAGTTACAATCAGTTGAAGTTGCATAGCCAGTATGTGCTAGCAGAGAACAGAGCATGGAGCCGACAGTCAATATTTTGGTTTACGATTGTAATATAATATTGTAAAGGCTATGTGCCCATTGTATTTAGGTTTCCAACATGTTTATATTTATAATTGTAAGCACGCTTAAGACAATTCATTTGGAAGCTTTGTTTATAATTAGTTATAGGGCCGACCTAATTATGTATTTTGTATGAGTGCATAAATATAAAGTGCACCCATTGTATTTGATATGGAAGTTGATAGAGAGTAATCATAAGCAAAGAAGAAGTGTGAGAAGACACTAGAAGATGCATTAGAGCTTTGCTAGAGGTACAAGCATCAGTGCATAAAAGGAACTGATCTAACAAGTAGTGTCACAGTGACAGTTCACCCTGTAGATATAGTGTGTATCTGAGATTAGAAGGTTGTAGCCTTCACCACTTGAGCAGTGAGCTCTTGGATAGTGCGTCCTCTCCCCTAATAGGGAAAATTGTAAAAGACTACTAATAGGGTCCAATCCTTAACAAGGTCTACTATACTTAGAGCATTGTAAAGCTACTCCTAAGAGGGTAAAGGATCTTCTAACAAGGATCACAAAACACTAGTGCAGAATATTAGTGGGTATCAATTCCCACCGGGGTTTTACCTATTTTGGTTTCCCCATAATCATATTGGTGTCATGTTTTGATTTTATGTTTCATTCTTATGTGAATGTTTATTTTAGTACTTAAGCATTTAAGTTCAGCATAAATATTAAAGTGAAAAGTTAAAATATAGTGAACACTGATTCACCCCCCCCCCCCTCTTAGTGTTCCCATTCCTAACACTTCCACCATAGCCTCCTATATGACCCCTATTGTCTCTACCTCTACCTCTACCTCAACTACTTGTATACTATCTCTTCTTGAGCTTCTCCTCAAATTTGAGTTCCAATTGATAGCACTAATGGACAGTCTTGGGGCTTAAAAAACTTAGTTCATCTTGGATATTTTGTCTAAGAACATTGACGTACCTAGCCACTTTTAGGCTCTCATCTTCCACCACATGGTATCTAAGGCATAATTTTTGAAATTCTTTAATATAGACACTAACCTCTAGGTCTTTTTGTCTCTAATTTTGTCTCTTTTTATGTAGATGCACTTCATAATCATCTAGTAGATATGCTTCCCTAATTTTGGCCACCATACCTTTCCAATTGGTTATGGGGATCATTCCTTCCTTTAGTCTCTCATCCTACACAAACTTCCACCAAGTAAGAGTAGACCCTCTCATCCTTGAGTTCGCCACCCCAACTCTTTGATCTTCACTAATGCCCTCACATTCAAAATGGTTTTCCATACCCTTTATCCATTCCATAATTGATTCAACTTCCATCTTGCCACTGAAAAGTGTTATCCCTTATAGTGATTTACCACTCATAGCCTTGAGTGCCCTCAATAAGGGTTCCTCAACTAGAACAGGTTCAGGCTCAAGGAATTTTTCTTCCGTTTCCACCTCTTTACCCTTTCATTCATCTTATTTTAGCTTTTCACTCATCAATTCATATGTATCTTCTACCTCTCCTAGCTTATCTCTAAGATCTTCCATTTCCTCTTGGAGTAACCTATTCTCCTCCTTTTGTTCTATCACTTCTCTATCCAATTCAACATTGGTCACCATGGTGGTCTCTCCCACTGACTCTGACATAAACTTATGCCAAAATCTTTAAGGGCTCTAATACCAATCTGATGTGATTACTATACGAACCTAGGAGTTTGATCTAGCCACTTGGTTAGGATCACCAAGATTCCTAACCCATCAAGTATCCAATAGCTTAATGAGGACTACACAAGGCTTCACCTTTTTCTTCCAATGACTCTCTCAAATTCCCTCACTCCTTCCATTCTTCACTCCAACTCCTAAGTAATCACTTCATAGTTTCAAGGTCCTTCCCTTCATGATCACTTCTCAAAGAAATTTTCTTCTTACCTCCTTAGCAAGTTGATGAATCTTGAAAGGGTGTAGAGGTAGGATAACTATGTGTTCTTTTCACTTCTTGATCCATTTGATCGATATCTTCCACTTTCATTCTTACCATTTTAACCAAATTTAATGTTTTGGCCTTGTAGCCCTAGAGCCCCCAATTAGGCCTCCTTGTCCAGATTTATAGGACTTACTCCAAAATCTTACCAAATATCACACAAAACTAATTATGGATTCTTGGTACCTATGGAATTTCCTTAAGGATTATTTGGGTCTTGGAGTCTCAAGCCTCCATACAATGCCTTAACTCATAATGGAGGGTTTTGTAAGGGTTTCAAGGGCTTTAAGGTTCTCACTATTCATAGAAAGTTTGGAATGGGTTAATGGATTGGTCAACCCCTCAAAACTCCACCTTCATACTTTCTAGTGTTTTTCTTGATCTCTAAAGCCTTGGATCTATGCTATCAAGTCATCCCTACAAGTAAACAAGCTTTTACACTACCTTTTCCCTAGTCAAGAAATGACAATGCTCACCTAGGGAAAGGCCTTAAAATTGGCCATTTCACTTTCCAAGCCTCTACCAAAATTATATACACTATAAATTATCTCCTTTTCCATGCCCCAACTAGTTGTGATGAAGACATGGTAAGGTTTCATGGGGGAGCCATGTTTCTACCAAAATATATTTACAAGCCAAACAATTGGAAAACACAAAATAATTAAACTAAGCCTAAAAAAACACCTAATCAACACTACAACAATGCAGAATAGAAAATAAACACACAAAAATATATTTCCTCTTTCTTTCCCACTCAGAATATTTTAAAAGGATGTGTTGGAGATTTTCCAGCAAGCCAGAGTGTTGATTGTATGTTTTTCATTGATGACAACATATGGTAAGCAGCATGTGTGGAAGCCTGATGGAGAGAGCCTTGAGTATATGTTTCCTAGATATGTTATCAGCATGATACCATAGATGCAGAGGTTGATTGTGAGTGAAGATAGTAACACAATAGTCTGTATCAGTAAGTGTTCTTGACAGGTCCCAGGAAGATTTCTGTATGTGATTTATAGTATGGCTATAATGGACCCTTGCCCATTTTTATTTATGTTGAAGACATGTTAGTGAAGCTATTTTCATGGATGTAGAATCAGATATATAGTACAGGTTGAGTTATGAAGTCTCCAGTTGACAGTCACAATTTCTTGAGTTTATTTGGTAAGCCTGACATTGTTTTTATTGTTGCATTAGTTGTGCCTATTATTTTGATATGTGTGCTTTAATTAGTTTTTGGAGAAGAGTTAAGAATGCTTGGTTAATAGTGTGTGACATAATACAACATTAGAAGAAAGTATCAGTTAATTTGGTGGAGCCAACAGTGTGAAGTGATGCGTCTACTCATATGGAGTTGCGCGGTCCTAATTTATATTGTGTGCTTAGTAGAGCCGAATGAGATGTTATTGGAGAGTTGTATTGTTTCTCTAATATGATTTCAATATGGTTCTTATAGGGCAACTTGATTATATCATTTAGAGGAAAGATATTTATAGGCATTCATTTTTTATTGCTAAGCATGGTAGATAGTTAAAAATATAAGAGCAGAGTAGAAGTTGTGAAGTGTTGAGCCATTAGCAGAAGGTCTATGTGAAAAAGTAGAGTGTATGTTATTCATTGGAACTGATCAAGACAGCAAGTCTACTCCCAGTTAACCATGATCTAGATATAGTGTGTATCTGTTAAACAGAAGGTTGTAGCCTTTACTCCTTTAAGGAGTGTGCTCCCAGACAGTGTGTCCTCACCCCTAATAGGGTTAATTGTAAAAGAATCCTAATAGGGTCTAACCCTTGAGTAGGTCACTATACTTAATGCATTGTAAAGATCAACTCCTAATAGGGTTATAAGATCTTCTAACTAGGAACATAATACTCTAGTGTAGTTTATAATGGGTGCTAATTCCCACCAAGGTTTTTACCTATTTGGGTTTCCCCGTAACCAAAATTGTGGTGTTGTATTAAGTGTTCTCATATTCTATTTATGCTTAATGTTCTTCTATACTTAATTGGATAAATAATTGAATCTTGTAGATAACTGATTCACCCCCCCTCTCAGTTATCTCTTGGGAGTTATATCATCTTAAAATGGAAGCACTTCCATGTTAAGAATGTTTAGCCCTCTGAGTAAGTGGTTTGGGGTCATGTCGAATGCCTTGAATGGGTCTTTGACTTGAATCTAGCTTTTTCCCCTGGTCTACCTCATTTTCCACTTCTTTTCTACATAATTCTGGCATCCTGATTTGAAATTATGAGATTCTTGACTTTTGGGTCAATGTTGACCTTTTGGGTCAAAGTTGACCTTTTGGGTCAAAGTCAACATTTTTGGTCAAAGTCAACCTTGAATTTGACCTAGGTCAAAGTCAACCTCAACCTTGACCCAAGGTCCAAATTTGAAAGTTCCATGATTTTTGAATGTCAGGTTTCGAAAAGAATTGTTTTCCCTCCTTTGGGTCAGCTGTTTTGATCTCTGAAATGGTAAACTCTTAAATTGCATTTAATCTAGGTCCATTTCTAGGGGTATGAGCCCAATGGAAATTTATTTCTCATATGTGGACCCTCTAGAATTTTGTGCCCTAGATCACTATAAAAGGAGGCCTTCCTCTCTCATTTATCTCATCTCTCATCCTCATAATCTCTCAAGCTCTCAAGCAATAAGATCAAGCATTCAAGCATTCAAGATCCAATTCATCAAGGAGATCCATTGTTAGCCATTGAAGGATTCAATCTCTATGGAGCCCTCTTGTTGAAGATTTATCCACCCACATTCATCCAAGCCTCTTCTTATTTCAAGATCCGTTCAAGATTGGTTTCGAAGATCTAAAGACAATTGATTGGAGACATCCTACATTCAATTCTAGATTCATTTGGAGCATCCATACTTGTGGATTCAAGGATTCGAATCCTCCATAAGGGTTTTCAACATAAGAAAGGTGAATTGTTCCATTTACTTTGTTTATCTGTACAATTTCAAGGTTAATTCCTAAATTGGGGTTTGAATGAGGCAAACCCCTCCCCCCAACAAAAAAAACTATTTTTTCTTGTAGTTACAAGTGCGGGACGATGAATATCAATGCAGATCTAGATACCCTTTTCGTCAAACTTTTGGGATCCATGAATAGAATTTATGTCAGATTTGTTTCAAGTCAAGGATGACCTTCAGTGGGGGTCAAGATTGTACCCCGGGGTAAGATCTTACTGATGGAATATGGATGAAGTGACTGAGAGGGGGGGTGAATCAGTCAACCATAAATCACTTCACAATTAATTCTTTGTAGATCCCTTAAGATATCTTAATAATGTTATCTATTTTAGCACTCGGTAAATAGATTGCAGTAACTTTGAAGATGCAGAAAGTATTAGCAAAATTATCTTTTAGATATTCATCAGCACATGTATATGATTGAGAAAGCAATTAAGAACACAAGAGACACAAGATTTAACATGGAAACCCAATATGGGAAAAACCACCAATGTATCTAGATACTGATTTTCACTTTTCTGAAGTGATGCCCAGTTAGAAGCCAACCCGGTAAAAGGTTACAAAACACACTGTTAGGTGTGACCTTGTTAGAGGATTTAAAACACCCTGCTAGGAGTGGCCTGGTAAGAGATCTTGAAAATAATTCAATGGAATTGTCACCTTGTTAGAGGATTTACAATATGGTTGTTAAACCAACTCGGTTAAGAGATTTAGAATTCACTGTTACAATGATAAGAAGGTAACAATGCAAAATGACCTGTATAATAATGCAACTGTCTTGCTGATTACAGATCTCTGTTCTGCATAAGTCTGATCCTTTCTGATCGAATAAATCTCTGCTGCACCTCAAGGATATCTGAACATCCTTCACAAATTCGCATACACTTTTCTTCTGTAAATCTTCTGCTGTATTACTTATTTATTTCTCACATTTGATCTTTTATTTATATGATTTTAGATTTGTCAAATTGACATTATTTAGTATAACAGACGGCTGAATTAAGCAAACTCTATTTGCAAAAATCCTTCAAGGGCCGACAGTGCTCGGTGACCATAACTTTCTATAATCTTTCGGAGACCAAGGGAACTCGGTAAATACCGACAATCTTTTACCTTCGATAACCGACTGAACTCGGTAAACACTAACTTTTCTTCGATGACCGACTGAACTCGGTAAACACTAACTTTTCTTCGATGACCGACTGAACTCGGTAAACACTAAAATTTCCTTTGGTAACTGAGTGAACTCGGTAGATACTGATTTTCTTTGATAACCAAGTGGACTCGGTAAGCACTAATATTCCTGTCTGGCAGACCGACTGAGCTTGGTAGTAACTAGTTGCTGCGGACTATGACATTGTGTGACATCAAAGACAATATATAATTGAGTAGCAATTTCCTTCAGACAATTGTTTCCAACAATCTCCCTCTTTGGCATTGATGGCAACACAATATGTCATATCATAAGAAATTTGAAAGAGTTAGCTCGGTTCAGATTCAAATCTCCCTCTGTCAGCAAACTTCCTATATCCTGAAAATTCTTCCTTCTGATTATTGAAAATTTCTTGAAGTAATAGCAAAGACATAGAAAACACTCCCTCTTTGACAACACATGCCAAAGACAATTCACATATTACTAGTGAAAATTAATGTACCTCAAGTACTGATTCATATGCAATGATTCCTTGAATATGCTGCATCAACAAGTTGATTTTCAATCATGTTCTGGTTGATGCATCACTAAAACTGTATTTAGTGAGCCTCGGATAGGGGAATGACCCCTAACTTACCTCTTAGATACAAAAATGCATCCTTAGGTAATGGTTTGGTAAAAATGTCTGCAATCTATTCTTTTGTATGAATATATTCTAATCTGATTTCCTTGTCCTGCACCAATTCTCTGACAAAGTGATATTTAATAGCAATGTGCTTGGTTTTGGAATGCATCACTGGATTCTTAGAAATGTTTATTGCACTGGTATTGTCACAAAATATAACAACTGGTTCTTTGATTTCGACCTTCATACCTTCTAATAGCTGTTTAAACCAAACAATATTTGAATAGTTTACTGCAGCAGCAACATATTCTGCTTCAGCTGTGGATTGAGATGTGCAATTCTGCTTTTTACTAGTCCAGGATACCAGTCTTTTTCCAAGAAAAAATGCTCCACCACTTGTTCTTTTTCTGTCATCAATGTTTCCTGCCCAATCAGCATCAGTAAACACTTTCAAGTCTAGATTGCCTCCAAATTTATACCACAAACCATATTCTTCAGTTCCTCTTAAGTATCTTAAGATTCTTTTGATTGCCATAAGGTGATTTTCCTTAGGTTTTGCTGAGAATCTAGCTACTATACCGACTGCTAAGGCAATATCAGGTCTTGTATGTACTACATACTACAATTTTCCAATCATAGATCGGTATAGGGTCTGATCAACTTCTTTTGAATCATCATTTTTGGTAAGTTTCAGTCCAGTACACATGGGTGTACCAACTGGTTTTGAATCTTCCATACCAAACTTCTTAAGTATCTCCTTAATGTATTTGGATTGAGTAATGTATATACCATTCTTGCTTTGCTGAATTTGAAGACCAACAAAGAATTTTATTAAACCAAACATAGACATTTCAAATTCTCTGTTCATTTGCTCTAAAAATTCTTTGCACTGATCCTCATTCCCTGTAAATATAGTATCATCCACAAATATTTCTGCCAATACAATTTTGTCATCAGGTCCTTCTTTAATATACAGATTGCTGTTATCATTAGCTCTTTTGAAATTAATCTGAATCAAATAGTTATGGAGTCTTTCATACCACGCTCTAGGAGCTTGTTTTAAACCATACAATGCTTTATGTAACCTGCAGACCATGTCCCTTTTATCTGGATCAACAAAACCTTTAGGTTGTTCAATGTAGACTTCTTCATCAAGAATTCCATTGAGAAATGCAGATTTTATATCCATCTGATATACCTTAAATCTTTTTTGTGCTGCATAAGCAAGTAGAGTTCTTACACCTTCTAATCTTGCAACAGGAGTGAAAGTTTCTCCATAATCTATACCTTCTTCTTGAGAATAACCTTTACATACTAGTCTAGCTTTGTCTCTAGATACTTGACCATCTTCATTCAGCTTATTCCTGAATACCCATTTTGTTCCAATTACATTCTTATCTTTAGGTCTAGGTACAAGAGTCCAAGTTTTGTTCTATTGTATTTGTTCTAATTCTTCATTCATTGCTTCAATCCAACTTTCATTTTCCAATGCATCTTTGATATTTCTAGGTTCAAAATCAGTAAGTAGACATGTACCTTTTAGCTTGCTTCTTGTCATAGTACCATCTGATTTGTTTCCAATGATTTGATCTGGTGTATGATGTCTTTTGACATATTTGGCTAGTATAGGTTCCTTGCCTTTTGAATGATTCATGCTGTTGTCTTCTAGGATCTCTTCTTCAGGTTGCTCGGGCTCGGTAGATATTTGCTCGGTAACTATGCTCGGCTCAGTAGATATAGCTTCCTTACTGATAGTTGTGTCTGCCAATGTTTCAGGTTCAATGTAAACGAATCTTCTGTAGTTCTCAAGTTCCTTTTTGATTTCTTCCTCAGTCTTTTTTGCAAACTCATCAAATTTTACATGTATACTTTCTATGACTTTGTGAGTAGATAAGTTCAGACATTTGTATGCCTTGCTTTTGCTAGAATATCCTAGGAATATTCCTTCATCACTTTTCACATCAAATTTATTTCTTCTGGATTCTTTTAAGATATAACACTTGCTACCAAATATTTTCATGTAACTTATATTGGGTTTATAGCCATACCATAATTCATAAAGAGTTTTGAATGTGTCTTTCTTCAGTTGTACTCGGTTCAAGGTATGAACTGCAGTGCTGATAGCTTCCTTCCAGTACTTTATAGCGATGTTCTTTTCTATCATTAAAGTCCTTGCACAATCCATAATAGATCTATTTCTTCTTTCTGCTATTCCATTCTGCTCAGGAGTTCTAGGAGCTGATACCTGTCTTTTGATTCCTCTTTCAATGCAAAAGTTGTTAAAATCATGGGAGATGAATTCACCACCTCTGTCTGATCTTAAGCATTTCAATCTTTTCCCTGTTTCCTTTTCTACTCTTGCTAAGTACCATTTGAACTTTTCAAATGCTTCTGATTTTTCTCTTAACTACATAACAGTCATCATTCTAGAATAATCATCAACGAAAAGAATAAAGAATTTATCTCCAGTATAGCTTTGTATTCCAATAGGTCCACATAAATCAGTATGCACAATTTCCAAAATTTCTTTAGACTGATAGTTCTTACTCTTGAAACTAGTTTTACTCATTTTGCCAATCTGACAATTCTTGCATAGACCAGTGTCAGGTTTCTTCAAAGTAGGAATGCCTCTAACCTTCTTGAATTTGCTTATTTTTATCATGTTATCAAAATTCACATGACATAACCTTTTGTGCCATAGCCAAATTTCTTCTATTTGAGCAATAAAGCATGAATATTCACTGAGATCAAGATAAAATAAGTTACCTTTTGTTTGTTTGCCTGATCCAATGAGTTTTCCTTTTCCATCCAGCAGTCTTGCTTGACCATTCATGAATTCAACCTTGAAACCAGTGTTGATTAGCTGTGCTACACTTAGAAGATTATGTTTTAGTCCTTCAACCCAATAAGCATTATCACATATGAGTTCTTTGGTTAATGAGATTCTTCCTTTTCCTTTTATACAACAAGGGTCATTGTTTCCAAATCTTACATTACCACTATCACAGTCTTCCAGATATTCAAATTTTGTCTTGTCACCAGTCATGTGGTGTGAACATCCGCTATCTATTGTCCATATATCATCTTTGCTTATATGAGAAATAAGTGCCATCTTATCTTCATCATCATCATATTCATCTTTTATAGCAATAAAGACAATTTCTTCTTCACTATCATCAGAATCTTTAGCCATAAAACATGATTTCTTGCCTTTATCCTTGTATGATTTGAAATTATTTTTGCCATAGTACTTGTGACTTCTCTTCTCTTCTTTGACTTGCTTGTTTGGGCACCTAGCTACAATATGTCCAATTTCTTCACATGAAAAACAGATTAAAGGAGTTTTACCTTTATACTTACCTTTCCCTCTAGAGTACTTCTTTGCAAGTAATGCTTCTACAATTTCAAGATCACTATCAGAACTTTCTTCTGATACTTCTTCACTTTCTGACTGAACTTCTTTAATTTTCTTGTTCTTCTTTAGTGAAACCTTGGCCTCAAATGTTGATTCAATATTTTTGGAACTAGGAACATAGTTGTCATAGTTGTCTAATTCAAAAGCTGTCAATCTTCCAACTAAAGCATCCAAAGTTATATTGTGGTTTGTTTCACATCTTCTTTCTTGAATAGCTGATACTCTTATTGCATAGATAGGGAGTAATGTTCTGAGTACTTTACTTATAACAGTTTCATCTGAGATTGTTCCTCCAGAAGCTCTAATTGTACTTACACTTGCTTTGATTCTTTCAACATATTTTGCAATGTTTTCATCTTCCTTCATATTCATCTTGTCAAACTATCCTCTTAGGCTTTCTGCTTTGACTCTTTTCACATTTGCATCACCACCATATATTTTCTTCAGTGCCATCCACATTTCATATGCAGTAGTGCAGTCTTTAATATCATCAAATTCTTCATAGCTGAGAGTAGATGCAATGTCTATCATCATGGTGTTGTGAGTCTTTTTATCTGCAATGTCTTCAACAGTTAATGCGCCATTAGGAATTTTGTATTCTTCATCAATGTATTTGCATCCTGAATCACCAATGGAAGCCAGATGAAGTCGCATGAGACCTTGCCATGCTGAAAAGTTATCTCTGTTGAGCTTTGGAATTTCCCTCTTGTAAGACATCCTGATCTTTAGCTTAGGTCCTTGAAACCCTTCCTGCAAGCACCAAAAGCTCAGATACCAATTGATGGAATATGGATGAAGTGACTGAGAGGGGGGGTGAATCAGTCAACCATAAATCCCTTCACAATTAATTCTTTGTAGATCCCTTAAGATATCTTAACAATGTTATCTGTTTTAGCACTCGGTAAATAGATTGCAGTAACTTTGAAGATGCAGAAAGTATTAGCAAAATTATCTTTTAGATATTCATCAGCACATGTATATGATTGAGAAAGCAATTAAGAACACAAGAGACACAAGATTTAACGTGGAAACCCAATATGGGAAAAACCACCAATGTATCTAGATACTGATTTTCACTTTTCTGAAGTGATGCCCAGTTAGAAGCCAACCCGGTCAAAAGTTACAAAACACACTGTTAGGTGTGACCTTGTTAGAGGATTTAAAACACCCTGCTAGGAGTGGCCTGGTAAGAGGTCTTGAAAACAATTCAATGGAATTTTCACCTTGTTAGAGGATTTACAATATGGTTGTTAAACCAACTCGATTAAGAGATTTAGAATTCGCTGTTACAATGATAAGAAGGTAACAATGCAAAATGACCTGTATAATAATGCAACTATCTTGCTGATTACAGATCTCTGTTCTTCATAAGTCTGATCCTTTCTAATCGAATAAATCTCTGCTGCACCTCAAGGATATCTGAACATCCTTCACAAATTCGCATACACTTTTCTTCTGTAAATCTTCTGCTATATTACTTATTTATTTCTCACATTTGACCTTTTATTTATATGATTTTAGATTTGTCAAATCGACATTATTTAGTATAACAGTCGGCTGAATTAAGCAAACTCTATTTGCAAAAATCCTTCAAGGGCCGACAGTGCTCGGTGACCATAACTTTCTATAATCTTTCGGAGACCGAGGGAACTCGGTAAACACCGACAATCTTTTACCTTCGATAACCGACTGAACTCGGTAAACACTAACTTTTCTTCGATGACCGACTGAACTCGGTAAACACTAACTTTTCTTCGATGACCGACTGAACTCGGTAAACACTAAAATTTCCTTTGGTAACCGATTGAACTCGGTAGATACTGATTTTCTTTGATAACCGAGTGGACTCGGTAAGCACTAATATTCCTGTCTGGCAGACCGACTGAGCTCGGTAGTAACTGGTTGCTGCGGACTATGACATTGTGTGACATCAAAGACAATACATAATTGAGTAGCAATTTCCTTCAGACAATTGTTTCCAACACTTACCCTAGCCCTGAGTTCAATGATGACCTTACTCAGAAAAGAAAAATATTTCTAGGTTTTATAGATCTCATAGTTTCAGTTTAGAATCATGAAAAATCAATAGTTTTTGAGACTATTTGACAGGGTTTTAAGCCAATTCTTTTTCGGAGGTAAGTACCTTTATTTCTTCATTTCAACATTTTCCTTCTACATTTACTTTCCATATCATTATAATTTCATGTATGTGTAAAATATCATTTTTTGGGGTCTCTGTTATGTGCAAACCATTGTTCTAGGACCCCATCCATATTTTATATCTTACATTTTGGTGAACCCGACACGCTTAGCCCTTTCTTTTGTGGAATTATATTCCCTATTGTGTTAGATTTCCCTTTGTATTATCTTTTGTGTTCACCTTCATCTTACATTTTGGTGAACCCGTGATAGACAACTCTTTCTTTTTGGTGTTAGATTTGCATTTCGTGTTAGATCTTACATACTTACAAAAGTATATTTCTTTTATGCTCTTGCATTTATATTTCAAAAATACAAAAAAAATCACAAAATTTATTTAAAACTAAATGTGGAACTAGATGCCCTATTGTGTTTCATTTGAATGCATCTGGACATATCTAGATCTATTTTCTATGCATTTCTTTATATGTTATCATGTGGCACAAGTTGTTTAAAGTGTTTTCATCCTTTATGGATAGGGATGATAATCCTCCTATTTGGGATGAACCTTTGAATTTGGATGTTGATTACTCTCTTCCTCATAAAACCATTGTGGATGATTCTACTTTTTGGGATGAACCCTTGGATAAAGAGATTGATTTATCCCCTCCTCATGAAGAAGATTTGATACAAGAGGGTGATTTATTAATGGATGACATATTCATACATGATGATAACACTTTTTATGAAACACACTCCCCTTATGTAGACATTTTAGGAAAATAAGATGACATTATAGATACTTTGCCTCCATTTGGGATTCCTTCTAGTGATGAGGCATTAGTGGAGAATGATATGAATTCCCTTAATGCTCTCCCTCTTAGTGATAATCTTATGGAGAATCAAGATCCTACTTCATCTCCTCCTAGGATTTCTTCTTTTCTTCCTTCTTGTGAATCTATTTGTAGTGTTGAGACAACTAACATGGTTTTTCCAAAACCCGTGTTGACTATCAAAGGTTGTCCTCGCATTACTATCAAAGCTAAATCTATGGAGTCTTTATAGTCTTTCAATGAACAAGATTTTATAGCTCACACATATCGTACAAGGAATAAAATTCAACCTAATCTGTTGGTTTCTACTTCTTTACCACCTTCTCAACCCATTCTTCCTCCTCCACCCCATCTTCCTAGCAAGGAGTATGATTTGATAAACCAATTACAAAATACCCCTGCCAAGATTTCTTTATGGGTGATTCTTCAAACTTCACCTACTTACTATGAAGCCTTGCAAAAAACTCTAGCAACTCTTCCCACTCCACCTCCTAATCAAGAGAACATCAATAAATTCTTACAATGCATGCATGCTACCCCGGGTGCTCCTAACATTGTATTTACTCAAAAGGATTTACCTTCTAAAGAAGTTCAAAATTAATATGATGCTCTTTTGGTTGATGTTACTATCAGTAAAAGTATCATTCATAGGACCTTGATTGATAATGGATCTGAGCTTAATGTTTGTAGCATGGACATGCTCAAGGTGATTAAAGCCGATCTTTCAACTATTCAACCTGATAATGTTCCTATACGTGGCTTTGATAACATTGCTAAGAAGACTTTGGGAATCATTACCTTACCTATCAAAGTAGGCCTAGTCATCCTAAATACACCTATTCATGTTATGCCTAGACCTCTCAATTATAACCTTCTTTTGGTTAGACCTTGGTTGCATGAGATGCATGTTATTCCTTCCACCCTTCACTGTAAAGTCAAGTTAATACATAAAAACATTATGTATATGCTTCATGTGAATGATGCATTGAATCCTTGTTTGAATATTCAAACCCACACTACTCCTATTCTTAATAGTAATCCTTATTCCTCTAATGCTCTTCCTAGAAATGATTGGGGAACCTTGGATTTTAATCCTACCTTTATTTGAGAGTATAAGGTTTCTAATCTTGATTTTATGAAGCAACAAACAAATTTTGAACAATGAGTTTTTGCTTCTACATCTAACGTGCTTTGTAATAAATTTGTCACTGCTTCTACCCATAATGAACTTATCAAACCTAATAAGGATGATATTGTAACTACCAAGGTTCCATTGACTCCCTCTGATATGGCTTCACTTTATGGTCTTGGTTATCATTTCCTAGTTAAATAGGGATTCAATGGTCAAGGATGTGGTAAGCATAAATAGGGAATTAAAATGCTCCTACAGAATGGGGGGCATGAGCATTCTTATGGATTGGGATTTAATCTTCAACAACAAATCAATGTTAACAACATCTCAAATAACTCTTGAAAAGATGATGAAACTATGAAGGAATTTGACCAAGAAGTTCTTTTTCCTAAACTCCTTTTATGCTAAGATGATTACTAGATCTAAATGCAAATAGAAACGTAGTCCACACTTGAAGACTCTTCCTTTTTGTTTATATTATAGATTCCATGATCACTCTACTATTGAATGTCAAGCTTTACATTATAAGATTAGGCAGCTCATTGATAGTAAGTTTATTCATATATCATGTGGCAATGAGCTGTATTTCAATCATGTTTTCTCTAAATAACATTTATGTTCCTATTATGAAGCTCCACATTATGTAAACAATGTTAGCCTAAACCTTGGGGGCTTGTTGTCTTGTATAGTGTTGTGAGAAATATAATAGGTCCTCTTCCACCCTTGTTCCTACACTTGGGGGGAAAGGATGCCATCTCCTTCTTTTCTATCTTTCTAGGATCCACTTTTCCCTTGGTTAATAAGTATCTATCTATTATGTGATATCCAATCATACATGAAAATTTTGGTTTTGCATTGAGGATATTTGTCCTTGATCATAACCTATTCCATTGTTGACATTGGGTTTCCATGGTGGATAAATCTCTCACCTTGGAAGCTGAATAGTGTGTTATCCCTCACAAGGGTTACTTTTTTCCATTCTTGCATGATATCTCTTTGCATCCATCCCTTACATGGCCTCATAGGAGCTATGACTTTCTTGGCTTGGAGTGGGTGTTGTCTATGGATATTGTCTTGATGTTGAAGAAATCTTTATCCCTGTTCTTTTCTTTTCTTAACATGTCAAAATAGTATGTTTTTTTCCATCTTAAGGAGGGGGGCATATATACGGCCTCTCTTGTTCTATATTATGCATTTTTGTTCTAACCTTTTGTTTTGCAGCATGCTAAATCCTAAAGAGATGCTCATTTTTCCAATTTTAAATATGCTAAATGCTCTGAAGGTAACACACATAAGTTGCTAAATCCTGAAGAGACATGCATTTTTAGTTTCAAATATGCTAAATCCTTGTTAGGTAATGCACATAAGTTGCCAAATCCTGAAGAGATACACATTTTACAAATGTATTCAATGGTGATATGAGAATATGGATCCATGGGTACTTCATAAAAGTCATCAGAAGATGCACTACATACATGCACAAAGCTTCTAGAAGGTGCACAACTTTATGGGGTGACTATCAAGTGTTTTCTTGGTGGACCATCCTATCCTTTTTGTGGTTCATAGTGAGATACACACATCTTACTGGATGAGCTAGCCACTCCTCTCTTCTCTTTTTCTCTATTTTTTCTAGAAATGTCTCTCTTATTGCAATCTTGGAGTTGATGAAGACTTGAGTCCCTGGGGGCTTGAGGATTCCTTTGTCTCTTTGATTTCAATAAGATTATCTTTTTCTTTTTGATCTCCTTTACCAAGAGTTTGCATCGAGTCCATACTCTTGCTAAAGTGGGGGCTTAATGTATCATCTTAAAATGGAAGCACTTCCATGTTAAGAACATTTAGCCCTCTAAGTAAGTGGTTTGGGGTCATGTCAAATGCCTTGAATGGGTCTTTGACTTGAATCTAGCTTTTTCCCCTATTCTACCCCATTTTCCACTTCTTTTCTACATAATTATACCATCCTGATTTGAAATTTTGAGATTCTTCACTTTTGGGTCAATGTTGACCTTTTGGGTCAAAATTTACCTTTTGGGTCAAAGTTGACCTTTTTGGTCAAATTTGACCTCAACCTTGACCCAAGGTTCAAATTTGAAAGTTCCATGATTTTCGGATGTCAGGTTTCTGAAAGAATTATTTTCCCACCTCTGAGTCAGTTGTTTTGATCTCTAAAATGGTAAACTCTTAAATTTCATTTAATCTAGGTACATTTTGAGGGGTATGGGCCCAATGGGAATTTATTTCTCATATGTGGCCCCTCTAGAAGTTTGTGCCCTAGATCAATATAAAAGGGGGCCTTCCTCTCTCATTTATCTCATCTCTCATCCTCATAATCTCTCAAGCTCTCAAGCAAGAAGATCAAGCATTCAATCATTCAAGCATTCAAGATCCAATTCATCAAGGAGATCCATTGTTAGCCATTGAAGGATTCAATCTCTATGGATCCCTCTTGTTGAAGATTTCTCCATCCACATTCATCCAAGCCTCTTCTTATTTCAAGATCCGTTCAAGATTGGTTTTGAAGATCTAAAGACAATTGATTGGAGACATCCTACATTCAATTCTACATTCATTTGGAGCATCCATACTTGTGGATTCAAGGATTTGAATCCTCCACAAGGGTTTTCAACATAAGAAAGGTGAATTGTTCTAGTTACTTTGTTTATCTCTGCAATTTCAATTCAATTTCAATGTTAATTCCTAAATTGGGGTTTGACTGAGGCAAACCCCTCCACCACAACAAACAAAAGAAATTTTTTCTTGTGGGTACAAGTGCAGGATGGTGAATATCAGTGCAGATCTAGATACCCTTTTTTTAAAACTTTTGGGATCCGCAAACATAATTTCTGTCGGAGTTGTTTCAAGTCAATGATGACCTTCAGTGGGGGTAAAGATTTTACCCTGGTCTAAGATCTTACCCCGGCCTTGAGATCAATGATGACCTTGCTTAGAATAGAAAATGATTTATGGGTTTTGTAGATCTCACAGTTTCAGCCTAGGATCTCAAAAATTAACAATTTTTGAGACTGTTTGACAAGATTTTAAGCCGATTCTTTTTCTAAGGTAAATACCTTTATTTCTTCATTTCAAAATTTTCCTTCTACATTTACTTTCCATATCATTATAATTTCATGTATGTGTAAAATATCAGTTTTGGGGTCTCTTTTATGTGTAAACCATTGTTCTAGGACCCCATCCATATTTTATATGATACAAGACTATTCCTAACAATTGGTATTAGAGCCATGTGCCTCAGAAATAAATTTTAATAGCTTGAGGTTGATCAGATGGAATTCTTTAGAAAAGAATGTCCTAAGTTTGATGGAGATAACTATATAGATTGGAAGAACAAAATGATGACACACCTACAGTGCATTGCCTTTGAGATTTTTGAAGTAGCTACCAAAGAAGTTCAGATTCCCTCTCTAGTAGATCTTGCAAAGGAAGATGGAACTCTTAAGAAAAAGGAGATGTTCACTCAAAATGCTATTGCCAAAGAAGCCCTTATCGGCGCCTTGTTTGACAGTGAGTTTTCAGAGATCAAGAAAGTTGATAAAGCCTATAAGATATGGAAGTATATAGAATACATGTTTGAAGGAGACATCCAAGCTAAGAATGCATGCAAAAAGACATGGAAGAAAAATTACAATACATTGGAGATGCTACCTAAAGAAAACATTAGAGCCTACAACCAAAGGATTAATGAAGCAGTTGCAAGAATAAAAAACAATGGTGGAGAGATCTTGGAAGAAGACATAATGGATACGTTTATGAGTACTTTGACATTAGAATATGAGAGCAAGATAAACATCCTAGATGAGACTATGAAATTTTCAAAAGACTTCAAAAGAGAGACCTTAATCAGCAAGATTTCAGCTTTTGAGATATCAAGTTTGAAGAAAGAGCCTAAAAGTGAGACAGCCTTAAAAGCTTCAGTCCATGGTAAGAAATCTTTGAACACTTCTAGTAATTTTGATGATGATGATGATGATGAGAAAGAACTAGATCATTTCATTGCTTTTGATTGCTAAGAAAAAAAGGAAAGGAAAAGTAAAATATGAAGATCAGTTACCATTCAAATTCTTTTCATGTAACAAGATTGGGCACTTTGCATCTAAGTGTCCTACTAGAGTCAAGAAGTTCAAAACTAACTACAAGCCCAAGTATACAAATGAATGTTACTATGTTGGAGATGGAGTATCAGATGAAGAGTTAATAGAAGATGAAATTGGATTCATTGCTCTTGTAGACATGGAGAAAATGTTTGATGAAATGGACCTTGAAGATGAAAAGAAAGCACAAGAGTTAGCACTGATTTCACAAGCTGGCATATGGACAGATTGGATAATTGACAATGGTTGCTCACATCACATGATAGGAGACAAGGATAGATTTGTACATCTGGAAAGATACAAAGGAAACATGGATAGATTTGGAGAAAACACTCCTAAGCCTATCATAGGTAGAGGAGCTATCACCTTGGATGGAAAGAAAGACAATGATGATGTTCTTTATGTTGATGGTTTGAAGCATAAATTACTAAGTGTTGGATAGTTTCTTGACAAAGGATATCATTTGGAATTCAAAGAAAACAAGTGCTTCATTAATAATAAGGAAGGAAAAATGATTGCATGAGGTTCAAAGACTAAAGGTAATGTTTTTCAGCTTAATCTGGAAGCAAGCTATTTTTTTGCTAAAGTAGATGACAGGTGGTTATGGCACAAAAGACTGTCACATCAATTTAGACAACATAGTGAAGATAAGAAATGTAAAGGAAGTAAGAGACCTTCTTAGCATTGAAAAACCAATTGATACAATATGCAGGGAATGTGTAATGGGAAAGCATGTGAGGAATCGATTCAGAAGAAAGAATAATTCAGCAGAGAACAAATTGGATCTAGTGCATACAGACCTATGTAGACCAACTCAAACAAGATCATACTATGGTGAAAGATACTTTATTTTGTTTGTTTATGATTATTCTAGAATGATGTGGGTTGCATTCTTCAAAGAAAAATTAGAAGCATTTGAGAAGTTCAAAATATTCAAAACTAAGGTTGAAAATGACTCTAGAATGAGGATTAAATGTCTGAGATCAGATAGAGGAGGAGAATTCACCTCTTATAGATTTTATGATTATTGCAAAAAACATGGGATAAAGAGATAGTTGAGTGCACCTAGAACCCTTCAATAGAATGGAATTGCAGAAAAAAGGAATAGGATCATACTTGACATAGTGCACACCATCATGATTGAAGGAAAGGTTTCACACACCTATTGGAGAGTGTTGGTGTAATTAATTATTCACTAATTACACTTAAGTTTACTTAGGATAATGCATTTACATATTAGTTGTCATTGTGACACTTAGGAGTTTGCATTTCTTTTTAGCACATGGTTAGGAGAATCTCCACTTTAGGTGTGATAGTTGTCATCACATACCTCGTTGTGTGTGAGATCCACCTTTAGTGCTCTTATCACATTATCATCCTAATCCAATGCACATACTTTATTGCATATTGGAGGATGATCCACCTTTGGTGGACATGTGATTCCACCTTGTGTGGGTGATATCTTATCATCTCCTTATCATGTAGTCTTATTGCATTGCCTATACATTTAGGCACTCCTACATTGTATATTGAATTCATTCAATCTATTATTCATTATTTGATCAATTGATCATATCATATTTTGTCTCTCTTGTGCTATCTCTTGAGCTTCTAGATCTTGGTTTCTATTCTTTACCTTAGGCAAATTCTTACATGGTATCAGAGCCATAGGAGTTTCATTTGTATAGCCTATTTTGAGAGATTTTTATTGCAGGTCAAAATTGGAGCTTGCTAGTGCAAATCAGAGGTTGGAATCACATTGAGGAGGTCCAAAAACCCCTAAATAAAATTTTGTTTCATCCAAATCGGACATATGAAGCCAAATCTAGAGCCATTTGAATTTTCAAGGTTCGGCGGCGGCGATTCAGAAAAAATAATTTCAGAGGCAATTTTCAAACAGTGATATCTCAGTCATCTGGACTCCTTTTTTAGAGCAATTTTTTTTGTTTTGGGGTAGAATTTCACGATCTACATAATACTGTAGGTGATTTTTGATTTCTTTTTCTGATATTTTCTGAAAATCGCAAATCCAAATTTTTACAACTTTAGAGGCTTTGTTCGGGCTCATATGGACACATTTTCAAGTGCTATTTTTTTTGAAAGTTCATGATTTTCTGTCTACTTTCTAGATCTGGTATCAGTTTGGAAAAAGTTTGAGGAGACATAGTACTTTCAGAATTTGGTCTATTTTGGCCTATTTTTGGCACTTGTAATTTGTTAGATCCTTGAGAGATCTTGTGTCTTATTTGTTTGAGTCTAATATAGCTTCATATTTTCTATTGTAATCATAAAAATCAGAAGTCCACTTTGATCAATTTTTGGCAAGTGGCAATTGTACATGCACTAGTTATAAAGTGCCAAAATCATCATTTTGGGGGGGGTTCTTTGATTGAGTGAATTGGGGGGGTGTCTTGTGTGTTGGTGTCTCTCTTTTTGTGCTCTTTTCATTTCTACATCATGGGTTCAATTGCAAAATTAACTCCACATAACTATGCTACATGGAAAGATAATGTATGGAGCAAGTTAATGGTTCAAGGTTTAAATCCTTATGTGGATGGTACAATTAAAAAACCCGCTGCTGATGATACTACTGCAATAGATAAATGGTCACGAAGAAATTATCAAGCTTTAGGAGTCTTAAGAGAGAATATGTCTCAAGCAGTAATGTATCACATCAAAAACATAAATGATGCTAAAGAAGCATGGGAAAAACTTGAAGAATTGTTTGGTAAAGTGGATGAGGAAATGGGATTCAAAATTGAGACTGATCTCCTCAAATTAGATCCTAGGAACTTTGACACAATTCAAGATTATCTCACCAAAATCAATGACTATAGAGCACAACTTGATGATTGTGGTAATCCCATCAAGGATGCGAAGTTGGTTAGTCACTTGTTGAATCATCTTCCTCCTGAATATGCAGCCTTTGTTTCAAGTTACAATACTCACAAGTTGACAATGGGAAGTGCCTTCATTAAGCCTTCATTTGAGTCATTTTCAGAAATGTTGGTCTTAGAACAAACAAAATTGATGAGTATGGGGATTCTCAAGTCTTCAACTTCCAAGGCATTGGTGGCTAATCATGAGAGTCAAGGCAATCAAAGTCAAAAGAAGAAGAAGAATTGGAAGTCTAAGTCTCAACAAGAAGGCACAACATCAACTTCCACACAACATGACACCTCTACATCACCTCAAAAGGGTGAATCTTCAAAGAAGGAGAAGCGGTTTTGTGCATATTGCAAAAAGGATGGACATGAAGAACACTTTTGTTATAAGAAGGACATTGATGAATTGAAGAATCTTCTTGCCAAGAACAACATCAAATTGCCTTCTAGGATGTCTACCTCAACCTCTTCTTCACCCAATTCAGAAAAAGATAAAGGAAAGGGTCACGCATTTGTCACTCAAAAAGGACACGCTTTATATGCTTCTTCAAGTCATGATTCAGGTAGATGGCTTCTAGATTCAGGGGCTTCTCATCATATGGCTTCTTCACAGTCCGTGTTTTCATCATTTGAGCCTTGTAAAGGTCCACCTATTTTGTGCAATCACACTTACATGAATGTGCTTGGGAAAGGAAGTATTGAAGTTAAGGATGGACACTTCAATGATGTGTTGTGTGTTCCACACTTGACCAATAACCTTCTTTCTATCTATCAAATCACAAATGGTGCTACAAAGAAGACTGTGGAATTTACACCTAATTTAGTTTTCATCAAGGACTTGGAGAGTGGAGTAGGTATTGCTACGGGGATAGTGGATCACTCTTCTTAGTTGTACTCCTTTGCAGATTTTGTTCCTCTTGATGATAGTGATTCTTTAGATAGTGAGTCTTCATCATATGATGATTACAGTGATGATTCAGATTTTGAGGAGAGTTTTGGCTACTTGAACTTGGGTATTCTTGTAACGCCCCGCCAGGCAACCCAAGAGGACAAGACATAAAACCTCTATAAAATGCAAGTAGTGAATTTTTTTATTATTTTTTTATTTTATTTTAACTAGAATAATATTCATCATTACACTTCATATTTCTAAAAGAAGAAATAATTTTCTACTACTTGAATGTAAGATTTATACAACTTAAGTCCTCCCAGGTTCCCTAATGTCGCTACTAAAGCAACATCATATAAACCATTTACATGCATAAGATATTCACGGAATCATGACCTTAAAAGATCTACATTCATTTTAATGCACCAAGTTAAATGTCCCTAACTTATTTCTTTTATTAAACATAGGTTAATCATCCAACATCATTATTTCTTTTATCAACTCATTCCATAAATTCATATTGATTTCATCTACATCTACTATCCTTTATATCACTTTTCTCTAATAATTTAGGTAAGAGATTAATATTCATTAAGGTAGGCATTATCCTAGGTATTTCATTAACATGAACCAAGTATTAACATTATAATCAAGTTACTATTTTATTGCATTGTTTCATAACCATTCATTGTTAATAATTCCAATCACTAACCTATCATTTCTCAATAATTTCCTTGGATCCTTTCATCAAGAGAGAATACATTATTTTTGTGATACATCATTATATATAACTATATTTAAGATTATTTCCTTTACATATGGACAACATAAGAGGATAGGAGAAATAACATAAATACTTTCTTTTAATGCTAGTAACATGTCCAATATTACACATTCTTTTCCCTTTCTTTTACCTAGAACTATCCATTCCCTTATGCATTGCTTTGAATTGAGATTACATCAATACTACAAGACTCCTTTCAGGAGATTAAAAAATTACGTGAATACAAATACATAAGTACATCTCAACATATTAAAATATCCAATAAGAAATCTTCAACTGCAGATCTGGAAAGGAATATGTGCTAGGATCATCCAAAGAATCACGATCAATACCTCGATATAAATATTAACCACCCAACCACGTGGAACCAATAGGCCCACTCCCCTGAGCTAGGAGATAGAACCAAAGGCCCATACAAGAGGTAATAACTAGGAAATTCCTAAGGTGGTGATAAAATTTCCCCAAAGTCCCAACACAAAAGAAAATACAAGAAGACCACAAGGACTACCAGAGGCATGATCAAATTTGGTAGAGACTCTAAGCTACAAGCTAGGTGAGTGTCATCGCATAGCCCTCACCCCTTGGGTTGTCCTGGTACTAGCCACTCTTGGCCCCGGCCCCCAAGTAGGCACATGCGGAACCGAATGCCTCTCGTATAAACAAGGTCATCCAGTTGTACCTACGTATAGGTACCTTCTCCCACTCCCATCCTTAGTCTTTACTAGCACTAAAGGCATGGGTGATGCACAATTAATCTTGATTAGTGTGTAACTTCCTATTCCAATAATCTCCCATTCCCAATTCATTTATTTAGGTTATCACTTGATTAAATAACTCATAGTAGGTTATCCTGGTACTAGCCACTTAGGGCCCCGGCCCCTCACTATGAGCCACTCACCTAGTGTACTTAGGTTCCCTAACATACATATAAAAATCATAAGAACATAATAGATTCATCACCAATAATTCATATCAATTCCATAACAACATTTGATTGAGTTTAGGAAAACATATGTTGTCCCTAGTCCACTTGACAACCCTAAACCCAATATGGCATTCAGAATGTTCCAAACATATAAGAAGACATCCAAGTGATATTATAAACATATTCAGAGTATAAATATATCCAATTAACCAAAAACAAATTCTAATAGCCTCTGGTAACCATACGAAACCTTAAAACTTAATGATGTTCTTAAACTGAATTATTTCAAGCAAGGATTAAATGCAAAGAATAGTCATCATAGAACAGTCATCCATATCTTCCACAAAAAAAATAATAAAGGAAATCTCTTCAGTGGAAATTTATATAACATAATTATGGACTTTCAATTTTATTTTTATGAAGATCCAATGGTGGGAAAGAAAGTTATGACTTCTTGTTTAAAACAGAAAATTCTGGTTAGGGTTCAGACCTGCCTTCACTAAAATGGTTGTAATTTTCACAAAACATAATTAAAATTCACCAAACTAATTGGAAATAAAATATAAGACTTAGGAGAATCTCTAATATCAAATTCAGACTTTTATATGATCATATCAGCCTGTAGCATATGAATACATTTGACAGAAAATTTGGAATCAAGAATGGACAGGCATAGTCTGCCAAAATGTCAAAAATAAGGCATTAATTCGACCCTAAAAATAAAATCAGAGAGATACCCATTTGAGATCTGTGAATTTTACTTCCATAAAATTAATTTAGTAAAACCCTAGATGCAATTTAAATTATTATAATAATAGATCTCCAAAAATGGGTTGCTAAAAACCCTAGGAAAACACATGCCAATTCTTACAAACAAAAACTCAAAACTTTAAAATAACCATAGAAATGAAAAGTACAGATATAATAAATAATGATAATATGTAAATAGATCCATAATCTATCAGAGACATAAAGTAACTAAAATATTCAATCCATACCTCATGTCCTACGAAGGTTGAATCGAAGAAGGAAGGAAACAAAAGAGAAGACAAATCCAAACTTGAGATGCATCCTTCAAACCCTATCCACTTTCAGAAATCTCCATGAAAGAAAGAAATAATTCCACAGCAAAGAATCCCTCTCTCAACTACTGAAATTCTCACAAAAATGTCTCTCTCCCAAAAGCAAAGATAACCAAAAATTCTTAAAGACATATGCTTACAAACTCTCCCTCACATCTCCAAGTTTTCTCTCCAAAATCTCCATGAAAAGTAAGGCCATCCTCTCCTCAATGATTCAGCCCCAAAATCTCCTCCATTCAAATGAGAAAGTAGTGCATATAAATATATTTCCAAAGGTTGAGAGGAAAAGTAACCAACTCCCAACTAACTCTTAACTAAAGGGTATTATAAAATAACTTAATATCATACAACTATATTACTCAAATATACAATAGAAGATTATTTGTATTCATTCATACACACATGTAATATTATCCTAACATATATGCATATGCCATCATTAATTACATCAATATCTATATATATAACCTATCCTCATTATTAATAATTAACAATTGAGAATAATATACCTCGCATTATTTAATATTTAATTATTAATAATATTATACTTTACATTAATCCCAAAATATACACCATCAACAATATCTACAATAATTAACATATAATCACATATAAATTATATATATATAAATACATATATGTGTGCACCCATATATATATTTCCATATATATATATATATATATATATATATATATATATATATATATATACATGCCAAATACCAAACACTATAATCTATAAGATTATGAAGTAATAGATCACAATATTATTACCTATTTATAATTGCTATAGGATATAACACTGAGGTAGAATAAAATCACATGCCTCAAAATAAATCTAATCATCGAAAGAGGTCATAAAAATCAACTATGGAACATATCGAGAAAACCATAAGATCAAACAAGGTCAACCAAAGTCAACAAGGAAAGTCAAGCCAAACTCCTGAAACACAACATAGAAAGATTAACTAAGAATCATACCAAGAAGGAGAAATAAATAAAATGAGTAAACAAATCATACAACCAAATGAATTCAAGTGGCCACAAGGCACTAACTACAACCATGCCCCACCGGGTGTGTTGGATCTGGGTTTTTGACCCAAAGGTTGACTGACAAAGAAGGAACCCTAATATTCCCAAATTGGAATAATGACAAAGGAAGACTCATGTAGGAGCCTTAGTACTATCTCCATAACAACAACCATCGAGGATTTGAGGGCATGCTCAGACCTGTGAAGCCAGGTGAAGTCGATGCCTGATACCTGCAAGCCTGCATCACAAAGAAGAAATACATATGCACGGATATACATATAAAAGAAAACATTGCAGACAGATGACTAGGATCGATACATCGTGTGGACCTCAGCTATGTGAGTAACTACAACTTCATCCTAAATCATGAAAACACATCATGTATATATATACACTCAAAGCATGTAGCATCATCATAATGAAGGTTAGAATCTCAAGCATTGTGTTAGTCTCTTATCAATACTAATAATAAATCAACATAATCAAATCATCAAGTGAGATACAAGATTCATCCAAGGTAACCTTAATAGAAGAAAATATAAATAACCACATATATATATCTATCAAGTACATATCATATAACATCCTAACTATGTTCATAAAGGTCTTGTAGGTACTCAATACATACATACAAAAATGATACCTTTAGATAGTATGTCTGATATTAGAATCATTGAGTACTAGCTTATGAAATTATTATAAACAACTATAGGAATAGATCAAACAAGTATCATGTACAACTTAAGCTGTAAGAAAACATCGAAGGATCTTAATTCTTTCAAAAACACAAAACTTATATTAGGGTTAGAAGGGTATTACAATTCTCACTCATGATCAAGTTCTTGAGCCTTCTATTCATTCTCCTCCTATTGAGATTACTTCTACTCTTGCGCCTGATGATGCTTGCATTCACATAGCCATGGGTTTAGGTGATTCAGTGCAATAGGATATTCATTGTCTTCCAGACTTGGTTCCATGGGATGAATACTTGACAGACATTGCAAGTTTGTTTATGGAGTCCTATACTTCAGATTTGGGAGACTTTATTGATGACATTCATCTTCTCTTTGGTGAAGATGATCCTTCTTCAGTTGTTGTGAAGGAACATGCTAACCCTCATATTCATTCTCTACTTGATCATTCTTTCAAGGGTGACATGATTGTGGATACTTTGATACAACAGTTGGAGGAGGTCACTTTCTCTTCAGAGGAGATACTTGGGTCTTTGGTACATGTTCTACATTCATCCTCAGTTGAACCTGATTTGTCTTTTTCAGCAGAGTGGCTTAGTACACATGATTTGGATGAGGCAACTTTCAGCTTTGACATGGGGACACTTGAACAGGTTTCAGAGATTCCATACATTTTGAGGTTTCTTCCTAGAGATTGGGGAGGAGGCTTCACCTATACACCTTTGGTCTTGTTTCTTCCTAAGGCTAGGAATGTTGTTCTACACTCATGGAGCAGTTTCTACATCGAGCCTAGAGAATCTACCATTGGTGTTCATTCTACATTGAGGGGGGGCTACTTGGTCTCTCTTCCACTACTTCTATCTTATGGGGGGGATATTTTCCTCACATGAGGTCTTCTCTCTCATATTCTATTATTGTATTCATCTCTCTTTTTGGGGGAGGGTTTTTCCCATGAGGTTTTCCCTCTTTCTCCACTTTATGAGAGATTGCATTGTTCTTGCATATTGTCCATGGGTACCTAACATGGCCTAGTAGCTGGGACCCATCTTGCATTGTGAGCTTAAGTGCATTCCCCTAAGTTTCACTTAAGGGGGGGTGTTGGTGTAATTAATTATTCACTAATTACACTTAAGTTTACTTAGGATAATGCATTTACATATTAGTTGTCATTGTGACACTTAGGAGTTTGCATTTCTTTTTAGCACATGGTTAGGAGAATCTCCACTTTAGGTGTGATAGTTGTCATCACATACCTTGTTGTGTGTGAGATCCACCTTTAGTGCTCTTATCACATTATCATCCTAATCCAATGCACATACTTTATTGCATATTGGAGGATGATCCACCTTTGGTGGACATGTGATTCCACCTTGTGTGGGTGATATCTTATCATCTCCTTATCATGTAGTCTTATTGCATTGCCTATATATTTAGGCACTCCTACATTGTATATTGAATTTATTCAATCTATTATTCATTATTTGATCAATTGATCATATCATATTTTGTCTCTCTTGTGCTATCTCTTGAGCTTCTAGATCTTGGTTTCTATTCTTTGCCTTAGGCAAATTCTTACAGAGAGATGTGGTCAATACTACAATCTATATAATCAATAGAATTCAATTAAGGCCAACCGTAGACAAGACACCCTATGAGCTATGGTTTGGGAATGTACCTATAGTCAAATACTTTAGAGTCTTTGGAAGAAAGTGCTATATCAAGAGAGATGAAGAAATTGGAAATTTTGATGCAAGAAGTGATGAAGGTATTTTTCTTGGTTACTCTACTAAAAGAAAAGCTTATAGATGTTTTAATTTAGGATTGAAGAAGATCATTGAAAGTGATGATGTTAATATTGATGAGAAGTTTATGATTCAAGAAATATATCATGATTATGCACCTATGATTGAAGAAGAACCTAGACCTACCACTAGAGAAACATTTTTTTATGAATGTTTGATAGCATTGATGTATTATTCAATGACCCTGAAACTAGTGAAGAAGAATCATAGAAATCAAATGAGAGATTCCCACCTAATGTTCCTAAATTCACATCTAGATATCATTCAAAGAAAGACATCATTGATGATCAAAATAGTAAAGTCGTGACAAGATCCAAAGCAAAGAGTTCCATAGCAAATGAAGAGGTGTGTTTACTATCACAGATTGAACCCTTAAGTGTTGAAGATGCATGTAATGATTCAGATTGGCATGAAGCAATTAAAGAAGAGCTAGATCAGATAATTAAGAATGGAACATGGGAATTGGTCCCTATGCCTAGTGATAGGAATGTGATTGGAACCAAGTGGATATTCATAAATAAGATGAATAAAGATGGAACAATGGTAAGAAATAAATCAAGACTAGTATGTAAAGGATATGCACAAAGAGAAGGAATTGATTATTTTGATAGATTTTCCCTTGTAAGTAGATTGGAAGCCATAAATTTTTCTTTAGCCTATGCTACATTCAAAGACTTTAAGGTATACCAGATGGATCTCAAGTCAGTATTCCTAAATAGAGTGTTGAAGGAAGAAGTATACATAGAGAAGTCTGAAGGATTCACCTTATTAGACAAACCTGATATGGTATGCAGAGTGAAGAAAACCCTCTATGGACTTAAGCAATCCCCTAGAGCTTGGTATGAAAGACTTGATGGTTACCTGACTAAGATTGTATTTAAGAAAGGAGTAGCAGATTGCAACTTATTCATAAAAGAAACATCTGATGGATTGTTATTGGTTTCTATATTTGTTGATGACATTATCTTTGGTGGTATTAACAAGCTTAGTGTTGAATTTTATAAAGAGATGCATAGAGAATTTTAAATGAGCATGATTGGACCTGTCAAGTACTTTTTGGGACTAAATGTGCAGCAAACAAACAAAGGTATTTTTATTAATCAATCTAAGTATGTGAAAGAGATATTGTAGAAGTTCAAGATGGATGATTACAAGCTAGTAAGTACCCCTATGATAACAAGATGCAAACTTTAAAAAGAAGATGATTCAGTAGAAGTGGACATGACCTTGTATAAGTCTATGATTGGTATACTAATCTATCTTACTCAATCTAGACTTGATATTTCCAATGCAGTTGGTATTGTTGGAAGATTTGCAACTGATCCTAAACAAAGTCATCTCATGGCAGTAAAGAGGATATTGAGATACTTGAAAGGAACTATAGACTATAGTTTATGGTATCCGAATTAAGAAAATGTAGAACTTCATGTGTATACAGATGCAGATTGGGAAGGATACATGGATGATAGGAAGAGTACCTCAGGAGAAGCAATATTTCTTAGAGATAGGATTGTTACTTGGATAAGTAAAAATAAAAATTGTATTTCTTAGTCTACAGCAGAAGAAGATTATGTTGCAACAACATTAAATTTCCCTACAATTGTGTGGATCAAGCAGATGATAAAACATTTTGGTATTCAAATTGATCATCCTATTGTTATTCATTTTGATAACACTAGCACTATCAATATGTCAAAGAACCTTGTGATGCATGTAAAGAAAAAACACATTGAGATAAAAAATCACTTCCTAAGAGAGAAAGTAGTAGAGAAAGAAGTAAAGTTGAACTATGTGAGCACAAAAGATCAGCTAGGAGACATATTCACAAAGCCTTTACCTAAGGATACATTTGAGTACCTCATAGAGAAGATGGGATTAATCCCCTTCCCTGAATCTGATTAGAGATTGTAGGAGTGCATCAGTTCTTAGTGACTGATGAAAGGTTGACTACTCTACTTCAGGAGTAGTACTGGTGCTTAATAGTTTAGTGCCCTTTTCCATTGATGTCAAAGGGGGAGTAAGTATATAGTCATGAAAAACAAAATAGTAAGTAATATAGTTATTGATATTCAAAGCATTTAGCAATAGATGGAGGATTCATCCTTAGGGAAGTTTTGATGAGGAAATGAAGAATGTTATAAAAGAATTGCAGCAAGGGGGAGTGAGTATTTAGAAAAAAGAAACAAAATACTAAGAGATGGAGGATTCATCCTTGGGGGAGTTTTGTTGAGGAAATGGAGAATATTAAAAAATGATTATACATTTGGATCGATGGTATTTTTCATTCTATATGTTGTCATCAATGCCAAAGGGGGAGATTATTGGAGATTTTCCAGCAAGCCAAAGTGTTCACTTTATGTTTCTCATTGATGAAAACATATGGTAAGAAGCATGCATGGAAGCCTAATGGAGAGAGCCTTCAGTATATGTTTCCTAGATATGTTATCACCTTGATACCATAGACGTAGAGGTTGATTGTAAGTAAAGATAGTAATACAGTAGTCTGTATCGGTAAGTGTTCCTGATAGGTCCCAAGAAGAGTTTGGTATGTGTTTTATAGTATGGTTGTAATGGAGCCTTGTGCATTTTTATTTATGTTGAAGACATGTTAGTGAAGTTATTTTCATGGACGCAGAGTTAGATATACAATACAGGTTAATTTATGAAGTCTGCAGTTGACAGTCACAGTTTCCTTAGTTTATTTGGTAAAACTGACATTATTTTTATTATTGTAGTAGTTGCACCTATCAATTTGATATGCATGCTTGGATTAGTGTTTGGATAAGAGTTAATGATTCTTGGTTAAGAGAGCATAATTTAATAAATAATCATAAGAAAACATTAGTTAATTTGGTGGAGCCGATAGTGTGAAGTGACACATCTACTCATATCAAGTTGTGCAATCCTAATTTATGTTGCGTGCTTAGTAGATTCGAGTGAGATGTTATTGGAGAGTTTTATTGTTTCTATAATATGATTTCAAGATGGTTCTAATAGGATGACTTTATTATATCATTTAGAGGAAAGATATTTATAGGTAGTCATTTGTGATTGCTAAGCATGGAAGATAGTTAAAAAGATAAGAGCAGAGTAGAAGTTGTGAAGTATTGAGCCATCAGCAGAAGTTCTATGTGACAAAGTAGAGAGTTTATGCTATTCATTGGAACTGATCAAGACAAAAGGTCTACTTTTAGTTCACCAAGATCCATATGTAGTGTGTATTTGTTAAATAGAATGTTGTAACCTTCACCCCTTTGAGGAGTGTGCTCCTGGATAGTGTGTCCTCACCCCTAATAAGGTTAATTATAAAAGACTCCTAACAGGGTCCGATCCTTGACCAGGTCACTGTACTTAATAAATTGTAAAGATCAACTCCTAACAAGGTTGTAAAGTCTTCTAACAAGGATCATAATACTCTAGTACAGTTTATAGTGGGTGCTAATTCTCACTGGGGTTTTTACCTATTTGGGTTTCCCCGTAACCAAAATTGTGGTGTTGTGTTAAGTGTTCTCATATTGTGTTTATGTTTAATGTTATTCTATACTTATTGGATAAATAATTTAATCTTTTAGATAACAGATTCACACCCCCCCCCACCCTCCTCTCAGTTATCTCTTGGGAGTATTCCTAACAGGATGCTACTTTGGCATCAAAGTATCAAACTGTGTCCTCAAAACAAACAATAGAGAATTCAAATGCTCAAACCAAAAATTCTAAAATATGTCAACCTTATGATTTGGGCCTATTAGGTCTTAAATAGCTTTTAGGTTTGAGGTTTAGTGTGTTTAGGACCCTAGGTGACCTAAAGACATGGTCAGTTCTTTTAGGACAAAAGTTGTCATGCAACTTTTGCAAAGTTGGAAAAGTTGTCATGATAACTTTTTAGCAACTTTTGCTAAATTTCTTTCCTCTACTCACAAACCTCAAATCAATCCATACAAACCTCAAATAACCTAGCCAAGGTCATTTTTGATTATTTAAGACCAAAACACATTATTTTAGTCAAGTTTCCATGCTTGTACCTCTTTAAACAAATTGAGGACTAAGTTAAGTCCTAAGAGTACCTTAGCTCTTTGACCTTTTCAACCTACCCAATCCCTAGGTTAACCTTATCTACTAACCTCTGAAGACACTTAGGTCCTCTTGGAACCTATTATTTACCAAAGTAGGAGAAGGACACTCTAGCCTAGGTCCTAGGTGCTCCTGAACCACAAAATATGATGAAATCTTGTTATTATTACGATAAGGACCATGTGTTTCAAGGAATTGAGGGTCTATCATGCAAGCTATATGAGGAATTATGCATCGTATAATGTGATATCTCCTCACCTTGGCCTTTCCATAATAAAATGAGAATACCTCTTGTTTTATGATCTCCTTAGTGATATAGGTCTAGACTGTCTCTAAGGATAAAATGCCCGAGACCTCAGCTCTCAACTCTTAAAAAATAGTCTCAGTAACCTAGGGAATAAATAAAGAATGTGATGTCAACCTCACATTCATATCCTTGAGACTCCTCAATATAATAGTACAAATATCTCTATACAAACCCTCCTCTGATCTACTAATCTAATCTTTTAGTCAGCCAATCTCTATGTGAACACTCTAACCTATGGTCACAATATCAGGAACACAAGGTGAAATGGGGTGTGCACTAATATCAAGTGTCTAACTCTTAGGTGCATCACCCTAAAGTAAATCCTAAGGTACATTGTGTGTGGCCATCTAGGGGTAACATGTGTTAAATACATTTAAAAATTAAGTACAAGTACATGTAAAATGGAAACTAATATTAAAATCTAAAATTATACATGTACAATTCTAAATGATGGATATAAGAATGAGAGAGAGAGCATGTACAAATAAATATAAACATCACAACATCTAACTAGACTTACATGTATATATATGTCATAATAGGCCCTACTAAGGGGTCTTAAGGGGCCCTAGGTGTCTTAATTTATTAAATATATTAGTATGTACTAAGGGTTTAGGTTTTAAGGTTTAGGGTTTAGAGTCAATTATCATGTCATAATAGGTGGACTATTAAGGGTCTTATTTCATGATAGGTTCTATTAAGTTTTAATAGGTCCTACTATGTCACAATAGGTTCTATTATGTCAAAATAGGCCCTACTATGTCACAATAGGTTCTTTTATGTCAAAATAGGTCATACTATGTCACAATAAGTTCTATTATGTCAAAATAGGTCCTATTATGTCAAAATAGACTCTATTATGTAATAATAGGCCCTACTAAGGCATCTTAAGGGTATTTATGTCATATAGACTGGGTCTTATGTCATAATAGGTCATCTTAAGGGGTATTATGTCATAATAGGTCCGAGTTAGGGTCTTATGTCATAATAACTTCTATTATGTCATAATAGGCCTTGCTAAGGGGTCTTAAGGGGCCCTAGGTTTCTTAAAAGGTATTAGGATGTACTAAGGATTTAGGGTCAAGTATCATGTCATAATAGGTCATATTAAGGGTCTTATGTCATGATAGGTTCTATTAAGTTATAATAGGTCCTACTATGTCACAATAGGTTATATTATGTCAAAATAGGCGCTTTCAAGTCATAATAGACCATATTATGTCATAATATGCCCTAATAAGAGGTCTTAAGGGGATTTATGTCATATAACCTAGGTATTATGTTATAATAAGTCATCTTAAGGGGTATTATTGTTAGGAATAGTCCCAAGAGATAACTGAGAAGGGGGGGTGAATCAATTATCTACAAGATTAAATTCTTTATCCAATTAAGTACAAAAGAACATTAAGCATAAACAAAATATAAGAACACTTAACACAACACCATAATTTTGGTTATGGGGAAACCCAAATAGGGAAAAATAGTGGTGGGAATTAGCACCCACTATAAAATACACTAGAGTATTATGATCCCTATAAGAAGATCTTAGAACTCTATTAGGAGTTGATCTTTACAATGCATTAAGTATAGTGACCTAGTCAAGGATTGGACCCTATTAGGAGTCTTTTACAATTAACCCTATTAGGGGTGAGGACACACTATCCGAGAGGACACAGTTCAAAGGGGTGAAGGCTGCAACATTTTTTTTAATAGATACACACTATATCTAGATCTTGGTGAACTGCACATAGACCTGATGTCTTGATCAGTTCCAATTAATATCATATACTCTCTACTTTGTCACATAGACCTTCTGCTAATCGATCAACACTTTGCACCTTCTGCTCTTCTTTTATATTTCAACTCTCTACCATGCTTAGCACTCACAAATGACTGTCTATAAATATATTTCCTCTAAATGATATAATCAAGCTGGCCTATTAGAACCATCTTGAAATAATATTAGAGAGACAATAAAACTCTCCAATAACACCTCAGTCAGCTCTACTAAGCACACAACACAAATTAGGACCGCGTAACTCCATATGAGTAGATGCATTGCTTCAGACTGTTGGCTCCACCAAATTAACTGATACTTTCTTCACATGTTGAATTACATCATGCACTCTTGACCAAACATTATTAACTCTTCTCCAAACACTATTACAAGCATGCATATCAAAATGATAGATGCAACTACTACAACCATAAAAATATTGTTAGCTCTACCAGATAAAGTTAGGAAATTGTGATTGTCATTGAAGACTTTATAACTCAACCTGTATTGTATGTATGACTTTGCATCCATGAAGATAGCTTCACTAACATGTCTTCTACGTAAATCCAAATACACAAGGCTCCACTAAAACTATACTATAAATCACATACAGAACTCTTCCTCGGACCTGTCAGGAACACTTACTGATACAAACTATTATATTATTGTATTTACTCATAATTAACCTCTGCGTCTATGATATCATGTTGATAATATATCTAGGAAACATATACTTGAGGCTCTCTCCATCAGGCTTCCACGCACTCTACTTACCATATGTTGTCATCAATGACAAACATACAGTCATTACTCTAGCTTGCTGGAAAATCTCCAACAATCTCCCCCTTTGGAATTGATGGCAACATATGGAATGAAAAAAACCACCAATCCAAATGTACAATCACTTTATAATATTCTCCATTTCCTCAACAAAACTCCCCCAAGGATGAATCCTCCATCTCTTACTATTTTGTTTCTTCTTTCTAAATACTTTCTCCCCCTTTCTGCAATTATTTTATAACATTCTTCATTTCCTCATCAAAACTTCCCTAAGGATGAATCCTCCAGCTACTTTTGAATGCTCTAACTATCAACTACTTTATTACTTACTATTTTGTTTTTCATGACTATATACTTACCCCCCCTTTGACATCAATGGAAAAGGGTGCCAAACAATTAAGAAGTGGTACTACTCTTAAAGTAGATTAGTCAACCATTCATCAATCACTAAGGACCAATGCATTCCTGTAATCTCTAATTAGATTCACTGAAGGGGATTACTCACAACTTCTCTCTGAGATACTCAAATGTATCCTTAGGTAAAGGCTTTGTGAATATGTCTGCTAGCTAATCTTTTGTGCTCACATAGTCCAACTTTACTTCTTTCTCTGCTACTTTCTCTCTTAGGAAGTGATATTTTATCTCAATGTGCTTTTTTGTTGCATGCAGCACAGGGTTCTTTGACATATTGATGGTGCTAGTGCTATCAAAATGAATAAAAATAGGATAATCAATCTGAATATCAAAATATTTTATCATATGCTTGATCCACACAATTGTAGAGAAATTTAATGCTACTGCAACATACTATGGTTCTGTTGTAGACTGAGAAATAGAATTTTTCTTCTTACTTATCCAAGTAACAAGCTTATCTCCAAGAAATACTGCTCCTCTTGAGGTACTCTCCCTATCATCCACACATCCTACCCAATCTACTTTTGTATACACAAGAAGTTCTACATTTTCTGAATTAGGATACCATAAACCATAGTCTATAGTTCCTCTCAACTATCTGAATATCCTCTTTACTACCATGAGATGACTTTGTTTACAATTTTTTGTAAATCTTCCAAATATACTAACTGCATTGGAAATCTCAATTCTATATTGAGTAAGATAGATCATTTTACCAATCATAGACTTGTACAAGTGATGCAAGGGGCAAGGTAGATACAAGCAGAATCAAGCAGAATTGACTCCACTTGAATCAACAATAAGCCCTGCTGAGATTTACACAATAGAAGAAATATATTTACCACATGAAAGCAATGAAAACACAATGGATATGAGGCAATCAACTGGGAGCAACAATAGAGAATTTATATTATTTCTTTCAACATGCCCAGCTGTGAGCCTTCCGAGTTTTGGCCTTATACAATGAAAATTATGAAATCAGAAGCTCAATTCACATCCTATCTTTGTCTCCAATGATGTATCTTGATAATCATTCCTATATCTACCTCTTTATTTCCCTACTACATCAATCTAGACTCCTTATATAGCCAGCTAAGCCACAACTCAGCCAGTCAAGCATTTAATTACATTATAGGTCTAGTCTAGAAGATTTAAACCAAAAATAATGAAAGAGTGATCACCACTTGATGCACCTTTACATCTAGGTCCACACATGACCCAAGAAAATTCCCTTGACTATGCAAGGCCCCATTTCATCACACGGAACCATGCAAGAAGAAACACTCCATGTTTCACGTGTAAACTGGAAGAAAATAGGTGCCCGAGAAAAATGGTCATAACTTTTTACTTATAATGAATTAGGACTTGCACTATTATGGGAAGATATTAATTTAGGTCCTCTTAAAGTCCTTAAGATCAAAAAATATGATTCCTTAAGGATCAATGGTGCCATGACGTGCAATCAACACAAAAACTACAAGAAAAATACAGCTTCGACATGAAGGAAAACAGCTATAACTTTGGAACAGTCCATCCAATATTTATGTTCTCATAGGAGAAGGTTCCCAAATAGGTCCTCAAAATCATGTAAGCTTCACACACCATGAAACCAAAAAATGAAAAAAGTATAATGCAAACAACAGAAAATAGGAAATATTTTTGGTTGATGCAAGATTGCTCAAAGACCCAAGATGATCCTACATCAGACACCTGGGGTAAATAAAGAACTGATGTCCACATCAGGCACTACTCATATTCTAACCTAAATCATAAAGATCCAACTCATCTTGTGTAATCCATGAACTATCTTCAATTGGCTTATCTTTCCACTGAACTAGATATTCTATGTAGTATTTTCCTCTTGTACTCTTGCTCACTCTACTATTTAAGATCTTCTCAATGCTATCTTTATTCTTCTTAGGATAATCCAGATCATCTTCTATTTCATCATTTTATTAAAATTAATCAAAGATATCATAAATTTTGAATATAGGTGATATATCCATCTCCTCTAGTAATTCTACTTCATAAGCATTTCCACTATAAAACTTCTTCAGAATCTTACAAGGTCCAAACTTCTTAATTTTCAGCTTGTTGTAGGTACCAATTGGAAATATTTTCTTCTTGAAATGAATCATAACCTCATCTCCAACTTCAAAATATTTATGTCTCCTTCTCTTATCTTATCTCTATTTATATTTCAGATTACTATCCTCCAAATTCTTTTTGATTTCATCATGTAAAGTTCTCATGTATACTACAAAATCCTCAACTTCAATACTTCTTCTTGTCCCAGTAAGTAAATCTCTCAGCTCTGTGGTTCTCTTAGGATGAAATCTAGTAACAATCTCAAATGGTGTCCTCTTAGTGCTTCTATTCATAGAATTATTCTATGCAAACTCTTCTTGTGCCAAAACTAAATCCCAATTAGCAGGTTTATCCCCAACTAAACATCTCAACAAGTTTCCCAAACTTTTGTTCACAACTTCAATCTATCCATCTGTCTAAGGGTGAAATGTAGAACTAAACTTCAATTCTATATTCATCTTTTTCCAAAGTGTTCTCCAAAAATAACCAGTAAACTTTGTGTCTCTATCTGAAACAATAGACTTAGGCAAACCATGCAATCTTACCACTTCCTTGAAGAATATTTTACCTACATGCAATGCATCAGATGTCTTCTTACAAGGTATGAAATGATCCATCTTTGAAAATCTATCAACCACTACCAAAATAGAATCATTACCTCTCTGAGTTCTAGGAAATCTAAGAACAAAGTCCATACTCACATCTTCCCAAGGTCTATTAGGTAAAAGAAAAGGTGTATACAATCCAAAATTCTAACTAGTTCCTTTTTCTACTTGACAAATTCTGCAACTTCTTACCATTCTTTATACATCTTTGTAAATCTATGGTCAAAAGTATCTTTCTAAAATCATATTCACAATCTTATCAATCCCAAAATTTCTAGCAAGTCCACCACTATGTTTCTCCTTTATTATGTTCTCTCTCATAGATCCTCTAGGTATGCACAACTGAACTCCTTTAAACAACATGTCTTCTTAAATGAAATAATCAGTCCACTTATCACTCACTATGCGTTCCTTACAAGATTTCCAAGGTTCTACAAAATCAATGTTAGTTTCATACAAACACTTCAAATCATCAAAACCAAGTACCTCAACTCTCATTTCTGTCAGCAAACTTCTTCTTCGGCTCAAGTCATCAGAAACCTTATTTGATTGTCCACTCTTATGCTTCAATGAAAATTAAATATTTTGTTCTTTCATTTCTCTTGTAAATGTTTTACCATCAAACAAGTATACTTTGACTATGGTACAGTGACTTTCATCAAACTTCTCTATCAAAGGCAACAATACTTGTTTCTTTCCATCCATCCAAATAGTATATTGATTCAATCTACCATCATGCAAAGCTTTCCTATCATACTGCCAAGGTCTACCCAAAATAATATGACAACAATTCATAGGCATAATATCACACAAGACTTCATCATGATAATTCCCACTTTTGAATTTAACAAGGCATTGTTCACTTACAAGTAGTTTATGCTCCTTCTATATCCAAGCAATATGGTAAGGCTTAGGATGTTTCAATCTCTATAATTTCAATTTTTTAACCAGCTCTTGGGATGCCAAATTATCAGAACTTCCACTATCAATGATTACCTTGCAACATTTATCAGCTATCTCACATCTAGTTCTGAACAAACTTTTCCTCAAAATAGGCTCCTCGTTAGCTTCTTCATTCCAGAAGATCCTTCTTAACATGAATTTTTTAGCATGTTCAGGTTTATTAGACATTTCCTCAACTTCTTCACAAGCCAAATTATTTCTTCCATTACCTCCAATCTTCTTTCCAGAGTTAGTACATTCAAAAGCTCTATGTCCTTCTTCCCCACATTTGTAACAAGTACCTTTAAACAAAGATTTCTCTTCTCTTTTCCCATTACTGTTATTCCTAGAGTAACCAGTATAGCTACCTTTAGAGTAATTACCTCTTTCACTAGCAGGATCATCTTCCCATCCTTTATCTTTCACTACATTGTTAGATCTGCTACTTTCTCCATAAGATCTGCCTCTACTTCTTTGAAATCTACCACCTCTTCCTCTTTGTCTTTGTTCATGTCTCTTTGTTAATCTTTCTTCTGCCTTCAAAGAAAATTGGTATGTTTCTTCCACACTATCTATTTTCACATAGCTTATCTCATCTTGAATAGATGTCCTCTGGCTATTCAGATATCTAGCCACTTTCTCAACTTTATCATCCACATGTCCAGATCTAATATCTAATTTGTAGAATTCCTCAGTATACTCTTTCACACTCATTTCCTTTTGTCTCAGATTTTGCATTTTTCTCATCAAACTAACTTGGTAGTCAGATGGAAGAAACTTCTTCATCTTTCCAAGCATCTTCATCCATGTCTTGATCTTTTCTTTTCCTCTCTTCTATCTCTCAGTTTGCAAATGATCCCACCAAAGAGATGCATGACCTTTCAACTTTGTGACTATTATCTTAACCTCCTTGTTATCAGGAGTACCTACATACTCAAAGTACTTATCCATCTCCAAGATCCAATCCAAAAGTGTATCGGTCTCAAGTCTTCCATCATAGCAAGAAACTTCAACTGTGGGTCTAGAGTTAGCTATAGAAAAAACTCTCAAAAGTCTTTCCTCATCTTGTTCAACTTCAGGTTCAGGATTAGATGCTGCTTCTTCTTCTTCATCACTAACATCTTCAAGATGTGCACCTCTTCTTTGGGATGTCTCTATAGCTTCAAGCCTAGTTGCAATCTACCTCAACATATCCATGATAGCATTATCATTTCCTCTACCATGAACCATCTTGACAATCAGGTTCCAACAAGATCATAACCTTCTGCAAGTTATAGATTAGATCTCAGATCTACCACCCTAAAAACAATCCAATAAGGTTTTCGATGATCTAATCCACAAGAAAGAAAGAACTCTGATACCACTTGACACAAGGGATAGGGTAGATACAAGTAGAATCAAGTAGAATTGACTCCACTTGAATCAACAATAAGCCATATTATAAATAGGGAATACTTAGAGGGGGGGGGTGAATCGTATTCTACAAACTTTTAATTTTTCCCAACTATGGATATAATAGATTATCTTTACATATGCATAATATAAGAAGCTAAACAACATGCATAGCAATAAAACTAAAGAACTCATAACACATTATTTGTTCTCCAGGAAACCCTCGCCAAGGGAAAACCTCGGTGGGGATGGTACCCACAAAGATCCACTAATCAAAAGTATCCTATTAAGGATGTTGACCTTGTTAGGAGTCTATTACATGCATATAGTGTCTTAGTCCTGATTAAGGGACTATAGGCCTTGTTAGAAGCCTCAACCCTGTTAGGAGTTGATAGTGCAAAAGGTGATTACCAGATGAGCCCACTGCCCAAACAAGTAATGTACAATATTTACTGATTAAAAAATTAGGTCAAGGTACATAACCTTATGCTACTTGCATCAATATATTTTCGCTTCTCTTTCACTATCGCTATTACATACATCATTCCTTCATCATATATCCTTCTTACAATTTATAATTATATTTATGCAAGTTATTAAGATTAATAACATTCCAGTCAGCTATCATATTAAAAAATAACTTTATCCCAGGGTTAAAATCTAGGATTTCATCCTTTATATTGTTAAGTAATTATTTTGATGAAAAAAATAATCCCTTAACTCTTTACCAATTCTGTCTTCATATTTTGTCATGTTGGCTTAAGATTATCTTTAGAAAAACTATCATAACTTCTTCCGTACATGTCGTACTGACTTGTGCTCTAAGATGAGTCTTTAATAGTCACCATAGAGTCTATGTTCAAGTGTGCAAGCACTAAACTTACTCTAGTCAACATTGCAAACAAAAACTATCTTCAAGTTCACTGGTAAAAACACACTATCTCATACTTAGACAATCTCGCATTGCGCTCTAACATACTAGCTCTCTAACCTATGCGATCTTCATGTAGATCATATGTTTCCATAATGATAACATCTGTGTAACCAACTCAGACAAATTTCCAACAATCTCCCCCTTTGTCATTGGTGGCAACATATGAGAAAATTGGCTAAGTCTTACAACTTCAAAATCTCAAAATTGTGGCCATAGTATAAAATATATATATACTATCCTTATAACTCCAAAAAAAAAATCTTATCTCTAATACAGTACTCCCCCTAAGAGTATCAATCCTTATCATTTTCTTATCAATTTTCTACTATATATCTCTCCCCCTTGAAAATAATGAAAAAATAAAGGTAAGGAGGGTTACAAAATTGTATTCAAAAAAAGTTATACCTTAATTCAATATTGCAAAGCCGGTAGGCTTGCAACACAATCTGCAAAATCAATCTTTATAGCCTCTAACTCCTTCTCCCATGATTTCCTAATAGAATCAGCCACACTGAGTAGTGCACATAATCCATAAGATGTTATCTCACATGCTTGGAGGTTCTCAAAGCTAAACTTTTGAAAAGATGTCTTAGTTGAAAGACATTCTTCCAATTTCCCTTCAATAATACTTAACTTCATAGAAGTGTGCTCTCTTAAAAGAGTGAATCTTTTCATTTTCTTGTCCTTTTCATCTTGCAAAATTCTGATTTCATCATATATCTTACAAATTTTCTTCTCAACATCAGATACCTTTACATTGAGGCTTGAAAGAAAGTTAGTTTCATTCTGAATTTCTACTTCCTTCATCTTCATCTTCTGATCTTCTTTTTTCAAGGTCTCTAATTTTGTACACTAGATGTACAAGGATTTTCCTCTTTCCAAATTTTTTCTCAAGTCCTTTATATAGATATCAAGATTATTGACATCATTCCTAATATTTTGGCTAATGTTCAAAATTTTTTTGGCTTCATAGGCTGCTTGAGATTTCACTTTTTCTATATCAATTAAATTTTTGGACTCACTATCAAAAATGTTCATCACTTTCTTTTCTTTCTCTAGAGGGTCAGCTTCTATAATTTATGTAGTTACAATGCCTTGTAACTTCTTAGTAAGCTCCTTCAGGAATCCTTCAAGACTTTTTACTTTCTTATTCTTTCCAATGATCTTGTTCAAGGAAGTGATCAATTCCATCTGATCATCATCATCTACTTCCTTTCCCAAATTTTCAATCATAGATCCAATCTAATTCTTCTTTCCAGTCTCAGGAGTAAGACTGATATCTTCTTTAGTGGAAATAGGTAATAGTTTTTCTATCACTCTAGGTTCTACAACTGTGGTCTCTATTTTCTCTTCTCCTTTGGTGGTCTCCTACTCTTCAAAAGCTGAATTGTCAACAATGTTTTCCAAATTCTTGAATACATTATCATCAGTATCCAAGGTGATCTTAGTTCCTTCTACATTCATGACTTCATCTTCAATGTTTATGGCTAGTGGAGAGGGAATGTCCTCTTGTTCTATTTCACCTACTTTCCCTACTGCAACTGATGGTTCTCCAGCATTCTCAAACATAACTTTGATGATTGGTTGCTCTATTTCTGCATTAACTTCCTCATGTTTGCCTCCCATAATCTGCTTCTTGGTTCTCAAATGGGTGCTTAAAGCTTTGATAATTTGACTAAAGTGTGCTTCATCTTTTATAACATAAAGGTTTCTTACAAGATTTTCTCTAATAGATGTGTCTTCTTATGATGCTCTCTTCTTCCTATTCACAAGTTTATTGTACAAATTATCAAGTATGTTACCCTGAATTGTATAAAACTTCTTATTAGAAAAAATCATATGCTTTACCATTGCATTTTCCAGATTTAATCTCTTTGCATAATCATAGAGATCATAATACTTATTCATTCTTGTAAAGTCTCCATCTTGAATGATCTTCTCATTAAGCTTCTCAACTCTAGGTTTCCAAGTTTTCTTCTTAATAGAAGTGACATCATTTTTGATTTTTTCAATTTTCCTTGGAACTGGTTGCACTAATGTTTTCTACCTTTTACCTGGTCCAGTAGCACTCTCTTTTACTCTTTTTCTAGGTGTGGAGGAAGTGGATCTAGTGGATATCTTTGCTTCTTGATCCTTCTCAATTTCTTCCACTTTCACCTTAACATTTGTTTCTTCTTGTTGTGCTACAATTGATGATAGAGGTGGAATAGATAAAACTTCTTTTTGTCCAATATCTTTGATTGTTGCTGATGTTTTCTTTGCTACCAAGAATTCATGCTCAGTCATCCTTGTATCTTTTAGGATTTTCTTGATAGTACTCTCAACTCTTTTCTTTGACTACTTCTCTTCAAGTAAGGTCTTCGCGGAGTTGAAGTTCTCCTCAAAGGTTCCAAACCTATTACAGTGGGTGTCCAACTTGTACTTAAGTAACCTGCTCACATACTCTTTTGTCTCTACCTCAGATATCTCATAGCCAAGAGGGTCTATGAACTCTATTCTAGGTTCTACTGCTTCAATGTAGGTAAAGTCAGTATCAACCATGAAACATATCTCATTTTTATACTTCTCCACAAGAGACTGTGGGATCCTTGATCTGCTAGACACTATATCCTGAAATGTCTTCATTACCAATACTACAGTCTCATTCACTTTATCAATAACATGACTTCTGTACACTAGGTTAATCCTTTCCATTGTAGTTTGGCCATCATTCCATTCATTTCCAATTGTGTATAGAAATATTCTCAATAGATGAAAAAACATATAGGTGATTAAGGATGATAATCTAAACTATGTATACTTAGTTTTCTTAATCTTTTCTAAATTATCAAATAGTTGAATTCTCAATATCTCACACATATCCACTTGCACTTTATCAACACACATTAGATAAGCTGCATGTATCATTCTAGTTGCCATGTCATCCTCTCTTGGGTTTGCACAAAACTTAGTGGTTAGGATCTTACATAAGTATCTGACATCATCTTGTTGAATCTTACTAATCACAATTCCTCTACCATTATAGGATGAATTTTTGTTGTCTATGACTATTTTCCTCATGTTATTCTCATTTAAAGGAATGGCATTAGTTTTATATAGTCCAATAACTTCATGAATCAAATCATCTATGATATCTATCACTCTATCTTCTAACCAAAACTTCCCATTATGAATTCTACTTAGAATTATCTTAGTACATTCTTCATTATCAAATTCATACTGTAATGCATACTTCATGTTCTCATTATCTTTCAAATATTCAAATCCTCCTTTCAATGTCATGTCCTGATTGTAGATCTTCTAATACACCTTGGTGAAATCACTATCACTGATAGTCTCTAGTTTGCATCCAAGATAGCTTCTAACATTCTCTATATGTAAAACTTCATTTGGTACGGATGATAAAGCTAACCTAGGATCATCTTCCAAGGGTTCTACTAGTTCCCTTTTCATCTTAGGTCTATTTTTATCTCTAACATTGTGAGTTAAAAAAAATCCATGATTTCCTCTAATTCCTTTACTGATTTAAAGATCTGCCAAGTAAAATACGTCGATTTCACGATTTAGGGCTTGAGTAGATTCGGCACAAAATTCTTCTCCAAATCCTTTCCAAATGCTTCCAATCACTTCTCTTTGATCTCCTTAACACTTTAATTCACTTTGATGATCAAATAATACTGATCATGACCTTTTATTAATTCAATCTCACTTAGATCTGACATCACATTCAATTCTTTTGCCGCTTCTTTCCAAAAAGTTGATTCTACTAACCTGCAAAACTTAACACTTCTTGCGATCTCGCAAAATATAATATTTTTCTTTGCACTCTTAACCATAGCATTAGAACATCATATACTACCTTGCATTAACTTTCAAGACTCAATTCATCATATATCTACTTCTACACTAATCTAAGTTCCTATTCTACTGCAATTTTCATAAATTAAGTACGTTCAGATGGGTCAAGTAAAGATTCATTCTTACCTTTTAATACTTCACCTTCCTAATTACCTTCAATGTTGAATATGTCTCCTTGATCTATGCTTTTGATAAACTTCACTTCATCTGAATTACTACAACATCCTTTCTAATTGTTACTTGCATCTTCATTCCTTCTTGCATGATTTCTAGGGTTAGGATTGGTATGAAAAACTCTATTGTTCATTTTGCAAAACCTTGTTGTGTGTCCAATCTTGTTGCATATCTAACAAACTATTCCATTGTTCCCATATCCAGGCTAATTGATCTGTGATATGCAATTTATAGCAATGTGTCCAACCTTGTTGCATCTATAACATATTACTCCATTTCTTCTGTTCATATCTTTAGTAGGTTTCTTATCTACATTGTTAGTATTCCTAAACATTCTACTACTATTATTATTCTCAATAAATTTAGGTTTCCTACATTCAATAGCTCTATGTCCAAAACCATGATAATTATAAAAATAACCTTTAAGACATTTGAATTGCTTACCTATGCAATCTCTCTTCATATGACCAATAGTATTACAAGAAAAACATCTACCTTTGAATTCTCTTTGCATACCTTTGGGTGATTCCTCTTGCTTAGGTGATTCTTCTTCCTTAGGTGTATCTTCAGATTTGTTAATCTCATTAGACTTCTTCTCATCTATGCTTTTAGATATTTTTAGATTTGGTTCCTTGCTTTCTTCATTTGCTTTAAAAGTGTTGAATCCAAGACCAGTCTTATCATAGAATGGTTTTTGATAAGATATGTGTTCATCAATCTTCTCACTAGTTGAATATAGCCTTTCAAGTTGTTGTTGAGATTGAGTCAGTTCACCATTCACAATTACATTGTATTTCTCAAGTTTTGCATACTGCAAATTGACTTTCTCAAGTTCAGATGTTACTTACCAAGTTTAGATTTTAGTCCTTCATTTTTAGTCTTTAGACTTTCATTCTTAGATTTTAGATTTGCTTCATTCTTTCCATTTCCATCTTTCAAGCTAATCTTCAGATTTTCTATCTTTAGTTCATGCTTAAGGATCTCATTTTATTTTTCTAAATTGTCATCACAATCTTCAATGAAAACTTCAGATTGATTTTTAGATTTCAGATCTTCCAACTTGTTTTTCAGTTTCTCAATGAGGTTCTTTGCATCATCATATTTTATTTTCAGAGTATCTCTTTCATCAGTAAGCATATCAATCTATTCAAGAGTTTCTTCAAGATTCTTCTGTAGTTGATCCATATCCATAGAGATCTTACTCAAGCTAGTAGGCTTTCCTTGAATGATTCTTTTCTAAGTAACTAAGCTCTGATACCAATTTTTAGAAATAGGGAATACTGAGAGCAGGGGGTGAATTAGTATTCTACAAACTTTTACTTATTCCAATTATGGATATAATAGATTATCTTTACACATGCATAACATAAGAAGCTAAACAACATGCATAGCAATAAAACTAAAGAACTCATAACACATTATTTGTTCTCGAGGAAACCCTCTCCAAGGGAAAACCCCGGTGGGGATGGTACCCACAAAGATCCACTAATCAAAAGTATCATGTTAAGTATGTTGACCTTGTTAGGAGTTTATTACATTCATATAGTGTCTTAGTCCTGATTAAGGGACTATAGGCCTTGTTAGAAGCCTCAACCCTATTAGGAGTTAGCAGTACAAAAAGTGATTACCAGATGAACCCACTGCCCAAACAAGTAATGTACAATATTTATTGATTAAAAAGGTAGGTCAAGGTACATAACCTTATGCTACTTGCATCAATATCTTTTCGCTTCTCTTTCACTATCGCTATTACATACATCATTCCTTCATCATATATCCTTCTTACAATTTACAATTATATTTATACAAGTTATTAAGATTAATAACTTTCCAGTTGGCTATCATATTAAAAAATAACTTTATCCAAGGGTTCACATCTAGGATGTCATCCCTTTATATTTCTAAGCCATTATTTTGATGAAAAAAATAATCCCTTAACTCTTTACCAATTCTATCTTCATATTTTGTCCTGTCGGCTTAACACTATCTTTAGAAAAATTGACATAACTTCTTCTGTACATTTCGTACTAACTTTCTCTCTGAGATGAGTCTTCAATAGTCACCATAGAGTCTATGTTCAAGTGTGCAAGCATTGAACTTACTGTAGTCAACATCGCAAACAAAAATTGTCTTCAGGCTCACTGGTAAAAACACATTGTCTCATACTTAGACAATTTCGCATTGCACTCTGACATACTAGCTCTCAGACCTGTGTGATCTTCATGTAGATCATATGTTGCCATAATGATAATATATATGTAACCAACTTAGCTAAATTGCCAACAAGCCCTTCTCAAAGTTACACAATGGAAGCAATATATTTACCACATGAAATAAATGAAAACACAATGGATATGAGGCAATCAACTGGTAACAACAATAGAGAATTTATATTATTTCTTTCAACATGCCCGACTGTGAGGCCTTCCATGTTTTAGCCTTATACAATGAGAATTATGAAATCAAAATCTCAATTTGCATCCTATCTTTGTCTCCAATGATGTATCTTGATAATTCTTCCTTTATCTACCTCTTGATTTTCCTACTACATCAATCTAGACTCCTTATATAGCCAGCTAAGCCACAAGTCGGCCAATCAGGCATTTAATTACATTATAGGTCAAGTCTGCAAGATTTAAATAAAAAATAATGAAAGATTGATCAACACTTGATGTTCCTTTACATTTAGGTCCACACATGATCCAAGAACATTCCCTTAACTATGCAAGGCCCCATTTCATCACATGGAATCCTACATGAAGAAACACTCCACATTTCATGTGTAAACTAGTAGAAAATAGGTCCCTGAGAAAAATGGACATAAATTTTTACTCATAATGAATTAGGACTTGTTCTTTTAGGAGAATATATTAATTTAGGTCCTCTTAAATTCCTTAAGAGCACAAAGGCTGATTTTTTAAGTATCAATAGCACCATGATGCGCAATCAGCACAAAAACTGCAGGAAAAAGACAACTCCGATGGTAAGGAAAATAGTTGTAACTTTGGAACAGTCCATCCAATCTTTATGTGCTCATTGGAGAAGGTTTGTAAATATGTCCTCAACATCATGTAATCTTAGCACACCATGAAACCAACAAATTCAAATATTATAATGCAAACAACAGAAAGTAGAAAATAGGAAATATTTTTCATTGATGCAAGATTGCTCAAAGACCCAAGATGCTCATGCATCAACAAGGTTATGTCTACTACTACTAAATCATCTTCTTTTGAAAGATTTCATCATTTTATCATAGGGGTACTTACTAGCTTGCAATCATCCATCTTGAATTTCTTTAATATCTCTTTCACATACTTAGATTGATTAATGAAAATACCTTTGTCTGTATGTTGCACATTCAGTCCCAAAAAGTACTTGATAGGTCCAATCATGATCATTTCAAATTCTCTCTGCATCTCCTTAGAAAATTAATTACAAAGCTTTTCATTACCAGAAAAGATAATTTCATCAACAAATATAGCAACCAACAACAATCCATCATATGTTTCTCTTATGAATAAGTTGCAATCTGCTCCTCCTTTCTTGAATCCAATCTTAGTGAAGTAACCATCAAGTCTTTCATACCATGCTCTAGGGGCTTGCTTAAGTCCATAGAGGGATTTCTTCAATTTGCATATCATATCAGGTCTATCTGATAAGGTGAATCCTTCAGGTTTCTCTATGTATACTTCTTCCTTCAAATATCCATTTAGGAATGCAGACTTGACATCCATCTGGTATACCTTAAATTCTTTGAATGTAGCATAGGCTAAAAACAACTTTACAGCTTCCAATCTACTTACAAAGAAAAATTTATCAGAATAATTAATTCCTTCTCTTTGTGCATATCCTTTGCATACTAGTCTTGCTTTGTTTCTTACCACTGTTCCATCTTCATTCATCTTACTTCTAAATATCCACATGGTTCCAATCACATTCTTATCACTAGGCCTAGGGACTAATTCCCATGTGTCATTCTTAATTATCTAATCTAGCTCTTCCTTTATTGCTTCATTCCAAACTTAATTATTACATGCATCTTTAATAGTTAAGGGTTCAATCTGTGATAGTAAACATAACTCTTCATTTGTTCTGGAACTCTTTTCTTTTAATCTTGTCATGACTTTACTATTCTAATCTCCAATCATGTCTTCCTTTGAATGATATCTAGATGTGAATTTAGGAACATTAGGTGTGACTCTCTCATCTGACTTATGTGATTCTTCTTCACTAGTTTTAGGTGTTGGAGCTTTTTCTTGCAGGACCAATCTTGAATCAATAGATGGGCTTGAATCTCAGGTCAGGCACTCAAGTTTGACAAGAAAATAGTCCAATTGATGAGGATAGAAAGGAATCCTCCTTCTTCTTTGAGCTCCACATCACTCAGGTGGGTATTGCCTTATTTGCACACTCAAGACATCTCATGATAAACAATAGGCCTATAGATAGATTATTGTGGAATAGTCTTCAAACCCTTTTGGGTATCCTGTACCCTAGTGAAAACAATTCTTATGCAATAGCCCTACCTGCATAGAATGGGTATCAAAACTAGAGACCTATCCTAACAACATGAAAGGGAAAGGGTGGAACTAAAAGTAAATGATTTAAAGATGGGTTGAAAGGACCCCTGAGATGTCCTAAGTCTCTCATAGACCAGTGCCTTGTCCAATGGGCCACAGAGTCAAATACCCTATTATAGTAGACAGCTATGAAATAAGAAGACAAAATACTCAATGTGTTGATGCCTAACATCAATCACACACTATGACCAAACCTCAATTTAACAACCCACCTGTGTATCCAAGTATGTTATTACCCATCCAAAGGATTTTAACCCTCCCCTTAGAAGAGACCTATAAATAGATAATGCATTAACCAACATCCACAGGAAGACAAGCATGGCATATCTTTGACACCTCAGCTCATGCATACATGAAAAATAATCCTAAACTAGTTATCTCTGTGAAGATAACTCCCCTTGCAAACACATGGGAAATGCAAACAAAAAAATCAAACACCCTTGATGTATGATTAATGAATTCAAAATTCAAATGGAGATAGCTTGGTAATAGTAAGAGTACATTGAATCCTCATACATAAGACAAATCAATTACAATACATATCATATTCTCTAAGCCAACAAAGGAAGAAAGAACACCCTATATGCAGAGAAGTAGAGAAAATCTATAGGAAAAGGACCCTTCACGGAACTGAAAAGGAACCCTCAGGAACCAAAATTTTTAGAACCCTTACAAAGTCAAAAATATAGCCATATATACCACTAGCTTCCTTGGGATCCTAAAATAATTTAGGATGCAACAAGCTTCGAATAGCTAGGGTTAGGGTTTCAACAACTACACCAACCCTAATTACAAAAAAATTTACTATAGGGGCAAGAAACCAAGAAATCTTGGAGAAACAGATCTAGAAAGATCCACAACCATGAAAATCTATGAGATCAGGATAGAAAACCAAGAATTCACCCATAAAAACTAGTCTGTTAGGCCACCTACAACACAAAACCATCTCTCATAGTACAACAAAACATCCTGCAGCAATCAATCATGGCAACCCGGACCACACTACAACCATCTGAAAGTCATTTTCCACCAACCTTGGCTATTTGATCAATAAATTTTAGTCCTTTCTATCATGGAAAACCCTCTACAAATTTGAATTTGAACTATAACGGTCACATTCATGGCACCTACAACATATCAGCGGTCAATATTCCAATTTAAGTCAACTTTATATCGTGACCATCAGATTCTTTATCTCACAGGCTTTACATTTTAATATAACCCCAATCACATTTAGCGAACTGGCGACAGAAGGTTTCCGCCAGTTTGTGAAATGCTTTATGTCACTGCTAAAAATTTTAGTGACTACATGACCTTCCTTCGTTGAATCACCCATCATTTTGGATCACTGCCAATTCTTGTTGCAAATGAGTGAAACCTTTTAAAATTTGTTCGGCCACCAACCCCTTTAATTAGGACCTCTAGACTCCTAGACCCCACCTAGGCCCAATTTATGCCATCTGTCACCACCTCATTCGCCACTATTTCCTGATCATCATTGATAAAGGACCCACCACAAAGCTTCCTCCTTAGTGAAGATCGATGACTATCATTATATTGCAGATTTAACTATCATGCATCTTACCCCAATGGTATAGCGACAACCACAAGATCTTGTAGCGTATTAACTCCCCCGAGACCAGTGAACCCACTGACAAGTCCACCTCAACACAACTGGACCAATGAGAACACACCCAAGTTAGCACCACCTACCAGAGGACCCACCCACGTCAACCATCTGAGAAAAGTAGAATCGACAACTAGCGTAAGATCTCATGGTTCTAACAACTTCCATGAGAACTTATGCCAACCGTAGATCCTCTGCAGATGTCAAGTCCCACTAATAGACATGTAAGAAACTGGGTCCCACTGACACATCCAGGAAAGATTCAAAATTGATGGATGGTGCATGATCTCAAAGGGGAAGAATATTCCTTAAGATCATCCACCGACCGTAGATTGAAAAGGCTTTACTGCATGCCCCACTGATAGGATATCCAGTCACTCACCCATGGACTAATCAGAGCCTGCCATTTGTGCATATGTGTCAATGGACCCATCTATGTGAGAAGCTCTACTATAAAGGAGAATCAATGGCCATCACAAAAGCGCATAGCTCTGAAACATCTCTTGATAATATACGACCACCATTAGATTGAGATGGTGTCAGAAAGCCTGGGCCAGGAGACCACATGAACATGCATCTAAAGAAAAGAAACCACCATGCCATGTCACTAATAGTTAAGAGATAAGCCACCAGGAACAAGAGAATACATGAACACTATGTTTGTCCAATCGCAGGAAGAAAAAGATAACCACTGGGAAACCAAGTGAACCAGCGCCAAACATGCATTCGCTAAATCGCCGAACAAAAAGACTAACCACCTGGGGATTAAATGAATAAGTGACCAATGGAGAAAAGAAATGTGCACATGCATTTTAGATCAATTAAGTGGCCTAAAAAGGTAAAGACAAATTAGAAAAAGGCCAGGGAATTTCCTACCAACAGCTAGATTTATGAATTTTTTGCAAGGGTTTCAAGGCTAGAGACACAAAAATGACTGCAGGGACCAGAAGAAACAAGCTAGAACCATGAAAATTTTTGTAGGGGTAAACCATTTTCTAAAGATTTTCTACATTGACATGAAAATGGGCTAATAGTGGCTCTAGTTGGGGATGATGGGAAACTTGTGTCCATGCAAGAATTCAAGATTTCTGGGAGAGTAGACCACCCACAGGACAAAACATAGGGACCCTAAAAACTGGCAACCAAACTAGGAAGATAGAAAGGGAAACACACAATAGGAAAGGAAGGATATCTACAAATATTTACAAAATTTTACAATTTTATTTAGTGGCCATAGGCCACCAAAAGAAAATCAATGATCTTCCTGAATCAAAAATTTGATTTTCATCCACAAATGTGACCAAACACTTGCAAATTTCATGACCATCCTTCTGCCAACATATATGATAATTCATGGGCTGAAAAACAAAACTGCATTGATCACTACCCATGTATTTCCAGTCCATGACTACCATACTCACATTCATATTCCAAGAAGTAAGGAACATCACTCACTTCTTCTTGATGACTGGAAATAGAAATTTGATGTAGTAATGCATCAGAAAATGTGACATATTGATTATCATGCATTACCATAGAATTACCTAGCTGAGAAGGACTTGGATCCTTAGATTTGTCTTCATACACTACATCAACTAGTGAGAAACTTGGTTCCTCTATGATATTTTCATGAATTGGATCATGAACCAAATGAAGGTCTTCTTCATAAATTTTGTGACAGTAGGACAACTGATTTGCATCATTATTTTTACCAAAAGAATTTCTATCCCAATCATTGAAGACAAAGTCCTCAACACTGTCACCATCAGTATCATATTTAGCAAAAGAAGGAAAAGGGTTTGAACAAGAAACTTGTTCATCAATAGAATTCCTATGATAGGAGAACACACTATCATGTCCTTCAACCTCTTCTTCTGCAGAGTCACTATATGAGTGGAACTATAATATACATGGGTCCTTAGGGTCACTTTGAACACTGGCCTCATTATCAATGTCAAAGGATAAATCATAGGGGAGCTGCAAATCAAAGTCCATAATAGGTGCATACCTTTGGAATTCTTTAGCCAAAAGTGCTAAAATCTCTTCACTGCTTAATGGACTTTGGGGCATACTTTCATCTTCCTCAGCTTCACCCCTATTGCAAACATCTTCCTTGTCCAAGAAAAGAAAAGAGACCTCTCGCCTTAGATCATCTTGTATGGATAAACCAATGTAGGAATCATCATCTGCATCATATTCATTTTCTTGCCACTCATACAAAACATCATCAAACCAGGACAAGAAACAAGAACTCTGATATTGAAAAGAAGAAAAATCTACAGACAAATTGGAAACATTATCACTCTCAGATCCATCTTCAGCACTCTCACATGCACTGACCTCAAAATCAGCCTCATAGTCAACACCTTCTACATAATGAGAATCGACATCAAAACTACTGGTCTCCTCATGATCAACATAAAGAGAAGCCAATGCCCTCAACCTCCTGTCCCCCATTAACTACCAGTTCTTAGCTTTTAAGGACATAACCCCAAGTGCATCCTCAAGCCCAAGGCTATCATCACTAAGTATCCAATCTCTGATACACATATAATACTCTTCCCATAATACATTTGACCAACTGGTTGACTCATGAAAACAAAGATCCAAGAATAAACCAATAAACTTAGATTCTAAAAATTCAACATCATCAGGAAGCTCATTATATACATCCCAAAATCTATCATAGAAAAGAGATATGGATAGATCCTTTTTGCATCCTATTTTCAATCTCATCAATGACATGCAATCCCTAAGGATGCCTTGCTCAAGGAAAGAAAGCTCCTCATCAAGCTTACCCATCAAACTTAATGCAATACTTCCATACAATTTTGTAGTGATGCAACTAAAAAATTGAAGTATGCAAACCTCTACTCACACCTTATCCTTTTCTTAGTGCTTGATCACTTAATAAAGAAACATCTAGACCTTGAAAAGTACCTAAGAGTTTTGTAGCAAAAGACTTTGTTGATTGGAAGGCAAGGCAGATCTAGAGCTCATCTTGAAGCTCCATCAGATTCTTTGTTGTTGTAGAGTCACCACCTCCTTGGAGAGGAAAGATATTGTACTTGTTCTTGTTGCTTCTTCCAATCAACACAAAACTCCACCAAGTAAGCATGCACTGTTTATTAGCAAATGCACTGATCAAATAGAGAAATCAGAGCCACCACTCAACACTTAGTGAGAAGATATTAGCAAATGCTTTGTTTGTTTATCTAACTTTGTAATTATGGCCACCGGAGATTATGATATCTTTAACAAGATTTGTAGTTTTTCCCCAGCAAAGTCGCCAATTTGTTGGAGCTTTTTCTTGTAGGACCAGACTTGAATCAATAGATGGGCTTGAATCTCAGGTCATGCACTCAAGTTTGACAAGAAAATTGTCCAATTGATGAGGATAAAAAGGAATCCTCCTAATTCTTTGACCTCCACATCACTAAAGTAGCTATTTCCTTATCTGCACACTCAAGACACCTCATGATAAACAATAGGCTTATAGATAGATTATTGTGGAATAGTCTTCAAACCCTTTTGGGTATCTTGTACCCTAGTAAAAACAATTCTTATGCAATAGCCCTACTTGCATATAATGGGTATGAAAACCAGAGACCTATCCTAACAACATGAAAGGGAAAGGGTGGGACTGAAAGTAAATGATTTAAAGATGGGTTGAAAGGACCCCTGAGATGTCCTAAGTCTCTCATAGACCAGTGCCTTGTCCAATGAACCACAGAGTCAAATACCCTATTGCAGTAGACAACTATGAAATAAGAAGACAAAATACTCAATGTGTCAATGCCTAACATCAATCACACACCATGACCAAACCTCACTTTAACAACCCACCTATGTATCCAAGTATGTTATTACCCATCCAAAAGATTTTAACCCTCCCCTTAGAAGAGACCTCTAAATAGATAATACATTAACCAGCATCCACTAGAAGACAAGCATGACATATCTTTGACACCATAGCTCATGCATACATGAAAACTAATCCTAAACTAGTTATCTCTACGAAGACAACTCCACTTGCAAACATAGAGGAAATGCAAACAGAAAAATCAAACACACTTGATGTATGATTAATGAATTCAAAATTCAAATGGAGATAGCTTCGTAACAGTAAGAGTAAATTGAATCCTCATACATAAGACAAATCAATTACAATACATATCATATTCTCTAAGCCAACAAAGGAAGAAAGAACACCCTATATGTAGAGAAGTAGAGAAAATCTACAGGAAAAGGACCCTTCATGGAACTGAAAAGGAACCCTGAGGAACCAAGATTTTCAGAACCCTTACAAAGCCAAAAATATAGCCATATATACCACTAGCTGCCTTGGGATCCTAAAAGAATTTAGGATGAGATAAGCTTCAGACAGCTAGGGTTAGGGTTTCAACAACTACACCAACCCTATTTACAACAAAATTTACTACAAGGGCAGGAAACCAAACAATCTCAGAGAAATAGATCCAGAAAGATCCACAACCATGAAAATCTGTGAGATCAGGATAGAGAACCAAGAATTCACCCATAAAAACTAGTCTATCTGGCCACCTGCAGCACAAAACCATCCCTCATAGTACAACAAAACATCCTGCAGCAATTGATCATGGCAACTCGGACCATACTGCAACCATCTGAAAGTCATTTTCCACCAACCTTGGCCATTTGATCAATAAATTTTAGTCCTTTCTATCGTAGAAAACCCTCTGTAAATTTGAATTTGAACTATAATGGTCACATTCATGGCACCTACAACATATCAGTGATCGATATTCAAATTTAAGTCAACTTTATATCGTGACTATCAGATTCTTTATCTCGCGGGCTTTACTTTTTTATATGACCCCAGTCACATTTAGCGAACTGGCGACAGAAGGTTTCCACCAATTCGTGAAATGCTTTATGTCATTGCTAAAAATTTTAGTGACTACGTGACCTTCCTTCACTAAATCACCCATCATTTTGGATCACTGCCAATTCTTCTTGCGAATGAGAGAAACCTTTTAAAATTTGTTGGGCCGCCAACCCCTTTAATTAGGACCACTAGACTCCTAGACCCCACCTGGGCCTACTTTAAGCCATCTCTCACCACCTCATTCACCACTGCTACCTGATCATCACTGACAAAGGACCCACCGCAAAGCTTCCTCCTTAGTGAAGATCGACGACTGTCATTATACTGCGCATTTAACTATCATGCATCTTACCCCAGCAGTATAGCGACAACTGCAAGATCTTGTAGCATATTAACTCCCTTGAGACCGGTGGACCCACTGACAAGTCCACCTCAGCACACCTGGACCAATGAGAACACAACCAAGTTAGCACCACCTACCAGAGGACCCACCCATGTCAACCATCTGAGAAAAGTAGAATCGATGGCTAGCATAAGATCTCATGGTTTTGACAACTTCCATGAGAACTTATGCCAACCATAGGTCCTCTATAGATGTCAGGTCCCACTGACAGACACATAAGCAACCAGGTCCCACTGACACATCTAGGAAATATTTGAAATCGACGCATGGTGCATGATCTCAAAGAGGAAGAATATTCCTTAAGATCATGCACCGACCATGGATTGAAAAGGCTTTACTGCAAGCCCCACTGATAGGATATCTAGTCACTCACCTGTGGACTAATCAGAACCTGCCATTTGTGCATATGTGTCAATAGATGCACCTGTGTGAGAAGCTCTGCCATAAAGGAGAATCAATGGCCATCGCAAAAGTGCATAGCTCTGACACATCTCTTGAGAATATATGACCACCATTAGATCGAGATGGTGTCAGAAAGCCTGGGCCCGAAGACCACATGAACACGCAACTAAAGAAAAGAAACCACCATGCCAAGTTGCTAACAGTTAAGAGATAAGCCACCAGGAATAGGAGAATATGTGAACACTGTGTTTGCCCAATTGCAGGAAGAAAAAGATAACCGTTGGGAAACCAAGCGAACCAGTGACAAACATGCATTTACTAAATCACTGAACAAAAAGACTAACCACCCGGGGATTAAATGAATAAGTGACCAATGGAGAAAAGAAATGCACACATGCATTTTAGATCACTTAAGTGGCTTGAAAAGGTAAAGAAAAATTAGAACAGGGCAAGGGAATTTCCTACCAATGGCTAGATTTATGAATTTTTTGCAAGGGTTTCAAGGCTAGAGACACAAAAATGACTGTAGGGACCAGAAGAAACAAGCTAGAACCATGAAAATTTTTGCAGGGGTAAACCATTTTCTAAAGATTTTTTGCATTGACATGAAAATGGGCTAACATCAGGATCATTGAATAATACATCAATGTTGTAAAGAATTTCAAAAACAATTGTTTCTCTAGTGGTAGGTCTAGGTTCTTCTTCAATCATAGGTGCATAATCATGATATCTTTCTTGAATCATAAAATTCTCATCAATCTTAACATGAGAACTTTCAATGATCTTCTTCAATCTTAAATTGAAACATCTATAAGCTTTTCTTTTAGTAGAGTAACCAAGAAAAATATCTTCATCACCTCTTGCATCAAACTTTTCAATTACTTCATCTTTCTTGATGTAGCATTTTCTTCCAAAGATTTTGAAGTATTTTACTAAAAGTACATTCCCAAACCATAGCTCATAAGGTGTCTTATTATCACTTGGCCTAAATCATATTCTATTGATAGTATAGACTACAGTATTGACCGCATCTCTCCAATAGGTGGGTGTGATTGTTCCTTCAATCATGATAGTGTGTGTTGTATCAAGTATGATCCTATTCCTTCTTTTTACAATTCCATTCTGCACATGGGTTCTAGGTGCACTCAACTATCTCTATATCCCATGTTCTTCACAATACTCATAAAATATGTCAGAGGTGAAGTATCCTCCTCTATCTGATCTTGAACATTTAATCTTCAATCTAGACTCATTTTCAACTAGGGCTTTTAATAATTTGAATTTTTCAAATGCATCTAATTTTTTCTTTAAGAATGCAACCCACATCATTCTAGAATAATCATCAACAAATAAAATAAAGTACCTTTCACCATAGTATGATCTTGTTCGAGTTGGTCCAAATAGGTATATATGCACTAGATCCAATTTGTTCTCTATCGAATTGTGCTTGCTTCTGAATGAATTCCTCACATGCTTTCCCATTACACATTCCCTTCATATTGTATCAACTAGTTTTGCAATGCTAGGAAGGTCTCTTACTACCTGTACATTGATTATCTTCACTATGTTGTCAAAATTGATGTGACATAGTCTTTTGTGCCATAACCAACTATCATCTACTTTAGCAACAAAACAACTTGCTTCAAGATTAAGCTAAAAAACATTACCTTTACTCTTTGAACCTGATGTAATCATTTCTCCTTCCTTGTTATTAATGATGCACTTGTTGTCTTTGAATTCCAATTGATATCCTTTGTCAAGAAACTATCCAACACTTACTAAGTTATGTTGCAAACCATCAACATAAATAACATCATCAATGTTATTCTTTCCATCTAAGGTGATAGCTCCTTACCTATAATAGGTTTAGGAGTTTTTTCTCCAAATCTAACCATGTCATCTTTGTATCTATCTAGATGTACAAATCTATCCTTGTCTCATGTCATGTGATGTGAGAAGTCACTATCAATGATCCAATCTGTCCTAATGTCATCTTGTAAAATCAATGCTAACTCTTATGCTTTCTTATCATCTTCAAGGTCCATTTCATCAAACATTTTCTCCATGTCTTCAAGAGACATGAATCCAATTTCATCTTCTTCTGACTCTTCATCTGATACTCCATCTCCAGCATAGTAACATTCTTTCGTATACTTGGGCTTGTAGTTAGTTTTGAACTTCTTGACTCTAGTAGGACACTTAGATGCAAAGTAAGAAATCTTGTTACATGAAAAGCATTTGAATGGTAACTGACCTTCATATTTTCCTTTTCCTTTCCTTTCTTTCTTAGAAATCAAAGCAATGAAATCATCTAGTTCTTTCTCTTCATCATCATCATCATCAAAATTACTAGAAGTATTCAAGGATTTCTTATGATGAACTGAAGCTTTGAAGTTTGTCTCACTTTTAGGCTCTGTCTTCAAAATTGATATCTCAAAAGCTGAAATCTTGCTGATTAAGGTCTCTCTTTTGAAGTCTTTTGAAAATTTCAGGCTCATCTAGGATGTTTATCTTACTCTCATATTGTGATGTCAAAGTAGTCATCAACTTATCCATTATGTCTTCTTCTGAGATCTCTCCACCATTAATTATGATTCTTGCAACTACTTCATTAATCCTTTGATTGTAGGCTCTAATGTTCTCTTTAGGTAGTGTATCATCAAAAAATGGAAGTACTTCCATTCAGGACTGGTTTAGCCCTCTAAGTAAGTCATCTGGGGTCATGTCAAGTGCCTTGAATGGGTCTATGAATGGATCTAGATTTTTCCCCCAGTTCTTCTTCTCTCTTCACCTATTTCCAAACTGTTTCTTGCACCTGGTCCTGAGAAACTTAGATCTGTGACCTCAGGGTCAAGGTTGACCTTGAATTTGACCTAGGTCAAAGTTGACCTTGACCCTAACCTTGGGTCCAAATTTCAAATTTTGGAGGTTTTGGGATGTCAGGCTTTGAAAAGTTTTATTTCCCACTTCCGGGTCAGCTGTTTTGGATTTTAGAATGGTAAACTCTTAAATTGTATTTAATCTAGGTCCATTTCTAAGGGTTTAGGCCTAATTGGAATTTAATTCCCCTATGTTGGCCCCTCTAGAATTTTTTTCCCTATATCACTATAAAAGGAAGCCTTCCTCTCTCATTTCAAGCCATCTCATAAATATGAAGACCAAGCAACTTCATGAGAATCCACTTTTCATGATCAAGCTCTCAAGTGCAATCAAGAAATTAAGCAAGAAAGAAGGAGAAGGAAATCATTCAAGCATTCATTCATCCTCAAGCCTTAAAGCATTCAAGCATTCATCAAGGAGATCCATTGTTAGCCATTAAAGGATTAAATCTCTTTGGATCCCTCTTGTTGAAGATTTCTCCATCCACATTCATTCAAGGTTTCTTCCTATTCCAAGATCCTTTCAAGATTGGTGTTGAAGATCTAATTCCATTGATTTGAGACATCCTATATGCAATCCTACATTCATTTGGAGCATCCATACTTGTCGATTCAATGATTTGAATCCTCCATAAGGATTTCAACATAAGAAAGGTGAATAGTTCCATTTACTTTGTTTATCTATTACAATTTCAATTACATTTCAAGGTTGATTCCAAACTGGGGTTTGACCAAGGTAAACCCCTCATCCAAACAACAAAAACCCTTTTTCTTGCAATTGCAGGATGATGAATATCAGTGAAGATCTGGATACCCTTTTCAATGAACTTCTAAGATCCATGAATAGAATTTCCATCAAAGCTATTTCAGGTCAAGGATGAATTTTAGTGGGGGTCAAGATTGTACCCTGATCCTAAGGTCAAGGATGACCTTTCTCTAAAAGATGGAAGGTTTATGGGTTTTACCTGTCTCTACATTTATAGGCTGGATCAGGTTGCAGAATCTCTCAAAACTAAACACAGACATTAGAAAATAGTCTTTTCCATATTTACCCTATTTTGAGGTTAGTATTCATCTTCAATTCAATTAAGTTTTGAAATGTGCATTTCCTATAACAAACTATAAGGTTTTCTCCTTTCTTTATATTCTTCATAGATTGATTCATTTGTTCATTGATCACTTCCTTGTGATTAACCCATTTGGATCTCTACTTTGGGAATTTGGATTAAGAAGTAGATCCTATATTCCCCCACACATTCAAAGCACATGTACATTACTACATTACATATTGGTGAATACACTTTTACAACCATACATTTTTGGTCAACCCAACAAGCTTACCCCTTCTCTTTTTTTGAATTAGATGCCTTATCGTATTCTTTTATGGTGTTTGATCTTGCATGTATTAGATTTATTTTATATGTTTGCATCTCATATAAAATAAAAATACAAAAACATTCATTTGTTCATGCTTTATATTTTCTTAGTTTAGTTCATTTGCATTGCATTGGTATATGAGCTTTACTACCTCTAGTCCTACTTATAATATTCTGGTTAGACGAATTCATAGACTTATGGGTGCCTTTGATCCTAAGTCTTCCTCTCCTTTCCTTAGGATCCTGGATGACAATTTGATTATCCATGATTCCAATCCTACTATGGAGAAAAACTCTTCTCACTCATCTCATGATAAGGATGATGTTTTAAGAGTTCCTCTTGAACAAGGCCAAAAACTTTCAACTAAACTTGATAAAATGGGTAATTGGCTTATTCAAGAAAACCATAATCAAGATCATATTCAAGCTATAGAGGCTCTTCAGAAAGTCCTTCATGATAGTGATCAAGGTTTTAATCTATTGTGTGGTATTACTCATCTTTTGCATTCAAATGTTAAACTTTTATGATGCAGGAGCATCCTGGGTGTAAGAGCAATCTTGCATCACCCAAAAATATTTTTGTTTGCTTTTCAATAAGTGCTATCTTGTGTAGAGCTGCTATTTATGGAAACTTTCTATTTTTAGTAAGTTGGTCATACGATCTCAGAATGTTCTGATTTCACATGTGGAGGTTCATCTTAGTCATATCAGCCTGTCAATAAAGTTTCATTGCTGGATCAAGTCTAGTTTTGAAGATATTGAAAATTTTTGGTATTGGAAATAGGGTACAGAAACTTTGAACTCAGTTTTGAAGGCTTTAGAGGCCCCAAATGAGGTTGAATTTTTGGTTGAATGAATCTTTCTTGATTCAAGCATTATAGAGCTCCTCATGCCCTTTTTGAATTGGGGTCATAATAGTCAATCGAGGCAACAGGTGATGACTTATGGTCTCCGAAAGTCAGACCACCTGAAATGGCGAAAAATAAATTTCCTTCAAAATTTATGTTCAGGTTTCAAAAGTTATTTTGAGCTGACTTTGATGTAATAAATTGAAAAATAAAATAATTCTAAGTTTGGTCGGCCTTAAGGGCTTAATTTCTAGAACCTTCTCGGGCAATGGAAATTACCTATATAAAGAAGGCCCGTAGTGTTGTCTAGGCAGTTCTGGGTGGATCTCGGTAATGATTCAAGGCTTTATCTTACAAAATATTATAAGGGGAATGCCCATGTGGCTTTCATATTGCAATTTTGAAAAAATTTAATTCCACATTTGTGGAGATAATAAGAAGCCCATTTTTTGTTCTTGGAAATTGTTTTTGTTTCTCTATTTCTAGATGTGTTTCTCGTATTAAGGGGAGAATCCTTCACCAAGTGGTATCAGAGAGGGAGTTCCTGAGTGTGTAAATAGATCACTAGCTATTGGGAAGTTTGCACTAGGACCATGGTTAGGGTTTTAGTGTGCATCACAAAAATGCCTCCATGAAGGGAACATGGCAGAAGAGCTGGTATTGTAACACCTGAGGTTAGAGCACTCTAGAGACAAGTGCGAGCATTGCAAGAGGAGATTCACAGAGAAATGAATCTTAATGTTAGAGATAAAAGTGAGGATGAATCTAAAGAAGCAAATTTTGATCAAGAAGAAGGTGAAATTTTGAACCAGGACGAAGAAAGACTTTTTTCGGGCCATTTCTAAGATCAGGAAAAGACCTAAGATTGAGGTTCCTGCATTTTCAAGAAATCTTAACCTAGAAGAATTGATCAACTAGATCAATGAATGTGAAGAATATTTTGAGTATGAAGATATTGAGGATCCTCACAGGGGCAAATTTGTGAAGGCCAGACTGAAGGGTCATGCGAAGATCTGGTGGCAAGAGATTCAATTGGATCAAAATAGAAGAGGAAAGGATAAAATCACAAGATGGGATCAAATGGTGGACAAATTGAAGCAACAGTTCATTCTTGTTGATTATGAGCTTGACCTATTGAAGAAAATGCAAAGTTTATTGAATCCTCATCAGAATAGGCCATGCAGAAGCTAATAAGGAGAAAGTTTCTCATTACCTTAATGGGTTGAGGTTGAGCATTCAAGAGGAGCTGAATCTGGTTCGAATGGATAGTATTGAAGAGGCATACTAGTTTTCCCTAAAAGTAGAGGAAAAGTTGAACAAGAAGTTTGAGAGTAGACAAAATGGAAGAGGTCATGGTGGATGATCTGGTGGATGGTCATATGGAGGCTGAAATGAAGATCTGAAAAAGAAGGATGAGGCTAGTAGTAGTCAGAATCTAAGAGGAAATAATTCCAATCATTTCCATGATCAGAATAATAGAGATCAAAGAGGAAGAGGAAGAGGACAAGGATCAGGAAGAGGAGGCTTCCATGGAACAAGTTTTCACTATGGAGAAGAAGGTCATAGGGAATTTGAATGTCCTCAATGCCAAGGAAGGATAGATAGGAGAAATGAAGGCCAAGTCAGAGTTGCCCATGTAGATGAAGATGTCAGATCATCACATTCTAAAGATGTTGAGAGAGGAGAGACATTGATTAACAGAAGAGTCCTACTAAGCACGGTGAGAATGAACCTAAGCAAAGGAGGAGCCTATTTCACACCAAGTGCAAGTGTGAAGGTAAATGTTGTGATGTGATTATCGATAGTGGGAGAACTGACAATTTGGTGTCAGAAGAGATGGTGACAAAGTTGAATCTCAAGAGATAGAAACACCCACATCCATACTAAATTTCCTGGGTGCAGGATGACCACAAGGTCATGGTCAATTAACAATGCCTAGTGAAGTTCAATATTGGCGGATACCATGATGAGGTACTGTGTGATATTATATCTATGGATGCATGTCATATGTTGTTGGGTACACCATGACAGTTTGATAGGTGTGTTGTACATGATGGTCGTGCGAATACCTATTCCCTGACAAAGGATGGAGAGCAACATAAGCTAAAGCCATTGAATGACACAAAAGAAAATGTATGTGGTAATGCAAGAATAAATTTTTTTGATGGAAGAAAATTCCTAGATGGTATGAGGCATGAGCATGTGTGTTTTGCTTTAATTCCAAAAGCTAGTAAAGAGGAAGTAGAAGATGTACCTATAGAAGTTGCAGATTTGTTGAATGAGTTTCAGGATATTGTGTTCGATAATGTTCCTAATGGATTACCACCAGTAAGGAAGATTAGTCATCAAATGAATTTGATTCCAAGAGCCAATTTTCCAAATAAGGTAGCACATAGAATGACACCAACAGAAAGTGAAGAGCTGAATAGACAAGTACATGAGTTGTTATAGAAGGGGTTGATTTGGGAGAGCCTGAGTCCATGTGTTGTACCAACAATATTAGCACCAAAGAAGAATGGAGAATGGAGGATGTGTATAGATTCTAGAGCAATAAGAAAGATCACAATCAAGTATAGATTTCCATTGCCATGAATGGATGATATTATAGACTGTTTGAGTGGAGCTGTATATTTCTCAAAGATAGATCTGAAGAGTGGATATCTCCAGATTCAGATCAGAGAAGGAGATGAGTGGAAGACTACCTTCAAGACAAAGGAAGGACTATATGAGTGGTTAGTCATGCCTTTTTGGCTAACCAATGCACCGAACACTTTCATGTGGCTCATGAATGAGGTTTTGAAAGAGTTTATGGGTAAGTTTGTCATTGTTTACCTAGATTATATTTTGATCTTTAGTAAAACATTGGAGGAACATATGGTGCATATTTGTATGGTGTTTGAGAAGCTGAGAGAAGAGAAATTATTGATAAATTTGAAGAAGCGCAGTTTTTTGAAGAAAGAGTTAGTGTATTTGGGATTTGTAGTTTCAGCAGAAGGTCTAAAAATGGACCCAAATAAAGTACAAGCTATCCTTGAATGGCCTACTCCAAGGAGTGCTATGAAGGTAAGATCTTTTCATGATTTGGCTAGCTTTTACAAAAAATTTATTAGAATTTTTAGCAGTATTTGTGGACCCTTGACTGAAACAATGAGAGGGGATAGAAAAGAGTTCAAGTGGACTAATAAGGCAGATAAGAGTTTTAAACTGTTGAAACAGAAAGTTATAGAATAGCCTATTTTAGCACTTACAAATTTTAATAAGGTGTTTCAAGTAGACTATGATGCTAGTGGTACTACAATAGGAGTTTTTATGAGCCAAGAAGGTAAACCTATTGCTTATTTCAGTGAGAAGTTAGATGATGCCCAGAGAAAATATTATGTTTATGATAAGGAATTTTATGCTATAGTTCAGGCATTGAAGAAGTGGAGACACTATCTACTTCCTAAGGAGTTTGTTTTGTATACTGATCATCAAGATTTGCAATATTTGAATAGTCAAGGAAAGTTGAATCAGAGGCATTTGAAATGGGTTGAGTTTTTGCAGAGTTATACATTTGTTTTGAAACACAGGAGTGGAAAGTCTAACAGGGTTGTAGATGTGCTTAGCAGTAGGCAATTATTGCTAACAGAAATGTTGATTAAAGTGGTTGGGTTCAAGGAACTTAAGAATTTGTATCCAGAGGATCCTAATTTTGGTGAAGCTTGAAAAACTTGTAAAGAACCTATTACTCTAGATAGAACGAAGTCGCTAGATTTCATTATCCAAGATGATATGCTATTAAGAGGGAGTCATTTGTTCATTCCACAAAGTTCTATGAGGGAGAATCTCATCAAGGAGAAGCATACTGGAGGATTGGCTGGACATTTTGGTCATGATAAAACCCTTGCCTTGGTTAGTGAGAATTATTATTGGCCATAGTTGTAGCAAGATGTCAAGAAGTTTTTACAAAATTGCAGAGTATGCCGGATGGCGAAAGGAATGAAGCAGAATATAGGGTTGTATCAACCATTACCTATACCATAGAAGCCTTGGGAGGATATCAGCATGGACTTTGTTCTTGGTTTACTGAGGACACAGTGGGGACATGATTCAATTTTTGTGGTAGTTGAAAGATTTTCAAAGATGACACATTTCATTCCCTATAAGAAGACTAATGATGTTGTTCATGTAGTAGAATGGTTTTTCAAAGAAGTGGTGAGACTACATGGTTTGCCAAAGAGCATAGTTTCAGATCGAGACACTAATTTTGTTGGGTTTTTCTGGCGTACGTTGTGGAAGAAGTTGAAGATAGATTTGAAGTTCAATTCATCACATCATCCACAAACTGATGGACAAATAGAGGTGGTGAATAGGAGTTTGGGAAATTTTTTGAGATGTTTGGTTGGAGATAAGCCAACAAGATGGGATTTGATTTTACCACAAGAGGAATTTGCATATAATAATTCTATCAATAGGAGCACTGGTAAATCACCATTCCAGATTGTATATGGAAGTAGTCCAAGAAATGCATCTAAGTTGAGAAAGATAGATAAAGGAGAAATAAGTAGTGCTAAAGCTGAGGATTTTGTAGAACACTTGAAGACCATCCATGAGGAGGTGAGGAAGCATATTACCAAGATGAATGCATAGTATAAGGCTAAGGTAGATGAGAAAAGGAGGCATAAGGAATTTTAGGTTGAAGATGAAGTCATGGTTCATTTACAGAAGGAGCAATTTCCAGTTGGTACATACAACAAGCTGAAAATGAAGAAATTTGGGTCATGTAAGATACTAAAGAAGCATGATTCAGGAAATGCATATGAGGTAGATTTGCCTACTAGGATGAATATTTCACCAGTGTTTAACATTTTAGATATGATAGAGTATCATGAGGGAGGTGTTGAAAATGAGATCACAATAGCACAGTGGAGTATTCCAGCAACCAGTTTAGATATTAAGGAGATTGAGGATATACTAGATAGTTGTGTTGGTAGAAGCACAAGGAATATAACATATGAATAATACCTGGTCAAGTGGAAAGGATGACCTATTGAAGATTCATCATGGATGACAAGGGAGGAGGTTGACCACCTTGATTATCCTCTTCACACCTGAGATGTGATGGGGTCACTTCTCAAATTACCCCAGGTGTCTGATACAAGAGCATCCTAGGTGTAAGAGAAATCTTGCATCACCCAAAAATATTTTTGTTTTCTTTTCAATAAGGGTAATCTTGTGCAGAGCTGTTATTTGTGGAAACTTGCTATTTTTAGTAAGTTGGTCATACAATCTTAGAATGTTCTGATTTCACATGTGGAGATTCATCTTAGTCATGTCAGCCTGACAGTAAAGTTTCATTACTGGATCAAGTCTAGTTTTGAAGATATTGAAAATTTTTGGTATTGAAAATAGGGTATAGAAACTTTGAACTCAGTTTTGAAGGCTTTAGAGGCCCTGGATGAGGTTAAATTTTTGGTTGAATGAATCTTGCTTGATTCAAGCATTGTAGACCTCCTCGCGCCCTTTCTGAATTGGGGTCATAATAGTCAATTGGGTCAACAGGTGATGACTTATGGTCTCTGAAAGTCAAGCCACTTGAAATGGCAGAAAATAAATTTCCTTCAAAATTTATGTTCAGGTTTCAAAAGTTATTTTGAGCTGACTTTGGTGTAATAAATTGAAAAATAAAATAATTCTAAGTTTGGTTGGCCTTAAGGGCTTAATTTATGGAACCTTCTCGGGCGGTGGAAATCGCCTATATAAAGAAGGCTCGTAGTGTTGTCTAGGTAGTTCTGGGTGGATCTGGGTAATGATTCAAAGCTTTGTCCTACATAATATTGTAACGGGAATGCCCATGTGACTTTTCATATTGTAATTCTAAAAATTTGTAATTCCACATTTGTGGAGATAATAAGAAGCCCATTTTCTGCTCTTGGAAATTGTTGTTGTTTCTCTATTTTTGTATGTGTTTGTGGTATTAAGGGGAGCACCCTTCATCACTTTAGCTCAAGAAGCTCAAGATTTAGGATTTATTCCTCTTGTTACTATTATAGAACCTTCTTCTATTCCTTTATCTAGTATTCCTACCTATACTCCTCCTTTGGTAACTGCGACGGTTCCCTCTATTCCTATGAGTGTTCCTCCTATGTCCCTTCCTACATCACAACCTTCTTATCATAATGTTCCTTTTACTTATTCCAATCCTCTTCCAAATGTAGTTCCAAGTGTTCCTCCAGTTGTTTCTTCCATTCTTATAGCTTCATACACTTTACCTAGTGTTTCTAATATTGTTATACCTCCTATTTCCTCTAATGATTCAACAATCATCAATTTGGCTCAAACTGTGTCATCTTTACAACAACAACTTTCATCCTTGACTCAAAACAAGTTTAGCATTCTTACATGTGGGATGGGAAGTCCTTTATCCCTAGACATCATTCATGCTCTTGTTCCTCAGCAAGTCGATATGCCTCATCTTGAGAATTAAAATGGTAAGGGAGACTCTGTTACTCATGTTAAAACATTTCAAATCCTTTGTAGTGATTATTCTCATGACCATAGGATTTTAGCCAAGTTTTTTTCTAGAACTTTCCATGACAAGGCCTTACAATAGTACTGTTCCTTGCCTCCTTATTCTATTCACTCTTTTCCAAAACTTGCTAATGCTTTTATTCAACAATTTCAAAATAACATTGGTCTACAAGTGTCTTTGACTAATTTGATGCATTGTAAACAAAACATTAAGGACAAATTGACTAAATCCATTGGTAGATTTAAGCATTTCCATGCTAAGATTTCCTATCCTATTCTTGATATGGATATTCAATGTATGTTTATTTCAAATTTACAAAAGGATATTTGAGATAAGATTCTTCTTACTAAATTTACCTCTTTTCAATAACTTTGTGCAACACTTCATCATTATCAATTACAAGTAATTCAATTTGAGAGAAACACTCCAATGGCTCATGTTCCAGTTGATAAGAGTGATGCTGCTCCTAATCCAAACAAATTTCAAAAATTCAACAACTATGTCAAGATAAACAAACAAGTGAATGCAGTTGTTGATCAAGTTGTTATTGCATCTCACAATGCCATTTCTGCATCCACTACTTTTTGACTAAATCATACATTTACTCCTCTCTCTAAATCTTTACATTCTATTATGAATAGGTTCTTGGCTGCTAATATGATTACTTTACCTCCTATTTGACCTTGTTTACCTACTACAGTAGCATCCAAATACTTTGATCCTAAAGCTTTTTGTCAATATCATCGTCAAAATCGTCATGATACCGAGAAGTGTTATTCTTTAAAACATAAGGTTCAAGACTTAATCGATTCTAATGCCTTATCTATTGACAATCTTGATGGTAGCGGGAACAAATTTGTCTCTCCTCCTAATCAAAACCTTTAAATCTATATAAATCCTTTACCTACACATGATACTAATACCATTGCTCAGCCATCTTCTATGGACATTGTTTATGATTCAAAGATGGATGATCTTAATCACATTGTTAACCATGTGGAGACTGTTGATCAATATGTATCTCCACTTCAGCTTCAAGCTCAACCTCAAATTCCACCTCAACCTAAACCACAACCGCAGCCTAAACTAAAATCTCAACCAAAATCTCAAAAACAACCTAAGAATAAAAGACCTCAGTGGGAACTCTTGATTACCTTTGATGATTTAGAGACTATTAAAGCTCCTGATGGTCCCCTTTTTATGCTAGGATTTCTCAGATACCTACGTGTGGTTTTCTTATTGATCCTACATCCTTAGTCAATGTTATTACTGAAAAAAATATTTTTATGAAAAACTTACAACGTGATTCTTATGATACATCTGATGTGTGGATTTAAACTTGTAATGGTTTTCTGTATCCATCATTTGGGTCTATTAACACTCTAGTCAAACTTTGTGTTAAAATTGTGAATACTATCTTTCTTTTTTTTTCTACTTCTAATCAATTTCAATCAAGCTTGGTTTGCCTTGGTTAAATTCCATGCATGTTGTTGCTTCACCTATCCATAAGTATCTTAAATTCATTCATGATAAAGAAGTGAAGATGGTTAATCATAGTTTATATCAACATTCTAGGCCCAGGGATTGTGCTACCCTTGATTTCTTTTGGCCTTCATTACCTAATTCATGTCCTTCTCGACCTAATAATCTTTTCTACTCATACCAAGCCTATAAGCATCATAAGATTCTCAAGTTAAGCATGCCTCTGATGGATCTTAATCATGGTATTTTTCCTACACCTTCCATACCTCATTTATCTATGGCTTCTACTTATGTTAATCAAGCTCCTAGTTTTTCTTGTCAGTCTCCTGAGAATCCTACTAATCCTCCTATAGAACCTGTGAAGGACCTGATAGTTGTTCCTTCTAGTTCTCAACATATTTCAAGTAAAACAAAATGTAATCGATCTTCTAATGAGCATCGTAAGAAGCATCATGCTTAGGTGAAGGCTCATATTTCTTTTCTTCAAAGTTCTTTACCTTCTTTTGATAAGCTTATGCATGATGTGTTAGAAGAATTTACTACTAATAATGATGTTAAAATGCAAGATTATGATGATTCTATACATATCTTAGATCCTATTTTGATTAATTTAGATGAAGAATATACTCTTGATGATACTAATGATGTTAATGATGAATATGAGACTATTGACATTGACATTTATTTACCTAATATGCTTTCATCACAATTGACACTTACACCTAGTATTGAACATTGTGATTCTCAAGAGGATCGTTGTTTGGAACTGGCTATCATTCCTAATGTATTGGATATAGTCCCTCTTGTGAGTTATCCACCTTCCCTAAATGATATAGAATGAGATGGGGAGAGTAGACAGCACACTTGATTGGCTTGTCCTTTATGGTAGCTTTTTTGTGTGTTTTCCTATTGTATTGTGCTTCTTCCGTAATGTGTTTGCTAAATGTTAGATTATTTTACATGACCCTTGTTGCTTTGTTGGTGCAAGGTGATAAAGGAATCGAACCTATTGTATAAATCCTCTATATGTATCTCTATTCTTCTATATGTTGTTTCATGTTATGTTGTACTTTTTCTATTTTTTATAGTCTTCTTGGATTTGTGACTTGGTAGCACTAAATCTTTTTGGTCTTCTGGTTGTGGTCTAAAAAGACTCTTCTTTGCATCTCTTATGTGTTCTTTCCTCCATTATGATTGTAGTTATACTTTATTTGGGGAATGATGTCAATTAATTTTCAATAATATCATATATATATTATCTTATGATCATACTGACCTCATGATAGGTAGGTCCCTTCTGTGTTCTCTGTATGTTTATGTGGTATTTCCCCTGATTTGTCTTTGTTTGGGGGCACCTCGTAGTGGAAACATAATTAGTGGAGTTGTTTATGCTTCCATTCAAGCCATTGCTCATGTTAAAGTGTTAGCAATGACTTTAACATGGGGGCATACGCTCTGCTCACCTATTGCACACGCGCACTTTCAATATACATATATTATTTTTCAATATACTTCTCTCCATTTTTGGATTAGTGACTAATCCTTAAAGCATGGATTTTTATTTAGGATCTCTTGATCCCTCTAGTTTCAAAATTTTGATCCCTAAAGGTTGAAGGTATCCTTAAGACTGGATCTCTTTTGCTTTAGGTTTTACTATTGTGGAATAGAATATTCCTGAGGGTGAATCCTTGATGGGTTGACTAGTGAGTAGCCACATTCACTAGGTGGTTCAATTCCATCTTTCCAGTTGTGTTGTTTCCTTGTGTGGTTCACAATGGGACATAAGTTATCATTGGGTGAGGTAATCACACTCTCTGTCTCTTTCTCTCTTTTCTAGAGATGTCTCTCTTATTGTAATCTTAGAGTTGATGAAGAATTGAGTCCTTGGGGGCTTGAGCTTCCCTTTGACCCTTTTGATTTCAATAAGATTATCTTTTCATTATGATCTCCTTTACCAAGAGTTTTCATCAATTCCATACTCTTGCTAAAGTGGGGGTTAAGTGTATAGTCAAAAAATGGATGCACTTCCATTCAAGACTCATTTAGTCCTCCGAGTAAGTTGTCTGGGGTCATGTCAAGCACCTTGAATGGATCTATGAAAGGATCTAGCTTTTTCCCCCTATTATGCTTCTCTCTCCACCTATTTCTAGCATGTTACTGACACCTAGTCCTGAGAAACTAAGATCTATGACCTCAAGGTCAAGGTCAACCATGACTCTAACCTAGGTCAAAGTTGACCTTGACCCTGACCTGTTAGAAAGTAAAGTCCACCAAAATAACTAAGAGGGGGGGGGGGTGAATCAATTATCAGATAATTATAACTTTTATCATCTTCAATAGCATTTAACCATGTAAGCAATGCAATTACTAACCATACAAAGATATTCATACACAATGACACAATAACACAAGATATGTTGACTAGGTAACCTCTTGATCAAAGAGTAAACCCCAATGGGAATGATACCCAAAAAAGATGCACTAATATGAATATTCCTTGTGAGCAGATAGATTCTGTTAGGAGTCTTATGAAATACATTTAGTACATATGAATCCCTGTTAGGAGATTTTGAATCCTTGTTAAAAGATTCTAACCCTGTTAAGAGTTATGGAAGATAGAAGGACCCACTGCCCAAACAGCTTCAGGGTAAGATCACTGAACACATTGTCCAAATAACCTTAATATTATTTAGTAGAATAATATGAAATATATTACCTCCTTACTATGCCAAACTACACTCACTATTACATCAGATCTCAATTCCAAATCTTTGTACTTCGCATGTCTTCCTTCACAATTTCACTTTCACAACCTCTTAGACTCTTTTTTTCACTTCATGCTTACATTCGCATTCAACCAAAACCATGCTCACACTTCTTTCATATTACAACTACATAAAATAAGGAAAAAAATTCCTTCCTTTATACCATACTCAAATAATTACAAATGAGTCGGCACATAATTACAAAATAAAAGTTTCCACACACTACATCAAAATTACACAAAACTATCAGCTTCCAGATGCAATAACTCTTCACTCGTGCGACCTCTAATTTTTCACTATGAACCACATCACCATAAATGTGTCTCAAACTTCCCTTTAATTTTGAAAAACTAGATTCCATCTGAATTAGAAGATATCATCCGATTTCCACAAACCGCTACTCAGGAACACAATTACAAAATAAAAGTTTCCACACGCTACATCAAAATTAAACAAAACTGTCAGCTTTGAGATGCAATAACTCTTCACTCATGTGACCTAAAATTTTGCACTATGAACCACATCACCATCAATGTGTCTCAAACTTCCCTTTAACTATGCAAAACCAGATTCCATCACGATTAGGAGATATCATCCGATTTCCACAAACCACTACTCAGGAACACTGCCTAAATACTGCTTTTACCAAAATACTCATAACTTTCATGATTCAATGAATTAATATATGTGCTCTTAACCATAGACAAATAACATATCAAAGAGTATAACATCAACATTGCATAGCTCCAACTGCAATATCCCACATGCGCTAATCAAAACAAAGTCTGCTTCTCTGCTAGTCTTCAGAAGATCATTGTGTTGACATCAATGACAATCATAGTCATGAATGCAACAAAAACTACTATAGAATGACTTCCAACATCTAGCATTCATTCCTAACAATCTCCCCCATTGGCATTGATGGAAACATAGATGAAAAACATCCAATGTTCCAAAAATCCAATACTGCTGCACTGTTGCACTGATACTCAGAAAGTTCTTCAAATCTTCTTCATCAATCAAATCTTGCTTCGTTATCCTATTAAGTTCTCTCTAATAGATGGTGCACATGGTTTTTCATGTACACTTCTCCTGCATTGACATCAATGACAGAAATTTCATCACTATGTCAACAACAACTCAATGTCTAGAGACACTGTTTAAGAAAATACATTCACAAGAGTCCTCATGACTCAGCTCAGATACACATACTCCCCCATATAGGAAGTACCAACATCCAATCTAGAAAAATATAGGGCTCATATACCACTAGACGGATGCAACCAACTGCATCATTACTCAAAAGTAGGCTGGGGCATATCCCCAAGCATACCTCTCAGATACTCAAATGTATCCTTAGGCAAAGGCTTTGTAAATATGTTTGCTATCTATTCCTTTGTGCTTATGTAGTCTAGTCTAACTTCTTTCTCAGCTACTTTCTCTCTTACAACATGATACTTGATCTCTATATGCTTAGTCTTAGAATGCAATACAAGATTCTTAGACATACTGACTGTGCTGGTGTTGTCACAATGTATGACAACAAGCTCAACAAACTTAATTCCAATATCCTTCAGCATCTACTTCATCCAAATTATCTAGTTACAATTGTTTGCTGCTACTACATATTCTACTTCTATTTTACTCTGTGAGATACAATTCTACTTCTTGCTCAACCAGGAAACTAATCTTCCTCCAAGAAAAAAGGCTCCACCATTGGTGCTTTTCTTATCATCAACACTACCTCCCCAATCAGCATCTGTATATGCACATAGGGTGAAATCATCATATTTTTCATAACAATCCATTGTCCATTGTGCCTCTTAAATATCTCAATATCCTCTTTACTGCTGCATAATGTGACTCTCTAGGTTTAGCTTGAAATCTTGCTACCATTCCAACTGAATGTTGTATATCTGGTCTAGTGTGTGTTAAGTATTGCAATCCTCCAATCATGGATCTATATTTCTTTTTCTCAACTACTAGTGTTTCATCTTTTCTTGATAGTTTGTGTCTTGTAACCATAGGTGTTCCAACTGGTTTACAGTTCTCCATTCCAAATCTTTTCAGAAAATCATTCAACTACTTTGTCTGGCTAACAAAGATACCATCACTGTTTTGTGTTAGCTGTAATCCCAAAAAGTATTTCATCTCACCAATCATGCTCATTTCAAATTCTATCTTCATTTCATCAACAAATTTGTCACTAGCTTCATCTTCTCCTCCAAAGATAATGTCATCAACAAAAATAACTATAACTAACATTCCATTTTCAATTTCTTTTGTGTATAGATTATTATCTATTGTTCCTTTAGTAAATTCCAATTTCAACAAATACTTATCCAATCTAGCATACCAAGTTCTAGGTGCTTGCTTTAGTCCATATAATGCTTTCTTCAGTTTGCATACCATATCTCCTTCTTTAGTCAAAGGAAAACCTTCAGGCTGCTTAATGTAGACTTCTTCTTCCAATTCACCATTCAGAAATGTAGACTTCACATCCATCTGATACACTTTGAATTTCTTAAAAGATGCATAAGCCAAAAACATTCTTACTACTTCAAGTCTTGCTACTGGTGCAAAGGTTTCTTCATAGTCAATTCCTTCTTTCTGCGAGTATCTGTTACATACTAGTCTTGCTTTATTTCTTACTACTTCTCCTTGTTCATTCATCTTGTTTCTGAATACCCATTTATTTCCAATCACATTCTTGTCTTTAGGTCTAGGAACCAATTCCCATGTCTTGTTCTTTTCAATTTGATCTAGTTCTTCTTTCATAGCATTAATCCAATGTTCATCTTCACAAGCTTCATTAGTAGATTTAGGTTCAATTTGAGAAATCAAACATAAATGTACCTTATTTCTAGTCATAACTCCTCTGTCCAAAGTTCTAATAACTTGTTCAAAAGGATGATGTCTAGATAAATACTTGTTCGATGTCATAGTCATAGATCTTTCTTCAACTGTAGATTCTTCTCTGGTTTCTTCTATAGTATGATTCTCATTCAACAATTCACTTTCAGTCTCATAGAATAATTCAGTAGTTTCAATGTTAGGCTAAGGATTAGCTTCTTCATCAGATTCATAATCAAGCATTCTTTCCTGAATTTTAAACTTCTCATCAACTTTAACATTTGCACTCTCAACAATAGTTTTAGTTCTCTTATTGTAACATCTATATGCTTTGATCTTCAAAGAATATCCAAGAAAAATACCTTCATCAATTCTAGGGTCAAACTTTCCAATATCATCATCTCTCTTTATATAGCATTTGCTTCAAAAAATTCTAAAATACTTAACTGAGGGTGCATGTCCAAACCATAATTCATAAGGTGTCTTATCTTTTTCTGCTCTAATTTGTACTATGTTCATTGTATATACTACTATATTCACTGCTTCTCTCCAAAATGTCTTCGCCAAGTCATTCTCAAATAACATAGCTCTTGCTACTTCAGTTACTGACCTGTTTCTTCTTTCTGCAATACCATTTTGTTCAAGTGTTCTAGGGGCTGAAAACTGTCTCTTAATACCATTCACTTCACAAAAAGTGTTAAACTCTCTAGAAGTAAATTCCCCACCTCTATCAGATCTCAAACATTTAATCTTCATTCCAGATTCATTCTCAACTTTATTCTTAATGATCTTAAACTTATCAAATACTTCAGATTTTTCTTTAAGAAATGCAATCCACATCATTCTTGTAAAATCATCAACAAGAATCATAAAATACCTTTCTCCATAGAATGCTCTAGTCCTAGTAGGACCGCTCAAGTCTATATGAACAATCTCCAACTTCTCTGCCAATGTGAACTTCTTACTAGGAAATGAACTTCTCTTCTGCTTAGCCATCACACATTTTTTGCAAATCATGTTAGTAGGTTTCATAATTTTAGGAAAATCCCTTAATGCAAATGTAGTACTCACTTTCACAATGTTATCAAAGTTTATATGACAAAACCTTCTATGCCATAACCAACTGTCATCAATTTTAGTAATCAAGCATGTCATCTCAATAGGATTCAATTGAAATATATTACCTCTGGTTCTAGATCCAGTTCCAATTAGATTTCCATCGTTATCCTTTATCACACAAGTTTTCTCAGTAAACCAAACTTGATATCCCTTATCCACTAACTGTCCAACACTCAAAATATTATGTTTCAATCCATCAACAAAGTAAACATCATCAGCATTAGTCTTTCCATCAACAGTAATAGATCCTATACCTTTAATCAAACAAGGTGCATTGTTACCAACTCTAACAACTCCTCCATCATAATTGTTAAACTTTATGAACTTCTTCATATCTCCAGTCATATGATGTGAACAACCACTGTCTATAATCCAATCAGCTTTCTTTTCAACTTGGGAAACTAATGCTTTTTCTTCTTTAACATCAGATTCAGAATTTTCTTCTTTAATTGCTACAAATCCTATTTCATCATTATTCTCAGTATCACTTTCACTCAAAGTTCTTTCTATAGTAGCTTCAAGATCTTCATCATTAGCATAATAACATTACTTAGATCTTCTAGGCTTAAAATAATTTTTTTACTTCTTAACTCTCTTAGGACATTTAGATGCAAAATGACCATATTCTTGACAAGTCCAACATTTAAAAAATTTCTTACCGTTCAGTTCTCTTTTCACAAGCAAGGCAATACCTTCCTCAATCTTCTTATCTTCTTCATTTTTAGATCTGTTGTTTCTGGCATAATCTCCACTCACACTGGTACTTCTTGACAAAGTAGGGTGAATACTAAGAGCACTAAATGTTGTCTCCATTCTAGGTAAGTCTCCTGATAACCTCAGGTTCATCTCTACTGCTTCCAATCTTCCAAGAAGAGTCTCTTGTGTAAATTTTGTAGTACAAGGTAGAACTTGTTTAATCATTTGTGTTGTCTTCTTAAATATAGGAGTCAATGTCCTTAGAATTTTCCATATCACTTCATTCTCTATCTTTGATCCTCCACAAGATTTTATCTCTGCAACAATTTCTGACATTCTACCAATATAGCTTCTAACAAATTCATCTTCCATAATTCTAATATCTTCAAATGCACATATCCAATTATGTAATCTAGCTCTTTTTACATGTTCATCACCTTCAAAAGTAGAGTGTAAAGCTTTCCAAATTTCATTAGATTTCTTAAAACATTTTACCTAACTGTATTCATTCTCTAGAAGTGTTGTCAAGAGTGCTTCTCTTGCAAGTATATTACACATGAATAGATCAACCTCATCTTTGGTACTTGTTTCAAGATTGTCTTCTTCAATTATAGTCCTATTATTCTTTGTAATCAACCAATATCCTGGTCCTAAACACAATAGATGTGTCTTCATCTTTTCCTTCCAGCTATCAAAATTTACTCTATCAAACTTAGGGCTTTCTTTCCTGAAATTCACCATGGATCTCCCTAAGCTGTTAAACTTTCCTTTCAAGGACCTGCCGCTCTAATACCAATTGTTAGAAATTAAAGTCCACCAAGATAACTAAGAGGGGGGGGGGGTGAATTAGTTATCAGATAATTATAACTTTTATCATCTTCAACAACATTTAAACATGTAAGCAATGCAATTACTAATCGTACAAAGATATTCATACACAATGACACAATAACACAAGATATGTTGACTAGGGAACCTCTTGATCAAAGAGTAAACCCCGGTGGGAATGATGCCCACAAAAGATGCACTAATATGAATATTCCTTGTGAGAGGATGGACTCTATTAGGAGTCTTATAAAATACATTCAGTACATATAAATCTCTGTTAGGATATTTTGAATCCCTATTAAAAGATTCTAACCCTGTTAAGAGTTATGGAAGACAGAAGGACCCACTACCCAAATAGCTTCAGGGTAAGATCACTGAACACACTATCCAAATAACCTTAATATTATTCAGTAGAATAAAATGAAATATGTTACCTCCTTACTATGCCAAACCACACTCACTGTTACATAAGATCTCAATTCCAAATCTTTGTACTTCGCATGTCTTCCTTCACAATTTCACTTTCACAACCTCTTAGACTCTTTTCTTCACTTCATGCTTACATTCGCATGCAACCAAAACCATGGTCACACTTCTTTCATATTACAACTACATAAAATAAGGAAAAAAATTCCTTCCTTTATACCATACTCAAATAATTACAAATGAGTTAGCAGACAATTACAAAATAAAAGTTTCTACATGCTACATCAAAATTACACAAAACTGTCAGCTTCTAGATGCAATAACTCTTCACTCATGTGACCTCAAAGTTTGGGCTATGAACCACATCACCATCAATGTGTCTCAAACTTCCCTTTAACTGCACAAAATCAGATTCCATCCCGATTAGGAGATATCATCTGATTTCCACAAACCACTACTCAGGAACACTGCCTAAATACTACTTTTACCAAAATACTCATAACTTTCATGAATCAATGAATTACTATTTGCGCTCTTAACCATAGACAAATAACATATCAAAGAGTATAACATCAACATCGCATAGCTCCAACTACAATATCCCATGTGTGCTAATCAAAACATTTTTTGCTTCTCTGTTAGTCTTCAGAAGATCACTGTGTTGACATCAATGACAATAATAGTCATGAATACAACAAAAACTGCTACAGAATGACTGCCAACATCTACCATTCATTCCTAACATGACCCTAGGTCCAAATTTCAAATTATGGAGGTTTCAGGACGTCAGGCTTTAGAAATTTTTATTTTCCACTTCTGGGTCAGCTATTTCATATTTTCGAATGGTAAACTCTTAAATTGTATTTAATCTATGTCCATTTCTAAGGTTTGAGGCCTAATTGGAATTTAATTCCCCTATGTGGCCCCTCTAGAATTTTTTTCCCTAGATCACTATAAAAGGAAGCCTTCCTCTCTCATTTCAAGCCATCTCATAAATCTGAAGATCAAGCAACTTCATCAGAATCCACTTTTCATGATCAAGCTCTCAAGTGCAATCAAGAAATCAAGAAAGCAATAAAGAGAAGGAAATAATTCAAGCATTCATTCATCCTCAAGCCTTCAATAATTCAAGCATTCAAGCATTAAATCATTCAGCAAGGAGATCCATTGTTAGCAATTGAAGGATTAAATCTCTTTAGAGCCCTCTTGTTGAAGATTTCTCCATCCACATTCATTCAATATTTCTTCCTATTCCAAGATCCATTAAAGATTGGTTTTGAAGATATAATTTCATTGATTTGAGACATCCTATATGCAATCCTACATTCATTTGGAGCATCCATACTTGAGGATTCAAGGATTTGAATCCTCCACAAGGATTTCAACATAAACAAGGTGAATAGTTCCATTTACTTTGTTTATATATTGCAATTTCAATTACATTTCAAGGTTGATTCCAAACAAGGGTTTGACCAAGGAAAACCCCTCAACCAAAAAGCAAAATCCCTTTTCCTTGCAGGTGTGGGATGATGAATATCAGTGCAGATTTGGATATCCTTTTTGGCAAACTTCTGAGATCCATGAACAAAATTTCTGTCGGAGTTGTTTCAGGTCAAGGATGACTTTCACTGGGGGTCAAGATTAGACCCTGATCCTAAGGTCAAGGATGACCTTTCTTCAAAAGATATAAGTTTTCTAGGTTTTCTCTGTCTCTGCATTTCTAGGCCCGATCAGGTTGTAGAATCTCACAAAACTAAACACATACATCAGAAAATAGTCTTTTCCATATTTACCCTATTTTGAGGTTAGTATTTGTCTTCAATTTAATTAAGTTTTCAAATGCACATTTCCTATATTGAACTTTAAGGTTTTCTCCTTTCTTTATATTCTTCATAGATTGATTCATTTGTGCATTGATCACTTCCTTGTGATTAATGTTAGGAATAGTCCCAAGAGATAACTAAGAGGGGGGGGTGAATCAGCTATCTACAAGTTTCAATTCTTTATCTAATTAAGTATACTTAAACATAAATCATAAACACAATGAAAGAACACTTGAACACAACACTAATATTTTGGTTACGAGGAAACCTAAATAGGTAAAAATCCCGATGGGACTTGATACCCACTAATATTCTGTACTAGTGTATAATGATCCTTGCTAGAAGATCCTTTACCATGTTAGGAGTAGCTTTACAATATATTAAGTATAGTAGACTTGGTTAAGGGTTGAACCCTATTAGGAGTCTTTTACAATTGTCCCTGTTAGGGGAGAGGATGGACTATTCGAGAGCTCACTACTCAAATGGGTGAAGGCTACAACATCTTGAATAATAAATACACACTATAACTAGATCTTGGTGAACTGCACTTTGACCTACTATGTGGATCAATTCTAATGAATAGCACACATACTCTACTTGGTCACATAGACCTTCTTCTGATGGTTCAACACTTCACACACTCTGCTCTACTCTACTTAATCAACCATGAACCACACTCAAGCAATCACAAATGAGTACCTATAAATATATTTCCTCCAAATGATATAATCAAGTTAGACTATTAGAACCACCTTGAAATCATATTAGATAAATCATAATAAACTCCAACAAACATTTTGTTGGCTCTATTATGCACGCAACTCATTCTGGGACCTGTCTAATAAAATAATTGTAGACACACATCACACATTGTTAGCTCTACCAAAACAATTGGAATTTTCTTTGTAAGATAAATTAATTTATGCACTCTTAACCAAACATTAATAAAATTTCTCCAAGCTTAACTCCAAGGGAAAATATCCTCAAGATAGGTGCAACTCAAGAAACAATAAACTCTTTGTCAGCTCTTCTGAATAAACATAGGAAACTACTACTGTTTAATATCGACTACATAACTTCACTTGTGTTCATCATTAGACTATGTGTTCATAACTAAAACATCACTAACATGTCTTCAACATATATCCTAGGGTGCATGCCCATAAGATAACTGTACGGACAACCATACATAGAACAATTCCTATAACTCTGTTAGGAACACTGCAGACACAAGCTATTGTATAACTATCTGTACTCATATTCAACCTCTACACCCATGATATCATGTCCATGCAACATATATAGAAGGCTTACTTCATAAGACTTCCATGCATACTACTTTCCATATGTTGTCATCAATGACAAACATACAGTCAGTATTAGCCTGCTAGCAAATCTCCAACAATCTCCCCCTTTGGCATTGATGGCAACATGTGGAATGAAAAACCACCATCAACCCAAATGAATAATTCTTTCATAACATTCTCCTTTTCCTCTTCAAAACTCCCCCAAAGATGAAACCTCCATCTGCTGCAATATATTTCAACATTCTCCATTTCCTCAACTAAACTGCTGTCACAACTGAATACTACTCCCCCTAAGTACATTACTCCTTTTTTTTTTCATGAATTTGTATACTACTCCCCCTTTGACATTAATGGAAAAGGGCACCATTCATTTTAAGCACCGGTACAACTCCAAAAGTAGAGTAGTCAACCTTCCATCAGTCCCAGAGGACTGATGCCATTCTTGCTTCCTTCTAAGCAGAATCAAGGAAGGGAATTACTCCCAACTTCCCCCTAAGATACTCAAAAGTATCCTTAGGCAAGGGCTTTGTGAATATATCAGCCAACTATTCTTTACTACTCACATAGTCCAACTTGACTTCTTTCTCTGCCACTTTCTCTCTTAGGAAGTGATATTTGATCTCAATGTGCTTTGTCTTTGCATGCATCACAAGGTTCTTTGACATATTGATAGTGCTAGTGTTATCACAGTGAATAACAATAGGATAATCAATTTGAATTCCAAAATATTTTATCATCTACTTGATCCAAACAATTGTAGAATAATTCAGGGCTGCTGCAACATACTCCACTTCTGCTATTGACTGAGAAATACAATTTTATTTCTTGCTTGTCCAAGTGATAAGTCTATCACCAAGAAACACTACTCCTCCTGATGTACTCTTTCTATCATCAACACATCCTACCCAACCTGCATCTGTTTACACATGAAGCTCAACATTTTTTGAATTAGGATACCATAGACCATAATCTATAGTGCCTTGCAAGTATTTCAATATTCTATTTACTTCCATGAGGTGACTTTGTTTAGACTCTGTTGTAAATCTTCCAACTATACCAACTTCATTGGAAATGTCAGGTCTAGTCTAAGTAAGATAAATGATTTTACCAATCATAGACTTATACAATGTTATATCAACTACTGGTGAGTAATCTTCCTTTGTAATCTTGCATCCAGTAATCATAGGGGTTACTACTGGCTTGCAATCATCCATCTTGAATTTATTAAGTATCTCTTTCACATACTTTGATTGATTAATGAAAATCCCTTTTTCTGTCTGCTACACATTTAATCCCAAAAAGTACTTGATAGGACTAATCATACTCATCTCACACTCATTTTACATTTCTTTGGCAAATTCAGCACTGAGTTTGTCATTACCTCTAAAGATAATGTCATCAACAAATATAGGTATAAGTAACAAACCTTCAGATGTCTCTCTAATGAATAGATTAAAATCTACTACTCCTTTCTTGAATCCAATCTTTGTTAAGTATCCATCTAGTCTCTCATACCATGCTCTAGGGGCTTGCTTAAGTCCATAGAAGACCTTCTTCAATCTGCATACCATATCAGGTCTATCTGATAAGGTGAATCCTTCATGCTGCTCAATGTATACTCCTTCTTTTAAGTCTCCATTCAAGAATGCTGATTTGACATCCATCTGATAAACTTTGAATTTTTTAACTGTAGCATAAGCTAAAAACAACTTAAAGCTTTTAATCTACTCACAGGATCAAATGTGTCTAAATAATCAATGCCTTCTCTTTGTGCATATCCCTTACATACTAATCTTGCTTTATTTCTTACTACTGTACCATCTTCATTCATCTTGTTTCTGAATATCCATTTTGTTCCAATCAAATTTTTAACACTAGGTCTTGGGACCAGTTCCCAAGTGTCATTCTTAATGATCTGATCAAGTTCTTCTTTCATAGCATCATGCCAATCTAAATCCTTACAAGCATCTTCAACACTTAAAGGTTCAATCTGAGATAGTAAACATACTGCATCACTACTAGCTAAGTTCTTTGCTTGTGATCTTGTTAAGACTTTTCCACTCTGATCTCTAATGATGTCTTTCTTGGAATGATTTCTTGATGTAAACTTTGGAACTTTAGGTGATGTTGACTCATCAGCCTTAGGAGTACCTTCTTCACTTGTCTCAGGGTCATTGAACAACACATCAATGCTATCAAACATTTCCTCAATGACTGTCTCACTAGTGGAGGGTCTAGGTTCTTCTTCAATCATGGGTGAGTAATCATGATATCTTTCTAGAATCATAAACTTTTCATCAATCTTTACATGAGCACTTTCAATGCTCTTTTTCAATCTTAAATTGAAACATCTATAAGCTTTACTTTTAGTAGAGTAACCAAGAAAAATACCTTCATCACTTCTTGCATCAAACTTGCCTACTGCTTCATCCCTCTTGATGTAGCACTTGCTTCCAAAGATTCTAAAGTATTTTACAATGGGAACATTACCAAACCATAACTCATAAGGTGTTTTGTCACTGTCTAGGCTTAACTGAATTCTATTGATTGTGTAGACTATTGTATTGACCGCATCTCTCCAATAGGTGTGGGAAAATTTTCCTTCTATCATAATGGTGCGTGTTGTATCCAAAATGATCCTATTCCTTCTTTCTACAATACCATTCTATTGAGGTGTTCTAGGTGCACTTAACTATCTCTTTATGCCATGTTCTTTGCAATACTCATAGAATCTGTCAGAGGTGAATTCTCCTCTATCCGATCTCAAACATTTCATCTTTAATCCAGATTCATTCTCAACTTTAGCTTTTATTTTGAATTTATCAAATGCTTCTGACTTATCTTTCAATAACACAACCCACATCATCCTAGCATAATCATCAACAAATAAAATGAAATACCTGTCACCATAGTATGATCTTGTTTGAGTTGGTCCACATAGGTCTGTATGGATCAGATCCAACTTATTTTCTGTTGAATTGTGCGTGTTCCTAAATGAATTCCTCACATGCTTCCCCATCACACATTCCCTACACATAGTATCAATTGGCTTTGCTATGCTAGGTAGATCTCTTACTGGTTTAACATTGCTTATCTTTACTATGTTATCAAAATTGATATGACATAGTCTTTTATGCCACAACCAACTTTCATCAACTTTAGCAACAAAACAACTTGCTTCTAAATTAAGTTGAAAAACATTACCTCTTTTATTTGTGTCTAATGCAATCATAACACCATCTTTGTTGTTAATGATGCATTTTTCATCTTTGAACTCCAACTGATAACCTTTACCAAGTAACTGTCCAACACTGAGAAGGTTATGTTTCAAACCATCAACATAAAGAACATCATCAGTACTGTTCTTTCCATCCAAAGTGATGGCTCCTCTACCAACTATAGGTTTAGGAGTGTTGTCTCCAAATCTGACCATACCTCCATTGTATTTGTCTAAATGAACAAACTTGCTTTATCACCTGTCATGTGATGTGAACAACCACTGTCTATAATCTAGTATGTCCTTATATCTACTTGGGAAATCAATGCTAGCTCTTGATTTACTTTCTCATCTTTAGGAACTAAATTACTATTCATTTTGTCTACAATAGCAATGAATCCAATTTCTTCTCCACCTGATTCAACATCTGAAACTCCATCTCCAACAAAGTAACATTCCTTAGAGTACTTAGGCTTGTAATCCTTTTTGAACTTTCTAACTCTAGTAGGACACTTAGATGCAAAGTGACCTATCTTATTACATGAAAAGCACTTAAATGGTAATTGACCTTCATATTTTCATTTTACTTTCTTTTCTCTTTTAGCAACCATATCAATAAAATCATCTAAAGTTCTTTCTTCATCATCATCATCAAAATTACTAGAAGTGTTTGCATATTTCTTACCATGAACTGTTGCTTTGAAGGCCATCTCAATTTTAGGTTATGTCTTCAATCTTGAAATTTCAAAAGCTGAGATTTTGCTAGTCAAGGTCTCTCTATTGAAATTAGATGTAAGCTACATGGTCTCATCAAGGATTTTGATCTTTCTCTCATAGTATGGAGTAAGAGTAGTCATCAACTTGTCCATAATATCTTCTTCTGAGATCTCTCCACCATTCTTCCTAATTCTAGCAACTGCTTCATTGACCCTTTGATTATAAGCTCTGATGTTTTCTTTAGGTAGCATCTCTAATGCACTGAATCTTTTCTTCCATGTCTTTCTACGCGCATCCTTTTCTTTCTTGTCTCCTTCAAATATGTTTGCAAGGTACTTCCATATCTTGTGGGTGGTGTCTACCTTTTTTATCTCTAAAAACTCACTATCAAATAATGCGCTGATAAGGGCTTCTTTAGCTATAGCATTATGATGAAACAATTCCTTTTGAGTGTTAGTAGCATCATCCTATTCAAGGTCTTCTAAAGTAGGAATCTTGGCTGCTTTGATAGTTACATTGAAAACTTCATAAGAAATACACTGCAAATGAGTCATCATCTTGTTCTTCCAATCAAGATAATTTTCTCCATCAAACTTAGGACTCTCTTTCCTAAAGTATGCCATCTGATCAACCTCAAGTTGTTAAACTTCTCTCTGAGTCACTTGACTCTGATACCAATTGTTAGGAATAGTCCCAAGAGATAACTGAGAGGGGGGGTGAATCAGTTATCTACAAGTTTCAATTCTTTATCCAATTAAGTATACTTAAACATAAAGCATAAACATAATGAAAGAAAACTTGAACACAACACCAATATTTTGGTTACGGGAAAACCTAAATAGGTAAAAACCCTGGTGGGACTTGATACCCACTAATATTTTGTACTACTGTATAATGATCCTTGCTAGAAGATCATTTACCCTGTTAGGAGTAGCTTTACAATATATTAAGTACAGTAGACTTGGTTAAGGGTTAGACCCTATTAGGAGTCTTTTACAATTGTCCTTGTTAGGGGAGAGGACGCACTATTCAAGAGCTCACTACTCAAATGAGTGAAGGCTACAACCTTCTGAATAACATATACACACTATATTTGGATCTTGGTTAACTATGCTTTGACCTGCTATTTGGATTAGTTCCAATGAACACACTCTACTTGGTCACATAGACCTTCTTTTGATGGTTCAACACTTCACACACTCTGCTCTGCTCTGCTTAATCAACCATGAACCACACTCAAGCAATCACAAGTGACTGCCTATAAATATCTTTCCTCTAAATGATATAATCAAGTTAGCCTATTAGAACCACCTTTAAATCATATTAGAGAAATCATAATAAACTACAACAAACATTCTATCAGCTCTATTATGCACGCAACTCATTCTGGAACCTGTCTAATAAAATAATTGTAGATGCACGCCACACACTGTCGGCTCTACCAAAAGAACTGGAACTTTCTCTATAAGCTGAATTAACTTATGCTCTCTTAACCAAACATCAATAACACTTCTCCAAGCTTAAATCCAAGGGCGAATATCCTCAAGATAGGCACAACTCAAGAAACAATAAACTTTATGTTGGCTCTTCTGAACAAACATAGGAAACTGCTACTGATGAATAGCAACTACATAACTTCACTTGCATTCATCATTAGACTATGTGTTCATAACTAAAACATCACTAACATGTCTTCAACATATATCCTAGGGTGCATTCCCATAAGACAACCATACACAAAACACTTCCTGTAACTCTGACAGGAACACTGCTGACACAAGCTACTATATAACTGTCTGTACTCACATTCAACTTCTCCGCCCATGATATCATGTTGATATCATGTCCATGCAACATATATAGAAGGATTACTACATAATACTTCCATGCATACTACTTTCCACATGTTTTCATCAATGACAAACATACAGACAGTACTAGCTTGCTGGCATTGATCACTTCCTTGTGATTAATCCATTTGGATCTCTCCTTTGGAAATTTGGATTAAGAATTAGATCCTATATTCCTCCACAAATTCAAAGCACATGCACATTACTACATTATATACTGGTGAATACACTTTTTCAACCATACAGATAGCATCTCCAATGTATTGTACCTTTTCTTCCATGCCTTTTCGTGCACATTCTTGGCTTGGACAACTCCTTCAAACATGTCTTCTAGATACTTCCATATCTTAAGGCTACAACTGAGTAATGCCATTTAAGGGTCAATGGAAAAGGGTGCTAAATAATTAAGCATAGGTACTACTCCTGAAGTAGAGTAGTCAACCATTCATCAATCACTAAGGATTGATGCACTCCTGCAATCTCTAATCAGATTCATAGAAGGGGATTACTCCAAGCTTCTCCTTGAGATACTCAAATGTACCCTTAGGTATAGGCTTTGTGAATATGTCTGCTAGCTGATCTTTTGTGCTCACATAGTCCAACTTTACTTCTTTCTCTGCTACTTTCTCTCTTAGGAAGTGATATTTTATCTCAATGTATTTTTTCTTTGCATGCATCACAGGGTTCTTTGATATATTGATAGTGCTAGTGTTGCCACAATGAATAAAAATAGGATAATCAATCTAAATACCAAAATCTTTTATCATGTTCTTGATCCACACAATTGTAGAGAAATTTAATGCTACTGCAACATACTCTACTTCTATTGTAGACTGAGAGATATAATTTTTCTTCTTACTTATCCAAGTAACAAGCCTATCTCCAAGAAATATTGTTCCTCCTAAGGTACTCTTCATATAATCCACACATCCTACCCAATCTACATCTGTATACACTTGAAGTTCTACATTTTCTAAATTAGGATACCATAAACCATAGTCTATAGTTCCTCTCAAGTATCTGAATGTCCTCTTTACTACCATGAGATGACTTTTTTTAGGATCTACTGCAAATCTTCCAACAATACCAATTGCATTAGAAATATTAGGTGTAGATTGAGTAAGATAGATTAGTTTACCAATCATAGACTTGTACAAGGTTATGTCTACTGTTGTTGAATCATCTTCTTTTGAAATCTTGCATCCTGTTATCATAGGGGTACATATTGGATTGCAATCATCCATATTGAATTTATTTAATATCTCTATCACATACTTAGATTGATTAATGAAAATACCTCTATCTGTCTACTGCACACTCAATCCCAAAAAGTACTTAATAGGTCCAATCATGCTCATTTCAAATTTTCTCTGCATCTCCTTAGCAAATTCAGCACTAAACTTGTCATTACCACCAAAGATAATGTCATCAACAAATATGACAACCAAAAACAATCCATTTGATGTTTCTCTTATGAATAAGTTGCAATCTATTGCTCCTTTCTTGAATCCAATCTTAGTCAAGTAACTATCAAGTATTTCATACCATGCTCTAGTGGCTTGCTTAAGTCCATAGAGGGCTTTCTTCAATCTACATACAATATCAGGTCTGCCTGATAAGGTGAATTATTCATATTTCTCTATGTATATCTCTTCCTTCAAATCTCCATTTACGAATGCTGACTTGACATCCATCTGGTATACCTTAAAGTCTTTGAATGTAGAATAGGCTAAAAACAAATTTATGGCTTCCAATCTACTTACAGGGGAAAATGTATCAGAATAATCAATTCTTTCTCTTTTTGCATATCCTTTACATACTATTCTTGCTTTATTTCTTACCATTGTTCCATATTCATTCATCTTATTTCTAAATATCCACTTGGTTCCAATCACATTCTTATCACTAGGCCTAGGGACTAATTCTCATCTGTCATTCTTAATTATCTGATATAGCTTTTCTTTCATTTCTTCATGCTAATCTAAATCATTACATGCATCTTCAACACTTAAGGGTTCAATCTATGATAGTAAACATACCTCTTTATTTGTTATGGAACTCTTTGCTTTTCATCTTATCATGACTTTACTCTTCTAATCTCCAATGATGTCTTCCTTTGAATGATATCTAGATGTGAATTTAGGAACATTAGGTGTGACTCTCTCATCTGACTTTTGTAATTCTTCTTCACTAGTTTCAGGGTCCTTGAATAATACATCAATGTTGTCAAACATTTCATCAACAACTATTTCTCTACTGGTAGGTCTAGGTTCTTCTTCAATCATAGGTGCATAATCATGATATCTTTCTTGAATCATAAAATTCTCATCAATCTTAACATGAGAACTTTCAATGATCTTCTTAAATCTTAAATTGAAACATCTATAAGCTTTTCTTTTAGTAGAGTAACCAAGAAAAATAACTTCATCACTTCTTGAATCAAACTTTCCAATTGCTTCATCTCTTCATGTAGCATTTTCTTTGAAATATTCTAAAGTATTTTAATATAGGTACATTCTCAAACCATAGTTCATAAGGTGTCTTGTCAGCATCTAGGCTCAATTGTATTCTATTGATAGTATAGACTGCAATATTGACCACATCTCTCCAATAGGTGTGTGCGACCTTTCCTTCAATCATGATGGTCCATGTTGTATAAAGTATGATCATATTCCTTCTTTCTAAAATTCCATTCTACTGAGGGGTTCTAGGTGCACTCAACTATCTCTTTATCCCATGTTCTTCACAATACTCATTAAATCTATTAGAGGTGTATTCTCCTCCTCTATCTGATCTCAGACATTTAATCTTCAATCAAGACTCATTTTCAACCTTAGCTTTAAAATTGTTTGAATTTCTCAAATTCTTTTGATTTTTCCTTTAAGAATGCAACCATCATCATTCTAGAATAAGCATCAACAAACAAAATAAAGTACCTTTCACCGTAGTATGATCTTTTTTGAGTTGGTCCACATAGGTCTATATACACTAGATCCAATTTTTTCTCTACCAAATTCTTCTTTCTTATGATTGAATTCCTCACATGCTTTCCCATTACACATTCCCTGCATTTTTTATCAACTAGTTTTGCAATGCTAGGAAGGTCTCTTACTGCCTTTACATTATTTATCTTCACTATGTTGTCAAAATTGATGTGACATAGTCTTTTATGTCATAACCAATTGTCATCTAGGTTAGTACCAAAACAACTTGCTTCAGGATTAAGATGAAAAATATTACCTTTATTCTTTAAACCTGATGCAATCATTTCTCCTTCCTTGTTATTATTGATGCACTTGTTGTCTTTGTATTCCAACTAATATGCTTTGTCAAGCAACTGTCCAACACTTATTAAGTTATGTTGCAAACCATCAACATAAAGAACATCATCAGTGTTGTTCTTTCCATCCAAGGTGATAGCTCCTCTATGTATAATAGGTTTAGGAGTGTTGTCTCCAAATCTAACCATGCTTCCTTTGTATCTATCCAAATGTAAAAATCTATCCTTGTCTCATGTCATGTCATGTGAGTAGCCACTGTCAATGATCCAATCTGTCCTGATGTCAACTTGTGAAATTAGTGCTAACTCCTATGCTTTCTTATCATCTTCAAGGTCCATTTCATCAAATATTTTCTCCATGTCTTCAAGAGCAATGAATCTAATTTCATCTTCTATTGGCTCTTCATCTGATACTCCATCTCCATCATCGAAACATTCTTTTGTATACTTGGGCTTGTAGTTAATTTTGAACTTCTTGACTCTTGTAGGACACTTAGATGAAAAGTGAGCAATCTTGTTACATGAAAAGCATTTGAATGGTAACTAACCTTCATATTTTCCTTTTCCTTTCCTTTCTTTCTTATCAATCAAAGCAATTTAATCATATAGTTATTTCTCTTCATCATCAATATCATCAAAATTACTAGAAGTGTTCAAGGATTTCTTACCATGAACTGAAGCTTTGAAGGTTGTCTCACTTTTAGGCTCTGTCTTCAAACTTGATATCTCAAAAGCTTAAATCTTGCTAATTAAGCTCTCCCTTTTGAAGTCTTTTGAAAATTGCATAGTCTCATCTATGATGTTTATCTAGCTCTCATATTCTGATGTCAAAGTAATCATCAACTTATTCATTATGTCTTCTTCCGAGATCTCTCGACCATTGGATTCCTGCAACTTCATCATTAGTCCTTTTATTGTGGGCTCCAATGTTCTCTTCAGGTAGCATCTCCAATGTATTGTACTTTTTCTTTGATGTCTTTATGTGTGCATTCTTGGCTTGGACATCTCCTTCAAACATATCTTCTAGATACTTCCATATCTTGTAGGCTTTATCTACTTTCTTTATCTCTGAAAACTCACTGTCATATAATGTGTTGATAAGGGCTTCTTGGGAAATAGCATTTTGAGTGAACATCTTCTTCTTAAGAGTTGCATCTTCCTTTGCAAGATCTACTAGAGAGGGAATCTGAACTTCCTTGGTAGCTACTTCAAAAATCTCAAAGGCAATGCACTATAGGTGTGTCATCATTTTGTTCTTCCAATCTAGATAGTTCTCTCCATCAAACTTAGGACTTTCTTTTCTAAAGAATGCCATCTGATAAACCTCAAGCTGTTAAACTTTCTCTTTATGGCACTTGGCTATGATACCAATCGTTAGGAATAGTCCCGAGAGATAACTGAGAGGGGGGTGAATTAGTTATCTAAAAGATTCAATTCTTTATCCAATTAAGTACATAAGAACATTAAGCACAAACACAATATAAGAACACTTAACACAACACCACAATTTTGGTTACAAGGAAACTTAAATAGGTAAAAACCTCATGGGAATTAGCACCCACTATATACTACACTAGAGTATTATGATCCATGTAAGAAGATCTTACAACCCTATTAGGAGTTGATCTTTACAATGAATTAAGATCTTATAATTAACCCTATTAGTGGTGAGGACACACTATCCGAGAGCACACTGCTCAAAGTGGTGAAGGCTGCAACCTTTTGTTTAACATATACACACTATATCTAGATCTTGGTGAACTACACATAGACCTATTGTCTTGATTAGTTCCAATGAATATCATATAATCTCTAATTTATCACATAGACCTTCTCCTAATGGCTCAACACTTCACACCTTCTACTCTGCTTTTATCTTTCAACTCTAAGCCATGCTTAGCAACCACAAATGACCACCTATAAATCTATTTCCTCTAAATGATATAATCAATTTGGCCTATTAGAAACATCTTGAAATCATATTAGATAATCATTCAAACTCTCCAATAAAAACTTAGTCAACTCTACTAAGCACACAACACAAATTAGGACCGCACAACTCCATATGAGTAGACGCGTCACTTCACACTATCACCTCCATCAAATTAATTGATAATTTGGTCTTATGTTGAATTACATCATGTTCTCTTAACCAAACATTCTTAACTCTTCTCCAAACACTATTGCAAGCATGCATATCAAAATGATAGGCGCAACTACTACAACAACAAAAACATTATCGATTCTACTAGATAAACTCAAGAAATTGTGACTGTCAACTAGAGACTTCATAACTCAACCTGTACTATATGTCTAACTCTATGTCCATGAATATAGCTTCACTAAAATATCTTCTACATAAATACAAATGCACAAGGCTCCATTACAAACATATTATAAATCACATACAGAACTCTTCCTAGGACCTCTTAGGAACACTTATTGATACAAACTATTGTATTATTGTCTTTACTCATAATCAACCTCTGCGTCTATGATATCATGCTGAAAACATATCTAGGAAACATATACTCAATGCTCTCTCCATCATGCTTCCATGCACATTTCTTACCATATGTTGTCATCAATGACAAACATACAGTCAACACTCTGGCTTGCTAATAAATCTCCATCAATCCCCACCTTTGGCATTGATGGCAACATATGGAATGAAAAACACCACCAATCCAAATGTATAATTAAAGTTATAATATTCTCCATTTCCTCAAAAAAAATTTCCCAAGGATGAATCCTCCAGCTCTTACTATTTTTTTTCTTCTTTCTAAATACTTGCTCCACCTTTCTGTAATTCTTTTATAACATTCTCCATTTCCTCATCAAAACTTCCCTAAGGATGAATCCTCCATCTACTGCTGAATTCTCTGAATATCAACTACTATATTACTTACTATTTTATTTTTCATGACTATATACTTACTCCCTCTTTGACATCAATGGAAAAGGGTGCCAAATAATTAAGCACTAGTAATACTCCTGAAGTAGAGTAGTCAACCATTCATCAGTCACTCGGGACTTATGCACTCCTACAATCTCTAATCAGATTCATAGAAGGGCATTACTCCTAGATTCTCCCTAAGATACTCAAATGCATCCTTAGGTAAAGGCTTTGTGCATATGTCTGCTAGCTAATCTTTTGTGCTGACATAGTCCAACTTTACTTCCTTCTCTACTACTTTCTCTCTTAGGAAGTGATATTTTATCTCAATGTATTTTGGCTTTGCATGCATCATAGGGTTCTTTGACATATTTATAGTGCTAGTGTTATCACAATGAATAACAATAGGATAATCAATCTGAATACCAAAATCTTTTATCATCTTCTTGATCCACACAATTTTAGAGCAATTTAATGCTAATGCAACATACTCAGCTTCTATTGTAGACTAAGAAATACAATTTTGCTTCTTACTTTTCCAAGTAACAAGCCTATCTCCAAGAAATACTACTCCTCTTGAGGTACTCTTCCTGTCATCCATGCATCTTGCCCAATCTGCATCTATATACACATGAAGTTCTACAATTTCTAAATTAGGATACCATAAACCATAGTCTATAGTTCCTCTCAAATATCTGAATATCCTCTTTACTTCCATGAGATGACTTTGTTTAGGATCTATTGAAAATCTTCAAACAATACCAACTACATTAGAAATATCATGTCTAAATTGAGTAAGATAGATTAGTCTACCAATCATAGACTTGTACAAGGTTATGTCTACTGCTGCTGACTCATCTTCTTGTGAAAGCTTGCATCCTATTATCATAGGGGTACTTACTAGCTTGCAATCATCCATCTTTAATTTCTTTAATATCTCTTTCACATACATAAACTGATTAATGAAAATACCTTTGTCTGTCTGCTACACATTCAGTCACAAAAAGTACTTGATAGGTCCAATCATGCTCATTTCAAATTCTCTCTACATCTCCTTAGCAAATTCATCACTAAGCTTGTCATTACCACCAAAGATAATGTCATCAACAAATATAGCAACCAACAAGAATCCATCAGATGTTTCTCTTATGAATAATTTGCAATTTTTTGCTCCTTTCTTGAATACAATCTTAGTCAAGTAACCATCAAGTCTTTCATACCATGCTATAGGGGCTTGCTTAAGTCTATAGAGGACTTTCTTCAATCTACATACCATATCAGATCTGTCTGATAAGGTGAATCCTCCAGAATGCTCTATGTATACTTCTTCCTTCAAATCTCCATTTAGGAGTGCTGACTTGACATCCATCTGGTATACCTTAAAGTCTTTGAATGTAGCATAGGCTAAAAAAAACTTTATGGCTTCCAATATTCTTATAGGGGAAACTGTATCAGAATAATCAATTCCTTCTCTTTCTACATTTCCCTTACATACTAGTCTTGCTTTGTTTATTACCACTGTTCCATCTTCATTCATGTTATTGCTTAAGATACACTTGGTTCCAATCAGATTCTTATCACTAGGCCTAGGGACTAATTCCCATGTGTCATTCTTAATTATTTGATCTAGCTCTTCTTTCATTTCCTCATGCCAATCTAAATCATTACATGCATCTTCAACACTTAAGGGTTCAATCTATGATAGTAAACATACCTCTTCATTGGTTGTGGAACTCTTTTCTTTGATCTCGTAATGACTTTACTCTTCTAATCTCCAATGATGTCTTCCTTTGAATGATATCTAGATGTGAATTTAGGAACATTAGGTGTAACTCTCTCATCTGACTTCAGTGATTCTTCTTCACTAGTTTCAGGGTTATTGAATAATACATCAATGTTGTCAAACATTTCATCAACAACTATTTCTCTAGTGGTAGGTCTAGGTTCTTCTTCAATCATAGGTACATAATCATGATATCTTTCTTGAATCATAAAATTCTCATCAATCTTAACATGAGAACTTTCAATTATCTTCTTCAATCTTAAATAGAAACATCTATAAGCTTTTCTTTTAGTAGAGTAACCAAGAAAAATACCTTCATCACTTCTTACATCAAACTTGCCAATTGCTTCATCTCTCTTGATGTAGCATTTTCTTCCAAATATTCTAAAGTATTTTATTGTAGGTACATTCCCAAACCATAGTTCATAAGGTGTCTTATTAGTGCATGGCCTCAATTGTATTCTATTTATAGTATAGACTACAGTATTCACCATTTCTATCCAATAGGTGTGTGTGACCTTTCCTTCAATCATGATGGTGCATGTTGTATCAAGTATGATCTTATTCCTTCTTTCTACAATTCTATTATACTAAGGGGTTCTAGGTGCACTCAATTGTCTCTTTATCCCACGTTCTTCGCAATACTCATAAAATCTATCAAAGGTGAATTCTCCTCCTCAATTTGATCTTAGACATTTAATCTTTAATTGAGACTCATTTTCAACCTTAGCTTTGAATAATTTGAATTTCTTAAATGCCTCCAATTTTTCCTTTAAGATTGCAACCTACATCATTCTAGAATAATCATCAACAAACAAAATAAAGTACCCTTCACCATAGTATGATCTTGTTTGACTTGGTCCACATAGGTGTGTATGCACTAGATCCAATTTATTCTCTACTAATTTGTGCTTTCTTCTGAATGAATTCCTCACATGCTTTCCCATTACACATTCCTTGTATATTGTATCAACTAGTTTTGCAATGCTAGGAAGGTCTCTTACTACCTTTACATTTCTTATCTTCACTATGTTGTCAAAATTGATGTGACATAGTCTTTTGTGCCATAACGAACTGTCATCTAATTTAGCAAAAAAATAAATTTCTTTAGGATTAAGCTGAAAAACATTACCTTTAGTCTTTGAACCTGATGAAATCATTTATCCTTCCTTGTTATTAATGATGCACTTGTTTTCTTTGAATTCCAACTGATATCCTTTGTCAAGAAACTCTCCAATACTTAGTAAGTTATGCTACAAACTATCAACATAAAGAACATCATCAATATTGTTCTTTCCATCCAATGTGATAGCTCCTCTACCTATAATAGGTTTAGGAGTGTTGTCTCCAAATCTAACCATGCTACCTTTGTATCTATCTAGATGTACAAATATATCCTTGTCTCCTATCATGTGATGTGAGCAGCCACTCTCAATGATCTAATCTGTCCCGATGTCAACTTGTGAAATAAATGCTAACTCTTGTTCTTTCTTATCATCTTCAAGGTCCATTTCATCAAACATTTTCTCCATGTCTTCAAGAGAAATGAATCCAATTTCATCTTATGCTGACTCTTCATCTAATACTCCATCTCCAACATAGTAACATTCTTTTTTATACTTGGGCTTGTAGTTAGTTTTGAACTTCTTGACTCTAGTAGGACACTTAGATGCAAAGTGAGAAATCTTGTTACATGAAAAGCATTTGAATGGTAACTGACCTTCATATTTTCCTTTTCCTTTCCTTTCTTTCTTAGAAATCAAAGAAATGAAATCATCTAGTTCTTTCTCTTCATCATCATCATCATCATCAAAATTACTAGAAGTGTTCAAGGATTTCTTACCATGAACTAAAGCTTTGAAGGTTGTCTCACTTTTAGGCTCTGTCTTCAAACTTGAAATCTCAAAAGCTGAAATCTTGTTGATTAAGGTCTCTCTTTTGAAGTCTTTTGAAAATTGCATAGTCTCATCTAGGATGTTTATCTTGCTCCCATATTGTGATGTCAAAGTAGTCATCAACTTATCCATTATGTCTTCTCCTGAGATCTCTCCACCATTGTTTCGAATTCCTACAACTGCTTCATTAATCCTTTGATTGTAGGCTCTAATTTTCTCTTCAGGTAGCATCTCCAATGTATTGTACTTTTTCTTCCATGTCTTTCTATGCACATTCTTGGCTTGGACATCTCCATCAAACATGTCTTATAGATACTTCCATATCTTGTAGGCTTTATCTACTTTCTTGATCTCTGAAAACTCACTATCATAAAATGCGCTGATAAGGGCTTCTTTGGCAATAGCATTTTGAGTGAACATCTCCTTCTGCTTAAGAGTTACATCTTCCTTTGCAAGATCTTCTAGAGAGGGAATCTAAACTTCTTGTTGGCAAGTTGACTATACTATTGTATATGACTATAATTAAGTGTTGTCATTATGGCAACAAATTCATATGGAGTTACTGAGTCAGCGCACTTAATCATAAGATCATAATTTAATTAAGTATGAAGACTGGATAGTTAGCAGAGCACCAAATAAATAGAGCATCATCGCATGTGTGTATGAATGAGTTATGGAATGCACCCTTGAAGATAAGCTTTTGATTATGTAATCATGCTAATTCTAAGAGCGTATGATCATATGAGTTAGTATGAAGAAGTTACAGTCAGATGAAGTGACACAGACATGTAAATCTCATTGAATGTAAACATGCTTGAGCCAATTCATTTGGAAGCATTGTATGTAATAGGTTGAAGGCCGACATAGTGAATAGTTTTGTATGTGCATATAAATAAGACATGCACCTTTGTATTTTAGCATGGCATGATATATAGAGTTAATAGTAGCATAGTAGAAGTATGCAAAGAGTAGTTAGAATTTTGTAGAGCTTTACAAGAGGCTAAAGCATGAGCACACAAAAGGAACTGATCAGACAAGCAGTGTCAAAGCAGCAGTTCACCATTGCTAGATATAGTGTGTATATGATATCTAGGAGGTTGTAGCCTTCTCATTGAGCTGTGAGCTCTGGCAGTGAGCCACCACCCCTAAAAGGGTTATTGTAAAAGACTCCTAACAATGTCTGACCCTTGACTAGGTCACTGTACTTATGTCTTTGTAATGATCAACTCTTAATAGGGTTGTAAGATCTTCTAACAGGGATCATAATGTTGGAGATTTGCCACCAAGCCAGTACTGACTGTATGTTTGTCATTGATGAAAACATATGGAAAGTAACATGCATGTAATTCTTATGTAGTAAGCTTTCTATATATTTAGCATGCACATGATATCAGCATGATATCATGGGTGTAGAGGTTAGTTGTTAGTACAGACAATTATACAGCAGCTTATGTTAGCATTGTTCCTAACAGAGTAGTAGGTAGTGTTCTGTGTATGGTTGTCCGTATAGTTATCATGGATCCTTGCATGCTTGGATATATGTTGAAGACATGTTAGTGATTTTTTAGTAATAGACACATAGTCTGATATTCAGTAGAAGTGAAGTTATGCAATCACTATTCACTAGTAGAAGTTTCTTGTGTTTGTTCAAGAGAGCTGACAGAGATTTTATTGGTTCTAGAGTTGTGCCTATCACTTGGGTATGTTCCCTTGGATTTAAGCTTAGAGGAGAGTTAGTAATGTTTAGCTAAGAGTGCATGAATTAATTCAGCTTGAGGTGGAAGATCCTATTATTTTGGTAGAGTCGACAGTGTGTAGCATGTGTCTATAATTATCATATTAAACAAGTCCTAAAATGTGTTGCATGCTTAGTAGAGCTTACTAAATTATTATTGCAGTCTATTATGGATTCTCTAATATGATTTCAAGGTGGATCTAATCAGCCAACTTGATTATATCATTTAGAGGAAAGATATTTATAAGCAGTCATTTGTGATTGCTTGAGTGTGGTTGATGGTTGATTAAGTAGAGAAGAGCATAGTGACTGAAGTGTTGAACCATCAGAGGAAGGTCTATGTGACCAAGTTAAGTGTTTGTGCTATACATTGGAACTGATCCAGATAGCAGGTCTAAGCATAGTTCACCAAGATCTAGATATAGTGTATATCTATCATTCAGAAGGTTGTAACCTTTGCCCCTTTGAGTAGTGAGCTCTTGGACACTACATCCTCTCCCCTAATAGGGACTATTGTAAAAGACTCCTAATAGGGTCCAACCCTTGACCAGGTCTACTGTACTAAATATATTGTAAAGCAACTCCTAACAGGGTTAAGGATCTTCTAACAAGAATCATAATACACTAGTCCAAAATATTAGTGGATGTCAATTCCCACTGGGGTTTTTACCTATTTGGGTTTCCCCATAACCAAAATATTGTGTTATTTTTAAGTGTTCTTTTATTGTGTTTATGCTTTATGTTTAAGTATACTTAATTGGATAAAGAATTGAAACTTGTAGATAGCTAATTCACCCCCCACCCTCTTAGTTATCTCTTGGGACTATTCCTAACAATTGGTATCAGAGCCAAGTGCCTCGGAGAGAAATTTTAATGGCTTGAGGTTGATCAGATGGCATACTTTAGGAAAGAAAGTCCTAAGTTTGATGGAGAGAATTATCTTGATTGGAAGAACAAGATGGTGACCCATTTGCAGTGCATTTCTTTTGAAGTTTTTGATGTAACTATCAAAGCAGTCAAGATCCCTTCCTTGGAAGGCCTTGCAAAGGATGATGCTACTGATAAGAAAAAGGAATTATTTCATCAAAATGCAATAGCCAAAGGAGCTCTTATCAACACCTTATCTGATGGTGAGTTTGCAGAAATAAAAAAGGTAGATACAACCCACAAAATATGGAAGTACCTAGAAGACATATTTTAAGGAGACAAACAAGAAAAGGATGCATGCAGAAAGACATGGAAGAAAAGATACAATGCATTAGAGATGCTGCCTAAAGAAAATATCAGAGCTTACAAGAAAATGATAAATGAAGCAGTTGCTGGAATTAGAAACAATAGTGGAGAGATTTCAGAGGAGGACATTATGGACAAGTTAATGACCACTCTCACTCTAGAATATGAAAGAAAGATCAACATCCTTGATGAGACCATGCAACTTACATCAAATTTCAAGAGAGAAACCTTGATCAGAAAAATCTCAGCCTTTGAGATTTCAAGATTGAAGACAGAACCTAAAAGTGAGACAACCTTCAAAGCAACAGTTCATGGTAAGAAATCTATAAACACTTCTGGTAATTTTGATGATGATGAAGAGAAAACATTAGATGATTTCATTGTGATGGTTTCCAAGAGAGAAAAGAAAGGAAAAGGAAAGTATGAAGGTCAATTTCCATTTAAATGCTTTTCATGTAATAAGATTGGTCACTTTGCATCTAAATGTCCCCTAAGAGCTAGGAAGTTCAAAAGTGACTACAAGCCTAAATTTTCTAAAGAATGTTACTATGCTAGAGATGTAGTTTCAGATGATGATTCAGCTGAAGAAGAATTAGGATTTATTTCTATCATAGATAATATGAATAATAAATCATATCATGAAGATAAGAAAGAGAATCAAGAGCTAGCATTGATTTCCCAAGCTGATATAAGGACAGACTAGATTATAGACAGTGGTTGTTCACATCAAATGACAGGTGATAAAGGTAGGTTTGTTCATCTAGACAAATACAATGGTGGCATGGTTAGATTTGGAGATAACACTCCTAAACCCATAGTTGGTAGAGGAGCCATCACCTTGGATGGAAAGAATAGTACTGATGATGTTCTCTATGTAGATGGGTTGAAACATAACCTTCTTAGTGTTGGATAGTTACTTGGAAAAGGATATCAGTTGGAGTTCAAAGATGACAAATGAATTATTAAAAACAAAGATGGTGTTATGATTGCATTAGGCTCAAAGACTAAAGCTAATGTTTTCCAACTCAATTCAGAAGCAAGTTGTTTTGTTGCTAAAGTTGATGAAATTTATTTGTGGCATAAAAGACTATGTCATATCAATTTTGATAACATAGTAAAGATAAGGAATGTAAATGTAGTAAGAGATCTACCTAGCATAGCAAAGCCAGTGGATACTATATGCAAGGAATGTGTGATGGGGAAGCATGTGATAAATTCATTCAGGAGCAAGCAAAATTTAGCAAAGAACAAGTTGGATTTGATTCATATAGACCTATGTGGTCAAACTCAAACAAGATCATACTATGGTGAAAGGTATTTCATTTTTTTTGTTGATGATTATACTAGGATGATGTGGGTTGCATTCTTGAAAGATAAGTCAGAAGCATTTGAAAAGTTCAAAATATTCAAAGCTAAGGTTGAGAATGAATCTAGACTAAATATAAAATGTTTAAGATCAGATAGAGGATGAGAATTCACCTCTAATAGATTCTATGAGTACTATGAAGAACATGGAATAAAGAGATAGTTAAGTGCACCTAGAACCCCTCAATAGAATGGAATTGTAGAGAGAAGGAATAGGATCATTCTTGATATAGCACACACCATCATGATTGAAGAAAAATTTTCACACACCTATTGGAGAGATGTGGTCAATACAACAGTCTACACCATCAATAGAATTCAATTGAAGCATGGCGCTGACAAAAAAGCATATGAGCTATGGTTTGGTAATGTTCCCATAGTAAAATACTTTCGAATCTTTGGAAGCAAGTGCTACATAAAGAGGGATGAAGTAGTCGGCAAGTTTGATGCAAGAAGTGATGAAGGTATTGTTCTTGGTTACTCTACTAAAAGTAAAGCTTATAGATGTTTCAATTTAAGATTGAAAAAGATCATTGAAAGTACTCATGTTAAGATTGATGAAAATTTTATGGTTCAAGAAAGATATCATGATTACTCACCCATGATTGAAGAATAACCCAAACCCTCCACTAGTGATACATTTATTGAGGAAATGTTTGATAGTATTGATGTGTTATTCAATGACCTTGAGACAAGTGAAGAAGATACTCCTAAGGCTGATTAGTTAACATAACCTAAAGTTCCAAAGTTTACATCTAGAAATCATTCCAAGAAAGACATCATTGGAGATCAGAGCAGCAAAGTCTTAACAAGATCACAAGCAAAGAACTCAACTAGCAGTGAAGCGGTATGTTTACTATCTCAGATTGAACCTTTAAGTGTTGAAGATGAATGTAATGATTCAAATTCACATGATGCTATGAAAGAAGAACTTGATCAGATTATTAAGAATGACACTTGGGAACTAGTCCCAAGACCTAGTGATAAAAATGTGATTGGAACAAAGTGGATATTCAAAAACAAGATGAATGAAGATGGTACAATAGTAAGAAATAAAGCAAGGTTAGTATATAAGGGGTATGTGCAAAGAGAAGGCATTGACTATTCAGATACATTTGCACCTATGAGAAGATTAGAAGCTATTAATTTATTTCTAGCTTATGCTACAGTCAAAAACTTCAAAGTATATCAGATGGATGTCAAGTCAGCATTCCTGATGGAGATTTGAAAGAAGAAGTATACATTGAGTAGCTAGAAGGATTCACCTTATCAGATAGACCTGATATGGTATGCAGATTGAAGAAGGCCCTCTATGGACTTAAGCAAGCCCCTAGAGCATGGTATGAGAGACTAGATAGATATCTAACAAAGATTGGATTCAAGAAAGGAGTAGCAGATTGTAATCTATTCATTAGAGAGACATCTAAAGGTATACTACTTGTAGCTATATTTGTTGATGACATTATCTTTGGAGGTAATGACAAACTAAGTACAGAATTTTCCAAAGAAATGCAGAATGAGTTTGAGATGAGTATGATTGGTCCTATCTAATACTCTTTTAGACTAAATGTGCAGCAGACAGAAAAATGATTTTTTATTAATCAGTCCAAATATGTGAAAGAGATACTGAAAAAATTCAAGATGGATGATTGCAAGCCAGTAGGAACACCTATGATCACTGGATGAAAACTTACAAAAGAAGATGACTCACTAGCAATGGATACAACATTCTACAAGTCTATGATTGGTAAACTCATATATCTTACTCAGACTAGACTTGATATTTCAAATGCAGTTGGCATAGTTGGAAGATTTATAGCAGAACCTAAGCAAAGTCACCTCATGGAAGTAAAGATAATATTCAGATACTTGTAGGGCACTATAGATTATGGTCTATGGTATCCTAATTTAGAAAATGTTGAACTTCATGTATACACTTATGATAATTGGGCAGGATGCATAGATGATAGAAAGAGTACATTGAGTGGAGCAGTGTTTCTTGGTAATAGACTTGTCACTTGGACAAGAAAGAAATAGAATTGTATTTCTCAGTCAACAGTAGAAGCAGAGTATGTTACAGCAGCCTTGAATTATTCTATAATTTTTTGGATCAAGTAGATGATAAAGGACTTTGGTATTCAGATTGATTATCCTATAGTTATTCACTGTGATAACACTAGCACTATCAATATGTCTAAGAACCCTGTGATGCATGCAAAGACAAAGCACATTGAGATCAAGTATCACTTCCTAAGAGAGAAAGTGGTAGAGAAAGAAGTCAAGTTGGACTATGTGAGTACTAAAGATCATTTGGCAGATATATTCACAAAGCCCTTGCCTAAGGATACTTTTGAGTATCTCAAGGAGAAGTTGGTAGTAATTCCCTTCCCTGATTCTGCTTAAAAGAAAGAAGCAAAGGCATCAATCCTTAGGGACTGATGGAAGGTTGACTACTCTACCTTAGGAGTAGTACCAGTGCTTAAAATGAATGGCACCCTTTTCCATTGATGTCAAAGGGGAGTAATATATAGAGTCATGAAAAAAAAAAGGAGTAGTATACTAAGGGGGAGCAATATTCAGTCTTGGAGGTAGTTCAGTTGAGAAAATGGAGAATATTGAAGATTAGTGTAGCAAAAGGAGGATTCATCTTTTGGGGAGATTTTGATGAGGAAATGGATAATGTTATAAAATTATTTTTCATTGGGTTGGTGGTGGTTTTTCATTCCACATGTTGCCATCAATGCCAAAGGGGGAGATTGTTCGAGATTTTCCAGTAGGCCAGTACTGACTGTATGTTTTTCATTGATGACAACATATGGAAAGTAGCATGCATGGAAGTCTTATGTAGTAATATTTCTATATATGTAGCATGGACATGATATCAGCATGATATCATGGGCACAAAGGTTAACTATTAGTACAGATAGTTATACAACAGCTTGTGTTAGCAGTGTTCCTAATAGAGTAACAAGCAGTGTTCTATGTATGGTTGTCCATATAGTTATCATGGAGCCTTGCGTACTTTGTTATATGTTGAAGACATGTTAGTGATGTTTTAGTAATGGATGCACAGTTTGATATTTAGTAGAAGTGAAGTTATGCAGTCTCTATTCACTAGTAGTAGTTTCCTGTGTTTTTTCAAGAGAGCTGACAGAGATTTTATTGGTTCTAGAGTTGCACCTATCATTTATGTATGCGCCCTTGGATTTAAGCTTAGAGGAGAGTTAGTAATGTTTAGTTAAGAGTGCATGAAGTAATTCATCTTGAGGTGGAATATCTAGTTGTTTTGGTAGAGTCGACAGTGTGTAATGTGGGTCTACAATTATCTTATTAGATAGGTCCCAGAATGTGTTGCATGCTTAGTAGAGCTGACTAAATTATTATTGGAGTTTTTTATGGCTTCTCTAATATGATTCAAGGTGGTTCTAATAGGCTGAATTGATTATATCATTTAGAGGAAAGATATTTATAAGAAGTCATTTGTGATTGCTTGAGTGTGGTTGATGGTTGATTAAGTAGATAAGAGTAGAGTGTACGAAGTGTTGAACCATCAGAGGAAGGTCTATGTGGCCAAGTAAAGTGTTTGTGATATACATTGGAACTAATCTAGATAGCAGGTCTAAGCGCAGCTCACCAAGATCTAGATATAGTGTATATCTATCATTCAAAAGGTTGTAGCCTTTGCCCCTTTGAGCAATGAGCTCTCAGATAGTGCATCCTCTCCCCTAATAGGGACTATTGTAAAAAAATCCTAATAGGGTCCAACCCTTGACCAAGTCTACTATACTAAATATATTGTAAAGAAACTCTTAACAGGGTTAAGGATCTTCTAACAAGGATCATAATACACTAGTGCAGAATATTAGTGGGTGTCAATTTCCACCGGGGTTTTTACCTATTTGGGTTTCCCCGTAACCAAAATATTGTGTTGTGTTCAAGTGTTCTTTTATTGTGTTTATGCTTTATGTTTAAGTATACTTAATTGGATAAAGAATTTAAACTTGTAGATAACTAATTTACCCCCCCCCCCCCTCTCAGTTATTGCTTGGGACTATTCCTAACACATAATACACTAGTGCAGTTCTTAGTGGGTGTCAATTCCCACTGGGTTTTTTACCTATTTTGGTTTCCCCGTAATCATATTTGGTGTTATGTTTTATGGTTGTTTATCTTACTTGTATTGATATTCATTTCAGTACTTAAGCAATTAAGTTAAGTTTCAAGATATCAAAAAAAGTAATAATATATAGAACACTGATTCACCACCCCCCCCCCCCTCTCAGTGTTCCCATTCCCAACAATTGGTATAAGAGATTTGGTCCTCTAAAGGAAATTTTAACCACTTGATGAGATCATGGGTTCGAAAGAAATAAAACATCTAGAGAAGAATCTTGAAGCAGCTCTTGAAGACCTTGACAGATCTGAGAAAGAAATTGAAGAACTGAAACTAAAGGTTAGTGGCTCTCAAGCATTCATCAAGAAATTGAAAAGGATTTGAAAAATTGTTCTACAAGCGACTTAGGGATAATGCTCAAAAAGATGAATGAAGAAAACACATCTCTAAAGGATCAGATTGAAGAGTTGGATGAAAAGCTATTTAAAAATCAAGAAGCCTATGAAGAACAAGTCAAAGAAAAAAAGCAGTTAGATGATGGTCTAAGGCAAGAAAACATGAAAATCTTAGAGCTAGAAAACATAAAAAATAAGTTTGAATTAGAATTGACTAAAGCAAAGAATCATATTGACAAGTTGCACATAAGCAAGGATCTAATAGAATCACAGTTGTATGCACAGAAGATTAAAGGAGATACCAGTGGTATTGGATTCAATGAAGCCCAAGTTCATATTGATGATATGTGAGGTAGAATGAAAGCATCACAAGGATATTAGAAGCTAAGAAGATTGGAAATTAGACTGAAGCTAATGCAGAACCATCTACAAATGAGCACAAGCCAGTAAACAAAACTTGTTATGCCTATAACAAGCATGGTCACATAGCAAGAGATTATAAAGAGGTAAGACCTTTCAATGGCTATTGTTACTCATGAAATAAGTTTGGTCATAGAGCTATGAATTGTAGATCCAATCAAAGAAATCATCCTCAGAAAAATGTTAGAAGTCCTCAAGATATTACATTTCAGATATGTAGTTATAATGGTCACACAGCTAGACAGTGCAAAATGGTAACTCACATCAATGCACAGAGGAATATAAGGCCTCCATTTATTTGTCACTCTTATAACAAGGTTGGACATATCTCAAAGTTTTTCAGATCAAAAGTGCAAAGACAAGAAAGCCCTAATAAGTCACAAAAGTCAATTCTGGATGAAGCAGGAGAAGTCAAGTTTGTGCAAGCTACAGAAGATGTGAGCTTGATTTGAACAAAAGAAAAGAAGGATAATGTTGATGAAATAGTTGAGGATGCATCCACAATGGATGCACCTCCTATTTATGGTTAAATGACTATCATGGTCATAGGGGGAGCTAGATTAGATCTAGACACCTACGCGGCTGGTATACTCACCCTCAAAGTATGAACCTTTGGTTATAACTATTTGGAGACTATTAGATGCAGTATGCAAGAGTGCATTGCCTAATTGATAATAGAAAGGAAGATTGGAATTTTCTAGGGGATTATGTGTTTAGGTGGCAAGAATTAATGGTAGAAAGTTGTTTTTAAGTCACCAAAGATTCATTATTAACACATTGCATTCAAGTTTGAGCCTTTGGAGAGCACATGAGATCAAAGTAGTTGAGTTGTGAAGAATTGCAGTTGGATTATTAGCAAGGAAGTTTGAAAGTTGTTTCGAAGCCCTAGTTCAGTCGTGATGGTTCAGAATTAATTTGGAAACCTATATAAGTGATTAAACAAGTAAGTCATAGCTACCCCAGTCATTTTTTATGTTGCTGAAAGGAAGAGATATGTCTTTAAGAAGCATCCTTTCAAGTCAGTCTTATATGACCTAGAAGGATCTTTCTCTAGGAATCTGATAGGAGTAATGTACATAGAGGATATACGTGCATATATCTATTGTAAAAAGGAACCAATAGGATTGGATAAAATCATGTCACACATAGAATCCATGATGAATCCAAAAAAAACATCCATTGATGAGTTTGCGCACCTGGAAGACAACCCTATTATTGAGTATGTCACAGCTTGTGAGTTCTACAAATCTAAATGGATAAAGATTTTATTAAGAAGAATTCATGATGACCTATTCTAGATAGGTGAAGTCCCTGTTAGAATTACTTCTGATCTCATTCATGAGATGACTGGATTACCTAAGATCAACACCATTCTTCCTAGTGGCAAGGATGTAACAAAACTAGTAGAACAAGCCTGCAAATCCTGGAGTGATAAGCGTGGCATGACCATTGAGCTGATTGAGGAGAAAGACATCAAGCTCATGTCTATGATACTTGGATATAAGTTCCAACATGAAAATAAGGTAAATAGTTTGTTTGCAGCCACTATTCTAGCAGCCCTAAGGATTGTAAAGGAGAATGGAGACTTCAACTTGTGTGAGATCTTGCGCACATAGTTGATGGACAATATCAGGATAATCAAACATGATAAGAGAAAGATATTCAAGTTTGGATCACTGATAATCTATATGTACTTCCATATAGTTGGAAAAGTGTTAGATCTCTATTTAGACAAGAACCTACCTACAATGCCATAGATATCATTCAAGACATCTTCTAAAAGTACCTTGAGAGATTTTATGTAATTGGAAATCAAAACATTTAGAATAAAGGTGTAGAGGAGGTATAGGATACCTGAAAGTATTGTGGAGAAGTATCAGGATAGTATTTTCTTCATGGTAGAGACAAGCATCACATGCATGGAAGCAGTGAAACCTAGAACTAAGTGGATTCATCCACTTGGTTATGAAGTGCAGGAACATATCCTAGAAGCATATGCACAAGTCCTCCTATCAGCACTAAAGGATCCCAATGAACCAAGATGGGGTACCTATGAAGAAAAGACTAGACAAGTAGATGTAGTCCTAAATAGTGATGTGACCAAGAGGAAAGCTTCTAGAATCACCTTTGAAATACTAAAGATTCATGGTGTTACTCAAGCTGACCAGGATAAAGCTATAGAAGCCAAGATAGCAATGCAAATTGAGAGAGGACCCACTGGTGAAGTCAAAATAGAGAATTATGATGACCCTAAGGAGAAGAAAGTAAAAACAAAGAGAACAGATGATCCCAAGGAAAATAAGAGTAAGATAGATGATATCACTCCTGTGCCCACAGATACAATTGACTTGGAGTCCACTGAGGCATCTCTTGAGTCAATCAAGGAACCTAAGAGGAAAAATAAGATTGTCACAAGCCATCCATTAGCTAGATCCACAAGAATCCAAGGCATAAATGTTCAACCACCTCCTGAGGTAGGACTCCTACCAAATCTACAAGTATTGAGATCAATAATAGTAGATAAAGGAAGAATTGATCAGATAGCCAATTTTTATGATAGATATCATGAGACTAACAAATTTGAGATTCATGATATGTTGATCAAGCATATGATCAAATTTAAGAAGACCATTCTGGAACTAAAGACAATCATTCCAAAAAAAGTTTGGGACATCTTGGACACATTGAAAAGACAAGCTATTGAAGAAGACTTTAGAATAAGAGAAAAAAAACTAGATGATAACTTACCAGTGTGCTCAGTTGAAGAAAATACTTTGTTAATGGACTTGGTAAAGTCGTACCTCAAAACCAAGATGAGAAATTTACACATCGTGAATAAGGATTATGATTTGATAGCTAAGGAGACTGAAAAAGCCTTTGAGAAGGTATTTTTGGAACAACACATGCATCCATCATCTGCACCTGCAACCCAAGTTTCTATTGAGCAAGTAAGGGTAGCTAAGATTTCCAATGCACCTATGATAGGTCCACAGGATTCTTCACCTATGCCTGAAGCCAAGGAAGATACAATTATGATAGATAATGTTGAGATATATATGGTGGCCACAGACAAGGACTTGGATAAATTTGAAGAAGCATTTGTGAGCACTAAGGAAGAAGAAACTATATGTGGTGATAATTCACCTAAGCATCAAGAAGAAGTGCAGATTGAAGATATAACTAGACAAGAAGAAGAAGAGGAGAAAGGAAAAGAAAAGGAGAAAGGAGAAGAAGAGGAGAAGGAAAAAGAAAAATAAAATGAACTAGTAGATGAGACCTATGTTGAAATTACCATAAAGGTAATGACAGAAGTGATGGACATCACACCTCTCACTCATATGCCATTAGTATCATTGTTGTCAAGTTTGACTCCTGACACAACAAGCCTAGACTCATGGGGAGAAGAAGACCTGATTAAAATAAATGTGCTTGCAATGCTGAAGGCTAAGGAAAAATAGGTTATGAGGAATACATTGTTTGTTAAGTCAGTCAACATTCTGAATAGTCTACTACCAAAAGAGAAGAAGGTAACCCAAGTTCATTCAGTGGATGATGTCAGTACCATCATGACAAGCTTCAAGGCAAACTTCTCTAGTCTAGAAGAATCAACAGCCAAGGTTGCTGAAGAAAAGTATCTCAAGAAGAGGCTAAGTGAATTGATCAATAACTTTGTTCTTGACCTTAGCTCCTTAAAAGTTGGTCAAGCCTTGTTGAAGGAGATAGCAGCTAAAGGAAGAAAAATCATAGCAGATTGTATGAACCAAGACAAACTGACTACAGACCTTTACAAGAAAATTAAGGAAGCAGAAGCTATGATAGATACAGTAAGGAAATAAGTGGAAGATCCCTCCATAGATGTAAATATATGTAACAATGTTTATCAAGGACAACTGGATAAGATAGAGAAGGCAAAAAAAGAAATGGCTAAGATAAGGGCAAGGCAAACTCGGTTAAGAAATGCTCTTGCGCCCTCATTGGATGTGCTAAATCAAAATATCAAAGAGATTGATGCCATGATGGTGACATATGATCAAGGATTGAGTTCAAAATTAGAGAAAATGGAAAATTTGACATATGCTTTGTGTGCCCATCTTCAGACTGTAAATGCATTGAAAGCATTTTGGTAGCAAGAGAACCCAAACTTGACTATTGCATTTCTGGATGTACTCACTTTGTAAGTACTTGTAGATACATTTTTGTGCACATTTGTCATTAATGTCAAAGGGGGAGTATATTATATAGTAGAAGGGAGAATATGGAGCTATGTATATGATGTAAAGGGGAGTAGAGTATATATTAGAAGGGAGATATAAGATAGAGTATATGCTAGAAAGTTGTGCATAAAGATACAGTTAGTAACTTCACCATATTCCTTTGTTTCCATTAATGACAAAGGGGGAGATTGTTGGAAATTTGACTATACTATTGTATATGAATATAATTAAGTTTTTTCATTATGGCAACAAAGTCATATGGAGTTTTGGAGTCGGTGCACTTACTCATAAGATCAAAATTTGGTTAAGTGTGAAGACTGGATAGTTAGTAGAGCACCAAATAAACAGAGCATCGATGCATGTGTGTATGACCAAGTTATGGCATGCACCCTTGAAGATAAGCTTCTAATTATGTAATCATGCTAAGTCTAAGAGCGCATGATCATATGAGTTAGTATGAAGAAGTTACAACTAGATGAAGTGACACAAACAGTGAGTGGCAGAATAGAACAAAGTATGGAGCCGACTATTGATATTTTGGTTAGCGATAATAATATAGTTTTGTAAAGGCTATGCACCTATTTTAATTTTTTTATAGGCATTTAAATCTCATTGTATGTAAACACACTTGATCCAATTCATTTGGAAGCATTGTATGTAATAGGTTGAAGGCCAACATAGTGAATAGTTTTGTATGCACATATAAATAAGACATGTTCCTTTGTATTTGAGCATGGCATGATATATAGAGTTAGTAGCAGTAGAGAAGAAGTATGTGAAGAGAATTTAGAATGTTATAGAGCTTTAAAAGAGGCTAAAGCATGAGCACACAAAAGGAACTGATTAGACAAGCAGTGTTAAAGCAATAGTTCACCATTGGTAGATATATTGTGTATCTGATATCTAGGAGGTTGTAGCCTTCTCATTGAGTAGTGAGATATGGTAGTGAGCCACCAACCCTAATAGGGTTATTGTAATAGACTCCTAATAGGGTCTGATCCTTAACCACATCACTATACTTATTTCTTTGTAATGATCAACTCGTAACAGGGTTGTAAGATCTTCTAACAAGGATCATAATACAGTAGTGCAGTTCTTAGTGGGTGTCAATTCCCACCGGGGTTTTTACCTATTTGGGTCTCTTCATAATCATATTTGGTGTTATGTGTTATGGTTGTTTATCTTACTTGCATTGATATTCATTTTAGTACTTAAGAAATTTAAGTTAAGTTTCAAGATATCACAAAAAGTAATAATATATATCTAACACTAATTTACCCCCCCCCCCCTCTCAGTGTTCCCATTCCTAACACTTCTTTGGTAGCTACTTCAAAAATCGCAAAGGAAATGCACTATAGGTGTGTCATAATTTTGTTCTTCCAATCTAGATAGTTCTCTCCATCAAACTTAGGACATTATTTTCTAAAGAATGACATCTAATCAACGTCAAGCTGTTAAACTTTCCCTCTGAGACACTTGGCTCTGATACCAATTGTTAGGAATAGTCCCAAGAGATAACTGAGAGGTGGGGTGAAATAGTTATATAAAAGATTCAATTATTTATCCAATTAAGTACGGAATAACATTAAGCATAAATACAATATAAGAACACTTAACACAACACCACAATTTTGGTTATGGGGAAACCCAAATAGGTAAAAACCCCAGTGGGAATTAGCACCCACTATAAACTGCACTAGAGTATTACGATCCCTATAAGAAGATCTTACAACCCTGTTAGGAGTTGATCTTTACAAAGCATTAAGTATAGTGACCTGGTCAAGGGTTGGACCCTGTTAGGAGTCTTTATAATTAACCCTGCTAGGGGTGAGGACACACTATCTGGGAACACACTACTCAAAGGGGTGAAGGCTGCAACCTTCTTTTTAATAGATACACACTATATCTAGATCTTGGTGAACTGCATGTAGACCTACTGACTTGATCAGTTCCAATTAACAGCATATACTCTCTACTTTGTCACATAGACCTTCTGTTGATGGCTCAACACTTTTCACCTTCTACTCTGCTTTTATCTTTCAACTCTCTGCCATGCTTAGCAACCACAAATGACTGCCTATAAATATCTTTCCTCTAAATGATATAATCAAGTCATCCTATTAGAACCATCTTTAAATCATATTAGAGAAACAATAAAACTCTCCAATAACACCTCAGTCAGCTCTACTAAGTACGCAACACAAATTACGACCGTGCAACTCCATATGAGTAGAGACATCGCTTCACACTGTCAGCTCCACCAAATTAACTACTACTTTCTTCTCATGTTGAATTACATCATGTGCTCTTAATCAAACATTCTTAACTCTTCTCCAAAAACTATTAAAAGCACGCATATCAAAATGATAGGTGCAACTACTACAACAATAAAAACACTGTCAGCTCTACCAGATAAACTTAGGAAACTATGAATGTCAACTAGAGACTTCATAACTCAACCTGTACTATATGTTTGACTCTACATCCATGAAGATAGCTTCACTAATATGTTTCTATATAATTACAAATGCACAAGACTCCATTACAACTATATTGTAAATCACATACATAACTCTTCCTGGGACCTGTCAGGAATACTTACTGATACAAACTACTATATTAATGTCTTTACTCATAATCAACCTCTGCATTTATGATTTCATGCTAATAACATATCTAGGAAAAATATACTCAAGGCTCTCTCCATTAGGCTCTCTCCAACAATTATGTCATAATAGGTCCTATGAAGGGGTCTTAAGGGGCCCTAGATGTCTTAAAATGTATTAAGATGTAATAAGGGTTTAGGGTTTAAGGTTTAGAATTTAGGGTCATGTATTTTTTCATAATAGGTTCTATTAAGTCATAATGTGTCATACTATGTCACAATAGGTTCTATTATGTCACAATAGGTCCTATTATGTCATAATAGGCCATATTATGTCATAATAGGCCCTACTAAGGGGTCTTAAGGGGATTTATGTCATATAACCTAGGTGTTTGCTAGAATAACTAAGAGGGGGGTGAATCAGTTATCCAATGTCCCAAAACAAAATGTATAATCCAAAACAACTTCTTCAATTTTTTCTCATCCGTAAGCACTAAATACTTTCACTATCTGTGCTTTTACCGATTACTAGTCTAATACTATAATAGTTTACCGATCAACTCTAACATGTAACATGTAAAGAATGATAAAAAAAAAATATCACAATCAACACATAACATGAGATTTAACATGTAAAGGGAAAAGCCACTTGTGATCGGCAACCCAAAATTGTTCACTCTTTTGAAGTGAGGTCAGTTAAGACCCAACCCTGTTAAAGGTTACAAACACACTGTCAGGTGTGACCTTGTTAGAAGATTTTAGACTAGAATTTATCTTCCAACCGGCATTCACTATGGGGTTGATAGGATAACAATGTTCATTCTATGAATGATACATCATAAGATTTTCAGATACCACTTGGTTAAGAGATTTTGACTTTATACAATGGTTAAATATGTAACAGTAAATGACCTACCTTAATACAACTTCAATTGCAGATTACAGATCAATATTTAGTCCATATAAATCCTTCTGATCAATATTTCACTTCAGATTCAATACTGTATCAACTTACTATCCATCGGTAATTGCTCTTTGTAGCTCGGTAATTGTTCCGTAGCTCGGTTCTTACTAACCAATATGATCAAAATGCATGAAACCTTGTTCACGCAATAATCCTGTAGCTTCTTCTTCTTCTGGAATTTTTCATAAAGAAAATATGTTCTCTTATATAGACAAGTAAATCATTTTCTTCTCCACCATCAGATTTTTCTACTTAACCACATTCATAGATTTTTCCGCTTCAAACTTTCTTGGTACTTGTGTCAATAACATGTTTCAATCTTCTCTGTTAGATCTTCCCTGAATTTTGTCAGTCGTCGATCTGTGTAATAAACATTATCTGTTACCTTGATGTTATACTCTTGCCAGCTCATCAATCTTATTGGCTAAACTAATCATTTAATACATTCTATTCTGCTCAATTAACAAAGAAATGCATCAGTGAGAACTGCTCGGTTAATACTGTGATCGGTATACACTACACTTCGTTGGTGTATACTAGAAATGCTTCATTTACCGACAACACTTCTTTGTGTCTTTCAGCTCTATACTTCATCATAGATGAATGCAACATAATAAAGTCAATATCATCAAGTCATAGACTCATCAACAAGTTACTCAATGTGTTCCTTATTGTCATCTATCATGTACATCTTTCCTCATGTAGATTTCTCTGTTCTTCATCTCTTTTTCACCTTTCCTCAGATGTGTCGGTATAGTAGCTTACAAGATAAGTGTTGTCAAACTAGTTGACATCAATGACAACATAATACTAATTTAATCATATTACATATCTAATTAGCAACTCCTCAGTGATCTTTAATCATAGATTCTTCAATCAAATTCCAAATCAGTTGTAGTTTAACAATCTCTCCCTTTGGCATTGATGGCAACTCAAGTAATATGAAATGTACCATACACATACCAAACATATATTCTACAACTTAGTGAAAAAAATGCTTCAACTTACAGCATTAGATAATGCAGCTTTACCATTCTGCAGTTGTGATCTTTTCAGTTCTCCTGTTCCTGCTTCTATTCTTTGTAACTGATCTTCAATACTCTCTCATTCAGATTGTCTCTCCCTTAGATAATTCTTGTCGGTGCTTTTTCCTTTTCATATCTTGTGTATCTCTCCCCTTTAAATTTCATATTGTGTATCTCTCCCTTTGACAGCAATGCCAAAGAAATAAATAAACAAACAAATCTATCTTTCATTGTATCTCTGAATACTGATATTCCAATTGGTTCAAGTTCTCAAACTTAATCACAACCTTGAACATGATTCAAAGTGTGAACTATGCTGCATCAACATGAATTATCTTCTAATAAAAGTAGGCTAATGCAACAACTAGATCACCTTAATGACCAAGAGACAGGGGACAGACCCCAAGTCTAATCCTCAAGTATTCAAATGTGTCCTTCGGTAGGGGTTTTGTAAAAATATCTGCAAGTTGTTCTTTAGATGTGACAAATTCTAACTTCACTTGCTTCTCTTGTACTTGTTCTCTTAAGTAATGATACTTAATAGATATATGCTTTGTCTTAGAGTGCATCACAGGATTTTTTGAAATATTAATAGCACTAGTGTTGTCACAATATATAATCATTGGGTTAGTGATTACCTCATTCATTCCTTCCATTGTTTGATATATGCAATGTTTGAAAAGTTAGTAGCAACAGCAACATATTCTACGTCATCTATAGACTGAGAAATACAAGCTTTCTTTTTACTTGTCCATGTTACAAGTCTCTCACCAAAGAAAAATACTCCTCCGGTGGTGCTTTTTCTATCATCCACATTTCCAGCCCAATCAGCATCGGTGTAAACTTTTAGTTCAAACTTCCCTTCCTTAGGATACCATAATCCATAATTCTTTGGTTTCTTCAAGTATCTTAAGATCCTTTTTGTAGCTATCATGTGTGATTCTTTAGGATTAGCAGAAAATCTTGCAACAATTCCCATAGCATGTGCTATATATGGTCTACTGTGAACTACGTACATTAACTTACCAATCATGGATCGATAGAGTGTCTAGTTTACCTTTGTAGTTTCATCCTCCTTTGTCAATTTGCATCTAGTAGCCATCGATGTTCCCACAGGTTTAGCATCTTCCATGCCAAATGTCTTTAGTACTTCCTTTATGTATTTAGATTCTGTGATGAATATCCCATCACTCTATTGAATCACTTGTAGTCCAAGAAAGAACTTAATCTCTTTGAACATAGACATTTCAAATTCCTTTTGAATTTCATCAGCAAATGCCTTGCAGACAATATCTGAGCCTCCAAAGATAATGTCATCAACAAATATTTTAGCAATGATAATAGTATCATCAGTATCACCTTTCACATACAAATTGTTGTTTTCACTTGTTCTAACAAATCCAATACTTAACAAGTAAGTATGAAATCTTTCATACCATGCTCTCGATGCTTGCTTCAAACCATATAAAGCTTTATGTAATCTACATACCATGTCTTTATGTTTGGGATCAACAAATCCTTTAGGTTGTTCAATGTAGACCTCTTCTTCAAGTTTATCATTCAAAAATGCTAACTTCACATCCATTTGATAGACTTTGAATTTCTTATGTGCAGCATATGCAAGTAGCATTCTAACTCCTAATCTAGAAATAGGTGCAAATGTTTCACCATAGTCAATGCCTTCTTCCTGTGCATATCCCTTGCATACCAATCTAACTTTATTTCTTGTGACTTCACCATTTTCATTCAATTTATTCATGTATATCCACTTAGTACCGATAACATTTTTATCTTTTGGTTGGGGTACTAAGGATTAGGTTTTGTTCTTCTCTATTTTCTCTATTTCCTCCTTCATTGCATTAACCCATTCTTCATTGTCTAATGCAACTTTCAAATTTTTATTTCAAATTCACAAATTAATCATGTACCTTGTCTTGTTTTGCTTCTAGTTTGCATTCCAGGATATCTGTCTCCAATGATTTGTGTCTCAGGATGATGTCTTCTAACAAAACTAGCCAAAACTTGGTTTCTCCTTTCTTTCTCATCCTACTCAGGGTCATTATCTTGCTCAGTACCTCCATCTTGTTCCTCGGTTTGTGTTGTCTATTGTCCTGCATTGTTTCCCTGCTGACCAGTCGACACAGTTTGCGGTGTCGATAGATACTTTAGATGTTCAATATAAGTGAATCTACCATATTATTCTAGCTCCTTTGTACTTTCCTCTGTGTTTATCATCAAATTCATCAACATGAACATTAGTACTTTCAACTATCTTATTTGTAGCCTTATTCAAACATTTATATGCTTTACTTGTAGTGGAATATCCCAGAAATATTCCTTCATCTCCTTTAGAATCAAAGTTTCCATTTCTCTCATCTTTCAAAATAAAGCATTTACTTCCAAAAATTCTAAAATAGCTTACAGTAGGTTTATGTCCAAACCATAGTTCATAAGGTGTTCAGTTGGAGTCCTTCTTCAGTTATACTCGGTTAAGAACATACACAGATGTACTGATAGCTTCCCTCCAATATGTCTGAGCAACATTCTTTTGTATCATCAATGTTCTAGCATAGTCAATTATAGACTTGTTCCTCCTTTCAGTAATGCCATTTTGCTGAGGTGTCCTCGGTGCAGATACCTACCTTTTGATTCCATGCTCATTACAAAAATTAGTAAATTCATCAGAGATAAATTCACCTCCTCTATCAAATCTTAAACATTTTATTTCCTTTCTCGTTTCTTTCTCTACCTTAGCTTTATACCACTTAAAATTTTTGAAAGCTTCAGATTTCTCTTTCAGGAACATAACTGTCATTAGTCTAGTATAATCATCAACAAAAAGAATAAAATATCTATCACCGGAATAGCTTTGAGTTCTCATAGGACCACATAGGTCGGTATGAACCAACTCAAGTATCTTCTTTGTTGAATAGTCTTTTCTTTTAAAACTGGACTTATTCATCTTACCTTTCTGACATTCATGGCACATGGCATGATCAAGTTTTGTCAAGTTAGGCAATCCTCTAACTCTTTTCTTTCTACTAATCTTGAACATGTTGTCAAAGTTCACATGGCATAACCTTCTTGCCACAACCAAGCATCTTCATCCTTTATTAATAAACAAGAAGACTGATCCATATCAAGATAGAATAGATTACCTCTGGATTGTATACCAGTTCTGACAAGTCTTCCTCCATCATCATAGATTTGTACCTTTTTTCTCTCAAAAGCTAGTCGGTGGCCTGAATTGTTCAGCTGAGCCACACTTAACAAATTATAGATTAATCCATCTACCCAATATGCATTTTCACATTGTAATCTATCATTGATCATTAGTGAGCCTTTACCTCTTACCATACAAGGTGCCTCATTTACCATTCTCATATATCCTCCATTATATTCAACAAGATGATCAAACTTATCTACGTCACCATTCATATGATGTGTATAGCCACTGTCTATGATCCATGTATCGTTTCTGCTTACTTTAGAGATCAGTGTTGTCTCTTCATGTTTCTCTTCTTCTTCTGAGTCATCTTTCATAGCCACAAATACAACTTCTATATCATCATCAAAATCAGATTCAGTTTCAATATCTTCAGCTATGTAACATACCTTTTTGCCTATTTTATCTCGGTTGTCTTTGTTGTAGTGTCGGTAGCCTCTGTTGACTCTTCTCCCATAACTTCCTTCAGATCAGTCTTTAGATCTATCATCATCTTTTTTCTGTGGACATCTAGTAGTGATGTGACTGACTTCTTTACAATTAAAGCATGCTAATGGTAGCTTACCTCTATACCTTCCTTTTCCTTTGGGAAATCTTCTAGCCATAATTGCTTCAAGCTCATCAAGTTCATCATCGGTATTGTCATCACTATCACAATTCTTACTATTCCTGCTAGACTTTCTAATCTTCAAAGAAGACATGAAAGTAGATTCAACAGAAGGAACAACACTGTTATCAAAATTGTTTAATTCAAAGGTTGTAAGTTTACCAATCAGAGTGTCAAGAGTAAGGTTGAATTGTAGAAATCCTGATTGCATAAACCGGTAGCAAAGTTCTAAGAATCTTGCTTATCACTGTTTCATCATCAATCACTCCATCAGATGCTCTACTAGCATGTACCACCTCTTTGAGTCTATTTGAATATTGGACAATGTTCTCACCTTCTTTCATTCTCATATCATCAAATCTGCCTCTCAAACTTTTAGCTTAGGCTCTTTTGACATTTAGGTCTCCACTGTATATTTATGTTAATTTATCCCACATTCCTTTGGCAGTCGTGCATGTCTTGATATCTTCAAATTCAGCATCGGCACAGGTGGCAGCAATTTCCATCATAGTAACATTGTGTTCATGTTTTTCCTTCAATTGATCAAGAGTTAAGGGACCAATGGGCAGTTGCATGTAGCCATTCTCCATCAGCTCTAGTGTAGAGTTCCCAATTCCAAATATGTGTAGCTTCATTCTGCTTTGCCATACTGCGAAGTTCTCTTTGTTCAATTTCGGTACTTCCCTCTTATACATCTTGAGACCTTTATGCTTAAGTCCTTAAAACTCTATTCCAAGCAACACAGCTCTGATACCAATTGTTAGAATAACTGAGAGGGGGGTGAATTAGTTATCCAGTGTCCCAAAACAAAATGTATAATCCAAAACAACTTCTTCAATTTCTTCTCATCGGTAAGCACTAAATACTTTCAGTCTGTGCTTTTACCAATTACCAGTCTAATACTATATCAGTTTACTAATCAATTCTAACATGTAACATGTAAAGAATGATAACAAAAAAATATCACAATCAACACATAACATAAGAGATTTAATGTGGAAACCCTGTAAAGGGAAAAACCACCTGGGACCGACAACCCAAAATTGTACACTCTTCTGAAGTGAGGTCGGTTAAGACCCAACCCTGTTAAAGGTTACAAACACACTGTCAGGTGTGACCTTATTAGAAGATTTTAGACTAGAATTTATCATCCAACCAGCATTCACTATGGGGTTGACAGGATAACAATGTTCATTCTATGAATGATACATCATAAGACTTTTAGAGTCCACTTGGTTAAGAGATTTTGACTGTATACAATGGTTAAATATGTAACAGTAAATGACCTGCCTTAATACAACTTCAATTGCAGATTACAAATCAATATTTAGTCCATACAAATCCTTTTGATCAATATTTCACTTTAGATTCAATATTGTATCAACTTACTATCCATCAGTAATTGCTCTCTGTAGCTTGATAATTGTTCTGTAGCTCAGTTCTTACTAACTA